>JAOXNO010000001.1:8615315-8638996 GCA_028565335.1 Limnodromus scolopaceus | reverse complement strand
TCGTGGATGCCCCATCCCTGGAGCTGTTCAAGGCCAGGCTGGATGGGGCTTTGAGCAACCTGCTCTAGTGGGAGGTGGTTGGAACTAGATGATCTTTAAGGTCCCTTCCAACTCTAACCATTCTATGAGTCTATGATTCTTTCACCTTAGTGGGGTATGGCTGGTGCAGCCATGTCTACGCTTTCTTGGGTACCTGTGGACATACCTCCTAGTGCATGCTGCAGAGCTCCTTAGGACTCCTGGTTTCCCAGCATCCTGCTAGCTGACTTGTTTAGAGAACTTCAGGGCTTCCTGCAGGCTATATACCTGGATTCCTTTACCATGGAAATCAAGGAGAGGCAGGTGGGACTGGTAATGTCCTACATCTTAGCCCATCCCCTAGGAGGTGATTCAGGAGGACCCAGGAGTTTAAGCATGCTCTGGTAATATTGATTTGGTCATATAAAAAAAAACAATGCTCTCGACAAGAGCAGCTGGAAGTTGAGAAGCTTCAAAACCTTCATCTGAGCATTGCATGCAACACAGCTGAAGCAACATGCCTGGCCTAAATACTGCTGCATCAGTCAGAATAGTCACATACCATGACATATACAGATGCATAAGCAATCTATAATTTTCACACTTGAATTTCACACTAAAATGTCACACTTTAATTGCGTTTGAGTTAGTTATTAATTTCATGTGTTACAGACAACGCCACAAGACAGAATGAACAAACCTTTAGGATTTAAACCTATGGAAAATAAGAACCATCATTTCTCCTTCCCCTCCACGCAGTACTTAAAACACAGAAAATATTTCCTTGTTTGCCTATGTTTATCCTTAGAGACACCTGACTATCTTGAAATTGTTGAAATCAAAAGGTTTTAGGAGCACAGCACTTCCCAGAAGCTGGGTCCTGGCAGATGGATCACAAGGGATGGCAGTGGTACACAATGCGCTTCTGTCCCTTTTCTATCATGCAAAGATTTTTTTAAGCATCCCAAGCATTTTTCCACTTAGCATTTAAACGTGAAGTCAAAATAACCACCATTTTCTTTGACCAAAACTAAAGGAAAATTTTCATTTACATACAGAGAGAAAAAATCATTTTCAGTTTGATTGAAATATCTTTTATACTTTTTATATATTGGAAGCTGAAGCTGTTCAATCTGAAAAAAAAAAAACAACACAATTCAAAGCCTATCATTTTGCAATTCTGAAAACAGAAGGTTCTTTTTTGAACCAAATTTATTGGTTTTAAAATCAACATGGAAATCTTTGAAACTCTGAAGAGCTTTATTTTTAGTTAATTTTAATTTCCTATTTGAATCATTAAAAAAACTGTTGTGTTCTTTTCCAGTGGCTTTGTTCCATATATAGTGTTACGAGCTTACGGCATGATTTGCTCATCTCCTGTTTCTTTTTTATCAGTTCTTCCATTACAATGTGAATCCATGTTTTAATGTCAGTGATTTTTTTAAGCAGATGTGTTACTTTTATGTAGTGAGAGAATCAGAAAATCTCCCATGCCTTCTTTCAGAAAGTTGTGAAATTTTAATACATACAAGTCTCATCATTGATTTCCATGGGACCAAGAGTTCACCTTTGCTCCTTTCTGGTTGAAGAAAGTCTCTGGGTGTGTTGTTAGTACAATGTCAGGATCCTGCAGTAGGGTACATTTGATCAGTGATGCTCTCGTATTTCCAGCTCCAAATCTGAGAAGGTATCCCCAGGGTGGGGAGAGAGGATGGCACGGAAACTACCAGCCCACCAGGTACACTGCAACCAAGTCAGGTTGTGAATTTTCTCACTTCTTTAGCCTAGGTAGGGCTCCACACCCACCAAAAGGAAGCAGGCAAGAAACAAAACAACAGTGATAATCATATTCAGACACACAAACACAATGCTATTTAAGCAATGCCTCCTCTGCTGAAAGGCAGGGGTACAAACAGATGAGCTCTGTATGCATAAACCTCCAGCTTGCCGTGAAAAAAAATCTGACAAATGGCCCTGAATGTTTTCTCCCAGTTTCCAGGAACAGGTGCTGGTGCATTTCAGACACACCAGTCTGAGTAAATGATAAGGTGCATTTATACAACTGGTGTGGGACTGTGCAATTTTAGACATTTACCCCACGCACTTGAATTAATTTTGGTTAGTCTGTGATTACAGTTAATGGAGGGGATCAGCACTTACCGAGCTTGGTTCAGCCCACGTGAGGTAGCCCAGGTAAGATATGATTTGGCCCTACATCTCTTGCTATCGACTACAGATGGAGCATAGAGCAACTAAGATTCTCACTTGCCATTTAGCTGAAAGCCTGAAGTGAGGCTCTCAGGCACAGCAATAATGGGATCTGTAGGGAAATACTCAGGGACCAGCTAACGGCAGGGTTGGAGTAGAGGACTGGCCAGGATTTGTGCACTCGCATGCTGCCACTGCTGCTGACATGCTGCGTGACAGGTATTCCATTAACTTCTCTGAGGTCCTACTTATTTCTCCTTTTTCATTAAATTGAAATAACTCCATAGAACTGCAGTGTGGCACGAAGGCAGGGTGAGATTTCATTCCTTATTGTCTGTGAGATACACCAAGCACATAATTTTCTTGCAAGTCAGTAAGACGTATATGACAGATGTCGTGATATCCTGAATCTTTTCAGAAAGGGTGAAAAGAGACGCCTATGCCTGATTCCCATTTCCAGCAGCAGGATCTGAGAACGCAAAGCTCAGCCTCTAGATAAACACACTCACTCCATCTCAGTGCTTGCTTGGCCTTTCAAAGAGATATAGGCTGGTTCATCTTCTTGATCTTCCCATTCTCTGTCTTCCCTCCTGAGGGCAAAAGTGCTGCACTTGATGTTCTGAATGGTGATACACTTCTGCTGATAAAGAGATGTTGGTTCAAGAGGCTGTTAGCTTGCATTACCAACCACAAAGAAGAGCAGAACAAAAGTAAAGGGCTCCATGGGAGAGAGCACAGAGTAAACTGAGCTTTTCACCAACACCCAGCCATTGTTTGGTGGAGGGCAACTTGTGGGGAGGACTCTTGGGAGGGCTGTGAATCCAGGGATGAAGCCCAACATGAAGCAGATCTCCACATATCCAGAAGCCTCCCTCCCTCGGAGGGATGGAGGGGCCAGTGCAGCAATCAGGTCTGTGAAGAGTTTTAGCTCCTTTAAGCCACCAGAATGATGCAGAAAAGCAGAGTTATTGCTCACAGTGCTATTTCATGCCTCACAACATTTGACTTGTATCAGGACAGTGAACGTTAGCATGGGCAATGCGAAAGGCAGTGAAAGCCAAGTGTGAAAGTCCATCATTTGGGATGAAGTGGCAGGGTCCTGGACAGCGGTGCCCCACAAGTTGCTACCTGGTGTAGCTGCTCCTCCAGGGCATTGGGCTCCAGGTTGGCCAGGGGTGAAGAAGAGTAGCAATGACATTCAAGCACCAGCATTAAGTCCCTCTGGCCCAGGGTTGCTGAGCTGGCTGTGCAGGATGGCAGCCTTGTCACCCAAGGGCACAAGAGTGGGCTCCAACTTCTCCCACTGCACAGTTAGCGGGGTTGGTGGTATTGCAGGACTAACTGCTGTGAGTCTGGCATGGGAACCTATGGGCAGAGGGAGCTTGGATTTAGGGGTGTATGCATGTCAACCTGTCTTCTGCAGCTTCCTGAATCACCACAGTAAATGGGAGGTGGAATTTGGCTAAAGGAGTAACCCTGGAAAATAGATCATTAAAAATTTTAGGCAACACATGTTTATAGTACTCAGTGCCTTTTCCTACACCTTTCTTCCTCCACAACTATGAAAGTCACTGTCGTATCCTTCCCTGTATTATGTTCAGAAATCCAACTCTTCTACAGTGAAGCCTCTATCATTAAACCCAGCTTATACTGGGCAAAATCCTCTCCTGTGGCTGACCAGAATGACTACTCAAAATGAGAAAATGGTTGTAAGCCAGGTCTAAGTTGTCTCCTTCTACCCACTGGACTTCATGACAAAAATTTTATTCCTGCCTGATCCTAATATTCTATGAAGTGGTTTATTTTCCTTTTTTTTCTTCCTCCCTACTCTGCCCCAGTCAATATTCAAATAATATGAGTGGAAACACAAACTCGCCATCTCATTTACTCTTCAACACTACTGACTTCCATGGTGGGAATGTACTTTCATGGACCATTTCAGTCATAACTGTTCCACCCAAGTAGGAAGGAACTTAAAAGTCATGGTCTGCAACAGGCAGATGCCACCTCACTTGTGAGCACAGCAGCATTGCATGGTCCCTGCTCTGTGATTGATTTAGCCATAAATATCTCCTGTCAAAAGCCCACTTGGAAACTCAGTGTCCTCCCAGGCATGCATGGAGCACAGACCGCAAACGATGCATCTACTATCACAAGCAGATTAGTGATGCAGAAACTTCAAAGGCCAGGGAGTTCCTGTCGGTAGATGTGCAGGCTAAAGCTAGAGCTTGTATCCCAGGCTCTGCAGCAAATGGCCCTTCTACTCTGTCACTCCATTCACCTCCAGCACTCAGAGTCAGATGTAAGGTCCTGCTGGCCTTCCTTATGGTGCTTATTTGTAAAATAAACCAGATCACCACTTTCAGTTGAAGGTAAAACTTTCATGGACAGGAGGAATCTAACACCTTGTTAATCATAAAAGTTTTAAAAGTGTCATTCATAATAGATTTGTAGCCAATAAACCCAAGAAAATACAGAGTGAATTCCCCAAGATGTTCATTAAAAATATACGTGAAAAAGATGTCTAGGATTTATAGGAAAAATTACTGCCTTCTTTGCTGGGACCACAAATGTGTCATAGCATTTAAAACCTTGAAAGCAGCTGAGGGACAGTCTCTGAAAACACACTTGAGACCTGCTATTTCAGAGCAGACAAACAATTGAACCTGCACAGTATTTTCCCATATTTCTCTCTATATTAGAGTTATATTGGTATACACACACAGAGCTGTAGCGGGATTTTGGCAGCCTGGTTTTCCTGACGACCCCCATTTACTTTCTCCTTCCCCCAGATTCTTTGCAGACCTAGTTGCTGATGTTGGTCTGCAGTTCCTTTCCTTTGGGCGAATTTACCCCTCTAAGAGGTTCCTGGGCAGAAATCTCTGCTTAGTCCTTTCTGAAGCTTTTAATATGTGTGTATAGTCATATATTTATGTACATGCATATTTTCATACATATATAGTTAAAGAATAAATCAGGTTGGAAGGAGCCTCAGGAGGTCTTGAGTCCAACCTCCTGCTGAAAGCAGGGTCAGCTGCAAGATCAGACCAAGTTAATCAGGGCTTTATAGATGTAAACTGGCTGAAATTAAAATGCTATGGAACCTTTCCATCCCTAGTTTAGGTTTGAGGTACTGTGATGGCAAAGAATCCGATCTGCACCCTGGATGCTACCGGTGTGTCACACAGTGCACCATGCAAGCTGGATATTTGGGCTGGCAGCAGGACACAGACACTGTCATCTCTAAGGCAGAAGTTCCAAATAAATTTTCATTGATACTTTTCTCACCATGATGGCAGGTCAGTGACCTACCTGTTAAGGGCATCTGTTATCTAGGCAGGGACCATCATAAAATGCTTCTTCTTGTGATTTCGTTTGGTACTAATTAACAGTAATTGGCCCGAGTGAGCAGGAGCAGAGGTTGAATTGTGTTCTTACCTCTTGAGATAAGCTCCAGCAGCAGAGGCCAAGGCGTGCTGGACCATTGCTTCCTGGCTGACTCAGGCACAAGGTACTTCTGCCTGCTGCCACCGCTGCCACCACTGTCCGCTGTCACCACTCTTCTGCCCGACCTGGGTGCTGAGCCCCCATAGACAAAAAGATGGGAAATGCAGTGTTAGCAGGACACAGCATGGAGACAATTTTTCCTCCCCAGCCTGTACCCAGCTGGCTCTCATACCTGGAAAGTCTCCAGAGATCATAGGCCAACAATGGCCCCAAACTTGTCATAATAGTGTATTTAGCTGAAGATGCTTTGACATCCCTAAAAAAGCAAATATCTGTCTATGTCAGTTTCTTCTACTTGAATATTTATTCAACCCACCACTTCAGCTAAACTATGAAAAAAACGAATATAAAGTTATATAGTCCGTGCCTTGTATGTAATTTGTAATCAGCTGCTTTGGTCATATTAATAATTTAGCCTTTAGGCATCTTATAAATCTCTAGACAGAGGAGCACCTGTGCAGGTGTGTAGATGAGGATGAGATTAGACACACTGTGTTTATGGAGAAACACATGACTGAAAAACTGAGCAACGATTCTCTTTCAGATCACATATTTGAGAGACAGAAGGCTCGGTAACCTAATTTCTCTATTACAGACTTTTGTGTTTGCTTGCTGCTTGTTTTATAATAGTTATTATTTCATCTTTTGTATCGCTGGCAAATGTCCTGTGAATCCCAAACACCCAGGGTCTGCACAGTCAAAGTGCTTGGAAGAGTAGGAATAGTCGTACAGCCTTTTTGTCCCCCAACCACGCATGCTCACTTTCCCAGTCCCACTGCTCTCTACAACAGAAGGACAACACAGGCCATACCATGGGATTATATTATTATTCTTCATGCAGATTTACCTGTGAGGGGCATCCACTCATAACTGAAAAGATGTCAGGTCTGTTTCTTTCTCCTTGTGACCTGGAAGAACAAGATATGTGAGAAAAGAGTTTGGTTCAGGATTCCTACCCCTTACATTTTAGCATCTAATTTGGCTCTGAAAAGCCAATGGAAGGACCAGATTCTGCTCTGTTGCCTCCTATGGAAGAGCACTTTAGCACTTCCAGAAGTGATCTCAGTTAGTCTCAGGTGCTATTTTAGGGGCTGAAAAAGGCAAAGGCTGTGCTCAGAACATGACCACAACAGCATTAATAAGGATGAGGACAAGGACATGAGGAGATTGCATAGGGACACACTGGGACAGTGTCACACATCGGGCAGATAAATTACTCTCTTGAGGAATCCAGGCATGTCCTGGTCTTCCAGTGAGTCCCAGAGAAAACAATGTTTTTGAAAGTTGATGAAGGAAACTACTACAAGTCATAAACCCAGATGTCTAATTCCAAAGATGACTAAATGCTATGTTATTTTTTACCAAGCCTCTACTTTTGTTGGCAGATAATAATTATACTGGAAAGGCAGAACTGAAAGCATAATCTGTAGAAAGGTGTCTTTCCTCCTGAAATAACCTTAATATCACTACACTCCTGGAAGACATTTGCTTCACCCAGTAGAGCAGAGTGGAAAGGTGTTATCAGGCTAACACTGACTAAATGGGATCTGGTACCAAACCAATATAGCCTCATTAACATGACACGAACCTTCAGCCCAGGCTGGTGCTGCAAACTAGACATGGATCTTGGTCTGAATCCTACATCACTCCCACGCAGCATATTTCCAGGCAAACCTGTCACAAGCTGACTGCTGTACTTGTACTTGATAAACTGCAGTCCAGATGAGCATGTGAATCTATTTCAGCTTTCTGTAAAGCCTGAACTATTCCCTTCAAGCTTGTCTCTGCCCATTTCTGACTCCCAGTGCAGAAAGAGGGGTAGTGTTTCTCTGTCTCAAAGGGAGAAATGAACTCAACCCAACCTCAAAACATCCCTTGTGTAAGTTTTTGCACTAAAACACACACTCTTCCTAGATAGTCACAACCTTTTTGTTAATCTCAGGAATCAAAAGAGGTACTTAGGGCAAAAGTTTCAGAGCAGTGACTGAAAAGATTTGCAGATCCTACCACAAATTTACCTTTCTTGTTCATGCAAATGTTAGTGAGTATTTTTATCCTCCCAAAAATACCTCAGGCCAGTAGATCCCACCTACCTTCTAAAAGATAATTCAAAAAGCAACCATTTCTGCACTTTCATTGAGCAGAAATACCTTTTATGTACGAGTACTCTTTACAACTGACCTTCTACACAATTCCCATCAACTACAAACTGGATGGACCTGACAGACAAATGTGTTCTTTTATTTCCTCATCTGTTAGAACCATATTTCTAAACACCTCTAAAAGCATCTCAGAGAATGCCTGCTTTGGCATCACTGCAATATTTATGGCTATTTTGTTAGCAGATACAGAATATAATGTAAAAAATATTTCATTGCTGTTATCTGGGTGAGTCATTTCCTTTTGTTTCCTTCTTCCTGCCATGAAAGTGTATTTTTTTCTGAGGATATAACCAGTGAATACAAGGAATACTAAAGTTCTTCAAGGAAGGGGGAAGAACACACACAGTCAAGGGTAACAGAAGCAGAGAAACTTCTAACAAAAATGTCCACAGAATCCTAGCTGCAGCATGGCTTAGGTACAGGATTAACGCTTTGCTTTCTCACCCCTTGCTCCAGCCATGGAGTAGTAAAACAACATCAACTCACCTGCTCGCTATCTAGATGCAAAGGGATTCAGGACTAAGCCAGAATGATATCTCCATATATAAGTCCTTAAATTTGAGACACGTAAATCATAAAATAATTACCAAGATCATTAAGTTGGCTTGTAGGGTCTCCACACCAAAACTCACTATTTCCTTAGTACATAGGAAGAACAGCCCAGAGCCAAAAGCAGCCGTGATGGGAATGGTGGTTGAAAACACCCCGTAAATAGAAAGCAGAGGTTAATGTACCTCACACTCTGAAGGCTCCTGCCCCCTCAGTCTTTCATCCACTTTTCATCTCCTACAGTTTTGCTTTGCTTGTCACAAGCCCATCTTTCTACTTGCCAATATGTGAATCATCTCATCCCTTCTAGACTAATGGCACATATATATCTAACACTTTTCCTACAGAAGAAATTCAAGAGTACTTCTGAAGGCTGAGAGATACTACTCACTTTCTAAATGTGTACGTGCAATTACTCCTCAATTCAATACGGGTTTCATGCAGTATGTTTTTCTATTTGCTGCTGTACACAAATTCCAGACAATTTGATGGACAGCAGAACAAGCTAATGAAGCAATTCCTTTGTACGTATGAAATATTTACCACCTCTGAGGCTGAAATATGAGGCTCAGATAAGAAAACACCGTTGTTTTAGCAAGGGGAGGAACCACACCATGATTAGTGGAAAAAGGGAAGCGTGTGAGGGAAAAAGGGATTAGTGTGAGAAAGCTGAGCAAAGCACAGCCCTGAACAAAGTCTTCACACAGAATGTATGTGCCACAGAAATCCCATGTGATTCTGTAGCTGCAAGAGTATGGACTTTCAGGTGCACAGTGATTCCTAACAGCTGCATCTGACACCACTTTGACTCCATGCCCCAGTATCAGCCACACTGTCATGTGGGAGGATGGGATCAGAAAACACACACACAGGCACGCACACACACACATTTGTACACACGCACTCGCAAGAACACTCACTCAAATTTGAATTTACTCTATCCAATTCTACAGTAAAAGATATTACTTGATGTATGATTGTTGAGTTTGCATTTGCAAAATGTGAGTAGCAAATCAAAAAGTGGTGATCTTTTTCTGCCAAAGAGGGAGAACCTCCTGGTATTCAGGTAACATCACTGATGAGTTGTAGCATCAATAACCAGGAGACAGTTCAGAGAGACTCTTCTCAGTTTTCCCTTTGATCCGTTTCTTGCAGAGGCCATTACTGTCCTTGTAGCTTCTTGTTAACACAGAATCACAGAATGATACAGGGTTGGAAGGGACCTCTGGAGATCTTCTAGTCCAATACCCTTCCCAGGTTATTTCTATAATCTCTTCACCACACACCAGATGTTTTGCATAGGCTGTATACATATTCTTCTTTCTATTGATTGTGCCCTAAAAACAATCTTCCCTTGTTGCCAAGGATGAATTTCCGTAGTGATCAGTAGCTGACTGTTTGTAGATAGCTCTGGACCCTCAAGCATCTTCCTGAGCTTCTGCTACAGAACTCTCCCGCTCTCTTCCTGTGGGAGCACTTTCTCTGTGGCTCTGTCTTTTACAGTAGGTTTTACATTTGCTACAAAATGCTAGAAAATACTTGATCATATGCAGAAGTGTATGGGATGGGTTTGCTGGACTCTTCTAGTCTAAGCAGCAATGACATAGTTGCTGGTAACAGCAGAAGATTGTGCTCTTGAGGTCCCATCCAAGTCTATTCCTTTGACATAAGTAACTATACATTGTGTGCCTCTATAAATAATTTTTACCTATAGTTTCCCTGAAAGTAGAGTTTTCCTGTGGTATTTGTCTATGGCTCTGATAGATGAAGCAGCTGACTACTGCTCCAAGATCTTGATGCCAGCTTTGTAGGACATATCTCCACCAAACAGCGGCAAACAAGACACCATATGAAGTTGATATTAGGAACTGACAAAAATCTGCTGAAAAAGTTTGTTAAACTTCCTCAACTACATTTGCACATCTATTTGAATAAATAGCTAATGGCTAGGTAATGGTCCAGTAACCAAAAGAATAAAAGGCCCATCTTTAAAGGCTCGTTAGAGAAGAAAATATCTCAAGTCAGATGAAGCTTTGAGGCAGTGCTATTATTGTCCTTTCTAGAGCTCTGAAACACTTTATCAGGCTAAGCCTATCAATGTGTCTCTGCTTCCACCATTAAACAGGCAAATAAATCAACATTTTCTTTTTACATTTTCCCCTGAGGTCCAGTGATTGCTGTTGCTGTTGAACTGATTCAGTGGAGCAAAACATTAGCAAAAATGATTCTGTGCTCTCAGCTTTATCTTTTCTTCCTGAGAGCAAAAGAATTTGCAAGTCTTAATGGGACATGCAGCTTGCGTGTTGTAGGATAATGCACACCAATGAACACTGACGATGCTGCGAAAGGTGACGTGCCACCTTTGTAGCTGGTATGTGACACACATGAGTAACCTTAAAAAGCCAGGAGTTCTTATTCTTTATCTCACTATCTTTTTACTGAAATTCATTGTTGTGGGTAGTCCACTTTCACCCTTAAATTAACTGACTTGGCATTTTGGCATTCATGAGATATAATCTATTGAATACTGACTTCACCTGTCATTTTGGTAGAAGTGTATTTCTAGCCATCACATTATGACGTGGAAATAAGCAAAAAGAAAATCCAGGCTCAAATCTCTACAAAGGGGGGTGAATCACATTTAATGCATGTGGTGGGCCTTATTGAAAGCATTAATTTGATGATTTCTCCATCAGTGACCAAAATTTAACCCAGCCACCTTTCATATCCCCTTTTTGACACAACTCACTTTGTAGTCCAGTCACTGGAGAGCTATCCATGGAGGAAGATACCCACCTTCCTGACAGCAGCTCGCTTCAGCCAGAGCCCACCTTTGAAGGGTCTATTTCTCCCCACTGACTACAGGAGCTCTTTAAGAAAACTACACTCCCAATCTAGAAACCCAAATTAAGTTAAGATAAAGAAATGTAGGCCACTTTTTTCATGCTCATATTACATTCGCAGAGAAAACTGAATCTCACACCATAAGATGTCTGAAACATTTACATTTCCAGCCGAATTCCAACCAGTCTTCCACCAGTGTTATGTCAGATGTGCCAAATACTATAACTGAGCTGCATAATATGTCTGTACATAAAAGTTGCTGTGTGTGCTCCACCATAGAGTTGTTTCTTTATTCCAGCTCTGAAGCATTCTACAATTCCTTTTTTTTTTTTTCCACAAAAGGTTCAATAAATTTGAGCTTCAGTTAATTCAAAAAGATGTTCTCCTTAGAATTCACTATTTATGGTTTTATTTTCCTACTGGAAATACAATTTCATTTTGCAAATTACCTCATTATTAGCAATTTGTAGGGTGATTGCTGAGCATTTTCAGTAGCTTTGTGACAAAAATAATAGCACAGAATCATAAGATTTGTAGGAAGAGGCAATACCTTTATTAGACTGCCCACATACCTGGAAAAAAGAGAGAAGCTTTTGGCATAACATCTCTTTACTGTATCTTGTCTTGCATCTTGATCAGACCTTGTGTTCCTAAACTATATAGTTTTAAAGAAATGAACAAAAAGCTCTCAGCAATCACTCTGCAAATGGATAATAATGAGGCTGTTTGCAAAGTGAAATTGTGTTTCCAGCAGGAAATAAAAAAAACCTGATATACTGAACTCCAAGCAGAGCTGTTCCTTCAAAATAATTGAAGGTCAAATTTATTGAGGAATTTTTCCAATAACCTAATGAAGTGCTCCTTGTGACTGAAAGCTTGTGCACTCCTTCCTTCCATAGACTAGTCTAATAAAAAAATACTGCCTTTCTTTTGAGCTTGAAAGTTCTTGAATCTTAGACCATGACAGGTACAGTATTACTACTACTAGTATTGCATTATAAGTAATTAAATCTATGTCAGCCCACCTGAATTGGGAGTGTCTTCATATCAGGTCAATTAGGAAATAACAGCCAGAGGGTCTATTTCAAGGTTCATTTGGTTCTGATCTCTAAGGGCAAGCTATCTAACTAAATTATTCAGAGCACTGTCTGGAAACACCTCTCTAATCCTCAAGTCCCCACAGAGGAAAGAATGTTTTAACCAACTTCCTTTAATATCTTGATAACTGCATCTATTCATATTTCCTTCAGGCTGACAAAGAAGGACAAAAAATATTATTAGGTATTCAACACTTCTTTAGCCATCAGCTACTATATGCAATCTGGGGGTGGAATTAGCACATCATGGAGTGGTGCCTCCAAAAAGAGAAAGGTTCACGCCTTTGTGAAATAACCAAGTCACTAACTTAGTCCAAAAGTGAATTTGAGCAAGATTAAAACACAGCTTCAACTTCCTTCAGCTGCACCCTAGACACATCGAGAAGAGAGGGGTAAGGCACAGCCCCAGTTCTCAGCACTGACCTTAAATGAGAATGTCCCTCATCCAGAAGTCCAAATCGGACAAACGAAACTCAGAATACCAGGACTGGCAGAAAGTCACAACCAAAATCTCAAGCTCTGAAAACAATTTTAATGTTCAGCAACTTGCAGATAGCTCACTAGAGAACTCATCTTTTTCTCAGACCATAACACTCAAGAGATACCAAAGGCCAGTCCAGAACTGGCTCCCAGGCTTTTGTGTTGTCACCTTAACAGTGGCCATAATTCTTCATAATGGGATTGGGTTCCCCTTGCTTCTGTTTACAAAATAACTGGTTGGCCTGAGGGAGGAGTTAGGCAGTTTAAAGTCATGGTTTAATTTCTTTTGTAATTGCAAGTTAATTGCTAGCATAAATTACCTTGCATGCATTTTGCCTCTTGTGCCAGCCATTTCCTAAAGTGCATAATCTTAAATTAAAAGAATGGTGTCAATGGAAAGGCACTGCTATGTTGGAATCTGACAAATCATTCATATCAATTATGAGCCTAGCAGACTTATTAAAAGAAAGAAAAACACCTTGGATGCTTTTACGTTAATGTTTGATTTATTTTAAAGTTGGACTAATGCAACCTTAACCAAAAACCTTGAAGAAATTTTCTTAATTTCAGGGTATATGTTTTGTATTTTTAAGGAGAAATACGACTGCAAAACATTTACATGCTTTCTGCCTTCCATGCCTCAGAACCCAAATCCTCTAAGAAAACATAAATTTCCTTTTCAATTCCTTAAATTTCCTTTAAAAAATAAGAGTGATTTCATAATTTCCTTGATGAAGGGAAAGGAAATATTTCCTTTTATATTTCCTTGATGTTCCTTAGCATATGGTTTGTTCTCCCCGAGTCCTAAAGACCACACGCGTATGCCCAAGGGCCACACAAGCAAGGGGACAACACACACCTCAAAAGGTAGAACACTGTGCCCAAGGCAAGCCTTTCACAGGAAAGTCATCTGGGGAGTTCTGCGTTCAGCCAGGCCGAGGAGAATGACAAGCTGGATGAATTCTTCTAGTCTTTTGGATCCTTCTTAGCTTACTTTGCCAGCGTCCACATGATTTTTCTCCTGGACTGCTCTCTCCAACAGCCTCGGCGGCAGCCTGTGCAGACAGCTTGCAAGAGAAACCCCTTCGCAGGTACCTTGCAGAGCGCTTGTAGAAGTTGCTGTCACTTGGCACTCCAGCTGTGAGCCTTTCCATTCCCGCCACCTGGGTGATATTAATCTCACCTCACTTCAGATACCTCCGTTGTAGATGGATCTTAGCTAGTCACTCCTGTTGTGGTCAGCAGAAAAGAAACAGCTACAGTTAATCTGAGCTATCCGAGATACCTACTGAGGTGAACCCTAGAAATATCCATTCTGTTTTGTAGCACAGGAGTTTGGGATAACTAATTCATCTGCAGATACCCATGCGATAGACCTTTGTGACTGGAGAAGGGGAAACATTGCTGTCTCTGACTACTGCAAACCCTGTGAGGGTCTGTGACTCGTGTTGAAATTCCCTACAGCAAGTTTCTAGTTTCTAACCTGAGAGAGGAACCACAGAGCTGAATAGAAAACCTGTACACGTAGATAGGAAAATTAAATTTGTAGAAGACTAATCAGGGATGGTCGTAATGAGGTGTAACCTCACGCCTCTCTCGCAAAATAGCCTTACACCACTCAAGATTCTACACATTTACATGTTCCAGACCTCCCCATCATATCTTACCCAAGCTGTTTTCAAGTAAAGCTGAGCCTAGGGATAAGGTGTTGACAGGTTTTCCCATGTTTCTTGAATGAGAAGCAGGAACACTGCATATGACTCAAACACGTCCAGAAGCAGTGGTGAGGAGTTTAAAAGTGACTACTTGTCTCTGTGAAAGCTGGTATTTTAAGCTCATTCATTATTTATTAATTGTGGAGAGGTGCAATCTAGTGACACTTCACTCTGAGCATTCCCTATACTAACTTTTAAATTGCCAGATTTCAGTGTCCCTTCTGCCAACCAGGTGTGAAATCAGCTGCGTTGTGCTGTGATAAAAAGAAAAGTGGGTGCCTCAGGTCTGCATTACCCGGTCTGAATGTTCAGCCAAGCAGAAATCAGTCACTTTGACCTCAACAAACCATATCTAGCTAAAAATAAAAGAAAATTAAAAGACATATGCATTATTGGGGTCCTGTGTGATACTTTTCAAGATAAGGCATCATACACGCAGACGAGCCTGTTGGACAAACACACCATATCCTGTTGTTACATTATTATCAAGTCTCTTCCTTGCAGTGCTTTCATAAGGCATTGCCCAGCATATGTTACAGGAAGGAGTAGGGGACATTAAAAACAACTATATTTTTTTCTGTTACATAAACAAATGTCTTGTTTTTCAGTCTTAAATCAGAAGTTCAGAGTTTTTGCAGCACCATCTAGTGAGACTAAAGAGGTTTTACTCAACTATTCAGAAACTCCATCCTGTTCTTTCTTTATGCTTGCATTTCTTTTTAATCATCATCTCCTTATAGTCTATTGGCTGAAAGTCTTTGGGGCCAACAAGCTGTTGAAGAAGGTGCCTTTGGTGCACACAATAGTCCTTTTTATGCTTCTTTCTGAACAGCATGAAATCCCTCAGCTTTGCAAACTGCCGAGCACAAAAAGTGCAGAGCTTTCATCAAGCCTTGTTATTAATGAATTGCCTCCTAGCTAGTGAGCTGTGCCTCTGATCTACACCTTGTTTTGAAAGAATACACCCTGCAAGCCAAGAACAGATGCATGTTTTATTGGATATGAAGGATGTTCTCAGATGTAGGCATACCTGTCAACGTTCCTACCAGGAAGTGTTACTGATGATATTTTCTATAAGACAACATCTATATACTCAGTTCTGTGCCAGACACATGCAAGACTCTGTATGCAAAATATCCTTCCTGGCCCAAGGATGTTGCTGGCAAACAAAATTCAGCCTGATTCCAAGCCAGTTAAGATGATGCTCATCTTTTCCTAGGCTGCCCTAAGTTTCTCTTTGCCTAATTAGGATTAAAACTTCTTTATTTTCTTCACCTACTCATCCCTGATTAAAAAATCCTGGAGTACTTTCACCCAACTGAGCCAGTGTGCAGAATGAGAAACATTTCAAAAAAGATTTCCCATACAAGCTCTTAAAATAATATTTTTGACCAATAAGAAAATAAATCTCCCTCATCAGAACGTTTTTTCTGAATTCTTTCACGTCACCAAGAGCTGTACATCACTGACACCAAAAATGCTAAAGATTTCGAAATGAAAGCAGCTCATCTGCTTCTAACCACGCATAAGCACATACTATTAATTTCTATGATGGTTGGAAGAGATTATCCCATTGTAGGAAGATGGAAACAAAATGACATAATACACTAGATAAAAGCTATGATGACATTTTTTGTTCTTATCCATATCTGCAACTAACAGAGTCATAAAACTATACAGTCTTTCCTCTCTCATTTGAAGCTGAAGGAGTTTGTCCTCCACTTACACAGTGGCATCTTCTCCTCTAATAGGATTTCTTCAGTGAGCTGACAGAGTCGGGCAGCCGGCACAGGTTTCTTTCTTCTGCACTCTGTGTACCTGAATGTTTCTCCTGTTCTTACAAATGTCACTGCTGTTGAATCTTCATTGCTGAACCACTGCAAGCTGGAGGATAAAGCATCACTGTTTTATCTCTAAGTCACCTTTAATTATCCTTTCTTTTCCTTGATAATTTCTTCTACAGAATGTCTCTTGGAAAACTGGTTAGCATAAGGATAATTCGTTTCATGAATCATAGAATCGTTTAGGTTGGAAAAGACCTTTAAGACATCAAGTCCAACTGTTAACCTAGCACTGCTAAATTCACCACTAAACCATGTCCCTCAGCATCACATCTACATGCCTTTTAAACACCTCCAGGGCCAGGAACTCAACCATTTCACTGGCAACCTCTTCCAAAGCTTGACAATCATTTTGGTGAAGAAATTTTTCCTAATATCCAATCTAAATCTCCCCTGGAGCAGCTGCAGGTCATTTCCTCTTGTCCTATTGACTGTTACTTGGGAAAAGAGACTGATCCCTGCCTTGCTACAACCTCCTTTCTGGTAGCTGTAGAGGCTGGAGCCTCCCCCTAGCCTGCTTTTCTCCAGGCTGAACAACCCCAGCTCCCTCAGCCACTCTTCACAAGACTTGTGCTCTAGACCCTTCACCAGCTTCATCCAAGGGGAGAAGATTCAAAGAGACTGCTCAAAGGAGACAATGTTGGTAATTGTCATTCAGATGGCTTCTTAGCTACCAGCATGGTTAGACCCAGAAAGTATTGTCTCATCTCCCAAGAGACAAATCCAAAACAGCTAGCTACAACTCTGGAAAAGGTCTGCCAGAAATACCTGTAATAAAGATTGTATGTTTACTCTCAAAACTGAAATTTAACTATAAAAAAAATCTCAGAGTGGCTTATGACATGGCTTGACATCATCTTTAGGAAAATCACCTACCAATATGCAAAAAATATTCTTTTTATTCTAGAACATAAAGTCCTACTTTACTATGATATTACATTCTTGCCTACAAGCATCTTATTTTTATTATCATTATTAGATCGTATTTTCCAAAACCATGGCTTTTAGGAAGTGGTTCTACAGGATCTAGAATATGTTGATAAATATCAGTTAAAATGCCTTAGTGATTTTCTGTGTAATCAGTGAATATATTTATTGCTGCCACCCAGTGGGTTCATTTGTAGGCTTTGGCTCACCATATTATAATTTAATACATCATTGTTTGGTTAAATGATTTCACCTTCTCCATCTGAAGGAGTGTGATTTATTTTCCTCTGTCAGTAGCCACTGAAAATGAATGTTTCAAGCTACAAGCTGTGGTTGACTTAAAGCATATCATCCTACAAAAACCATTTCTTTGTATTTTTAGTGTGGGAACAGCCCATGGAAGGCAGCACACGCATGAGCTTCAAGCTAAACTACACATGAGATTACCTACTTTGCCTTCTGCACCTCCCTGCAAAGCCCAAGGCAAATACTTTGCGCTATTCAAATGATAAATATTCTCTCAGAACTAAGAAGTTGTTAAAGATGTTACACGGGGGGGGGGAACTCTTTCCTGAGAAGTGCTAATATTTCTGGCCCTCACTTAACTTGCACAGGGGGCATTCGTGCGCTTGAAGTCATGCACTTGGCAGAAGATAAGCCATGCGACCGGTTTGCAGTTTGTCTTCCTTACCTGCAGCTCCGCTGGTGCCAGCAGAAGCTCTCAGCACACCTCAGGAGCTGGCCTGTATAGCACTGGAGTGAATAAATTGGCTCTTAAAAATGGGCTGCTGTGTTAACAGCTTCTACAATCTGTATAGGTGTTATGAATAATGAAATAAGACACTGGCAATGACAACACATTATTGAAGAGCTGTTAAGTGCTGCATTATGATTTCATTTTAATGCTGCTCCTGGATGAGAGAGCTTGCACGCCTGTGCGCGAGGAGGAGGAGGGAGAGAGGGAAAGCTGCTTAATGTTCTTCTTGTTGACCTATATTTTGAATTTAGCTACCTGTTTAATTTAAAGTGTGTTATTTCCAGGAGGACTGGCCATTTGAGGGAGTATTATGCTGCCCTTAATTTTTGTGCACTCAGAGGTCTTGTCAGGCTGGACAGCGGTACAACTAGATGCCAAGAGTTAAGAAAAAGAAAATAATCCTCTTATACATTCCAGACCTAGTCTGTAATGCTGCAAACCAAGGCTGTCCACCACTGTAGTTGGCACAGCTTAGGTGGTAAAGCTCAGGAGAGGGCAGGGTTAAGAACAGGCAGAGTCTTGGCTTGAACCCAGAAGAGACTGTAGCTGGGCATAAATTATCTTCCAACCTTCCCGTAAGATAAGGTTGGGGAAAAAAATGTACTACAAGCCCAGCACCTTGGGATGTGCAGGTTATGCATCAACCCCCCAGTCAGGGCTTCTGTGCCAAAAACCACTGTCCCTTTTTTACTGACCTTAGTGGGGTACTGCAAAACAAGGTAAGGCTCTGCAGAAATAACAGTGAAAGAACTGGGCCTCCATGCTTTATAGAAGCTAAATAAATCTACTTCAAGAAATCCAAAGTATCTGGAGGTTGAAGTGGAGGAAGATATTACATCCTTATACAATATTGCTCATGCTCAAGCACAGCATGGGCACAGATGCAGGGGAAAAGATTTATTCCAGCAATGACAGTGGAACCACTTCTGTAACCAAAGACACTAGGGAATGAAATCACCCTTATTGCCCATCAATGGAAAAAAAAAAAAACCCTTTTGCTTCCTGCCTATAAAGCTGTTCACCTTTGATGCTACAGCAAACGACCAATAAATCACATGGTAAATGTAATTTCCTTCTACATTTTTAATATTTCTTCATTCCCTGCATGAGCCTCAGCTCGAGGAAAAAACAAGAACTCTCCAGAGCTTACCAGTTGGAAGTGCTACAAAATTGATTTCACAGAAGGTCACAGATTCAGTTTGTGGTTTTTTCATCTATTCCCCAAACAAGATATAGGACCAAAGCAGCACATGCTGGGAACCTCAGACCAGACAAGAAATATCACAAACTGTTAAAATTGAAACAAAATAGAACAGATTCAAAATTCCCTTCAACACAGGGAGAAGCGAAAAAGACATAGTAAGAAGTTGCTGAGGACTTCGTAGTTACTGCTCCATCATCCTCAAAATGGATCCTCTATTCAGTCTCATTCCAGACTGTTGGCCTCAAAACTGATGTTTATTGATCTGACCATTTAAATTTCCTTGTATCATGACAGCCAAATTTCACCAAATAATGCTGAGTCTCAGCTAAAAGCAGATCTCTTTCTTTTAAGAGAAAATGTGAAAGGTGGCTATTGTGTGTACTGGGGAAAATAATTGGAGAATTCATTTGTATCTAGGGAAAAAAAAAGTAAGGACATTGGTAATCTAACCTAATTCTCCACATTCACAAATATTTCTCATACTGTAAAGTGAAATAGAGTTCTACTATCTGAGTTCTTTTCTTCTTTCAATCTCAAACAAGGGAAAAATATTTCAAAAATGAGACAGATACAGACCTCTCGACTTACCTGTTGACACTTGAATGGGTTTCTATAAGCTGTCAAGTGTCTGCACTTACCAAAATGATGAAAAAAGACATCTGCTCTTTTCATAATAACATTCTCTATTTCTTTTTTTGCCACAGCTCCATTCAACCCTCCCAATGCTGCCGACAGTATGGTCAAATTTGATGCCTATGGAGATGGGATAGGACGATACAACGTGTTCAATTTCCAGTACACTGGAGACAGATATTCCTATGTGAAGGTTGGTCACTGGGCAGAAACCTTGTCACTTGAGGTAGACTCTATCCACTGGTCCAGGAGCTCTGTCCCTGTCTCCCAGTGCAGCGACCCCTGTGCTCCTAATGAGATGAAGAACATGCAACCAGGAGATGTCTGCTGTTGGATTTGTATTCCCTGTGAAACCTATGAGTACCTGGCTGATGAATTTACCTGTGCAGACTGTGGGCCTGGAAAATGGCCCACGGCTGACCTGACTGGCTGTTACGACTTACCAGAAGACTACATCAAGTGGGAAGATGCTTGGGCAATAGGTCCTGTTACCATTGCATGCCTGGGCTTTATTTGTACTTTTATGGTCATTGCAGTGTTCATCAAGCACAACAATACCCCTCTGGTCAAAGCCTCTGGCCGTGAACTGTGCTACATATTGCTCTTTGGGGTCTTCCTGTCTTACAGCATGACTTTCTTCTTCATAGCCAAGCCTTCTCCAGCTATCTGCACCCTGCGTCGTTTGGGACTAGGAAGTTCCTTTGCTGTCTGCTACTCTGCCCTTCTGACAAAAACAAACTGCATAGCCAGAATATTTGATGGTGTAAAGAACGGTGCTCAAAGGCCTAAGTTCATCAGCCCCAGCTCTCAGGTCTTCATCTGCCTGAGTCTCATTTTGGTACAGATTGTGGTGGTGTCCGTGTGGCTTATCTTGGAGGCCCCTGGCACCAGGCGGTACACTCTTCCTGAGAAGAGAGAGACTGTCATATTGAAATGCAATGTCAAAGATTCCAGTATGTTAATCTCCTTAACATATGATGTAATCCTCGTAGTCTTATGCACTGTATATGCCTTCAAAACAAGGAAATGTCCAGAGAACTTCAACGAAGCCAAGTTTATCGGTTTCACAATGTACACAACGTGCATCATTTGGCTGGCCTTTCTCCCCATATTTTATGTGACATCCAGTGACTACAGAGTAAGTCTTTGGATATCTGTTTCCATAAATCATGTGCATCAATTTAAAGGACCGTGTCGTCATTCACTAAAAGCTTCTTTCACTTCTTTTCTTCCCCGGATCCCTCACAAACAAGCTCTGTTTCAATGTTAATGTCCACCTAAGCATATTACCAAATTTTAGCTTATTTTTGACAAAGATGGTCTCCTTTCAAACTGAGCATGTCTGGTTAGAGGTCGAAGGAACTAGTACTATCAGTCTAATTGTGACAGAGGCGTAGAGTATGGATTAAGTACTCATACTGGTACATCAGTATGTGAAGTTGTAGCCCTAACAGAAAGATCCAATAGATCATGAGTTAGAATGAGTCATAATGAGTTATTTGGTGGAGGTGGGCCTTAAATTAAAAACTGAACTAACTATTCTCCTTCTGCAAAAGAATCTGCCACTCAAATATGGTATTTTCTTCCAAAGAAAAATGATAAGGGAAGAATTGCAAAATTTCCTATGAAACAAGATTGAAAAAGAACATAACAAAGGTTTTGCTTGAATATAGAACTTTCTATTCTTTCTGCACTTTGTAGGAGATAAAACACATATCTCACTGAGCAGAAAATATTGGCCAGCCTTCACCAACAAACTTAAAAAACATTAACTTGTTTAAATTGTCACAGTGTTCCAAAGCTTCAAGTTCAATAAAATTGTATTTTTGGACAGAAGGAAATTGTCTCAGAAAAAGATTCAGATCTGCTCCACTGGAAATCTCACAGTTATTATGGTGTGAGAAGTGACTGCTGGAGCTGGCCCTCACAGCAGTTTGCAGTGAATTAATTCAACTTTCTGCTCAGAAGAAAGGTAGATTAACTTAGTGTGGTATTATTACCAGTAGTATGTACATGAAAAAGCATGTAAGCCCGTGGAGGTAATAATGTCACTTAACATACTTTTGGTGTGACCACCCTGGCACGGTATATTTAGTACTATTTTTCTCAGCCGAGGAAAGGTACAGAAAACCTCAAGAAAACAAGAGTACGTAACAAACGATGCAGTAAGATACGCAGAGTGACAGTAAAAGAGCTAAATATATTTAGTCTAGACAAGAGTAAACCGAGGGAGACGTGATCACAGGCTATAAATAATTTCAAGGCAACAAAAAGAAAGAAAGGGATTATTCAGTCTCAGGAGAAGTTAGAATGGCAAGTAATGGATTGAAGCTAATGAAGGAAAAGTTTAAGACAGGCTCCGGGGAGCAGCTCCGGACACCCAAAGTAATCAGGAAGATAGACATAGAAGGAGGGTAATATCAGTGCAGACAGTCACATGAGTGGGCAGCACAGACACTAATGGTCAAGAGGAGCATGACTTGATTGCTCAAGCAGCATTTTTCAGCCTTATAACCCAAGTAGGATTTTCAGAGGCAACCATAGATATTTAATTTAAATAAGTAGTTCCAAATAAGCCAACTCAAGTCCTACCAAACAGATAGAAAATGCTTTTGACACTGTTTTTGACATTTCTGTGACATGTCAGGAGCTTTTTGAAAATCCCATATTAGAAGTCTAAACTTTCGGGGGGGAGGAGGGGGGTTCTTTTGAAAAGCCCATATTTAATTTCCATGCAGTGTTACTTGTTGACTCTGAATCAGCCTGTGCCATCCTAATGTAGACAAACACTGGTGGCATCACCAATAAACAAGCTTAGAAACAGAATAGTAATGATGAAAAAAATAAACATTGACTGGCTTGAGATTTTACTATTAGGCACAAACACTGCTTAGGATTCAGCCTTCTGAATAAAAACGGAGAGCTCCTGGAAATGTATCCAGAGATTTGGCATTGACCTCACTGTAGTATTTAAAAAACAAAGCAAAACCAGAACCAAACAAAAACACACAAAAAAAAAACCCCAAAACCAAAACAACAAAACAAAACAAAAGAAAAAAACCCCAAAAATGTAGTTGAACATAATATTCCTTACCAATTCCCTACCAATACTGAAGCAGAAAGGTCCCTGTACGAACCCTATATGGCGTATGCCAGACAGCATGTTAGATATGCTGGGATGGCATATTACTGTATGTTTTACAAATTCACCAATCAAAAAAACCCACTATTTGGCTAAGGCCTTCCCTGCTCTGTGAAGGGTTTTATGGTACAGCTATGCCTCCTCCACAGGCTTCTTTTTCTGCTAGATTAAGCTTGCTTATATTGGCACAACCATTCTCTTCTACCTGAATTTAACAAATTTATTCAGCAAAAGGAATTCTGAGGGAAGGATGATTCAGTCATGAGGTCAGCTGCAAGCTTTTTCCGTATACAACATGTCTTCATGTAACCACCAAGGTCAGAAACCACCTCTGTGGATTGCCTTGTCCAACCTCCCCTGCTCAAACCAGGGTCACTTACAGCAGGTCACTCAGGGCTGTGTCCAGTCAGGTTTTGAATATCTCCAAGGATGAAGATTCCATAACTGCTGTGGTCAACCTGTTCCAGTGTTTAAACATCTTCTTAGTTTTTTTGTGTTTAAAGAAAATGTCCTGTATTTCGGTTTGTGCCCATGGCCTCTTGTCCTGTTACTGAGCACCACTAGGATGAGTCTGGCTCATCTGGCTTCTTTTCTCCC
>JAOXNO010000001.1:8573421-8615215 GCA_028565335.1 Limnodromus scolopaceus | reverse complement strand
GGTTTGTGCCCATGGCCTCTTGTCCTGTTACTGAGCACCACTAGGATGAGTCTGGCTCATCTGGCTTCTTTTCTCCCCTCATCAGGTACTTATACACACTGGTAAGATCCCCTTGAGCCTTCTTTTCTCCAGGCTGAACAGTCCCAGCACTCTCAGTCCCTCCTCATATGACATTTGTTCACCATCCATCACCTCCATGGCTCTTTGCTGCACTTACTCCAGTATGTTCACGTTTCTCTTGTACTCATGAGCCCACAGCTGGGCACAGCACCACACATGTGTCTCACCAGTGCTAAGTAGAGGGGAAGGACCACTGTCCTTAACCTGCTGGCAACACTCTGCGTCATGCAGCCCAGGAAGCCATTGTCCTTCTTTGCTGAAAGGGTGCATTGCTGGCTCATGATCCGCTTCTCCCACCAGGACCGTCAGGATCCTCTCTACAGAGCTGCTTTCCAGCTGGGTGGCCCCCAGCATGTGCTAGTACCTGGGGTTGTTCCTCCCAAGGTGCAGGACTGGTTTTTTCCCTTTGTTGAACTTCATGAGGTTCCTGTCATCCTTTTTCTCCAGTTTGTTGAGGTACCTCTGGATGACAGCACAGCTATCTAGTGTATCAACAACTCCTCCAAATTCTGTAGTGTCTTCAAATTCACTGAGGGTTCACCCTGTTCCAGCATCCAGGTTGTTAATGAAGGTGTTTTGTTACATTGGTCCTATTGTCAACCCCTGGAACAACTAGTCACTGGCCTCTAACTGGACTTTGTGCCACTGATCTCAGTCCTTTGAGTCCAGTAGTCTAGCCAGTTTTCAGTCCACCTCACTGTCCACTTATCTAGCCTGTACTTCATCAGCTTGTCAATAAAGATACTTAGGAGGCAGCGTTAAAAGCCTTACTAAAGTCAAAATAAATAATATCAGCTACTTTCTCATCATCCACCAAGCCAGATGTTTCACTGTAGAAGTCTATCAGGTTGGTTAAGCATAATTTCCCCTGTGTAAGTCCACACTGACTGTTGCCAGTTATTGGTCATCCGTGCAAGCCTCCTGCCACATTTGCTTAATTTCCTGCCCATTGGGACGGGCCATTCTTAACCCTGGATGAGGTGATTCTTGAAAAACAGCCAACCCTTCTGGACCTCTCTTCTCTCCGGCACCATATTCCATGGCATTTTTCATAGAAGGTGCCTGAACAGGTCAACCTGCTCTTCAGGGTGGTGATCTTACCTTTTGCCTTGCTTCCTCATCTAAGGACCCTGAATTCTATCATTTGCTGGTTGAGGCAGCCAAAGCTTTCCCTTCCTGTCACACTCCTGACAAGTTCTTGTTTCTTTTTAAGTACAAGATCATGTGGAGTGTTTTCCTTCATCAGTTCCTCAATCACTCTTTTTAGGAAGTTGACCTCAGTGTGCTCTAAAAACCTCTGTTGTCCCTCCAGTGGGTATCAGAGTGGTTGAACTGCCCCAAGAAGACCACAACCTGTAAATATGAGACTTGTTAAGATTATCTGAAAAGACCTCATCTGCTTCTTCCCGATTATGCGGCCTATAGCAGACACCCACTGCAATGTTGTCCACTTTGGTCTGCCTGCTAATCCTGAACCACAACATATCAGCTGGCTCAAGACCTGTTGCCAGGCAGAGCTCCATTCACTACCACTGCTCTCTCACTCAAGAGTCCGATGCCCTCTCCTCGCCCTTCTACCAGGGCACTGACCTATGCTGTAATTGCAGATCTCTAAGTAGAGCAGGAGCCATCTGCCTGCAGCCACAAGTCACAGACTTCCAGCCTTCATCATCATGAGAGTCTCCACTTCCCAACTCAACAAACGTAGGCTGCCCAGCTCTTCTCTAGCACATGACCAGGCTCTTGTACGTGCACAGTGTCAGAGACAATCCAGTCCACCTTTTTCACATCATATCTGATGCTGCAGAGTCTGCTGACCTCCTGGAACTCCTTAGCATGGCAAGAGAAATCCTTCACATCTGCAGAGGAGAACAGCTCCCCTAGCCCCCATGAGAGGCCTCAAGCATCCCTGTAGCCCAAAGCTGCATCCTCCCTCAGGAGCTCAGCCTGGGTCAATCCTGATATGCCAGGGATAGTTGCCCCTGTGGGCACTGAGGACCATGCCCTGTGGCAGCCCCATTGCTCTGCACATAAACAAAGCCTTCAGCAAGGATTCTAGCCCTCTTCTGTGCTCGTTTCTGCATGCACCTGAGCATTATAGCTGTCCAAAACTTACAGAGGGCTCTTCCCAGCACCTGCAACAAGAGTGCCCAACCTTATCTAAGAGTCAGCTCAGACAAAAGCTCCAAGCTTGTCAAGGACAGCTTACAGAGCTCCTTAGGAGCTGCTGGAGATTGCTAGAAGTCACAGCCTCCTGCAGCAATCCTTTCCCAGCAGCAGTAAGGCACTCTGACCTTCTTTGAAGTGTTCCCAAGAGTCCTGCAATGATCCCAGAAGTCATTCCCAGAATGTCTAGAAGATCCTAAAGCAGAGGCCAGAAACTGCTGCCCAGACTGCTGCATTTCATGACTGACACTGTTAGCTGGACTAGCAAAAAATTTAAAGAAGAGCTGCTGGAAAAGATAGATTTCTCTGATGCTGTTGATTTTCATGCAGAAATCCACAACAATTTCAGAACCGAAGAGGCAATGAAATCTGATATGATTAAATAAGCACACATCACATGAATTCACAGCATCCCCAATATCTAGCACACTTAAGGGAATTTTCAACCTGTTCACCTTAGACAAAAGTTTAAGAAATGCAGCAACAACACAGGAAGGAAAAGTCTGGGAGTTAAACTGGCTATAATGAAATCAGGTGTCCAATGCTCCTACCATTTAGGCAGTTTCTCCCCGCATTTTCTTTAGGGGTAATTCTGGCTCAAGGATCTTGCCCCTCTGCCACTCATTCATGCCTGGTCTAGCAGGACTGCCCCTGTTCTGCCAGCACAGCAGTGTCCAGGAGGCTGGGTTACACATCAAACCCCTGAAGTGACCTGGGTTAAAAGGAACCGTGTGGGATGGGGCTGTTTTTAACCCAAATCATTTCATTGATTGAGTGCATAATTATGTCAGCACAGCTGAGCTGCTCCAGGAGGCACAAACCCTTGCAGAGCAGGGTTGGCGGGAGGGCACAGTTACTGAAGAGGACTTACCTTGAAACTACTACCTTTGTTTATTCTTGTTTTATAAGAAAACTTCCAGTTCTGTTTTGCCAGTTCAAGACCCACCCAGAACCATCTGCGTAGTCCTGTGAATGAAATGCAGAGAAGGGAAGAAGAAAGTGCACCCAAGGTTTCCCTTTCTCATGTTGCCCCTGTAGGGTCTTCCATGTTCACTCACTCCACGCAAGCAGAGCACTTTTCCATGGTGCTTGTCACATCTACCTTGGGTAAAGAGTGATTATTATATGATCACATTAATTATACTCACTGCTGACAAAGCACTTGGTGCTCTGTGTATATGTATAAAGCAACAAAGTCCACTCCCTACTCTATTCTTCATTTTGCACCAATTATTTCTGACAAGGAGATATACAAAGCATTCCCATGGAAGAAGGCTAATCTCCAAGGACTGCAGGAGTCTAACTAAGGAAAAACGAGCCTTGGATGTATAATCATTCAAATTAAGCAGGAGAGTTTAAAGCGGTTTAATTCAACATCTTAATTAAGGAATCTGCTTGGAAGAAAATAATATAAACCGAAAATGAGGCAGCAAACTGGCATCTAGTTATACCACTGAACAAAAAAGAAGAAAGATAGTTTCAGCAAAGTAGCACTAACAAATTCCCCAAGGCAACTACTCTAAAATCCCGCAGTCTTACAAACAATTAATTTTGCAGCCCAAAAACTTCTGTCTCAAAGTCAGGGCACCTTTCAGGCCCAGTCTGACAAATGTCACCAGCTCTTACGTTTATTCCAAATCACACTTATGGTCCTGCAAGGGATTGTTCAAGCTCTGTCAATAGGTTTGAAGCTGGAGGCTACACTGGTTTTCAAATGGATGATCTACATGAGGTATCAAATGTTAACCCACATAAAGTACAGCATGTGCAAGCTGGTTTCCCCTTTTGCCCGGTTGTTGCATGACAGGCATTCCAGAGGATTTCCTGATCAATTTAGAAATCAAGGGCATGAGAGATAAGAGAAAGAAAGCAGAACTATCCTTTCTGTGCTAAACTGATGGAGCAAACAGCCAAGCTCCCGTTAGTAAGCAGAGACACAGGACACCATCAGCACCACGCACCTCATTCCTAGGGTTGTAGAAAATAAGGATGCTACAGATGTCCCAAGCCAGCCTGTACCAGGGCAAACCCCCAGGACTGTGTTTCCTGCTGTTGTGTGATAAAGCTGCTAACGTTCTGCGTCTCAGAGCTTTCCATA
The DNA here is from genome assembly GCA_028565335.1 of Limnodromus scolopaceus. NCBI lineage: Eukaryota > Metazoa > Chordata > Aves > Charadriiformes > Scolopacidae > Limnodromus > Limnodromus scolopaceus. Next base: position 8,610,831 of record JAOXNO010000001.1, on the reverse strand, counting down.
CTGAAACACGGCGCTTTGTGCCCACTCTCTCCTAGGTGCAAACCACCACCATGTGCATCTCTGTGAGTCTGAGCGGCTTCGTTGTGCTGGGCTGCCTGTTCGCGCCCAAGGTGCACATCATCCTCTTCCAGCCCCAGAAGAACGTGGTCACTCACAGACTCCATCTCAACAGGTTCAGTGTCAGTGGGACCGGGACCACTTATTCCCAGTGTAAGTAAAAGAACTGCCGCCTTTCTATGTGGGGTTGTGCTGAGTTTGGGAAAAGACAAGATGGGTATTTTACCAGCAGCAGAAATACCTTTATAGGCTGGGGCTGTGAACTCCATAGAAGCATCACTTCATTTGTGTCTGGAGAGAAAAGCTCATCCCCCTCCCATGGGAATCAGCTCAGAGCCTGCTCTGAAGCTCACTGAGGTCAGCAGAAGGCTTTTGGTGGGTTCTGACTCCATCCCGCCTCACAAAGCAAGCAGAGCCTGTCGCTCGCTGTCGCTCTCCCAGCAGCGACGGGAGCAGGTTGTCCTGCAGTGTTCCTGTCACAATGACACGCTGACAGGACCTGGGCCACAACGCAGCGTGCTCTCAATGGCTCTTATCTCCTGCATGATAAGGAAGGGCTCCCAGTCTGCAGCAAATGCATACAAGGGATGCCATAAACTCTATCTCTATGCAGAGTGTGAGCAATACCCTTTGTAAGAGCCACAGCCAGGAGAAGCTGTCAGTGCTCTGTTGCCAGGACAGCTCAACTGCTCTGCCTCCCTCTTTTCCTTCATCTTCAGTCTCTTCCTCCCGAGCAAATTCATGTCTGTGATTTTGATTTGAGGCTGGCACTCCTCCTCCAGGTGAATGGCTTAGAGATTTTTTTTTTAATTACAAAAAAAAAAAAAAAAATCACCTGTATGGGTTGTTTGGGTTTTTTTTCCCTTGTCAAGCTTAACTAGTCAAGGATGGGAGCAGACAGCACCTTGTTCATGGAGCTCTGCAGACAGCATGTCTAACCTGGAAAGCTAATTGAAGAACACACTACAACTAGGAAGAGGCAAGGAATGAAAAAATAGAGGAAAGGGGGGGACACAGAGCAAGGTTTGCCAGCACGTTCACACTAACCTAGCCTCAGGATTTGTAGTATGACCTAAATTTCAAAATTGTCTAGAAACCTTTGGCACTTCAGAGAGAGCACGGAAGGAACTTGGGACCCTGCAGTGTATCACATTGGCAGGGATTAGGAAGTAAAGGCATCCCAGCCATCTCTGGCTTTCTCAACCCACTCCCAAACCATACTGTGTTATTAATGCCCAAGGTCCCTTAACAAGAGAGCAGCCATGTGGCTCTGCACGTCCCCATCTCACTGGAGTCAGGACTGCACCCAACCCTGACACCAGAAACCAAAAGCTCCTTGCTGTTTTGGAAAACTTAAGCCAAGAGAGATGAGATGGCCCTAAGTGCTCAAAGTGCTGAGCACTACAAAAAGGTCTGGATTTGCAAGACCAACGGATTAGCAATAACATTTAGAAGTTTGGTCCCTTGATGAAATGGTAAGTCCCATAAGATTAGTTGTATCCCTTACAAATTTTGTATAAGTGGTCTTCCCAAGTTTTTTAATTCTTTCATACTGTGGAATTAGCTTAGTTGGAAACAGTCTGGATTCATGGATACTTTTGTACAGGACTGCATTTTGGAATTTGATTTTTTATTATAACAGCTGGATAATACATGTGTGTGCACAAGTATGCATACAACTGAAGACATCTTCAGTGCACATATTTACATTAAAAGCCTACTTTTTCAGGTTTGTGAATAGCTTTGAGACATTAAGGAAAGCATAAAAATCCAGATGTACAATCTCTTGCTACTTCATTGTTTAGAAAGGTGGCCCCAGCCATTTACTTTTCCTGCTTACACCTAGCTGAATAAGGGCTGCTCATCTTTGTTGGTCTTTGTGGACTGTGGCAAGACATGGACCTGGAAGCAGGACTAAAGTTCCATCACATACAATGAAAAAAGCCCTATTGTTTCCATCCAGGACAATTATTTGAGAAAATAACACAGAGAATTCATTATCTATCACATCACCAACATTTTTAAGAAGTAAAATGTTCCCTTACTGCCTTCCATTAATTTGTAAATAATTTTCAATAACTTATCAATTTTTTTTAACTGCTTAGTCATTTATAAACCTCTGAAAATGTTGTCATCCAGATTGATTCTAATCCATGTCTAAAATATTCCTCTCATCAGTCCCGGGGCTGTCAGCTTGGTTTTTATTTTGGTCTTGATGGTATTTTCATCAGTCAGAAACTGCTTAATATGAGACTGATCAAAATTAGCTCCAGGGCATTCTAGTAACAGCAACATCCAAAAAGCTGGTTCTTGTTCATTATCAGAGCTTTAGAGGGCAGGAGTACCCGAGTGGCTCAAATGGAGAGCACGTTTCCTGTCTCCATGGATTCCCACTTCCATTGCACCTCAGGGCTGCCACCACCTCTTTACTCCATCGGTCCTTAACGCCAGCACCGTAGTGGGTCATGAACAGCAAATGACTCATGGACAGTTTTTAACACAGTTCCTTGAACTGTGAAAACTGGCCAAACACTGTGAGAAAAGGTAAGTGACACTCATGGTGCTCTTGAGTAGCGTTACGTGTGTCTCTAAAGTGTGTGTACCTCTAAATGTGTGTCACAATTACATCCCTAAACTGAGTATTGGAGGGAGTGTCCGAGTCAATGGTCAACCACATGAGCTGCCATGTGGTCATGAGAGCTAAACTGAGCACCTCATGCAGTCGTCTGAATACAGCTCCTCTTCTTTGCTACATGCTCTGCAGAAAGCAAGAAGAGGTGAATACCTGACTGGTAAGCGAGGAAACTTGCTTTAGAGGCACCGAGCTTTGATTATTTTGACATCTGAAGTCTGGACTACAAAAGAATATAGGTTAAAGCTGAAGAGAGGTAGGATATATGTGTACCTAGGTAAATGGCGTGTTTTGAAATTTATATATCCGTAGCCATTTATCTGGATCTAAAAATTTACATTTGGCAAAGTGCTACATAAGTTCTGCTTCCCCTGCAGTGTTTCCTCCAACGGGATGTTCCCTAGTTTTCCTGCAGCCTGTTTTATGGGCTTGGCAGAGGTTTTCCCATAAGGTAGAAGGTCAGCGCTCAGAAAACTTCCCAGAGAGTTCAGGACTGATTTAAGTACCTACATGATTCAGGCTGAGCTTTTACACCCAGAAGGTATCATTCATCCAAGTTTTGGAGAGCTGCACATGGACTTTAGCTCCTCCAGGTGTCCTCCAAAGGCGTCAGAAAAAGAATTGAAGCTACTGTTTATAGCCAGGATGGTAAATTTTCTCTCTCTGAATTTATTTTCCCAGCACTTGCTCCAAACTAGCTCCGATATATGGCTTTTATACATGACAACTCAGATTTGTCCAGCTGTGAGCATGAGTAGCGGAAGTGGCACACAGACAGCATGTTTGAATCCTCATATTTCTGACTATGTAGGCATGTTGCAAGGTGCCCATGGCAGTGCTGGGCTCTTGCATTTTACCTCTGGGCCTTGGCCTTGGATTATCTAAGCAAAATGAGGGATGGCTAGGAACGATGAGATCAAAAGCATGAATTGCAGCCAAATCAAGACTTCTGGTCACGTCACACATTTTTCCCTGGAGGTGAAGGGTCTCCAGCAGGTCCAGCAATATTTCGGGAGACCCCTTGGCTGCTGCTGCAAGACACGACATGAAACTCAGAACCCTGCAGGGCCAGCGATTAACATTGCCAAGGTCTGTAAGGAAAAGCAAGATCTTTTCTTCAGTCTCAGAGAGAGCTGGATACTCAGTGTGAACACTTTACTCCACCTGGCAGAGTTAATAACTGCCTCCCAGCACTACAAGGGAGGTACATGCTGTGGAGGAAGCCTGGGAACTGAAAACACAAGGCCATTTTTTTCTCTCCTACCACCATATTTCTCTGTTCAACACTGACATCCTCCTGACCCACTTAAAGTAGTATTTGAGCTATTCATGCTCTTCAATGTGTTGGGACTTCAAGAAAACCCTGAAACTAAAAACGTTCCGGATGGGTGACTGATGTTCACAGAAGGGAAACGCTTTTGCCTGTAGTCATACTGCAGTAGGACAGGGATTTGAATCAGGTCTCCGAAGCGGTACTGGTTTTCCTATTTGCCAACAATAAGTAGAAATAAAAATAACAACAATAATAAAAATTTCAGGTCAACGTGCTGCCATATTATACCCAGCTAAAAATACTGAATGCAAAACCCGATGGTTAATTTTCACAAAATCATAGACAGGATGTCCTGTGCCCTTTTAACTCCAAATGATTGCTTTCATATATGTGACGCACAATACATATCCAGGTTGTGAGAGATCAAACTCCATCTACCTAATTCAGAGCAGGGGCTCATTTTTGGCTCTCCTGTTTATCAGGAATATGTCCTGCCCTCTGAGCAGCAGGTTAGTCCGATAGGTGTCTTTAAATTTCTCTTGTTAAAGCAGTTCTGTTTTCCATGAAATATTTTTTCAGTCAATGAAAGAATTAGAAATAGTAGCTGATTTGAATAAATAATGATCTGTTCTGAAAATGATGCTGAGCGTCTTTGGAGAATCGGTCTGCAACTGAGAGCATAGCCAGCACCAGTTTTGGAAGACTGAGCATGCCCTTGTCAGCTGCATAAATTGCTTTTTACACTGGATGATTGAGTTTACTAAGTCATTGCTCGCTGTGTGTTTTCTTTGATGAAGGCGTCGCATTTCTCTGGGTCACTGCTATCATTAACCTAATGTATCTTTCAAAAAACAGCTTTGTGGTGCCATAAGCAGAGATGTCACAAAGTATCTGAAAACACATTCCTGATGCCCAATGGATAATTTTAACAAAGATGGACAAACCAGCTTGCTTTTAAATTAAAATCCACAAGATTTTAGCAGAATGGTAATATATCCTACAGTCAAAACACAAATACATTTAGAAACAGATTCTGGTACTCAGATTTAATTGTCATATCACTGAAGCAATGAAAACCTGATATGTAAAATATTAGGCAATGTAGACAAGGGTATCAGAATCTGGACCTACCCTCTGGATGCATACTGAATCCTGGTCCGGAGCTCCTAGAAATGAATGGTATTATGGCCAGAAAATATTCTGGGATTAGGTGAGAAATAATCTTGCTTTCAAATTCAGTTATTCAAAAATTTCTTCATTCTATCCAACATGTACTTAGAATTCTTATTTTTTTTTAATTAAAAAGTAGATCAGTACACAGTCCCAATATGCAGAGGTGGATTCTCTCCTGGATTTAAAAATGCATATATTTTATTTCTAGAATGTCCATTTCAATTATGTGAAAGCTCAAAGGATCAGATCCAAGCATTTCTCACCAATAAAAAACACACACAAAAAAAAATTTTTGTTCGTTTTTTTTTTTTCCTACCGGGATATTTTAGCACCACTCTAGCTACATTAACTCACACTAACATGCAAAGTGCTATAAAGTGAGACCCAGTGACCCAGAATCATCCAAAAAAAAATTCATGTATTTTATTCAGACACTTCTGGTAGAGATGCAAGCAGCAGCTCCATCAGCTTCACTGCTGACTTTTCATTGGGCATGGTGGTTAAATGGGGTGAGATGGTCCATACCAACATAAATTCTAATCCTACATGTTGTTGCAATTTTTTTGCTGCCTTGAAGTTGGTTGATTTTCCCCTTTCTTTCTCTTCCAGCATCTGCTAGTATGTATGTACCGACCGTCTGCAATGGAAGGGAAGTTCTGGACTCCACCACTTCGTCTCTGTGATTGTGACTTGCAGTTCAGTTCTTGAGTTTTTAGACTGTTAGGCAAAATTTTGCACATGTTGTGCACTCCGGAAAACACCAGAAAACAAAAGAAATCAAAACAAAACTAGTACCTTTTTTTAGAAACAGTGTAATAAATTATTTTTGAGGATTGTACAGTATATAGTGATGTTCTGGAACTTTTTAGACTGATTTTAGCCCTTCTGTTGTTAACGGTTGTAAGGGACATGTAAATAACCATGGTTCACAATGTGCATAGTCCTGCAGTAAGGGAGTGATTTGTTGCAAGCACAGTTGCAATGTTAGGTGACTTCTTTCCTACGAAATTTTTTTGTAGTTCCTTGTTGTAATTAACTTAGACTGCATTTCTATGTTGTATATTCCAGTTACCTTACGTGTAACAGGTTGGTTTTCTCAGCACAAAACAGCAGTATTAATGTAAAGGCACCAATAATAAAAAGATAAAAGTTTTTCAGCATGGTTTCTTTTTTGTTTTTTCCTCCCTCAGGGCCATTACATTTCTCTAGACACCAGGAGAGGTAAAAAAGATAAAAAGTCTGCAGTACTAGTGTGAGCACACACGTATCTGTGAATGCAAAATCCATATCACATAATATGTGCTTACGGTGAATGCGTTGTCAGGGTCAAGTATAAATTCCCTCTCCCTAAAAACAAATGCACACTATTACAGCATCTCAGGTGTTATTTTGTTCTTAAAATAAGGGGTGATTTTCAAAAGTGAAAGCGTCTAATTGCATCTCAATGAGATAGTAGCAAAAAAAGTTTGATCACTGGTTCGCTCATTTGGCGTGGCTTAACGCCATGCACACAATAGATTGGTGGCATATAAAAAACAAAGAGATGTTGGATTAGTTTGGCAAAGAGGTGGCAGAAAAGCTGTCAGAAAATTCGCTAATATTGTTCTATAATTCCAGCCAAAACAACTGGTCTGTCTGCATCAACCACAGTAACAGAGACCAAAATCAGTCACAAAAGAGAAATCCAGGAGACATTTACACATGTCTCTGAGGTGACCTTTGCATTCAAACCAAAGGATTCAAGACACACATACCGGCTACTTAGACAATTGCAAAATACCTTTAAAGTCTGGCTTTTATAACTCCACTCTTAAAGCTGCCCTCACTCTATTGAAAGGATCTGAAATCCTCCCTTCTGCCAGGTCCAAAAAGTCATTAAGGAAACAAACACATCTTTGATTAATGTGTCTGGGCATATTTACCTAAGGGCTTGTTCCCGTTGATCTCATTCCAGCTGAGGTCAATAGCAAAATTCTCATTGACTTCAAAGGCGACACCACCGAGGCTTGAAAGGCAGCCACTAGAGACACACACTGTCGGATGTACAAGTTCTCTGGAGCCCAGTTCTCCTGCGCTGGCAGAAGTTTTTTAACACATTTCTGCAAAGGTGCAAGTCCTTAGGGCTGCACTGGCAAAGGAAGCGGCTGTCCTTTGAACGCAAGAAGATGCAGGTTCTTGAAATATAAATATAAATATTTATATTTCAATATTATAATAAGCATATATAATATATAATATTATAATAATATTATAATAAGCATATTATATAAAATATGCTTATTTTCCTTGGATATTCACATGTCCACCTGCACAGATCTCTTGGTGTCTATGCTTCTGCAACTGGCTATACATGCAGCTATTTAAGCCTGTGCATCATGGAGATGCCTAATACAAAAATCCCTGTGATTTTCCCTAAAATAGGCATTGCTCAGCCCTCATTACATGCAGAACCCTGCATTCAGCTTCTTTCTCTCCACAAGCCCTGGAGTGACTGACGTTTTGGGCTTGGATCCCATGGGGGCCAAGATTTGACAGGTTGGGAATCTTGCTTTCCAAATCAAGACCCTTAAAGCATCTCAAGTTGGGCAGCAGCTATGTTCATTTGACTTTTGTGTGCTCTTTTGCGGATTAAGAGGCTTTTCACAGAATGGCAAAAGGTCAGAATATCTGACCATAATGCTGATGTCCCTGCACCTACATCACCTTTATGAAGCTCTTAAAAATGCCTAAGCCAATGAGAATTTCTTCTCAATTTTTATGGAAAGCAACAACCAGGGTCAAATCCACCCTCAGCTGACATTCATTAGTACAAATAGCTACATATGAGATTGTCAACCTCTTCTCCCTGTGTACTCAGTAGAGAGAAGCAAGCACAATTCCCCTGGCTTATCTCAGACTGCTACTTTACGCTGAGATGAATCTCTCCAAACCAAGCCTAGCAGGGCTTGCTCAGATCACAAAGTTTGCACTGAAAATAAAGGCGTTGTGTGAGATGATATTCCACCCCTAGAATCTAAATTGGCATCACTGAAGCTAATTTATAGCTAGTGAGGATCTTACAGTCCTGGAGTTTTCATTCATTTTGATAGCACTATTGAGAAAACGACCTACTGTCTGTGTCTGAACTGGCGTTATGAATACTTAGGTGGTTTGAAAGCCGCTTGCATGTGGGTTTTTCATGTGAAAGAAAAAACCCACGTGGAGCTCTGAAGTCCCAGCCCCACTGAATGTTCCTGACATTTTTGTACTTGGGTTTGTCTCAAAAGCTTTTCACTACTTCCCGTCAGATGTCCAGGGATGCAGATTATCTGGTATTGCCTGATGATTTAAGTAATCCAGTGTCAAAACACAGCAAAACAAAAAAAGGAAAATGTCAAAGTCTGTCAGAGGCTTTGCACACTACCCTGGCATGAAAAATCTCTTGAGAAAGGGATTATTTTTTTTTTTTCTGTTGTGTTACATCATCATTTTAGTTTCTCTACATAGAACAATTTATAGTTTTTGTTTGTTTATAGTTTTTGTTCCCATTTGTGTAAAACTTGGCTTTTGAGTATAAAGCTCTTCTGGTCTCTTTGTTGCTCCCATCACATATAAAGATTTCAGTAATTCACCTCAAAGCACAGTGGGTCCTGTCACAGTTCCTTGCCTGGTGGAGGGAAGCCCCAAGTACCTTGGCTGTGAGCCTGAAGAGTCGTCACGCTGCTCTGAGCCCTGCAGGCAGCCAAGATGGGGAGACGCTGGGGCCAAGAGCAAGGCTTAACCCAGCATCTGTGGCACATTACTGCGGGCTGTAGGAAAGTTTATTTGTCATTCAGAAGCCATAACTTCAGGGTACCTTAGCTCTCTGACACAAATCAAGAGTGCAAAAAGTTTTGTGAAAAACTAGTCATTTTTACTTATTGGCTGAGTGGAAAAAATAAGACTCAAAAAATCATCACAGGTCAATCTGAAGTAAACAAGGTTTCGGGGGTTTTTTTGGTCTTTGTTCTTTGGGGTTTTTTTGTGTAGGAGAGGTGTTTCTTTTTTAAGTCTTGAGTGAAGTTTGAAAGAAAAACCAAAATAAAAAAAAATTTGTCTTGTTGTTTTTCCTGAATTAATCGAACACAACTGGTTTCAATCATACCCAAAGAAATTCCAAATGGAATTGTCCTTTCAAATTGAAAAATGATCAAAACTTATTTTAAAAAATATCATGTTCTACCTGAGCAAAACAAATCCCAAAAATCAGCAGAAAATGTCCAAAATATCCTGACTCCACCCAGAAATTTCAGCTCTGGTGAAAGAGCTGCAGTTCTTCACCCAAATAGTACACTTAGAGTAAGGGAGACCAAAACAAACCCGTAACTCATCACCAAACGCAGTCTGGCATCCATGATGCCATCACCTACTCATTGTACTTGAAGTATGAAGGAAGAAAGGCAGAAGCTGCTTATCCAGAGCCACGTCAAAGCTTCTCACCAACAGGCCAAGCTGTGAGAAGGAAAGAGGCCAAGGCCAGGCTGGGCTGGTTTTGCAATAGGAAGGGGATGGGAAGGAAGCGAAGGCTGGGGGGGTAACCTGAAGTGTTAATCTTCTCACTTCTCCTGCCTCTGAGGAAATGGCAGGGTCAGGAAGGGGCTTCTCTCTCCCCAGAAGTGCTACTTCCCTACACACACCAACCCCTCCTCTAGAGACAACAACGGCAAGCCAGGTAAGGACTTTCTAGCACATTGCCATTTCAAATATGGAAGGAGGTGAGGGCAGGAATGGGGTCCACGTAACACCAAAACTCTCAGAGGTCACTCTTGCATGTCTTTTATTCAAGCAAACACACATCCACACAACCTTGCTGTGGATTTTCAGTGCTGTTGGAGCACCAGCCTCACAGCACACCTTAGAGTTTTCTTCCTGATGAGGTCCAAGAAATCCAGAGAAATAACCAAAACACAGCGGCAGCTTATGATCAACTCAATTCTCATGTCTCCCTCATTCCTGCTGCCCTTATTCAGTGTGGGCATATCCAGCCAGGTGACTGGGGATGCCACCATACCTTGTGACACACACTGTATATTTTAGGATGAGCCTGACCTCATTTTACATCTGTTCCTACCTCCTTACATCCTTGCCAAAGAAGCACAGTTCACAAGCATTCAAAAGCAGCAAGAAATAAAAACAAGGGGATTCAGTGAAAGAAGCACACAAGGGGAAAGACTAAGAGAGAACACCATCAAAGACACACAGAACCTCCCAAGATTTCTCTTGAGGTTATCGTTCCCTGTTACATTACCTAGAATAGTTATTTAAGGCCTCCATCGTTCATGATACAGACCAACCAGCAGCATTCCTTGCCTAGGAAGAAAAGTCATTGGCGTGTCAGCACCAATTGTAGATGCTTTTACTTTTACATTGGAGCACTTGTGTTGGTCACTGGGGGAGATGAGTCACCAGCCGCTGGCTCCTAAATGGCAACATCTGCTGCTATCTTGTCTGATTATAATTAAATATCAGTTTTATGGGTACTACCAGCTCTGGCAGAACAGACAAACCAAAACCTGCAAACTTTCCCCCTTACTAACAATGAATCTCAAAACCTCTTTTTCAAGAGCAAATAGTGAAATCCTGTCTTTGAACAAAGATGACAGGTCCTTGAAGCTACTTAGCAACTTCCCATTATGGCTCTAAGACACTTAATTTTCTCCAAGCCTACACTCTTAATCAATCACATTATATGTTACAAACATCAAACCAACATAATCAGAGCCAAGATAGAATACATTCTTTGCACATTTCCCCCCTAGCAAGCACCATCAAAGCTGAGACAATAACATTCTGCTAATTTGCCAATAATTTATACAGAGACACTACTAAAATGTGCTTAATCCTCAAAGAGATTCAGTTGCTTGACTCCAGATTTCGAAGAAAAGCATGCAAATGCAGCAATAAAATGCATTCCGTTTAATCAAGTGAACACATAACAGACTGATTCACATTGTTTTATGGCATCAAATAACAGTTTCTGATGTGACTCCATGTGGGAGAAAAGAGGGGGAAGGGGGGGGTTACTGTAAGTATATTTTGGCAGAGTACTAGAAGAGGTCACACACAGCTGATTTCTTAATGAAGTGTTAAAGGCTTCCAAAATTTGGCTCTTATGGGAAAATGGAAACTTCCCTTCTCTACTATATCTTTAACAGAAGGAAAAGAATAGCAGAAGTCAGCTAAAATATGCAAGTTTTAACTTGCTTATTTGTTGGAAAATGCAATTTTCTTATTTTAAGGTAAACAAAGTCTACAGTATTGGTTTGTACCCTACTATGTTAGCACTGCATCAAATACACTATTAGACTGCCTGGAAGAATTTTCAACAATATCATGACAAACCATTTGGAAGCAGAGCTGAGAAGGGTCATAGCAAAGTCTGTCAGAGGTGACAAAAAAATTCCACTCTCTACTTTATTTGGAAAATAAAAGGGAAAGAGAAGGGAACCAAACAAACCCTCTGTGGTATGAAGTAAAATTAAACATAGTTCATAAAAATTAAGGCTTTTTGACATTACAGAGATATGGATCCAGCGGCGAAAGGAAAAATTATGTTCTGGAGAATGAACTGTAATTATGGCTTGGAAAACATATGGAGAGAGAAGGGAAAAAATTAAAGGAGATGTAGACAGATGCAATTTGATGGCAGTGAAAAGCTCTAGCCACCACTGCAGACCTGCAATGTTCAGAAAAGGCTGCAGTTCCACCAAACATCTGAAGTCCAACATTTCAAATATATTTTCACTTTATTTTATGAATGCCCATCAGATATATATCTTTGATGCTACAGCACACTAGTTGAATAAAAATCAACAACATAAAAACCCTCTTCATAAAAGATCCAAGAAGTGAAATCCCAAAGCCATAACCATTTACTCCATGAGCATATCATCTTTGACAACCATATATAAATGACATCATGACAACAAATACAATGTACAATAATAAGTGTGCAATGGTACAAAATATACAAAAAGGAATGTGTATTTAATATACATTCAACAATACCCCATAAAAATCTTTGTTGGGAAAGTGAAGTGCCTTTTCAAGAACAACAAAAATGTACACCACTTCAGTTAAGATATCTGAAGTATCTCCCATCAAAAGAGTAAAGCTTGTGTTCTTTGACTGGAGATATAAAATAACTGAGCTGAATTTTTCCTAACAAAAAAAATAATCTAAACTTCATAAAATTTTTGTCCACATCTATAGTATAATAAAATATTTAGAGTGCAGAAAATTAAGTTTAATTTAAATTTTAGTTAAAAGTGGGCCCTCTTTTATTGATAGATCTAGCTCAGTCATATAAAATCAAAAATCTATATTCCATTTAGGAAAAAGACCATTTCTGTCCATGTGTCTTTTCTGGTTTTGATGCATTCCACAACTCACATAATTTTGCTACAATGAAAATATGACTCTGACCAGAGGTCAATACAAGAATCATTCATCATTTTCTCCTGGCTCTGTACAAGTCTTGCATATTTTTACTCAAATATTTTTTGCCTAAGTTTCAGATTCCTTTGAGTTCGACCTCAATGGGAATTTCAGGAAATTATTACAGTGGATATTATGAAGATCACATGCTTATAACGTAGGTGATTTTATGAAAAAGTCCACCTAGGCTCCAGTTTTCAAGACATCATTTTATGCCCTTCTTCTAAAGCAGGTACTTGCATAGACAGCAGAGAGCATTTAGGTGCTGAGCTGTGCAAGTACATAACCCGTGCTCAACTCTGCTGGGCATCTGTCCGCATTCCTTGCATGGGTCCAGGAATAAAGGTGGCTGAGTGTTTCTAATAAGCCTCCCAACTGCCAAAGCTGATCCCTGATTTCCAGAAGTAGGGATTCTTGTTTTACCTCCAGACTTCAGGCTTTGTTGCTTTGTAACCCAGGGAAAGGTAACATATTGGCAGCCCAAGGAAGGGTCCTGAAACTGTCAATGACCTTTCTTGAAAGGACAAGATTCCAAAGAGAGGGACAAGTGCAACTTGCCCTGTAGATATCACTTTCCATCTCTTTATAGAGTTTGAGCCTGCTGCTACCTATAAACTCATGGGCCCAGACCTACAATTCATACAACAGCAGTTAACACATTTAAATTTAATGGCACCAGGTTTTATCCCAACCATGATAGCTATGACTTAGGCATCACAATGGGTTCAACTTGCAGGTGCAACACCATGCCTCTTGCATTAGAGGCCAACACAGACCATCCAGCTCTTCAAAGCACTAAAATCAAAAGTACTCTCCAAAGCTCAGAACTCACCTGATGCTCATTCCAAGTACCATTCACAATTCTGATTTTAAGAGAGACTCATAGTTATGCTACTAAAGGACAATCAACAACCTTTGCAGGAGGTTTCAGGTCTCTCTGAAAATCAATTCTTATGAATAAGAGTAGAAGGAGTGATAGGAAATGAACGGTACCTATAAATCATATGGCATGCCTGAGCAACGCCCAGGTGAATGCAAAAAAATCATGTTATTTGCAGTATGTATATCTCTTCCTGAGTTGAATTTCATTCCCAGTATGGAATCCACACGTCTGCTTTCTTTTTTTGGCAAAGTACTCAATCACATGGTAAGGCAATCCAATTTTCTGGTTTGCATCCTGTCTTCTTTCCTCCTAAATGGCCGACCATTTCTCACCAAGATCACCAGTACAATGTGTGCCAGAATATGTTTAAAATATGGTCCTGTAAAAATAGAAATTAGGTTTGTTTCTTTGAAGGCAGCATTAATTCTTCATATATTCTGGGATCTTGAAGACTTCAGCTGGACAGATTCAAAATTATCTTCTTTTTCCTGCAATAGAAAAGACAGGTTCCCATCAACTGGGGTTGCTCAAATTCATTCCAACAGTTACTACAGTCACTTCGTCTCTTAATATCTCTGGAACAGCACCTGCCAAAGATTTCCCTTTATTTCCACAACAGTCATTAAGTGCACACTTCAACCCTTTATTATTTAATAACGCTACTAATTCTGTAAAAAAAATTCAGAAAATCAATAAAATTCTGCCACATATATTGTTCATGGTACTTACTTTAGAGGGTACAGGGAAAATTTGCATTTCATACTCACAGTATAGGATAGGTATTCAGAGCTGGGGAATTGCAAGGCAATTGTATCTATGGTTTTATCTATGGTTATTATTACTTATGACTGTATGCCTTACAATAAATAAAATGTTTGGAGCAAAGTCTGTGAATGTGAACACCACTGTCTCACTCCTGGATTCTCATCCCAACTCCTTCTCTGGGAGACCCACAGGATAAAAAGAGCCTGCAAATCATAGAATCATAGAATAGTTAGAGTTGGAAGGGACCTTAAAAATCATCTACTTCCAACCCCCCCTGCCATGGGCAGGGACACCTCTCACCAGACCAGGTTGCTCAAAGTCCCATCCAACCTGGTGTTGAACACCTCCAGGGATGGGGCACTCACAACTTCTCTGGGCAACCTGTTGCACTGCCTCTGCCATCTTAAAAATCCTCTGCCATCTTAAAAATCAGGGCTGGAGGGCTGAGTTTTCTTTCTGTTGTTATTTGCTGGGTGACAGCCTAGGCCATCGGGCAACAGGGCGAGAAGTGTGGACGTACGTGTTACTGCCGTGCATGAACAACCCAACGGTCCGTGCAGAAGCAATGAATGAAGGAGCCCCGATAAAACTACTCACTAGAAAATGCTTCTTCTTGCCCTGTGTACCTCCCTTTTATACTTTTTGATGTACAGAAACAGCTTGGAAGCTATGTTAAACTAACCTCATGGTCTGATCTTTAAAACCATCTCCCTCGGAGATTGGGACAGCCTAGTGCAGGTGTGAGAAGGAGCAGGGGAGAAAATTTCCTATGCCAGCTCACTGCAGAGTATATATTGCTTCTTCTGAAGCACCTGGTATTGTCATGCTGGAGACAACAGATGGAATGAGAACAGTCTCCAATCTGAAGCAGTTTCATAATGCTTTAACTTCTATATTCTCATTAGAAATAACTGTCATTTCTTTCTATATTACAGGCCTAGCCCTGAATTCCTTGGGTACTCAAAACCACTAATAGCTTCACAAGATGTTTTGCTTCATAGAAATGCCATTGCCTGAAGCTTGAACATGTAGTTAGCATACTTCAGATTTTTCTTTATCTCTCAGTTTACATTTCTCCTCTTTTTCTCCCCTGTTTTCCTCCATATATTTTTTTTTCTGTATTTTACATGCATATGCAGCAGGAGATGAATTTCCTCATCTTTGGCATAAATGGAAACTGATGCCTATAACATTTGTTTTGGAGAAATATATATTAAATTCCAGTTATCTGCAGGGATACAGGACACAGATTTCAGTAAGCTAATGAGGTACTGGAAGCTGAGTTTGCCAGCTATGATTATCTAGCAGAAAAAAAGGAACAAGCTTAGAAATATCTGACAGGCTTGTTTAAAATGGAGAGAATACTCAGGGAGCCTGCTACAATGGATATAGGAACTTTAAAAAAAATCTTTTTTGAGTCCAAACAGGCATTCAAGTGGTCTGAATACTAAAGTACTAAAGCTTACTTTAAAAAAAAAAAAAAGAAGAAAAAAAAAAAAAAAACAACTAACCATTTCTCCCAAGCTCTCGTCTCTATACTACTAATCAGGAAGGAGCCAGTGGTTGGTGCTGCAAATGGAGTCAGCAAAGCTTTTACACTTCTCAGGCGTTCAGCAAAACACGAACCCTCCCCAGCAGCACTGGTCATTGCACACCGGCACCGCCAGCCAAGCGGTTTTTCACGGGCAAAAACCCATCATCAGTATTTAAAAAGCAGTCCCTATAGGATTCAAAAATAGAATCAACTCCCATTTCTGCAACACCGCCACAAAATTTGATGTGATTTTATTTTATTTACATGTTCGATATTCTCAGTATTGAATTAAGAATTAATATTGAATTTCTGCCTCTTTCCACAAGGAACAATATTGATTTTTCAAGACAAATAGCCAGGCTGGGGTCAAGGGGAATTTCCGCATATTAGCTGTGTAATGGTAACTTCTCCTAGGAGGGAGATCTGGGGAGCAGGTAGTGTGGAAAGAGGACAGCAGTCTAATAAAAAAAAAAAAAAAAAGTCAAAGAACAAAGAGAAGAGAAAAATAAGCGAAAATAAAGGAGGCATACAGGCTTTAATTACATTGCACTCAATCACAGAAAGGAAAAAAAGGAATACAAGAAAAAGAATCTCAAAATTCAACATTCTAAAATGCTATTTGGACAAGAAATAAGAGATTTTTTAAAATAAATTTTTATTAAGACCTTTTAAGAAACCTTACTATTTTGAAACAACCCACTTTGGCATCCACCTTTATCCTGATGATCATAGATGCCCCAGCTGGACTCCCTTAAAGACAACACTACCCTTCCCATAGACTTCAAGGCGCTTGGAATAAAGACCAAAGTGTTTGTGGGATCTACTATGATGCTCCTCTGTTGCTCCTCTCAGAAATGTTCAAAGGACACCAAAGACCTTTGTGCTATGAATTCAGCCATGCAACAACCCACGTCGCATGTGCTGCAGAAAAAATGCTTTTTGCTGTTGCTTCCCACTGAAATGGAGGAGGCTGGTGTATTGGGTAGCAGGCTGTCCCTGATGCCTCCTCTTCAATCGAATTCTACGGTACTCAAAATTATGATTCTCAAGTCAGCCATGAAGCCAGCTCAGGTGAGCTGCAACCATCTTCTCAATATTAATTTGCTGTATGTATAATAGTTGTGTTCACCTCAGAAATGGAGGCGTCTGGTAGGAACTCGGGAAGAGAGGTTCTTCACACCATTAACTGCTCTTCTAAGGTATCACCCATACAATAAGGAATGCTACTGAAGCATTCCTTATTGCAGAAGAGGGAGAATTTACGCAATACTGTGCAACATTTCCCATCATTACCCATACTGCGGATATCAGCGGATCGACTATGGACTGGGTGATGTGTGCGTGGGAGGCTGCACAAAGCACTGTGCAAATTAGCATCACAGCCTCATCAGGTCCAGTAACAAATAAAGGTAATAATTATTTCTAGTATTAGTAGTAGTAATTACTACTCACCTTCGTTGCCAGGGACTTGAGCTTCCCCAGCAGCGACTGCTTATTTGAATATACTATTTCTTCTTCATTATCTTCTCCTTCCATTATAGCACAGCTGTCAGCAGCTGGCAGCTCACACTCTTTTGAGTTTGCTGTCATCACTAATTTGGAATATTTATACTCCAGTCTGAAAATATAAAGCCAGACAGGCACAGGTTTTTTCACAAATGTCCCTTATTCAAGATTTTTGTAATTCAGATTATCCACAGTCCTTCCACATGGTTACCTCTGAGGTAGTTATCGGAAATTAGATATTTTTCAATCATTAAAAGCATGTAACCAGAATAGTATAAACAATACACCAAGCTCCTGCTCTCCAGATTAGACCTCTATCCTTTTGAAAGAGCCATGTTCTCCCAAAAGACCACAAGTAGGCCAAGAGGACTCCCTGCACAAAGAAGTACAACCTGTGTGCTGGCTGGGGCACCAGCAGGTCTGACTTCAGCCTCTATCAGAATCTGCACCACACTGCTGTCCAAGGAGGCTATGGGGGAAAGGAGAGGTGTGTAACAGTGTGTGGTAGGAGGCAGCATGAGGTATCATGACCATGATACCTGAGTCTACATTCGGTGAAGCTAGATGTGCTATGGAGTGACGAAATCCCGTGGAGGTGGAATAACATTTTGAAAGTTTATGGCATGGGATTTGCGAAACGGAGGACAATGGAGATGGGGAACAGTCAGTATGTTCAATCTGAAAATCAGGGATCGTTTGAGTATGAACCAGACATGACCTGCCAAAACAGACCTAAGCAATATACAGTCAAGCACCTTATTTTAACCCAGCTGAAAGGGACTAATTAGATATCCTTTAGAAAGCTGTGTTACTTCATGACCTAAGGTCAACTTCAAACTCTTGGGCATTAAAAAGGCAGTTTCTGTTGGGAAATTATGCCATAACAAATTACCATGGGTTTTCCATGCTTCCCTCACTAGCATTTTTGATAGCCAATGCTGGGAGAAGAAATCTCAACTTGGTGGATTAGCACACTGATCCAAGATGGTATTTCTCATTAACATTGTCATAAGATCAGATCCACAAAATGTCTTTCTGTTCACTGCATCAAGCTTTTGGCTTACTTTTATACAGAACACGATTTGCAGTACTTACTTCTGGTTCTTCTTCCAAAAATAGCAGGTCAAGGCTATAAGCAGAACAGCTGTGAAAGCACCAACACCGGCTCCAACTTTTAGCCAGAAATCCACTGTTTCACAAGTGCTGGTCCTTTTTTCGGGCAAGGGAACCCCTTTAATGCAATGCTTTGGCTCATTCCATACATACAAGGTTTCCTTTCAAATGGGAAACAAAAAACACCAAAAAGTGAGCTGCTTGTAGGAAAAGACAGAGCTATTTAGAGTTGAAGAGACAAACTATTTGGAGCTAGAAAGGTTAAAAAATGTTCTTTTCAATGAAAGCAAATGAAAACATGTACTTCAGGTTTTCAGACTCTTGGTGGAGTCATATTGTCTACTCAATTGTCCCCTTGATTGTGCCCGCAGGTTCAGACATGGTAAAAGGATTTCCTCTCCCGTATTGCTCTTCAGCTGGCACGATATGGGTTAGACAGCCATTGTGAATGTGTTGTGCCTGCACTGGAGCTGTTCATCAACAAGACAGTTCCAAAATTTCCTAACATTTGACTAGAGAAGGCAGCAGCAAAAAAATTGCAAGCAAGGAAGGATGAATTTCCGAACTGAAATTCTGAATCCTGTCCTAGCCTGCTGTTGATGTTTATGGTTATTAAAGGACTGAAGTCCATTGGGCGCTCCATCCTTCACAAATAACTTTGGGGCATGCATACAGAGTTCATGTCTCTACCCACCACAGCTGGTCAGCACAAGCCAACTCTCCTCCAGGAACCGTGCTGCCATTGGCACAAATATCGCCGAGTCTCAACACAGCACTTCACCAATAAGACTTGCACCCAGCCAGCTCAGAGCCTGAGACTGAGACTTCCTAACTCTACCTACACTTACACCCCAATTTGCACCCTGAATTTCAACAGAGTCCAGGTTATACCCAAATGAACCCATCTGACTCGGAGACGTGTATCCTGTACCTGAAATCCTTTTTTGCAGGCTCCCTCAATCTCATGGTAGTCTTGCTCCGTGCAGAGAGGACAAGCTTCTGCACTTTCCCATACAAAGTAGAAAGTGCATCCGTCGCAGGTGCCTGCAGGGCATGAGCTAGGAGGGGAGAAAAGCTTCGTTATCAGTTAAGAAGCACCCTGGGATTTGCATCCTCACTCCACATTCTGCTCCTGAAGACTGGTAACAGTAAGTACAACAAAGAGGTAAACTTCCCTCAAGTCTGCAGATGGTAAAATCTGGGGGAAGAATTTTTCCCAGTCTTTAAGGTGTTTTCTCAAGTGAAAACAGATATTGGACTGCCAAAGGTCTAAAACAACCGTTCAGTTCCTGGCAGTGAGTGCTACTCACTCACCTATGATGAAGAGAAGAGAAAGAAGTAAGCCTTGGAGACCAGCAGAACTACTCGAGCATTTCAGCAGCACGGAATAGCCCAGCACGCACCTCCTATCGCTGCTCTCCTGCACTGGGCGACTGTTCCACATGAACGCTGCTATCTGGTTCCTGCTGCTGTTCTAATGATGTCTGGGTGATTTCGTCCATATGGAATGGACTTGTCCTGTCATGGTTAATTACTAGAAGGATGTTCACCAGTTAATGAAGAGATAACAGCTTCTCTTAGTCTAAGAAAGACTAATGACCCTATTTTGTATTCAGCCTGCAGAAGAAAGTTGTACTGGCAATGGCAGGACATTCACACAGCTTTCATTACTGACAATTACATCAGATTTAACAGCAGCAGTGGCCAAAAGTCCATGCAAGAAGCTAGGTCATGTAAATGTGAAATATATCCATACAGAAAAATGGATTTAAAGTTGGTTTTGTTTTTTTATTTTTATATATATATATCATCCGGAAATCTGTTATCCACATCTGAAAGACTGAAAAATCTATAGCCCTAAAAGCCCGTTCTGGCTTATCCTGATTTGAGTAGCTGACAATAGTCCCCTCTGGATTATGGAACATTTTTTCAATGGCAATGGCAAAACTGACATTTCTCCTCAACCTCTTTCATCTTATACTGTAACTTCATGTGATACTAAACACCACATCTGGAGGATCAGGGAGTTACAAGCAGTATTATTTGACATGTATCAGACACCTCACTGTTTGAAAACAGCTGTCTGACTGCTGAGCTAACCAAAGGGGGTTAGGAAAGGAGAAGTCAACAAGAACTGAGATAAAGTACACCATGTCAGCTGTGTGTTTTTTCTGCCCATGGTCACACTTTTAAAAGCAAGGTAGGTTTCTCCTCCCTCACTACTGGTGAGTTATCACAGCTCGCCTTGTGTTTAACCTGTAACACTAGAAGGACACCTGAAGGATTTTCACACTGATAGATAGTTGCCCAGCAAAATCTATAATATGTCAGATCCCTAAGAAACAGAGAAGCATCTCCAAAGGTGTTCAAATATAAATCACTCATCCACATCACCTGTGAAGTAGATGCCTCTTTGCCTTGATTCATGTGAGCACGGTTTACCTGTCCCAAAAGGGACAGCCATCAAAGAGGATCCCACACTTCTTGTGCTGTTAGTTTTTGGGAAGAGGACTTAACTTTTGGAAAGAAGGATGAGTGAGAGGGCTATCAGCAGTTTTATAGTAACATCCAGACAGACTAAGATGGGCCTTGATAGCGAAACAGGAGGGTTATCAGAGTTGAGGGGAACTTCTGAATAATCATAGAATCCTAGAATGGTTTGGGTTGGAAGGGACCTTAAAGATCATCTAGTTCCAATCCCTTGCCGTCTGCAGGGACACCTCCCACTAGAGCAGGTTGCTCAAAGCCCCAGAGTAATTGCAATAATCACAGAGCATTGCTAAAAAGTAACTTTCACTGTTTTTCCCTGAAACTTTTCAGGTGCAGGCATAAACAGGGCTTTGGAGGACAGAAGCTTTTGGAGTCACTTGAATTAGAGTGAAGGGAACAAAAAGTCAGGCAAATTAAACACAATTGGTACAAGGGGTCTAGTATACGAACTGGAGGGATGAGACACATAAACAAATACACATAGAACTTGAACTAGACAGAGTCACGGCTCGCAGAAGCATTCCAATAGCAGATTTTGTAGTTCCTAGGACAGGTTGCTCTCTTTCAAAAAAATCACTTTGTCCACAGCCACTGCTGTAGATCAAGGAAGAAAAACTACCTCTCAAAGCCCCAACTAGGCACTTCTAACAAGGCAGCCAAAGATCAAAATAAGGAACTGAAATAAAGGAGAAGTGGTGACAAGAAAACATTGCTACACTTCGGTTTGGCTTTAAGCTTGGAACAACCTGCCCAACCTCTCACACCACACAGCCTAAATACAGAGCAGTTGGTCTGCTGGGAGGTGACGGACACGCTGTCCTTCACTGAGGAGAAATGACTGAGACCTCCTGGGTGGCTGATGAGGGAGACAGCACTCTTCATTGCTGTTAAGTATAAAATTACTAATGAGTTTTGTAAAGATTACTGAGGAGAAAAGGCTTTTTGGCACTACTGAGATACAAATACTTAAATACCTGGGCACAGAAAGCTCTCCTTGATCTGGTTTGTTGGGGTTGCATCTCATTGTCACAACAGTTGCACGGCCATTTTCACAGGAGGTTGTCACCGTTGAAGACCTAATGTCAAACAAGAGGAGAAATGCAATACATTTCCACTACAGCAAATACGTGTTGCACTTTCATAGGTGTCTGTCCATTCATGCCACTGCAATACTAAAGAAATATCCTTCACCACAGCGCTTTTGCCTTTGTCAGCTGGAAGGAAAAAAAAAGGAACAACAGAAGGGGTAGGTTTCACCACTTCATTTACATCTCAAAGTGCTCTGAGATGCCACTCAGGGAACTGCTCTGTTTTTCTAGCTAGTTTGAATTCTGCTGAGTCAAGGAATAAACTTGCCCCACAAAACAGAACAGGATGATTAGAAAAGCTAATGGCAGGTGCTGTGGTTGGTATTATTCTGCTGGAGAATTTATGATGGCTCTCTCCTCTCCTAGTAATCAGAGAACCACACTGTCCTGAAAAGACATGAGCCAAAGGGCGTTCAAAAAATGGACTTTATTCCAACATGACAGCCTTTTAAGACAAGTTCATAGTATACTCAAAGTAGGGTCACTGATGTGGGGTTCGATTTGCAGAATCAGACACATAATTTAAGTATTCACATATGCATAAAGTGTTGATATCCAAAGAGCTACAGCCAATTAAGATCTATCACTAAAGGCAACACAATCTAGAGAACCAATCAGTAGAACAAATACACATATGTGCCTTAAGATAAGCTGAATAGCCCCACAGGCTCCAGAGTCCAAGCTTAGAAACCCTGTCGCATGAAGATACCAGCGTGTAGACATTTTAATTGAAGGGATCTTTTAGCTAATTCCCACCCAAGCTGAGGTATTCTTTTTATGAAGGAAAGTGAAGAGTAGGAAAACCTCACTAGTAACTGTCTGCACAGTTGGAAAAATTATTTTTAACTTCAATTAGTTCATTTTTGTAACATCAAAGTAAATGCAAATGAATGTGAAAGAATATATGCAAGGGGAAGTGGACATATCAAAGCCATATATGAGAAATTATGAAAAGGAACATGACTTTGGAAGTGGGACCTGGGTGAGTAAAAGCTCTGGTATCACTCTCTACAGATCAAGTGTTACTTAGATCTGAGTAAACAGTGTTTGTTGATTTGATAAGATGTTCTTCAACCTGCCAACCAATATCAGCCAGATACTGATGAAAGTGAGAAAGATTAAAGGTGGATTAAAGATCTCCCCTCCCAGTTTCAGTTTCCTTTAAACAAATGCAGAAATTTGATGTACCAATAAACAGTATTTTTTACCTACTTGTAAAAGAAATGCACATCAGGTACTTTGCTTGGAGAGGGAGGAAACATATCTATCTCAATGCTGATATTTTCCAGTGTTGTTTCAACAGTAGCTCCTAAAATATGAGAATGAAAAAAAAAAGGAAAAAGCTAGGAATGGATTTTTGTGATTTCTCAGGGGTTCACATATAACATTTTCTCAGTCTCAAAGGTATGAATCTTACTTAATAGCATTTAATGACATTATACACTTTATTCTATTCTAACTAAACTCTGCAGATGTGTGTTCCTCAGACAGTCTGATTTCCTCATACAGACATAACAAAAAAAATTAAAAAAACAACACCAGTGTAAATAAGTTTTACTCTTTTGCATGAATGTAAAGCAATCACGGGATATTACAGAATCATACAATAATTTAGGTTGGGAAAGGATTGCTGAAGGTAACTGATCCAATCAACTGCCCAAAGCATACGATTTCAATGCATAACGCTAACATATCATAACCATGTAACACCCTGAGCAACCTGCACTGCTGTGGGAGAGAAACCGAAAGATGCAATGACCAGATTCAGAAGGATTATGGAGTTGTAGGCAAGCCTTGATTGCACATTTTGGAACAAATGGCAGGCTGGCGTGTGGAACAACACACGTTACACAGCTCTGCACAGATTTTGGAGAAGAGCTGAGAAAAAGGAAGATTCAAGTATCCAAAGTTCTAAGAGATCCTTCCAGCCCCATGAACCAAAGAAGACAGAAAATACTGGTGTTGCACTGCAACATTTCAGAAGAAGAGTGAGCTGTACAAATGCGACAGGCTGCATCCTTCTAGTGAGGTGAAGAATTGCTAGAACAAGAAAAAGTGGTAGCAGCCAGCAACTGGTGGGAAGATGGGAAAGACTGTAGAAGAGAAGTTTTCCACTTATTCTTGCGACAGTGCAGACACCATAGCTGAATTCTTTGGACTTTTATTTCACTTTGACTTCACTGGCATTACATCTGGGAGGACAATTCACACAGCCAGAAAGATTCATGTCTGGCTATAAGCCTTTTAGGTAAATATGGTAGATAACAAAGGTGACAATTTGCACTAGACACTACTGCCTGGCGTAGGACAAGTCAGAGCCTGGGACTGTGAAAGCACATGGATCGATGTGCTCAGTAACATTGTTCAGGAGGGCTTCGAGGTGAGGGACAGCTACAGAGCATCACATCAACAGACAGAGCAAAATGAGTTGTGCTGCAGCAACCATGGGGAGCACGTGCAGAAAGATGTCAGGTTATTGTGGAGGGACCTCAATTCTGAGAACATACACTGACATCAGCAAGGATGATCATTTCCTCTCATCAAAGACATGGCATTGAACACAGGGTAACTAAAATTTGTATTGCAACATAATGGACAGAGATTAGTTATTCACTAGACTGGCTAGATTAGTTATCCACTAGACTGATAGCTCCTGGGGACCTTATTATATTCAACAGAGGCAGTGAGAGAATATTCCCATCTAATATGCAGTACTGTAGAGATGGCATCTCAAAGTGCAGTTTCGCAAAAATAAGAACGCTAGAAGCAAAATCAAGTGTGAAAAAAACATATGTCATTCTTCAGAGGGTATTAGTTATATGGAGAAAAAGGCACATTGACTCTCAAGAATGACAATAGCTTTGACTAAGAGTCCACCTTGGATCAGAACAGTGGTAAAAGAACAATTAAAATAAAAACATAGGAAAAAGCTTAGTGGAGAAGGAATAGAGAATCAAATAAAATCAATACTTATGAGTTACAGAAAAATGATAATGTATTCTAAAGACTTCAGGGAAAAGGCTGTGTTAGGAATAACTAGAAAAATTATACATTTAGAACTTTTTTAGAAATACTAGAAATAAAAGTACATCTTATGGATAGATAAGGAAAATTTGACACATTTAAAATGTAACAGTTGGGATAAAGGAAAGGCACCAGAAGAGCCTGATGTCTTTTCTCTGAATTTGGAAAAAATCAGGACTATCTTCTCACTTTCCAAGACAATGACCGAACATCTCATTCTTCCAGTGGCAGGAGAGGATATTGGCATCTACTTGGCATGCATGCTTATACCTAAGAGTGACCTCTAATAGAGCATTTAATAATAGCGAAATGTCAAAAGACTGATGGAGAGCGGATATGGTGAGCCAAATTACAACGTGGCTAACACGATGAGGCAAAATAACAGGAATGGGAAGTGGAAGATGGGTTTCAGTAAATGGCCAACATGAATTTATGAAGAACAGCTCTTGTTGAACAAATCTGATTTCATTCTTTGAGTGTTGATGAATTTGGTTGCTACAGAAAATTATGTAAATTTATCAAGCATTTCACTAATTACCACATGAGATTCTAATTAAAAAGTTAGCAGTACAATATCAATTAAGTGCTCGCTCTGGATTAAAAATTATTTAACTAACTAATTATAAAATTATCTGGCCATGGGAAATTGTGATCAAATGTGGTAAGTCTCCAGGCTTCTCTAGGCATTGATATTGGAGTCTCAAAATGCAAGATTTTCATCAGGGATCTGAAAGTAACTGTATAATCACTGTTGGTAAAGTGTGTAGATGAGACAAAGATTAAGAGGAATAGGAATAAAGTACAGATGAACTTGGTTCGCTCGGTAAACTGGTCCCAATCACACTAAACATATTTTAGTGCCGATGAGCACAGCAAGGGATGAAGAGCAGTCCTAACGAAGAGAGATTTTCCCTTGGAAAGTGTAACTGAAAAAAGATCTAGAGTGGACATCAGATCCAAGAAGTCATCATGAAATCCCATGAATCTGGAGAAAGAAGGACGCAGGGATTCCATCCTTGCATGTAAATACAAATACAGAAGTGAATTTCATTGCTATTATAATTAATTAAATACTGGATACTATTTCATTCTGATGTCCATGCCTTAAGAAAATATAATAACAAGTTGCAGACACTGCAGAAAGAGCCTCAAAAATTATTCAGATGCTTGAGAGAAATAAATGATAGCAAGAGACTTAGAAGAACTCGGTCTACTCAGTTTATCAAGGAGAGCAGACTGGGTAGGATGGGATGATTCCAATACACAAAATATTTCTCCAAGGAGGAAAATGTAAGTATGAAATGGAGAAAGAATAACAAGAAGCAAGAGCTGAAAACTGAGGCCAGGCAAATTCAAACAGGAAACAAGCTTGATTAAAAACAAAATAAAGAAATGGTGTTTGGTCAGTGGAAAAAAATACCAATGACTGTGGCAAAGCTTTTATTTCTGGCAGCCTTAAAAATCCAGGTTGAGCGCTCTTCCAAAGACGTGCTTTTGTCAAACATGAGTTTCTGGGCTCAGTGCCAAGGAGAAAGCACAAACACACTCAGTGCCTGTAATGGATAGGTGAGCAGACTAAATGACTTCATTGTCTAATCTGGCCACAGACTCTGGGAACTTGCGAGCTGGAGCAATGCAAGACTTAACGATGTGCACAGCCCCATGCTGCCCTAAACCTCCTCTTTCCCTGCCTAATTATGTCCCAGCACCAGCTTCTTCTTCTGAAATTGTCCGAGTGGGGACTTGGCAGGGATAGAAACACTTGGACTAATGTGACTACTACAGTCTTGCCCTGCATGAGGTGGGCAGGAAACATGAAAGAAAACCAGTGCTTTTTAATTACATTCTCCAGATTCTTGTGCTGAAATTCTATGCACCATGGGAGCCTACAAGACCAAACACAGGGAAGAGTGAGTCATACGGGCATGGAAAACAAAGAATGGGGCCAGCCCTTACTCTTCTCCTCCAGCCACCAGCTGAGCTGAAGCAGCAGCAAAAATCAATGACATCCATCCAAAGATGCTTCACAGCAAAGTGGGTCTGAATCTTGGGCTGTCCCTTCTCTCTTCCCCCAGGATAATGCTGAGAAGGACTTACTCTGCAGCCCTAAACACATGACAGTACACCCATGGTAACAATAACCAGAAGACAAACCAAGTACCTAAGAACCTGTCGGCAAGGCTGTTGGACTGCAGAGCCAGAGCTGTTCGGAAACCCTTGCTGTCCGATGGGATGATGGTGGACTGACAGACAAAAGCTCCCACAAAATTGGAAAAATCTTCTGATTCTGCAACCATGTCCTTCAAAGTAACGTCTGTGATATTGTCCGTGCAAATAGCCATCTTCTTCCCCTGTGGACAATCAGAAAAAAATGGGGAAGCCGTTGGTTGTTGACAAGACATGAAAAAGTTTGGGAAAGGAGAGATTGCAAACTTCCTGGCTGTAAACTGGATGAGTTTCATTACTGCACCTTAGAAACAACCTGATGTTTCTATCATGAGAGGGACAGATTGCAACAAAAAACTGTGCCATTGTGAAAGCTCTGATTAAAGTCTTGTACAGACCCAGAAACACGATGTCACCTCTGGTATGTGTCTTATCAGAAACCTGTACTATGAAGCACTCTTTGCTTATCTTGACAGCACAGTGTTTACTTGCACAGCATAATAAAATGGCTTGCAAAGGAAAACCATATTTCCCCGGTCTTTAAATAATACACTGTAGAATACCTCTTTATTTGAGATTTAATCCAGAGAAAATATTTTCAAAGCACAAACACATGAAATTCCTAAACAGATACATAGCCTTCAAGGCTGCATTAATGTCACACGCCAAGACCAATGCTAGAATCTCAGAGCAACAGCAATGAAAGACAAAATCACCAGACACAGTTGTCCTGACAAAATGCCAAGCACTCACAACATAATCATACAGTTGGTAGAACTGTATATCATAGTAGGAGTTTGGGAAAACGAAGACCACATCCACAGGGGAGTGAGCATATCTGTACCTTTGTGGATCTAGTTGTCAGCAGCTCTAATCCAGGTGGTACCTAAACACACATTTAAGCCTAAAAGTATGCAAAACACTGTAAAGAAATGTGACTACTCGTTTGCTCCAACTCATGCAAACCCTTTGGTATGTGGGAAAGAGACTTCAGAACTTTACAGGGCTGAGCACTAGTGTAAACTACATGGATTTGCTTTCATGGGACAATACACATCACTGATACTGCCCTGAAACGTCAATGTATGTATGTGACAACATGGTCTGGTACAGTCCAAGCCCCAGAGAGAAAAATCTTGACCCTGGGGCAGAGACTGTTTGCACTCATGGACTAAACACGTTTTTCCACCACTTTAAAAGGCTGCAATAAAAGTCAGCAACAGGCGTCTCAGCCACTGGCAGAGAGCAGGGTGACCACGAGCTCTGCTGACAGCAACATCTCCAGCCAAGTCATGAGGGAAACATGGAAAGAAGCCGGCAAGTGAAAGACTCCAATGCTTCACTTGAGTTCCTTGGTGGCAACACAAAAAGGTCAGGGTTATGACCCGAGTGACTTGAGGGCACAAGAACTAAGAAAAGGTAGAGATTTGACAGGTTTTTCCTTCTGAGCATGATTTATGCCTAAAACATTGTCATCTCTGCTCTGGAAAATCGCTTGGCTGCTCAAAAGTGCTCTTGCACTGCCAAGCAAGATCCAGAGGGAAGTGTTTGCACAGTACCAGTGACAGCTCAGCCATAGCGGAGCCCTCATCCTGTCTCGGTGTGATCCCACAGAGCATTCACTCGGGCAGCAAATTGCTTAATCCCCCCAACCCTCAACACCAGCTGAGCTCACCTCATTCCCACACAGGCTGATGTTAAAGAAGTGGAAGAACTTGGTCCCTCGGGAGGTGAAGCTGGGTCCGCTCATCAACGAGCCCACCTGACTGAGGTTGCTGAAATCGTAATTCAGGCTCTGGTTATCCTTGATGTACGACACCAGGCAGTCACTGTAGCAAGCAGAGTGGTCCTTCAGAGAAGGAGAGGCATCCATTAAAGAGCAGCTATGGACCAGCAACAAACCATTCACCTGGGAGTTAAACCAAGTAGGTGCAGACAACTTTCCTTGTTAAGAATGGAGGGGAACTTTGTCCTATTCCTGTAATTCACCTTTCCCTTGGGAAATTTCCCATCCCCGTTTAAGTCCCTTGCAATCACATATCAAGACTTTAATGTTCCCTAAGCCTGGCCTTTCTGCTGTCAGCTGCATTAGCAAAGAAAATGCAGGGTTAGAGTTCTTGCTTTGTTTTGTTGTGGGTGCTTTTAGGAACCCAATGTCCCAGCTGCAAGCCCTGTGGATAGACCAGAACGTGGCCTCAGTTACACTTGCATCTTGCAAAGGAAACACAAGAAACAGCTCAAGAAACAGGGACAGGATATGAAACCAGATGAAAACAGGCAGAAGACAAACAAATTGGAGCAGTTCTTCAAGTCCCCATGCTGTTCCTTGCCAAAGGATGCTGCACATGATACATGTTTATCTAGCCTTAAGGGCGATTTCACATTAGAAACTTGTAACAAGTTCCTCTTAAGGCACAGAAATACTATCCAGCTGAGGAAGTCCCTGAGCTTAAAACAGCCGCAGTCTGGGAAGTTTTAGTTAGAAGTAACGTGTATGCTTGCCCTGTTCTTACACCATCTCCAGCACAGCTTCTTGAAATTAACCTTTTTTTTGAGCCAGTGTGGTCAACTTTATCTTCTTATTGCATATACACAAACAGAAATTAGACTAGGGACATATTTGGAAGAATGGGATCCTTGGTTAAAATTATACTCACAAGTTGATGCTCACAAGGCACATACCTGTAGGAAAGCACTAAAACTGGCCCTTTGAGTGCTTATATCCCAATAAAACCTGTCTGCCCACCACTCAGAGACACTTGGTTTCTGTACCTTGGTGCTCTTGCTGCCAGGCCCACAGGGAATGCAGGCCTCCCTGCCGTAGACCTGGTGGATGGACAGGAAGGTGTTGGCCGGACACTCCTTGCACTGGCTGGTCTCCTTCTCAATGTAGTGTCCCGCTGGGCAGGGTACGCAGGATGAGCCCGATTGCTCTGAGCCCAGCGCACAGGCCCGGCAGGATGAGGCAACTCCATCCACTGCGTTGGTCACCATGATGGAGTAGATCTTTGCCATGTCATTGATGAACTGTCTGCTCTGGAACGAGAGCCAAGGGAACCAGCCTGCTTTCATCACGCCATTGCATTTGGACACTAAACACAGCTCTGTGCACCAGTGCACCCAGTCAGGGAGTGACTTAGGCATGTGTCTGCCTTTCAACATATGGTTTATCCACAGCTGCCTCCCAAGGGCCACTATATGGTGTTAGCCACTTGCCCCTTAGAAGAAGCCTGTGAGCTTCAAGGGAGGACAAGAGCTCTGGTGGTGAGTGTCCAAGGAAAGCTGTGCTGTAGAGCCCTGTATGTAAAGAAGTACTTACATCTTGGCCCTCGTTTATTCTCTGAAAGGCCCAGGTGAATGTGAAGGAAGCATTTTTGGAGATGATGTGAGTGTAGGATTGTTTCTCTTTACTTCTTTCCCATGATTCCACCACATTGGTATTTTTTCGATTAACGTCCTATAAAATGGACATAATTTTTTTTAAAAAACAAAAAATGTGTCATACTATACTAAACACTAGTGTTTTATAACATAGAGATTAATATATATAGGACTTTAAAATTGCATTTAACATTTAGTAAAGGAGAGCAAACACATTTATTCTGTTTCCCACCACCGGAAATTTTTTCAATTGAGAATGGGTATCTTCCAAGAGATGCTCTACTTCACACAACAGTTAAGTTCAAAGTCCTATAGCACGTTATAAACCTTATGAGGACAGATTCAGCACAGTGGTTCTTTCAGATCTGAAATCTTGTTTATGTATAAAACATGTGGGTACCAGGATATGGAAAGGGGAAGGCCAAAATTCAAAGAAAAATTGTAGTTTCCAACATCTTTGGAAACCCAATTTGTCAGTGTGTCTAGTGAAACAGAACTGAGGCCAATAAGACAGTGTCAAACTTTACACAAGAAAAACCTGTTCAATCTATGTTCATGTTTCTTATTGTCTATCAGCTGTAAATGTTCTAATGAAAGATGCTTTTCCTTTAAATTACCACCAGAGGTAGATTCCTTCAAATTATCACCTAATTTTCACTTAATTCCCTTTAAATTAAGGTCAGCTTTCTGTAAACTACCACTAAATAATAACATAAGAAAGGACCCACTTGCCTTTGCAATGGCAGGGCCAAGGGCCATTGCAGATTCAGTTACATTCCTCAGCTGATGGACTTTCAGTAAGACGAGGAAAGTCAAAAACATGGCACTTTTTATTTTCACAAATTAATGTCTGTCTGCTGCCCTACTGATTCCCAAGGTCACTGATGGGATCAAGACTAAATTTCCAAATTTTCCATTTCCCATCTCTCTGTCCCACATCTTGATCTGTGACTCTATTAAACTTCCAGAGGTCAAGCTGACTGCACGAGACACTAAGAACTTTATCAGTCAATTTAACAGGGGCAAATTTGGCTCTTTGGTGTCCAATGCTTTCTTTTAAAATAAACAGATAACGGGGAGTGGTTCACAACTCACATGGAGGAGGAATTTTGCTAGGTAATTCATTAAATCCTTCCTGCAAGGGCACCTCAGGTATTAAACTAAAGTCATACTTAATCTTAGCCATAATAAACCAAGTGCAACTAATCACGCCTATGCAGAGGTATTAAAGTGACATGTGGAATATCAGGCTCAGTCCTCAGTCATGGAAAGAGAGGTCTCACTTACCGCCATAAAGTACAGCACGCAATCTGCTGAACAGATGGTCTCAAAAATAAAAGTAATCCGTCCTAGTTCTGACCCGGTTGCTCCTGTCACCGATGTCGGAGGTCTGTTTAACAGAGAAGGAACAAAACATTTACAAGACTCTCTCCAGACAGGCAGCAGTCAGTCCTTCAAATTGCTTTTCCTACAGCAGGGAAACCATCAAAGTCCTGTCATATAAAACCTGCCCTTGCAGAACTGCGGAGGCCAGGTTTGCACAGAGGCTCCACACTGGCTATCGGGCACAGCAGGATTAGTTTTTAAGTGTCTGACTTCTTTATGGTACAGTTCCCTCCTTATAATCAACACCCAAACTTGCCCAGTTGGCAACAGGCTGACTGGGGACACCCAAGTTTCCTCTTGTCTCTTATTCATGACATCATTGCACTTCAGCAAGGAAAACTCTGTTCATTCCAGGGATAATGTGAAATAGGTGTACGAGGCAGAGATAAATGAGAAATAGGGAAAAAAAAAATCCCGTTCCTTACTTAAATCCTGGGATGTGCAGGTTCAAGATAAGATAGTCATTGTCAGAGCCTCCTGCCCCACTCTGGATGTGATCACCAGCCACCTCCCAGCCTTCACAGGACACAAAAAAAATAAATTTCAAGAAATGGATGGTTTCTGGGTCATATGGAAAAAAATTCTACGCAACCATACTTTTTTAAGCAACTCAGTACTTTAGTACACTTTAAAGATATCTGGTATAAGCTATAGAGCAGTATAATAATGCTTCTGAAGGAAAAAATTTAGTAATCACATTAACCGCTGATTTTATAGCCAAATGACACCTTGAAATCACCAAAGCAATTGAAATTCCCTGACCTGTGCTGTGCAGTTCAAGGGGGATGATCCATCTGATCTCTTCCAGCCTTAAAACAGATGGATCAATGAATCTATGCATTAAAAAGTAAGCATATACTTCTGTGCCCCTCTGCTCAACACATATAATTCAAAGCTTGAGTTAAATCTTTCTGACAGGGCTGAGCAGGCTGAGGAAAATCTCTCAGAGAAGTCTAGAGGTGGAAGAAGTCCTGAACGGGACCATATTCACCAGTGAGCTGTGACTGCTCTCTGCTGCAATCTCAGCACATGTGCAAGGAGAAAGCTCTGAGTGCCAAATGAACAAAGATCACAGACTTTAATTTAAAGTTTTCTAAAAGAATTATGTGTGACCTCAAACGGCAAAGTTATCACAAAACATTAAAGGAGATAAAATAGAGAAAAGTCAAACAGTTGGGGATTTTTTTCAATGCAGATATGCAGATGCATCAAAGTTTGCAGTGAAATAGGTCCTTGGCTGAAAGGACTTCACACAGACTGCAGCTCCTGCCCTCTTCTGGTATACAGGAGGGTTTTTGTTTCTGTTTTTGTTTTTTTTAATATATAGTGATACTGTCTCCTACAGGAATTTTCAAGCCTAATGCAATTAAAGAGAAGGTGGGAAACTCTGTTTTGTGACTCGGGCAGTGAAGAGCATACTCATTTTGATGGGTGCTCTGTTGTAACAGTGATCAGCACAGAAGACAAGCACGGAACAACACAGGGAATTTGGCTCACCGTTCATCCCATCGCACTTTGAGTTGCCGACATTAAAGCAAGACGTCTTCATGTTGCTTGGCAGGATGTTCCACCACTTGTACTCAAACCCAAGAGCCGGTTCAGTCCCAGCAGGGCAGGCTTTGCACTCTACAGGGCAAGAAGGCAAGAATAGAAATCACATGGCCAAAACACATCTCAAACTGTTTTAAAGACATAGACACCACTTTTTTATGCTCTGGGGCAAGTAAATAGCAAATAAAATAACTAATTTCTTTATAATTTAACTGCCAAAGACTTATCAGGAGCAGAAGAGTGGAAACAAGACCAGTATTTTATAAACTGCAGATCATAACCTCATGGTAAGCAGTCTGCAACAGATTCCCCAATCTCCCTTCCTTCCTGAAGCCATCACTTCAGCTGAAGTTTTGATCATACCGATAAACGTGAGTTCCCACAAAATGCTGTAGGTGACCACTGGGACAACACACTTCAGAATCAACAAGGCAGAGTTTAGGCTAGACAATGTTGGCAGGGTACTCATCTGTTGATGCTTAAAATGAGATTTTTACAGGGAAGAAGTTGGCATGGACAGGAGAATGGGTGAGGAGGAATTACTGACTGTGAAAGTTCTGATCCCCTCCTCAGAATCCCTTAAAATAATCCTCAGGATGTTTATATCACTCAAGAAATGCATCCAGAGCACAGCAGGTCAACTTAGAACAGTAACCCCTGATAGGAAAGCACTTCAGAGAGAAAACAGATACCCAACTCCTTCTCTCCAATTCATTCAGTATTTTATGCAAAATGAACTCTGGCTTATGGTGATGTGTCATTAAACTAAGTCACATGGAAGCAGATGATTGCTTCTGGGGACACCAGCAATTTTTTTGTGGACTCCTACCCTGTGTCCCATCCGAAAATGTGCCTGGTGGGCAAGGAGTACAGGAAGATGAGGCGTTGTTATAAAAGCCAGGATTGCAGGGTGGACAATCCTTCCTCTCTCCAGAAGGAGGCAGGGTCAATGCATCGGGGAGATCCTCTCTGCAGATCTTAGGTTCAATCCATTTGTACATGATCTGAGTCTGGAAGGAGAAGATGCTGAGCTCATTACAAAGCTTTAGGACTAGACGCACAAACCAAGGTCCCCTTTGTAAATGAAACTAGGGTATTCCCAGTGTTTTAGGTCCAAAACACACTTTGCACATCCAAGAAAATAAAAGAAAGGGCAGAAAAGAGAAAAAGAAGTGACTCAGTTCACAGGCGATTCCAAGATTTCAGGCCTTAAAAACAAAGCAAAAATGTGAAGCTTAAAACAATTACTGCTGTTCATTCTTATTTGTCTAGTAGATTTCCCCAGGAAAATGTTCCTGAGCAACATCAGATAAATAATTCTAACAACTGCATAAGCAATCGCTGCATTTTAACTATAGTAACCCAAAATATAACTTCTGCATTACAAAATTCCTTTACCAGGAAGGCATCCATTAGCAGAGAACATCACAAGTTCTGCATTTTCTCCATACTGGCCTGTTCTTTGGAAAGTCCTCGCTTTCTCTCCAGCCATTTTCACCTACTCAGCAAATGCCAAAACCATACAGGGACTCTTCCAGTCCCTCACCGGTCCCTCCACATTACATAGGAGCAGTCTTTGAACACAAACAGGAGTCAGTCCTGGCGTTACCATTTACAATGGCATCACTTCTCTGATATCACCTCTCTATGATGAGACACAAGTTTTCTGACTTCACGAAGAGGCTTGGGTGAGATGCATCACCCGTGGTGATGGGTTTCAAATTTCATCTGTCTTTGGGTCTATCCTTGAAAGGATTTAATATCTCAAGACAAAAATTAGTTGAGTCCCAGATCTTAGAAACCCAACTGGCAAGACTTTAACCTGGTCACAGCTCCCCCTCTGGGTACTTCCACCCTTTGGTCGTAGAAGCGCAATCAGGGATTCTTGAGGCCAGAGATGCAGTACAGAGGTTGACAGGGGAGATTTCACGCTATGAATTTTGTTCAGGGCCCTGAGCGCATGCCCCTGCCATCCTGGGCATTGAGCGGCTTGCACTCAATGTTAGTCCTCATAACACAGAGCTGTTCAAGAAGTATTGACCAGCTTTGAATCAGTTTGAAAAAGAAGCTGGAAGAAGCCTCAGTGCAGGCTCAGGCCTCAGCTCCTGGGAGATGCAATTAACCAGAGGTTCTGACCCTTTGTCCCTGCCTGAGCTGTGTGGCAGCCATGCCTGTGCCAGGTCATGTACCCTGATTGACCCACAGGTTTGACGTCCCAGCTTGACATTGGTCTTGCCTCATCACTATGGACTCGTCGGGCACCTTGGCTGAATAGTGATAAGACATGAGGAAATGGCCTCAAGCCGAGCCAGGGGACGTTTAGGGTGGATATTAGGGAAAACTTTCTCACCAAAAGGGTTGTCAAGCATTGGAACAGGCTGCCCAGGGAAGTGGTGGAATCAACATCCCTGGAGGTATTTAAAAGACAGGTAGACATGGTGCTGAGGGACATGGTTTAGTGGTGGTTTTGGCACTGTCAGGTTAATGCTTGGACTCGATGATCTGAAAGGTCCCTTCCAACCTAGACGATTCTATGATTCTATGAATCTGGCCGCTGTCGCTGGGTCTGCTTTGCTGCTTTGCTCAGGCACTGTGGGACTGCTCCTGATCTCAGAGTGGCATCTGCCCCTCACGGATCAGCCTGCTCTTGCTGCTCCAGGGCACTTAG
Organism: Limnodromus scolopaceus; assembly: GCA_028565335.1. NCBI lineage: Eukaryota > Metazoa > Chordata > Aves > Charadriiformes > Scolopacidae > Limnodromus > Limnodromus scolopaceus. The sequence goes on along the minus strand of JAOXNO010000001.1, from coordinate 8,574,686 downwards.
AGAATTTTCTGGAGTATGGCTCCAGAAATGCTTCAGCAGCATCAGGGTGCACAGCATTTAAAATTACAAGGCTCAGGAGTACCTGTGTGGTTGTCCAGAGCCCATACTGGGCACACTGAAGGCAATCTACTGCGTCTGAGCAGAGAGAAAAGGGTGAGAGGGTGCCCATAGCCAGGCAGGTGAGGGTTCCCAAGACTGGGGCTGAAGCAATCAGCCTGGGATTTTTAAAGCAGTAGAGAGGTGAAAAGACAATAGGAGTCAAGTGTCTAAATCTCCTGAGGCCCCTTCTACACATGGAGCAGGGAGGGAGACAATAATCTGATGTCCAGTGTAAAACCTGGCTGATTTTAGTAAGCCATGGATCAATAGGCCTTTAGGCTGGTGCTTTACAGCCAATGTTTGCCTCAAGATGGGCTACAGAGTCAGGGGAGGGATGGCTGGGGAGCACAGCAAACCTTGACTGACTTCCAGAGGTACAGAGCACTAAATGATGAAAGCAGCCCTGAAAACCCAGCCAGCATCCGCACATTTACGACACATGTTGTTCTTGCAACTGGAAAATGAAGGGCGCCTGCAGAAAGACCCACTTTGTGTTCTGATGGTGTCCATCAGCGAAGGGAAAGGCCGTTGAGGAGGCAGAAAGAGAGCCAACAGTAGGAACCTATTCAATGACAGGGAGCCTTGAACTTCCCAGAGCAGTGACAGGGTAATCCACAGGAGGCTGCAATTAAAGCAGTACCTGCTGTAGGTAGCACTGGTGTAGCAATGAACGCTGCTGCTAATTCCTCAGCTCATTAGTTAACAGAGTTAACAGAGCAAGAATCAGTGAGTCAAGACCAGGTTGTAGAGCCTGCCACCTCTGGGGCTAAATCCACCGAAGCTTCATTATTAAAGCACACAGCTGCATTTTGGAACTGGCTGACCAGGGGGGCTCCAAAATACTCCATCCTGCCAGCAAATATTAGGCCAGCAATCTACAGGTGCTATGGACTTTGACTACTTGCCGTCCCATCCTGATCTAAGAAAGGTGGGGAAGGGAAGAACAGAAACAAAATAGGCCTGACCACGTGTCCACACCTCTGTGGGCTCCATATTCCAGTAAATCAGAGTTTCTTCTCCAAATCCCACTACAATCCTCACTTGACTGCTGGTACAAAGGACAGAAGATCTCCAAAGCCAGGCTCCTCCACCAGAAGGTCTCTCTATGTGAGATCCAGTGGATCTAAGATCTCTGGGTGAAACAATCTACTGAGAGTCCAGGTGTT
>JAOXNO010000001.1:8523505-8568896 GCA_028565335.1 Limnodromus scolopaceus | reverse complement strand
TGCTCCCAACATGGACATGCTCGTATCAGCACTGCAGGAGCCACCCTGGTGCTGCCAGCTGGCTTTTCAACTGGGTAAGTCACGGCAGAGCACAAACTGGGTGCCGTCCAGCTCTTCGGCACACAATTGAGAATAAACTGCCCGTCCTGCCAGCCCCCACATACACACCCCGCTCCCGCCACTCCACCAAGCAATGAGGAATCATCTCCTGCTCTCACAAGCAAACAACTGTTGCAGATTTCAATTACAGCCACGCAGAGTGACTGTGGCATGCGGATTTGCGTAAATCTATTTTAACCTCATGAAGCGCTTGATTCAAAGCCCAGGGAAATCAATACAAAGTCTCACATCTGTATCATTTGCTTCGGGATCACCCCCTCAGAGACCTCGGTGGCTTTGCTCTCAGTTCTAGGAAAGCTGAGCTTCTTCAAATGCATTCACAGTATCTGGCCCTTGTTTGCTGTCTGCTCACAGGAAATCACAGACATTTATAGATGGAAAAAAAGCTTCAGGAAGGAATTTTTTGCACACTTACGGAATGAGAGCCCCATTCTCCATTGTCTGTTAGCTTCACCCACTTGTCTGCCGTGGACTCCATCTCTTTGCACTGGTCATTTTGTATCTGTTAATAAAAACACAAGATCAGTGACCGCAATCAGATGCATCTCTCTGTCAGGGAATGATAAGATACAGCTTTGTTCCTGTTGTCTACATATTTAGAGCAGCAGCTGCCTTACTTGTTGCAAAAAACCACCACGCAACTTTCAAAACCTGCTAGCAGCCTAACAGTTCCTCCAATGACCACCTCTGATGCAGACAGGGAAAAAAAAAGAGCATAAGGAGAAGACCTCAGCCCTGTCCTCTCACTATCTGGTCAGGGTTGGACGCTAAGCATCTTGTCTTGGCTGCCTCCTCCTTCTCCCAAGTCCACCGCGATCCAATTGTTTGAAATCCAAAGGCTTCTAAGTCAGAGGGGAGGGTAGGAGAAGACAGGCCAAAGCCAGAAGACAAACTGCTTTCTCTGCAGCCAATATCTGCTATGTCTTTGGCTCCCTGCCACTTGACCTCACTAGGGATAAGAGTAACGCTATCAAGGATAGGCAATACGCCATGGAGAGTCTGCCCTGGCAGAGGGGTGAGGATGATTGTCCCTTTTCCAGGTCTTTCTCTGAAGAAAATAGTATCAAGTCCCTTTGAGGTATGAGTTCAATTACTCAGCTTTTATTCCACCAGGAAGAAAGGCCAGTTGAACAATTTCAGAGGACCTGGGGTCAAGCATCCTCCTCAAAGTTGCTCCATGTCAAGTCTGAAATAAGTCCCACAACCCCACATCCTCCAAAGCATCTCTGCACTTAATTCCCACCTAGATCAACAGCATTGAGGAAAAGAGGTGAGAAGAAACATCTGATTAGAAGGTAGATCCCTAATTATCTTGCACAATCTGAGCTACAGCATCTTTGTGCTTCAGTTCCCACCTGTAAAAAAGAGGTAAGAATATATAGTCTCTTCTCACAAGGTGTAAGGGGCTTCAATATGTAAAAAGAGCCTGGGAAGGGCAGGCTGCAGAAGCACTGGGTATCTAACAAGAAGCATCCACACTTGCTTCCCACATTTGAGGACATCTCCTCGTTTACCCTCGTATGAGCACCTGCACCTGGAGAGCCCAAAACTTCACAATTTCTGGCAGCCTGCAAGCCACTGTGACTGAAATGTCACTGTCCAGAGCTTAAGTGTCATTGTTAAATATATTTAAGCACAAAGACATGCTGGACCGAAAAAAAAAAGTGGACTTTTAGAGGTGTGTTAAATATGGTTTCCCTGAAATGCTGAGGCTGACTAGGAATTATTTACACAGGCATTTGTATAAAGGACTGCACCACTTGCTGCTTCTCGAACAGGGAATGATAAATTTAAGGAGGTGAATGAGTGGAATATGCATAAAAGTAATAATCAAAAAGCCATTTTCAAAGCCAGTGCTCAGAGAAACAATATATTTGCTCCATTACAGGAGCAGATCAGTCAGTCAGTCAAGCAACTGGAGCTAGGATTCATAATCCTGGCACATTCATCTGACAGCAGAAAACATATTTTCTGCTTTCACCCCAGGAAGAAGGCAGAATAGTCTGCCCAGATATAAAACTGAAATGGCTAAATAATGTTGCCTGCACTGCCTGTTATCAAAGTGTGATAGCACTGATGTAGCAGTAAGAAGGTGCCTCCAACAGGTTCTTTTCATCTTCCTCTCCCATCTCTGCTAAGGAGAAGGCTACTTTAGACTTTTCTCCCAAGCTTCAAGAAACATTAACCAACACCAACAGCTAGGAACCCTCCAGCTCCCTGGGCCCCAACCAGTCCTTTCAGGTGGGCAGAGCAGGGTTTTTCTTTGCCTTTCCCATTCTGGTCACCACTGATCAGATTGTTTTAGTAATTTGGGTACGGCATGGTGCAAGTCCAGCCAGGCTGCTCCCATTTCAGAGGTAATGACCCCTCCATTTCACAGTGCGGACATGTCCTCAGAGCCTAATTATTACTGGAAGTCACCTGCATTTTTACTCCTAAATCTCTTTGGACAACTGTTGTTTCTGGATTTTTTTTTTAAAGATTGGTCTTTTGTCTTTTCTCCTGCTTTTCTTTTCATCTCAATTGTTATAACCCAAATTGACCAAAAACTAAAGCTAAGGTTTCCACATACTAATGCCTTAGAGCACTTCAGATTCTAGATGCCTGCTTTGGAAGAAGTCTTTTTAAATTTCAAACCCCTTCAAAGACATCTCAAATCAAACATCCCCAAACTGAAGCATCCACCACCAAGAGTTGCCTTGTAAAAGACTGGACTAACAGGGGCAGTCATGACCCCTAATGGAAAAATTCCAGTGCATGGTAGGTAGGATCAATTTAGCATGAGTTCTGAAGCTGAAATTAATTGCTAAAAGGCAGCATAAGTGGCAGAAAAAAACATATTTTTTTATCTTGTTCAATAGTAATAAGCTATGGACGTATGAGGAATGAAAAGGGAGGAAAAAGCCGTTCTGATGGTCTTTATCTGGATTGAATTTTTACAACATAAGGTTGGACTCATCATATAAAAGGCCTTACAAAAAATTCAAAGAAGATGTTGTTGTCAATATATTGGTATTCAAAGAAGACAGAACCGGATTTCTTCAGGTGCACAGCGTAGATGAGAGAAACTGTACAATCATCCCTGTTCGACTCTATGTAATTCCCTCGAGGTGTCCACGAAGAGCTGTTGAACATAAACAAAACAAGCCTCACATGAGATCACAGACACTGAGGAGACTTTTCTTACACTACTATACAAAAACATGTTACTCAAAAAGGAAGCCAGAATCCTGCAATAGCTGAATGCAGCATTTATAACTTTATTACTGGATTCCCATTTATTTTTTATATAAAAATAATACTTATCATTAACACTGTGCATTGAAAAGGATATGGTACTAGAAATTTAAATATATGGTACTAGAAATGTAGGACCCAGCCTACATAGGAAAAATTTATTATCCATAGGTCCAACATACTTTCAATTATACTCAGAAACAGCCTTCCGCAACCACCATGGGTCTCTAAACAGGCTGTGAAAGTACCTTTTAGACACATTTACTATACCATGACCCTGGTACAAATAAGAGCAGCTCCAGGCTGCTGATGAGCCCAAGGAGACCATGATTTCACTTCCCAGCCTCTCTTGTTTGCCATTAGTAAGGCTGGATACCCTCTGGAGAGCCTAGCTGAGTCATTAAGGTGGCTTTGTGCTGATGAGCTGTCCCAGGTTCACCCATGGCTCTGTAATCCAGATGCAAACAGAAGTCCTTACTTGTTGCAGCTGTCAGCTTTATTCTCAGCTGAGCCAACCGCCGTATCCATGAAAGTCGCCACGTTGGAGAATCCCGCTGGCAGCTCATCCCACTCGTCAAACTTGATCCCGCTGCCCAGCGAGTAGGTCCCCTCTGCACATTTGCTGCATACCTGGTTCTTCATCTCCAGGTACTCACCAGAGGCACAGGAGAAAGCTGGGGAGACAAACATTTCCATCATATGAATGGAGAAATTAACCCTAATTAATTTACATTAATTTTTTTCCACTTAATTAATTTAGAGTGAACTGTCACTAAAGGGATACAGATGGGAATGTCCCAGCCCCAGGAACTCAAGAGCTGAATTCCCAACGTTGTCTGCAAAATTGAGGTGTTCACCAGCGCCTGTTTTTTCAGCAATGTGGCATCGCTGGAACCAAATCTCCTATGATGGCTCCTGATTTGCAGCTTGTCTCCGTTGGCAAAACAAGATTTAGAAATGAAATCTCTACCCACAGACTGTGTCCAAAAGCAATTTGTGAAAATGAGGACTCGTGATGCAGTTCTCCTCACCCTTGCTCACCCACCTGTTACACCTTGAACTCAATTACAATCACCAGCACCTGAGAGCCAGGGCAGACTCATATCACCCACCTGTATGGTAGCTAAGAAGAGTGCACAGCAGCACCCTGATAGTAATATAACACTACAAACATTGGCTGAGAGTTGTAGACCTAATCCAGGGGTCTTTTCACATTTCTCCTCACACAGGCTGCCTACAAAGCCTTGAACATCTTGCCTGAAAGAACCAGGTGGTCTTGGAAAAGATCACCAGTGAGCCTGTGTCTTGTAAATGAGGATCTTTGACCGGGGGTGACATTAGCATGCTGAGAAATAAACACTGGTTGCCAGCACAGCAAAGGCAGTAATTGAACATATGTAACTAGGGGAAGCATAATTTAAAAGGAATGTTCACAAAGCACTTTTTCTACTGATGTCTCTAGAATTGCTTACTCCAAGTAACTATATGTCCCTTGTTCCAGACTGATCACATCTTTAAGGGAAGAATAATCACATTCTAGAGAGGAAACCTGGACAGCAGCTGAAGTCCCGGATGCCCACAGAACCCCTTGTCTGTACTGGGAATCATAACTCCTGCCCAGACACTCATTTCAACAGCAGACCATCCCACGCTGCACCTCGTCCTCTCTAAGACTGGACATCCTGGATGGAAAACAAACGAGCGCTTTCTGTAGAACACAATATTCCCTATGTTGCTTGCAAATTGTTAAACTTAACTGTGCCAGTCCAGCCAAAGCAGGATTCAGAGGAACACACACAACTCGCAACCCAAGGAATGGTGGGATTTTTTACTGTTTCATGGAAATGGTGGGGTTTTTTACTGTTTCACGCGTGCCACATTGTGCAGTGACAGGTATTTCATACACTGACTTTGAGAGGCATAAACTCACTCCTCTGAGAAACTGTAGGACGAGACAAAACTGCTGGCCAAAGAGGAGAAACTGGCTCAAAACAGCTGATGCCAGCTCAAGTCCCAGCATATGCAGTGTTATAGATATACTGATGTTTATCTAAGTGCAGAAAAACTTGTTTGGCTGTGAGAATTTTGATAAAGATGTGACTGTGTAACACCAGTTTCCATCTGAATCCAACTGAATCCAGTTCAGGCTCCCATTTCTGTGCTGGATCATGCAGCATTTCTTTCCGTCATGGTCCTTGATGGGTAGCACTGGAATGCAGACAAAAGGTCCATTTGCTTGGAAAGATCTGCCAAAGGGTCATTTTTCCCTCTTGGTCATATCAACATACTCTGAATTTGAACCGGTGGGCTTCAAGCCAACAAATCTGTTTTTTCTAACCCCATTGCTCGCTGGTGATAGACCAAGAAGGAAAGCGAGCAGGAGCCAAGCAGGGATGGGTGCTGGGGTGGGTATATGCAAGTAAATCCTGCCACAATGGATTTCTGTGAAAAATTGTCAGACAGGCAAAAAATCCACCTATTAATTAATCCTGCTTTATTTTTTTTTTCTTTTGAAGAATGCAGAGAGAAGCCATCAAGAAGGAAAAAATTGAGCTCTCTCATGATGTATTTGAATCCTTTAACAGTTTCAACCTTTTTTTTTTTTTTAAGATGGTTGAATAGCAAGAAATGTAGAGCGCTGCTTAACCATGTGTTCAAGAATTGTGAATTTCAAATAAGGAGTCAGTAACTGCGAGCGATTCACTGCCATAATGAAGACACAGAAGGCAGCAGAGCCTCCTCTTCAATAGCAGTGAGGTTGAGCGGAGATTACTGCTTTAACCAAGCTAATATCTTTTAACTCCATGCAACCTGATCATCTTAGAGAAAAAAAAAAAAAAAAGAGATCAGGTAGGCTGCCACGCAGGACACTGCCACCCATGTTCACCTTCCAGGAGAAAGTGGGGAATTTAGGGAATTTATTTAGGTGGGGAATTACCTTCTTTCCCTTTTCAAAGAATCGTATTTCAAAGGCAGCAGCATTTCCCGTCAAAACACATACATCTGCAAGCAAACTAGCTCTGAGCGTCCCAGCTGCTTGCCAGGTTCAATTTGGGGCTGAACGTGGCAAATGGCAACATGAACCACTTTCAACATTGGAACAGATGCACCATTTGGTCTCATTTCAGGTGACCGGGAGCGGCTGGAAGGGGATGGGGAGGAAACCCGGCATGTGAGGAGCACAGAGATGGTCTCCTCTCCTAGTGTTACACAACTTGCTATTCCGGCAAGGGGGGATACCAAAAGCCAGGCCAAACTCTCTTTAATTGAAGCAGCAGCAATTCAGGAGTCCATCCCAGCTGGTGATGGGCAGGCAGTGGCTGTGCCCAGAGGGACCCTGCAGAGCAGATGTCCTCCGCCATGGGCCAGGAGGCACTTGCCAAAGGTGGAGACAGGGCACAGACGGATGATCCATCCCAGGGCACTGGCACTCTGCCTTGCTTGTGGCTGCTCCATCTCACTCAGATGCAGCTGAGCACAGATCCAGTCCTGGGACCTCAGATCCAGAACTAGATCCTGACCCATGACCACTTGTGCACAGAAACGGTTGACTTTACTGCAGCATCACTGTGTTTGAGGGGGTGACACACGCAAGATGCTGTCAACAGGAAGGACAGCATCACCACATAGCAGGTTAAGGTGCGATGTGAAGTTACAGGAATCTAATTCATATATTTTAGGTGCACGCTCTGATTTGTCCTCCACTAAACCCTCCCTCTTCCTTCAGACTCCAGAGGGCAAATTAGTCTCCTGGCTTAGAGTTAGCCTTTCTGAACATTCTCAGCTTCTGACCCCAGAGCCCATTTGTTTAAGGATTTGACAATTAATTTTCAGAGAAAACATCTCTATTGAATAACTCCTTACATGTCTACCATGTTTCAGAAAGCAGAAATAAGGCTGCTAAATCACTTGGGCAATTCTGAAAATCTTTTCCAGGATCAACATTATTGACCCTGTTTGGACATCACTATTCCTCTCCCTCGCAACTGCAGATTTTCCTATTTCAGCTTTCAAATACCAGGTTGGGTGCTACACACCAACTTACACAGAGCAACACACATTGCAAAGACTGAATTCGATCCTCTTTCTTTCTGTCAGGAAAATCTGTGAAACGCATCAAAAGATTCCATGCCCCATCATGGGCACTTTTAAAACCAGGAGAACTTTTTCAGAGGCAGTTAGGAAGAGCATGACATACAGCACTGCTGGATATACTGATGCCTTCAGTTGCTCCAATGAAGCCGACGCAATTATAGGTGATTTGCAGCTGCAGCTTTCTTAAAATAAATACAGAAGAAAAAAAAATAATAATGCTGTGGTTTGTACAGGAGACCAGCCTTGGTCACAAAAGGTGCTGTAAAGTACTGTTAGATAGACGCTGCCACAGGCAGCCACACACAATCATATGTGCACGTAATAAATCTGACACCAGATTCACTTCATAAAAAATTAACAAGAGCTACAGTACTAATACCCGCTGAAACCATTGCATAAGTCTTGTCAAACAGACCTCATTTTGTTCTTTAAAAGGGTTATGAGTCGCTTGATAAAGGTGACTGAGAGGGTGTAATATACTTAGGGTTTCTAATACAGTTAACTTAGTTTTGCATGTCATTCTGATGAAGAAGGTAGAACCACACAATACCAGTAAGGCACATCTTAAATGGATTAAGAACTGCCTGAGTAACAGATCTCAGACAGAGATATCTATGGGAAACCATCGCTGAGCAGGGAGGAAGGGGGCAGCTCTGCCTGCCCTGGGACTGAGTCTGATGGCTGTCCACATTGTTATCAATGTTCTGCAGGCAAAGAAAAGGAATGGTATTAAAATTGGTGGGTGAGAGACCGACAGAGCGATAAACGCTGAAGTAACACGAGTGACTCAGTTGGCAAGCCTGAGCCTGCTCAAAATTTGCAGAAGGCAGAAATGTATCCCGGAGAGCAGGAAGCCTGAGTGGACCCACCATCCATCAAGAGCTTTCACTGTCAAGACGTGCAAAAAAGCACTAGTGAGATCTGTGGATATATTTAGAGGTGGAGGTAGAGATGTGTAGGATGAAGCAAGTGTATTACAGGCAAGATTATTCTAATACTGAATATAGTTGTTATTTGGCATTTTTAAGAGGTCAGTGCAAAACAAAAGGACTTTAAATGCTTTTAAAATTGGGGATAACATCTTGCACTGAGAGATCTGAAGTGCTTAGTCTATTTAGTTTATCAAAAGAAGATTGAGAGTCAAACATCTCCAGGGGGAGAAAACACAGGATCTCACTGGACTCTTTAATCAAGCAGAGAACTGCGTAAGAAGAACTACCTTCTGAAAGGTGAGCCCAGACAACTTCCAATTGGAAATAACACACACATTTTTAACAGGAAGAATGACTGATTGCTGCAACAATCTGTCATGGCATGTGATGGGTCTTTTATCTCTCAAGTGCTTCATACCATAACTGGACACCATATGGAAGAAAAGCTCACGCCAAATACAAATTATCAGCCTCAGCATCAGGCCAACTGGATGCATTTTAATGGTCTGCGAGGTCAAAACAGAGAATCTAATTAATCCCTCTACTCCTAAACTCTTTGAGTTTAGAGCAATGGTATCTGACCTCCCTCCTGGGACACACCACCAACATGGAGCATCGTGAAAGAGACCTGCCCACTGCGTAACCACTTCCAAGGAGCGCTTGTGATATATTACTTTGCAGATTTGATAGCACTTTACTGTCACTTTGCATACATGGAAGTGGCTCCTCAGAGGGAAAAACAGACCATATACAGGTTTGCCTCATTTGCACTTTGACTGCAAGTCTCTAGGATCACGATCTGTACAGCTTCTAGTACAGCTGTGACTCTCCCAGTGATTTTGGTGGACTAGGATCAATGTTAGTTGGCAGATTTCTCCTCTAGTAACTAACTCTAACAATCTCACGCTGCTCAATTTTCTGATGCTGGGGGGCAGGGGAGGTATGACTACACAACTTCTTCTGAGGTCTGAAACCTTCCTCTGGAGTGTTTTTTTCATGTCAAATATCTCCCAGATATTGCCATGCTGTGACAGGGATCAGAATATTTGTGATTTCACCAGAAGATTAATCAAAGCTGCCTCAATGCCCTGCATCCTCCAACACCAAACCTACAATATATTCAATTGCTTTCCTCCGTTATGCAGCCCTGCCACTCAGTCTTACCCTTTCCCTCAGCTACCTTTCCATCCCACTCCACTTGGACCCTCTACTTCTTGGACCTACTACTTGAAATGTCTTCTCAGCAGACATTTTTCTCCAAACATTTCTTACTTATGATACCTAAAACTATTTCAGCTCTTCTGTTTATCCTGTTGCCACTGAGCATGTGCGCATTCCTGTGTATCCTTCTGTCCCCCCATGTTTCTCAATACATTACAATTTTAAAAAAAGCAACAAAGGACTGGATTTTTCCAGATTATAACAACATTAGAAGGGGGTGGTAATGGAGCAATTATACCCAAATCAGAGCAAATACACAGGAAAAATAACCTCAAACATTGGCATTCTGCCTCTCCCCCCTCCATTCCTATGTTGTTCATCCAAAGCCCCACTACTTGGGATTCAGGTGAGATGCTGCCATCTCCTCCAGGCAGAGTCTGGGCTGAATTATCTCAGCCTTCTGTGGGTAGAGGTGGCCCAGAAAGGAAATATGAGGTTGGCAGCATCCCGCAGTTGTCCCTCTGAACAGCTGCTGGGTTCAGCAGACACATGCCACAAAACTGGAGAAGAAGATGTAGCCAAGGACAAGCACATAGAGGCATCTGTTCAGTGATACCCTGGGACATAAGGGTCCACACAACATGGAAGCAAGGACCAACCAAAATACGAGATGAGGACTAAAATAAAAAAAAAAAGCCAAAGGACGAGAGGAAATCATTGCTTCATTATTAATGTTTCCTATAATCTCAGCCAGCTTCAGAATGTCTTCCGTGAATAATTTATATGAGGCTTCTCCAATAGACTGTGAATAATTGATGTTCGTTTTCTTCAGTCATTATATCCCAACGTGTTACCAGGAACCAGACTGAATCTTAATTTAAGAAAAAAAGTCTGTCAAACCTGTTTAGGCTTGTAATGTGATCACACTGAAAGCTGATGTAACTTGGGGAAGATTACTTTCTGTGGAAGAGACCCTTCCTTTTCTTAAGAGTAAATAATTTTTCCTTTTATCCAAGAAATTACAAAATAGTGCAATGTTTTTTCCAGTTCATCTCTTTGACAGAACCATATCATTTTCTCCAGCTGTTTAGGCTGGCCTGGCACATACTATCACTTTTTTATCATCACTTTTTCTTTTCATCATTTGGACACTGAAAGGTATGGTTTTGGAATGGGAATACTCAATAAACTCATGAAATTGTGGCGTAGAGTGGAGGAAGGCAGTCACCACCAAGAGATTAGCAAGCACGTTTGCTGCCAGGGTTACACCAACCATCCTAATGGCTCAGCACTGGAGATGGCAGGGAATGAGAGTGAGTAGCTCCCCAGTCCCCACTGACTCCATCAGGCTTGTTTTGATTGCTCACCAACAAAAGTGGTTGGTGCAAGTGCCTTCTAGTGCCATTTGAGATGTCCCCTGCACACACACAGAGTGTTTGCCTCTCATCCCTCTACCAAGCCATAGCAAATCTCAAGGTTTTGCCAGCTGCTTTTCTGTTGAAAGAGAAACCAGTGATTTAGAGGAAGGTGTGTTTAACTTATGCAGTTACACTGTGTACACAAATAGGGTGAAGAAACCATGAAAGATGCTAAGGCCAACCTTTCTCTTGGAAGTCTCAATACACACATCAACATGTAGCTCCCAGTAACTCTTCTCCAGGAATTAAACTCTGTGGATTCAGTGCAAACTCTTCTACTTTTTTAACTATTTACCTAAAAGAATCCATGCTTCAAAAAGCCAGCAATGCAACTTTTTCTGCAAAGACAGTGTATTGCTCATGTACTGGGGAAAAAATCTGGAAAAATTACTTGTAACACTGGGCTATCTCTCAGGGTAACAATAAGCATCAGGAAAAGATCCAGATGGAAATGCCATGGCAAAATGTAGCCTTGAGCCTCAGTCCAGTTGAGAAATCGAATGCCATCAATAGGTCTCACCTACCTGACTCGAGCTAGGAACACGAGTTAGCAGGCATGTTCTAAGAGGAACAGGAATAAACATCTACCAGAGTGCTTTGCTAAATCCCAGCCTTTTTGTAGCAACTCTCAAACTGTGCCATGCACAACATTGCTGGCTAAACCCCTTTGCTACATGACAGACTTGCATTAGGGGACTCCAGAGGTCCCTTCCAGACCCATATGATTCTATGATTCTATGATTAATTATTCAGCTTCATGGTGTTTCTTAGAGCAGCCTCCGTTGCCATGTGCTAGTCCCCTCTCCAGTGTGCTCTAGTGGGAAAGCCTCTCCTTTTCCTTTCAGAAAAGACATAAATAACTTCCTAGAGATACAAAAGAGGCTTAGGTAAAATTGAGTTGCCCGGTCCTGCAGGCCGTACACACAGAAGTCCCCCGATAAAGATCATGACTTTGAAATCTACTGCTTGCACATCTTGCTGTTTATTTCAGAGATGACTCCAGGAACAGTTATATTATGCTTTTCTCTGTTAGAATCCTTAATTGCTAGGTAATAAATGACAGGCCAAGGGCCAAATCTGTAACACATCAAGAAATTTTCAGATTCCCTGGATTTCATGCCCACTAAGAATCCACTTTTTTGGTACTTGGGTTTTAGAGAGTAGCCTTCCATATGGGACTCTCATATGTTGAGAGGCAGCTTCATGGGAGCCACACGGCTGCTCAACAGAGAGGGGAGAAAGAAAGGCGTTAGTCAAAATGAGGAAGATCAGCGTATACCATTCGAGTGAACAATCTCAGGAATACAGGAATGAAAGGGGAGATCTTCTGAATACAGTTTTTGAACAAAATAGCACTTTCCTACAGCTCAGGATACTCAACAGCATCTGTCACCTTACGTAAGCATATCTATGGACATATGTCAGATCTAAATGACATGGTTAAACACCAGCAGCCATTAATAGCATGACCTTATTGTTTCTTTCAAGGTGAATATCCAAAGAAGCAATGTCTGAATGACATCAAAAATTAAAAACACACAAGTACATCAAGGTTGATGAAGACAAGATCCAGGGCTTTCAAGCCATGAGAAAAAATAAGAATGGATACAGGCCTAGTCAGAATCACAGAATCGCCTAGGCTGGAAGGGACCTTTAAGATCATCTAGTCCAACCATAAAAAAACAAACAAAAAAAAAGCCAACAACCCACACAAAACACACACCCCAACACTAAACCATATTCCCGAGCACCATGTCAATTCGTCTTTTGAATTATCTCCAGGAATGGTGCCTCAACCACTTCCCTGGGCAACCCATTCCAAAGTCTGATAACCCTTTCAGTGAAGAAATTTTTTCAAATGTCCAACCTGAACCTCCCCTGGTGCAACTTGAGGCCACTTCCTCTTGTCCTATCTCCTGTGACTTGGGAGAAGAGACCGACCCCCACCTCTCTACACCCTTCTCTTCAACTGTAGAGACCAATAAGGTCTCCCCTCAGCCTCCTTTTCTCCAGGCTGAACAACCCCAGCTCCCTCAGCCTCTCCTCATAAGACTTATTCTCCAGACCCAGCTTCGTTGCCCTTCAGTCCTCAGAGCTATGCTGATTCAACGTACTTCCTCCCCTTAGTTGAAACAAAGAAATCCCAACCCTTTCAAAGCCCATTAATAAGACCAGAAAATAAACCTCAGTGAATGTCAAATAAAAAAAGGAGAAAAGCCTCTCTGATAATTTGTTAGGATTCACATGTTTGTTTCAAGAGGCCATAACTCTGAACCTATTTAAGCCCTATGAAAATTAGTTCTTACACGCATTCATATATGAAGAAAATGACACTGTGGTGATAATAATTTTTTTTTATTACATAACAAACTATTTTGAGATAACATAAATAAATGTGACTGTGTAATAAAGAGCGCCATACTCATGGGAGTATTTGTATGTACAGTCACATCCACATGTGCAATAACATAAACACTGAAGAAACTACTAAAATTTATCATTGCTATTTTGAAGTCTTCACCAGCCAAATTTCAAATTTCTAAGTAAAACTCTGGAAGAAACAATTCTTTAGCACAAAGACTACACAGAATTTGCCTGAATACGGATCTAGCTGACAATGAACAGATGTAAACTTTATGTCAGAAAGATGTAACACAAGCACACAGGTTTTGCCAGATGTATAACATTCATTTTATATTATCCACCTACACAGATACGTATGTGCATACACCATATGTTATAAAATTTGCAGATGCACACTGACTTCGGGGGAATTAGGAGCAGACGCACTTCTTACCTGCTGGGATATCCAATCTTACCTGAGACTGAAAGAACATCAAACTCAAAACCTTCTATTTAAGTTTTCTGTTATGAAAGCAGAACGTTAAAACTCCTGCAGATTACTTAAATTGCCCTAAAGCTTATAAAACCTGCAAGCCTTAAGAAGCTCATTTGCCCTAATTGTGTCTAAAGTGCACTGCAATTAGCAGGAAGATCCATATCTCCTCCTGTGGTATCCTAGGAGCTGATTACACAAGTTAGAATAGAATCAACAAACACAGCTCAGAAGCAATAAATCAGGACAATTTTTGCTCTCAGTAAAGTCCATTGCCCCAGTAAAGTCCACTGCAATTAAGGACAGTCTATTCTCTGAAGCCAGCGGAGCTTTTCGCACGCCTACCTTTTGGCACAGGCTCACAGACCTGAAGCGCTTCTCTGATTTCCAAGGAGCTGCTCCCGCCTTAGTGGCACCAGGTAAAGGTGGAGTTTGCTAAGCAGAGCCATCAGTAACCCCACGGTACCACACTTGGTCGAGTTATTCCATAACATCAATACTTTTTGTGCCTCCTTTCTTAAGAAATCTTGGTGATCGTAACTGGCGTTTGGATGCTGAGAGTAGAGTGACCCCACCAAGCACTTTTTCCCCTTGAACCCAGAAAATTCAACTCCTTTTGAAATTACTTTATTACTCTCACTGCAGTTTTCTCGTTATGCACACAGAGCCATTAAAATTAACAGGTATTTATGAGATAAGGCGCAACCTGTTCTTGTTTAGGATGGCAAAAAAGAACTCATACTCAGTGGAGTAAGAGAGTTAACATTAAAAAAGAATTTGAGGTAAAAATGCCCTTAAAGCCCTTTTTGGTCCCAAACTTCGCTGCGAGGAGCGAATCAGGGCACCCTCTGAGCCAGATATTTGGGTTGTACTTGAGTGAGGGGAAAGGAAGAGGAGAGGAAGGAGAGGAGGCATGGAAGGAAGGCAGGCTCCGAATTCAGACTTTTAATTTGAGCGTAAAACACGCAGCATATGGTCGGGCTGGCAGAAAAGCCTGGTGGTGGCCACCGAAGCAGATTGCAGCGTAGCGTCAGCGGGAGCGTGACACCAAGTCCTGCTCCCACCGCCAGGCCCCGAGAGGTCCCCATTAGAGACCATAAACAGCCCCCACACTCAAGCGAGAGGTTTTCAGAGATACCAGCCATATGGGGGTGCAGGCAAGGGCTCAGCCCCAAAAGCAGACTGCTCCCACTGCCTGCCATAAACATTTTCCCTTTAAAAAGCCAAGCAGACTGCCCTGATGGCAGTGATCCTTATCAGCTAAATTCCCTTCCTGCTACCAGACTCATGAGGAGATCTGAGAGACAGCCGTGGTAATTAAAAATGAACGAGACCAAATTAGTTAAGCACATTCAAGTTGCAATGGAGTGATTCCAAGGCCTGGATTGCGCCGTGTGCCACCCCCCGGCGCGACACTCCCTCCCTCCAAAACCGTGCAGAGAAGGTGCCTGGAGGGGACATCTCAAACACGAAGCAGAGGAGACCCACACAGAGTAGCTTTAGGAGTAATAAATATTTGCCTTTTTCCTAGCCAAGAGCCTTGCTGCACTTTTAATGTCTCTCTTCGCGGGATCCCTTGCAACTGTGATGTGCCAGCGTCAAAAAGAGGACTCCTCTCTGAACAAACACAAGCAGGAGAGAGGTGGCCAACCTGTGGGGAATACCCACGCCGTGGCCTGCCCAGAGGCAGCCTTGGTGTCCCACGTTGCACCCAATGACACAATGCAAGCTGACGCCCTGACGCGGGATCTGAAAGCGGCCGCAGCCTCGCATTGCAAGCAGATCAGAAAAAAGGAGAGTGAAATATAGAAATAAATATGTTGTCCCAGTGCATTGCAAGCGAGCTACTGTGGTGCCCAACTTCTCCTGCACCTTTCCTCCCACATCTGGGGTCACTGCATCGCAGGACCTCCTACAGCATCACAAATAACTACCGTGGGAGGTTCCTTCTTTCTTCCTATTGCCTGCCTGGAAGGTAAAGATGTTGTGGGGAGGCTGGCAGGAGGGGAAGGTGTTTTCATCACACTGCTCTGTGCTCAGGGCAAGATAAAGTTAAAAAAAAAAAAAACACACCTTCACCTAATACCAGGTCACAGAGCAGTCAAAAGATGACAGTTCTTTCTACCCAGAACCCCATGACTAATTCGCAGAGGACCCTGTCTGCAGGTAAACTTTGCTGATTAAGTTTTTGAAGACCCAAAAGGGATAAATGCTGGCATGTTTCAGAGAAACAGACGTTCCGGAGAATGTTGGCAGTTACTCTCAGCGGGTCGCTCTCAGCCGTGCTTTGCAGGTCAGCCTGCGCTTCGAAATGCAGCAGAGCACAGAGACACTCAACCCAATTTTAAATGGGTTCATTCGAAGGAAAAACAGTAAAACACAACACCCTGAAAATGAGGACATCTCGAGACATCGACTGAGCTCCGGTGCCACAGTTAGATTGCTCCAGATATGTGAAGCACCTGAGCTAATATATTTTTAGCAGTCACAAGTGTCTTTCCACTCTGCTGGAGACCACAGTCTAGACATATTTACAGAGATGACTGGAGACATTTAACATATTGTTACACCGTCTTTCGAATTCCTAGTTCAGGGACAATTTAAAGAGAATGACTGCTGAGCATTTGGAAGTGGAAAAGATTGGTGCAGTAGTCTCAGGATCCAAAATTAATGACAGCCTGCAAGTCAATTCTGTTTTCAGGGAGCAGTGAAGATCAATAGCAGATATTCTCAAGCAGCAGGCATTTCTGAATAGATGAAAACAACTGCAAACAGTTGAAGTCAGAAGCAGTGGCAGACATGTTCCAAAAAAACCCGCATTCTCACCCAGATTCCTCCATATCCAGTATCCTATCTGCTACCAAGGACCACTGAGGGCTCTGTCATCCTCAAGGAGACAAAAAAAGCCCTAAGAGCTGCTATACAACTGAAACACTTTTTTTAAGAGCAGAGACATAGCCGGCTCAGCTGTGTCTCAGGACTAGTAGATACCAACCAAAGCTTCTGAAGATAACAGATCTCCAAAGCAGGAAATCATCCTGCTTGTTCCGATTGTACTATGGTCCCCAGCTCTGCAGCTTGAAGGACCAAGAGAGATACCTAAGGGACTACAGGACTCTATGAAATGTCAGGATGAGCCCCAGTGTCAGGATGCTCTGGTGTAGTGTAGGATCTACAGGATGTAGCAGAATCTGACTAAGTTTGTAGAATGAGCAGAAAGACACATCTCAAAGGATATGCCATACTTAGAGTCTCTATTTCTTGATAGGCCTCCAGATAAAATAACTCCTATAAGAAAAGACCTGTAAGAAAAGGAAGGCATCCCATGGATTCGTTAAGTACTTGGTGAGATGCAATCCCTGGCCAAGTCTTTAGGACAAATCTCACTCTGTACATGATCCACTGAGAATATGGGTTGTAGCAGCCCCAAATAAAGAACCTTTCATTTTCCTGAGGCTATAGTAACTTGTGCTTGTAGGGCAAGACATCCTTGGTCCAACTTCTGTGTTGTCAGATGAAACAGAAGCCACCTGCTTAGAGAACACAACAAGTCAGTGAAGAGGTGTCTTATCTGTCAACATTTTCAGTTCAACTCATCATCCACAACAGACCCCCATGTGCAAACTCTGAAGAGCTGGAGGGCACATAATTTTCAAAAGCTGCCTCTCCCAATATATCCCACCCATTGAAGAATGGATTGTCAGCCAAACTCTATGCTGATTCAAATATTTTGCAGTAAAAACCACTGCATTAGCCGAGCAGAATGGGAGGGGTGTTCCTGCACATTCCGGCAGTGATTGACTGCTGTTGACAGACTCATGTTTTCAGCCTGAAAGACTGGTTGTTCTTAAAGAAAAAGGTGAAAGACTAAGAGATGAGAAACCTAAAATGACTTTTGTAATCAGAATATAGCCAGACATCTCCTGAAGCCAGATAATCTACTACAGACAGAAAAAAGACAGAACCACATTAACACCGCTGCACTCCCAAGAGCCCAGAGAGATGAGATCTGAAGGGTTCAGTAAAAGAAGTCAAATATCCAATTGCTTCTCAAACCAGCTGAATTGCCACAGGACTGTACAGCAGCACAACAAGGAGGAGAGGCATCAACTGAGATGAGTTTTCCAGTGTACTTAACAGAATCTTGTACTTTGGGGTATAATATCACAGCCAATCTGCTGGGCAGTTTTCCCCTTGTCTAGCAGAAGGCCAGATACAGAGAAGCCAGAGACTCATCTATTGTGATAAAACAGTTGAATTTTCGTTGGAACTGCTTTAAGATCAGAAAGACACACAAATAAGAGGAGATGAAGAGGGAAGTGCATCATTTTTAGAAATCTGTAGCAGAAAGTCGACGACAGTGTAATGTTGCTGGACCTTAAACCATTTATCATGAGTTTGAAGAAGAAATAGTGTATATCAGAAAAAATTACTTATATCTATGTACTCCAGAGTACACCAAAAGTGGTTGTGCAGCAGAAGGCACAACATGGTGTGCTCCTTCAAAGTGCAGACAGCAAAAAGTAATGGGCTTGAAGTCCAACAAAGGAGATTCAAGAGCAGAAAAAGCTGTAACAGGAGGGAAATTTAATAGAAGAAAATAGATGAGCAAATATCCAGGGAGCTTGAGGGCTCTTCATCACCAGAGGTCCCTGAAAACAGTCCAGCCAAACACCAGCCATAAATGACAGTCATTGCTACTACTGGTATTTGGGCTGGGGGATGAATTATGGGATCACCTGAGGTGCTTCCCAGCTCTGTATTTCTGTAATTGAAAAACACATCCTAAGGATATACAGCGATTCCACATTTAAAACCTTGGAAACTTTAACGCAAATACCAGGAATGACACAGGTAGCTTCTGAAACGACTCTTGAAAGCAGTCAGAAATCTTCCAGTGGTCAATACTGCTACAGAAAACATTTATGTGCCGTACGCTGGAACATATGCCGTAAAAGAATGAACAATAAACCTTTCCAGGAGAAGAGTCAGCAGCAAATAAAATCTCACCTCTCCTACACTACAGCTGAAAGGACTTTGCCATCGTTCACCCTGCTTGTCAGATACAATAATTTATACCCTGTGGTACAAATTAATGAGAAAGTAAAGCACTGCTGGGATCTTTTGTGAAGAGAATTGTTAGAGCAGGGAAGTGTGATGGGAAAGAGAATTCAGCTTGGGAAGCTACAGAACAGTGAGGGAATAGTTCAAATGTGTTTGCAGAGCAGCAGTTGCCTTATGTCCCCAGATACAGAGATGTATTTTAACATTAAAAAAAATGCAGGACCAAGTGATATGAGAACATTCCAAGCTGTTAAAAATAAATACATAAATAAAATGCAAAAGCTTCATCACGAAAATAACTCAGGCAAATAAGACATCTACCATTACTTATGCATTCAGCTTATTAATTAGCTAAATAACGCAGGTAATGGGAATGGGGACACTATGCAAATATAATTTGGCCACTCCTGGTCACCATTTTGGCCAATACAGCTATAAATGAACTGGAGAGCTGCAGAAATTAAGGGTATGGCAGCTCAGGACATGCAACCACATCTCTTCAAGGGGTGTTGTAATAGATGTGGCTTGTCTGTGAATTAGCATACAGGGGTACCTGTAGCAGATAATGAGTTATACAACTGCGCTGCAAAGACAATCACTGCTCCACAGCTCCAGGAGACAAGAAGAAGGATCGGAGGGGAAGGACTAGCTCAGGGACACTCAGGACACGAATGACAGAGCTAAGAAGCCACACAAGGGTAAATAGCACAGACAGCTAGTGAGGGGTCTGTAAAATGAAAACTGCCCACATACTGCATTCCTTTCCTTTCACCGGGTCAGGTAGTCCAGAGCACTCCACCGACGGATTCGGGATAGCCACCCTCCATCTGGAGCCACTGCTGTCGCATTCTGTGTACTCGAAGTGGTAATCTGTCTGCAAGCAATTACAAAGAGTTTCAGTTTCATCATAACATTTGCATATTAAGCTCATTAATCAAGACTGGGATTAGCAAACTCAGTTATAATTAAACCAGAAAGGAAGTAGCTGGCGTGGAACATACTGTGCAGCACTCTCGCTGCTTTGATGATCACCGTGTATCATCACAGAGCCAGCACAAAGCACATCGGATGCTGTGCAGCACAAATGTTAAGGCAGAGGGTGGGATTTGCAAAAGCACTTGAGAGACGGGACACAGATGTTACTAGAATTTTTTTCCCAGTTTCTTAGAGCAAGATTGATCCCAAACTTCATGGTATGTGATCTACAGTAGCCAAAAAGCTTTCCTCTTTAGTCAGTGGAGCAAGCCATACACAAAGCACAAGTCATCCCATGTTAGGCTGTCTGAGATGGATGGGATGAATCATCTTCTGTGGGTGTCTCCTTCTACATCGATTTCAGAGGAAGCCCAGACAAATTAGGGGAGATAAACCCAGTACTGGGATACCTCTGAAAATGCCATCCAAGATCAGCTCTGAGGACTACATCAAGACAGAGTGGTGAAGAAATGTGAGGGAAGACCATCCCCGTAGTCTCTGTGACTGAGATAAGCCCCGAGTACATGTATCGGGTTTGCATGGCAAGGTTTTAGTAGTGGGAGGGCTACAGGGGTGGCTTCTGGGAGAAGCTGCTAGAAGCTTGCCCCACATGAGGTAGAGCCTATGCCAGTCGGCCCCAAGACGGACTTGCTGCTGGCCAAGGCCAAGCCCATTAGCAACGGTGGTAGCACCTCTGGGATAATGTGTTTATGAAGGGGGGAAAAAATACCGCATGGCAACAGCCAGAAGAGAGGAATGAGAAAATGTGAAAGCAACAACTCTGCAGACACCAAGGTCAGTGAAGAAGGAGGTGAGGAGGTGCTCCAGACGCCAGAGCAGAGATTGCCCTGAAGCCCGTGGTGAAGACCATGGTGAGGCAGGCTGTCCCCCAGCAGCCCATGAAGGTCCATGGTGGAACAGATATCCACCTGCAGCCCATAGAGGACCCCACACTGGAGAAGGTGGATGCCTGAAGAATGCTGTGACCCCCTGTGAAGCCCTCTATGCAGCAGGCTCCTGACAGGACTTGTGACCCCATGGGGGACCCACAATGGAGCAGTCTGTTCCTGAACAACTGTGCCCCATGGAAAGAACCCACACTGGAGCAGTTTGTGAAGAACCGCAGCCCATGAGAAGGACTCACGTTGGAGAAGTTCATGCAGGACTGTCTCCCATGAGAGGGACCCCACACTGAAGCAGGGGAAGAGTGTGAGGAGTCCTCCCCCTGAGGAAGAAGGAATGGCAGGAACAATGTGTGATGAACTGAAGGCAACCCCCATACCTTGTGCCCCTGAGCCACTTAGAGGGAGAAGGTAGAGAAATGGGGAGTGAAGTTAAGCCTGGAAAGAAAGGAGAGGTGGGGGGAAGGTCTTTAAGATTTGGTTTTATTTCTCATTGTCCTCCTCTGATTTGATTGATGATAAATTAAATTAATTTTCCCCAAGTTGAGTCTGTTTGCCTGTGACGGCAATTGTGGAGTAATCTCCCTGTCCTTATCCCCATCCATGAGCCTTTCATTTTCTCCCCCCTGTCCAGTTGATGAGGGGAGAGATAGTGTGGCTTTGGTGGGCATCTGGCATCCAACCAGGGTCAATCCACCACATTACTATAAATGAAAAGCAGTAAGGAACTTCCTACTGTTAGCTAGAAAAGAATATTTGCTATTTATCTCATTAATAATATTCATTCAGAGTCTAGATACAACCTAGACTCACATCTAGTTACATTTTTAGTTTCATCTTTTTTGGCTTTGTTTCCAGATTCATAGCCCAGAATTTTACTATTGAAATAAACCTCAGAAACATCTCATTCTGGAATTGGTTTGGTATCAAGAGAGAGTTTGGGTGAAGCTGGCAGAACTGGTGCATACCTTTCTTCAGAGGGAACAGACCTATTATTAATACATACTAGCAAGCTTCATGAGATGTCTCCTCAAGGGCAAGGCCACCTCCAGCTTACTTTGCAGTCAATAGAGGGAAAGCGTTGGCCGCATTCTTATTTTAAACACCAGCTGCAGAGAGGATGAGGAGATAACATGCATCCTAGAAATGCCTCTTTCTCTCAATAGGCTACATATAGAGACCAGCAACTTGGTTTGGATGGAGACTTCTCCATTTCCTCAGGGAAATTCCACCTCTAACATTTCATGGCCCTGCGTTGACCATAAAAATTACAGACAGAGTTATGGGACTGAGGAAAATGAGATCAGAGCTTTAGCCACAGCCTCAAGGTTTATACAGCTTTAGGGTAGACTGGTGTGGTGGATCCATAACATTTGTTGGTTCCTTTCAATTTAGATGGCTTCTCCTGGCAGGAGTGGCCATGAACCAAAGTGAGGGAAGGCAATGGTCATGTCTTCAGCCCAAGGCACAAGCAGAAGAGCTCCTTAGCTGGCATAGCTCACTCTCATTACAGCAAAACCCACCTATGAGGCAGCATAAATCTGCCTTCCTAAAGATCTGTGTCACCATGACTGCAGACATCAGTCCTTAAGCTATACCACCCTAGGAGGAGGTACTCTGTGCACACAAGAACAATTTGGAGGCAATCTTTTCCTACTCCTTCTATGACCCCTTGCAGTGCTGACATCCCACATGATGGAGCAGAACAGAGAATTAGGTGGATAAGGGTTGGTCCATGCTGGCTCTAGTATAGATTAGTTAATCACTGCAAACATTCAGCTGATTCACAAGGAGAAGACTTGCAATTCTCCTCATTTACTTACAGAAGAGCAAACAATACTGTGTTTAATACTTTTCCTACTGTTACCATAGCTCTCCAGAGATATTCAAATGTTAATAAAGTTCTACCTAAACATCATTAAAGCCTTTGATAGTTGCATCCAAGTGCAAATAATATTCTGATTTCTCTGGAATTAGTATTTTCATGGTTCAATAGATGTCTTTGTGGCTCAGCCTATGGTTTAGAAACCTAACTAACAACACAGAAGAAAAGAAAACTGTTTATCTCAAAAAAAAAATCACAGCATAAGAAGATACTATCAAACACAGAGCTACAAATGAAATATGATATACTACACTCTCAACTCTACGAATATACTCAATTCAAATATGCATTTTCCCCCTTTCATCTCATTACACAATCTTCAAGGAACAGAAAAAAAAAACAGTCCTTAATCATCTTGGTATGAAATCTGCCTATGAGGCAACCAGAATTTATAAATAACATATCTGTAATAGAACCATCTCATAGTTCATATCACATAATAAAAAAATGACCTATTAAATTAAATATGCAAGACTGGAGTGTAGCAAAGAAAAGGATATTGAAACCCTCTGAATCTGACTGATGTTCAGATCTCTTTTCTATTTCATATCAGGTCAAAAAAAATATAGAGAGCAATTTGGTGTCAACAATCCGAGTTGTTCTCATAGCCACCTTCTCAAAATAAACTTCAGCAACTCCTAGCCAGCAATTCCTCTGCAGCCAAGAAGGAGCCAGAGGGGGTCTCAGAAGTGGTGCAGGTGGGAGGGACACACCATGCAGTGCAGAAACATCCCCTCTAATGGTGTCTGACTGTCACCTATCCTTGGAGATTAAAAACTCAGGACAGTAACTAAAATCATAAAGAAAAAAAGGGTTTCTGCTCTCCTTCCAAATTCAGGCAGAAGAGTCAGGTCTCCATCTCTCCTCTTCCACCCCCTCAGGGAAATCTCTCCAGCTTTAACCAGCCAGATGAGGTTTCCAGGGGAGATGGACCCAACAGGTGTCCTGTCCTCTGACCACCCCACCCCTGTGCGCAGCCAGCTGTGTCCACCAAGGAGCCTCAAGACTCACTAGGAAGGTTGCACAGCAGAACTATGTTCTTACACGATCTCTTCCCATTACTTTTTCCCCTACTGTGATCAGTTCCCTTATGGAAGAGGTGGATTTTTTGTTTTGTTTTGTTTTCTATCGGACCTTCAACTCAACTTTATGTCTGAAAGCCACTCCACAGACTTGGTTGTTCCTCTGGTAATTGACTGTAATGAAGACTCTGCACAATAATTTCTGCCCTTGGTCACACACGCATAGCTCTAAATTCTTTTCCAGACACCATCACTACCATCTTCTCCTTCTACTATAGTTTTACCAAGAAACAACCACTGAGGGTCCAGTTGTATCACTCTTTGAAACCAGAATATATCTGCACTCCATCACAGGCATGATAGCAGCTCACAACTCTGGCTGCACCACTGGCCAGCTTTAAATTAACCGGCTTGGCTACTTACAGGGGGTGAATATAACTGCATGGAGCCCTGGTTCAGATAAATGATCCAGCATCTCAAGCTGATTTAGCAGCCATGGTGATGGTGTCCCCAGCAACCGGCGTAGCTCAGGTCCATCCCTAGGAGCTGGAAGCCCGCCTTGACTTCAGCAGCACCGACACCCTCGGCGCACACGTGATGTATGCCAGCACTGGAAATCGCCCATTAACGATGGCTTACTGGGCTCAGCGCTCCTAATCTGCCTCAGCAACTTGAACTTCCAAATATAGAAGGCTGACAGAGGAGCCTCCTCAGCACCATGGGACATTTACAACACCTTTGCATCTCACTGAAAAACACTGTTCCGTCATGCTGGGATTTCTCCTCCTCCCTGATGGAGAAATTTCTTCACCCAGCAGGTCTCTGAAATGAATTTGATGGCAAACCCATTGCCAGATGTTACCCGTTGCCAGCTATTACTCTGGTTTTGCTTTCAATGTTTTTTCCACACCATCATCCAGACATATAGTATCTTTAAATTTGGCTATGGGCCTGTTTTAATTTTAACTATAATTGTACCTTTGTTTTATGACTTTTGTGGGCTTGGCCTTAATATTCTAAACATGTCCCTTCCCCAGTTCAGCTGTTATTTCCTATAACATTTCCTATTTTATTGCTCATAATTCCTAGGTTTTGGCAAAATTGGTTTGAATTTCAGACCCAAAGAGTAGGTTTCCATAGGAAAGTGTCTCTCAGGAAAAAATGAACAACACCCCATATAGGGTTAAGCTTTAAAAAAAAAAGCAATTTTCTAAATGGAAAATTGATGCTGTTCCAAGAAGCTTCTCAGAATCAATGTGTAGCCCTCAGCATTAAATTTCAAATGAAAGGTTAATAGTAACCTGAAAAATGCTGCCAAAAATAGGCAAGTGTGTTTATTTTACCTTACGTTGAATTTTGCTTTATTTTTTTTGGAGAATAAGTGAAATCACATCTACGCCACCGTTCAAAGCTGTTGTAAAAAACTCTCTGACGTACATAGTCTTTCTTTGAAGGACATCGTGTACAAAAAAGATGCCCTCATGAGTGCACATGACGTCAAAGAGATGATGCATTGGCCACAGCTCTGCCAGGGGGAGAAAAAAACGACAGAATTTGTCCCACATTCTGTGTTCACAAAGCATCAATATGGGATCAATGGTGTGAGCCTGCTACCCTTGCACATGCCCTGGGAAAAACTCCAGCAGACATCTCCTCGCTCTGTGGGGGCACCTGCACCTCCTGCTCTGTCCCACCATAAGCTGACTGATCAACACTTCAGCGAGGCACGTCCCCCCAGCGTGTCCCATGGATCCACTGCCCCTCTTCTCATGCAGTCCCTGGATTGACTTCAAGTGCCACCTCCTTGCCTAGGTCCCTAGCCCCAGTGTATGTAGTGCTAGATGTCTCCAGTGCAGACATCGATGTACTGAGCTAATCATCTCATGGCCCTTTACAACAGTTGACAGACACAGGCATTTCCAGGGCACAGCTCCTCTTGTCTTAAAGTAAATGCCTATGTGAGGGCATTTCTGAAACTCTATAAGTATTGGTTTCTTCGCCATTGACAGGAGAGCTTTCTCCCTAGCAAACCCTTGTAGAACTGAGCTTTCTCCATGACAAAGAGCAACACCCACTTAAATGTCCTTCCTATTCTGCACCAATCTCTTCATTCCCTCCTTTCACCGAGATGGGAGATGACCTGCAGCCCTTCCCACTTAACTAGAACTAGAAGGGCAGAGATGTTACAAGGCCTTACAACCAGTTCCCAATGCACTGAACACTTGATCTGGGCAGAAAATGATGGATGAAGCCCAGCAGCAATAAGCATTTACCATATCTGTTATGAAATACAATAGCAAGAGTCTCTTGCAATTTAACAGCTTGCTCTGCTCATGTTGCTTTTCAACCACAGACACCGCTGAGCCAAAAAAAAAAAAAAGAAAGATGGGAAAAAAAAGCTTGTACCCTACCTGCTATAATATTACTAAACAGCTCTCAAGAGGTTTGTCACTGACTCCTTCCC
Organism: Limnodromus scolopaceus; assembly: GCA_028565335.1. Taxonomy (NCBI): domain Eukaryota; kingdom Metazoa; phylum Chordata; class Aves; order Charadriiformes; family Scolopacidae; genus Limnodromus; species Limnodromus scolopaceus. Next base: position 8,542,785 of record JAOXNO010000001.1, on the reverse strand, counting down.
TGCGCTTGCACTGCTTGTTCCACTGATACTTTTGCCTAACCCGATTAACTGCACACAATGCTATTAAAAGATATTGTTTGCCAAAAGGGGCATCCATAATCTTTACAGACTCCTGTGCTATCTATATTTACACGTGCAACAAGGATTAGCTGTGTATTTATTTAGGGAAAAAAAAAAAAAAGACCCCACACACAAATAAAAGCCTCTATAAGGAAAGAATGAATACAGGAGGAGATAAGAAGGGAGTCCAACTCCACTGAGCACTCTTGAGATCCCTCCAGACTAATCACAGTGAAAAGGAGACAAGTCTTTTACTTCCCTGGTACATTGAGACGTGATATCCCAAGAGACGGCAGATGCAGAAACACGGCAGTCTCTCTGTGTCTGTGCTTCCCCATGGCTGGTCCCTGTAGCACTAGCACACCCAGGGATTGTGTTTTCAACACTTTGAGACTACTCCAGTGCTTCCAAGGTCTGCTTATCAGTCACTTCTCCTAATTCAGGCTTTGTAAAAGGAGACGCAAGTTCCCATTTCTTATTAGTTTTGGGCTTCTAGCCCATCTTCCTCTTTTACTGCATTCGTTATTTCTAATTATATCCTCTGGCATCAGTAAATACTCCTGCTTCCCCTCTGTGCTCCTGTCATCCCCGGCCCATGAGTGAGCAGCACACCCATCCATCAGCAGGGCTCTGCCACATCACTCGTGCAGACTGAATGACCAGTTCTAGGCTTCTCCTGAACATGAACACATTCCTCTCTAATCTCCTTTGAAACTACTTATATAGCACTTTTCAGCTGAAAACTTCAGCCAGGCCTTCAATTATTTTCATCCTTATTCCTAAATCCCCAAATTCCTGAAGACATTTATGTGTATTCTGTCACATTTCTCTTTCCAGACTCCTAATTCATTTGTGGCTTTTTTGGCACTGAGGAACCCAGCCCTAATTGCATTACTTTGAATCCCACAAAGCAGCTGCATATATTCAGACTTTCTCAAAATCAGGCTATTTTCATCTTAAGCCTAATTCACACACCAGGTTTCAACCAGCAGAAGCTGAGATTGAAACACTGCCAAAGCCATCTGCAAATTAAAGACGAACTGAAGAGGTTTACTGAATGAAAGCCAAAATTCAGCAAAAATATATCATCAATATTTGTGAGGAATCAGAATAAACGACATTTTAGGTAAGTTTTTATATAACCTGTTTAAACATAACTCCCAGGATTCTATCCCAAATATGTTAAAATAAATGTCAAGTCCTCAAGTGATTTGCAGTTGATAGATCTCTGCAGAACGATGGAGTAAGTTCAGAGAACCATGAGCAGCTCCACCAGCAAGAGAAGGACAGAGACAATCCTTATCAATGTTTAGAAACAAACTGAAACAAACTGCTGATAGAAATGTGTTTGGATGAATATTGTGTCCCAGTGGAAATAAGAAAGGTACAGAGCTCTCATACCAAGCAGGTCAAAGGACTTCGTTTGCCCTTGGTCAGCATATTGCAGTGTGGGACGATGGTCAGCAGAGAGAGGGGGTGTTCCCAGCACATCTCAGACATCCAGAGCAGGGCACATGAACTGTACCCATTTCTGCCTCCAGAGCTGGAGGAGCTAGCTAGCCTAGCTTGGACACGTGTGTTCCCATGCAAGCATCTGAGGTTAGGTGGGACAAGTCCTTCCCTGTGTACCTCTTCACCCACCTGTGACACGCTGGGCTGCCATTTCAATTCAGAACTCATTGGGGCAGCCTCCAAACAGCTCCTAGACCAAGAGGCACTCACTTCTCAACTGAGCCTCCCAGAGAAGCCCGTCACAGAAATAATGTGTTATTACTACGTGTCACAGTTTCATGTGGGATAGCACTATGTTTTGGATTTGGGATAGGAATGGTGTTCATAGCGCACTGGTATGTTTTGTTGTTGCCAGATGAGCAGGCTGGGGGTGCACAAGAAGTTGGGAGGAGACACAGCTGGGACAGCTGACCCCAACTGACCACAGGGATATTTCATACCATATGATGTCATGCTCAGTATATAAAGCTGGGGGAAGAAGAAGGAAGACATTTGGAGAGACGGTGTTTGTCTTCCCAAGTAACTATTACACATGAAGGAGCCCTGCTTTCCTGGGGATGGCTGAACACCTGCCTGCCCATGGGAAGCAGTGAATGAATTCCTTGTTTTGCTTTGCTGCCTGTGAAGCTTTTGCTCTACCTGTTAATCTGTCTTTATCTCATCCCCTGAATTTTCTCACTTTTACTCTTCTGATTCTCTCCCCCATCCCACCGGGGTGCAGCTGCATGGTGTTTGGTTGCCAGCCAGGGTTAAACCGTGACACTATGGCAGAGCTTTAAAATAAAGATAGCAGGTCTAGAAGGGTACTTCAGAAGCCCTTTAGTCCATCTTCTTGTCCCCATACCCAAACCATTCCTGACAGATATTTGTTTAAGCTCTTAGAAAACCCCTAGTGATGGATGTTCTGAAGCTTCCCAAGGCAAAGCTCATAGTTATCAACTATATAAAATGATGCTAATGTGCATGGGCCATTCATCAGGCAGCTAACGAAGCAGTTATCATCATCAAGGAAGCTGAGCACAACAGCTAGGAGAAATACGTGGGGGTGAAGGGTTTATTTGTTGAAGAGCACAGCCCATTTCAACACATAAACAGATCCAGAGAGCAGGCTGGCACCAAAGCCTGGCTGTCTCCTTCCAAGAAACTGCATTTACTATATGATACATTTACTATATGGTTTGTTAAGGACAGTGCAATCCCATCTAACACAACATCACCTGCATGAAACTTCAGGGCTGTGCTCTGGGCAGTGTCTTCTCTTGGCCTTCAGCCACCCTCACTCTGGCTGAAATCAGTGGAGATTTCACCAGCCTCACTGGGCACCGGACGGGGTCAGACACAATCATCTTTCAGCAGAGATGGTGTGCTTTTTCACTCTGACATTTCTTCAGCCTTTGCCAAATCCCTTTCAGCAGCAGTCCGGTAATGACTAGGAGAGTTTTTATTATCATTATCTTACTTATCCCTTCAATGACCATTTTCACTCTGAAAAGGTCGGGTCAGCCAGCAGCCCTTTCACTGTGAGAAATTTATTTTTCTTTTAAATAAAACTCCACAAACAAGCTGTGTGCAGCCTTAGCCCAGCCATCTTTGAAAATGTCCAGGATTATTTATTTTTGCAACCTACAGAGAGAAGTAGTCTTTAGTAAAACAGTGGCTCTTTCATCCAGGGCCTCATCTGTTGCCCAGCTAAGTCAATAAAAGATACCCATTGAGTTCAAAGGACAACAAGGTGAGCCACAGTCAACCAGCTCATGTACTCATCACTCTAAGTATTAAATAACAGGCAATGGGCATTGCCACCCTTTCAAGTAAAACTAGAGAAAGCAAAAACCTTTCTGCCTTTTAAGATTACCCCATTGAATTTCGTGGGTGGAGATACCAAATACAGAATTCTACAGGATGGTGCAAAATTATTTTCAGCCATACAAATTATATGTGTTGAGGCATGTCCAGTGACGGCTTAATAAGTTAATAAGGGATATTGAGCAGTTTGCCTGCCCTGACCCACGTTTTTCTTCTTCCCTTGTGTCAGCACTGCAGCTTAGACAACGTGGTCAATCAGAAAGTTAGGTTTTTTCACTAGTTTTCAGCCGGAACAGCTTCCTGATCCAGTTCATCACATGCTGTGTAAGCGCTGCTGTTGACACAGAGGAGGAAGTGGCAACGAGTAGCCAAGGTGGAAAGGTGGAGAGAGGAAGAAGAGCAGGGAACAGGACTGATCTAGTGGCTGTGCAGACTTATACTGGGTTAAAGTGATGGTGAATGTGTGCCTTGATCCTGATGTCTCCTCTCCAGGCTTTCTCAGCTGTGTTATTTGAGGCTTTTGGGTGTCTCTCAAGCACCACAAAACAATTTAATGAAGATGGAAATTAAAACGGTCTCTAGAGATGCATGTCTCTACTGCCACTCAACAGAATTTCCAAATGCATATTCTGGTTGTTAGCAACAAAACCTTACAAATCTTCACCAAGGAGAAACATTTTAATGTCAATCAGGCCATAAAAATAAAGAATAAACTTTGTGTTTTAACTGCATCTTTGGTGATATGCTGACGCCTAATACTTCCTCCCCGCCTCACTTTATACAAAGCAACTTGCAGGAAAGCCATCGGCAAGAAATTCAAACATGATGATACATGCTGTCATTGTATGTGAAGCCCTAAAATACTTCTTTCCTAAAGGAGAAAGCAGGAGTTAAAGCTTCCCATCCTGCTTCATTGCCTTCCCATAGCTGGAATTGGGTAATCTGGAGATGCAGATGTGAGGACTGTAGACACATCTCAGATACAGCACCTTGTGAAAACAGGAGGAGATCCCAAATCCCTCAGCAAACAGGAGGATTAGGGCTCTTTCATAACACATAGGCAGCTTAGCTTGGACCAGAGGCACAAGTCCTACTCCTTGGTCAACTGTTGGCTTGCTGTGGAGTCTCAATGAAGTCTTCACTCATTTGCCCCACAAGTATAATCTCATATTGCATACCTGGAGATGGTACACTTCTCTCCAGACTGTTTCGGGACCCAAACCATTTTTGAGGGTCTTACCTAAAGTCAAATTACAAGACAAGTCAGAAGGAGAATCCAGAAGCTGAGTCCTTAAACAGATAGTATTTCTTACTCTACAGACAAAAGGCAAAACCACAAAACAGACCTCAATTAACTAATGTACTTCCACAGCATTTCACCCACCATCTGCATAGCTTCAGAAGAATTAAAGACTTAGAGTGCTTCTTTTCTTTACGTTTAAGTCTCTGTACTACGCCAGTTACGGGTCACCTCTGTCAGGATAGAACTTGTGAAAACAGCAGGTCACTAACCTGTCACTGTGTCTCCAGTGGGTCCATGAATTAGAGCCACCAAAACACCCACCGGACAGAGGGCATAAGCTGTCAAATAGTATGGCACAGAAAGCAGGAGACAATTCTCCCCCAACACATCCCTGTCATCATTGGATACAACGAGTCTTCTCTCTAGGCTGAAGAGATGCTCCCTGCAATCCTTCACTTTCGGGTTCCACTGCCCAGGACTATGAAAAATAGTGCTGGTTAATACCTGTGGAGTATGTTGTTTTTATAATAGGATGCCAGTCAAATAAGAGTAGTTCAAGGATGAGGAAAAACATTTCAAGACAGCTCTCAGGTGGGACCTGCTGACGCAGGACTGGATTGAGGAGTTCCGCCTTCTCATCAGAAAACTTTTTATAATATCCATCCCCGTATCTCCCGCAATGTCACCAAACTTTTTAGTTGAAAGTTAACTGTCTCAAGGGTGACACAACTGTCTCGGGTCACAAATAAATTTAAATGATGGTATGAAACTGTCTGGCATGTTTCCAACAGCGAGGATAGAAGAGAAATGAGAGAGACACGTTCAATACCCAGGGCTTCCGCTGGGAGGAAAATCTGCTAGACGCGATCAATTAATTCATTGTAATAAAGAGCACTGTAACCTGCTATCGATCATTTTTGTCCCGTGGTTTGTATCAGATGGATTTCTAATATATGCATGTGTCAGGGGACTGGAAGGAATATTACTCAGAGAGTCTTTCGATTGGCTTTTTTAAATACAAATCATGCGATTATTTTGTTAACAACCCAAGGACGTGTTAACGATCTGATGAAATTTCATTTATGACTGTTGTCTTGGTAAGACCTCCAAGGTGCACTAAATACAAACAAATAAAAAAAGCAGTCACCTTTAACCAGTGTGCGGGCACGTACGCACCTGCATGTGCGTTTTCATACGCTCACACAAAAACTCACACAAGGATAATTCTGTCATCGTTTAACCCACGGGCTCCATCTCTCCTCGGCTGATAAAATTTGGTGGAGCTCCACTGTCTCCAGCAGAGCGACACTGATTTACACCCACAGAGACTCAAGCTTCTTGTTTATCTTTTAACAGAAAGACAAAAGGTCGTTAAAGGTAACACATAGGTCTCAGGTGAAACTTGGTGTATCTCAGCACTGCTCCGTGAGACCACCCCCAGCCAGAACTGCAACTTTTTGTCTCTGCTTTCAAACCCTTCCAGCAATGACAGCTAATTATGTGCCGTAGAATTAACTTTCATCTTCCACCTGTGTGCTGGTGGTGACTAATTGCTTTCACAGAACGAGTGAGAAAGCAATTCCAAACACGCCGGTAAATCCCACCATGGCCCAGCGTGAGGAGACTCTACAAGGAGCCAGATAGATAGGACTGGATTGGCCCCACCAGGACATGGACAGCAAGGACGACAGGGCAGGAGCTTGATGCCTTTCCCTACCTTGGAATAAAAAAAATGGTCTGAGAAAGTGCTCTTCTCATGATGCAACGTCTCCCCGCAGGAGGGGCACTGGGCACAAACCCCTTCCAGGGTCCCATGGCGGTTCCTCGGGGTCTATGGCAGAGGCATGTCAAGGCAATGCCCGCAGTGGTCTGTAAGAGGGTTGTAGCTAACTTCTGCCTTCTCTGCATGCTCACACCCACTGGAACCCCACGGCAAAGTCCATGGCTGGATTTCCCCCCGGGATCCAAGAAACCCATTTCCCTCATCCCCTCTCTCCCCAGATGCTTTTATGCCGTTACATATCACTGAAGTGCTGTTGCTGCAGGAGGAATATTAACATTAAATATAACTAAAGGCATTACAGCCAAAGCCATCTGTTCCTTTCTGTCGATTACAAATCTCTTCTCTTCCTCCTGCACTACCCCAGCCTCGGGCTTTCTCCTGCAGCCTGTCTCTGTGGCACCCCGACAAACATGCACATACACAAATTTCACTCCAATTACCTCTGTGCAGGGATTCAGATCAGCCTGACAGGGACTATCAACAGCGGGGAAACACGTATCTGGGCTCCTGAGGTCTGTAGAGCTGGATAGAAAATATCCTGATGGACATTGAGAGGGAAATGCATCACAGGGGCAATGCAACTGCCCATTCATAGCAGCCTGAGTGCTTCAGCGAGGGCTTCACACCAGCTACATGCAGAGGAACCTGTGACTCCACTCAGATAAAAATCAGGCTCCAAGTAAAGCCTGTGCATCTCTGAATTCAGAATGACACCTTAACCTGGCCTGAGACAAACGCAGGCCTTTGGAGGGATACAGGTGCCCCAAAAATACAGGAGGGCAGGAATATAATTCAGAACAAAGCAGAAAGGCATTCAGTCCCACATGGTAAGACAGGAGTGAAGGAAGCAAGAAGCAAACAAAGGCTCTTCCCTTTCCTTTAATGACTGTGACCTAAAGCTCCAGCTCAAACAGCTGCAGTAACGCTTCCCCACAAGCTCCACTTAATCGCTTTTCCCCCTTTCATTATTTCTGTTTCCTATTTCTATGCAAAACTCTCATGGGAAAAGATCGCAAAAGATTTGGACAGAGATAGTCTCCAGCCAGCGGAGCAGAAAAAACAATTTACAACCCTTTTCCTGGGGCAGTGACAACTCTCTTCCCTCCCTCTCTCTCGACACTGGAGATGCCGATGAGAATTTTCCTAGCCTTGTGTCCTTGCCAAGCCAGACCAGCATCAAAGAGCTGATGCCAGAATCCCCATCTTGCCCCTATCCCCTTGGCCACCCCTCCTGATCGCTGCTCGCGTGGGGCGGCCGAGCTGCTCGGATCTGCGGTAACAATAGCTCAGGAAAGCCGCCTGCTCCCTCAGTTCCTCCTCAGGTAGCGCGGAGCAACGGAGCCAAAACCCAGCAAACAAAAGTTCAATCAGTCGAGGCTCGAAATAGAAACAAGACCGTGCTGCGTGTCACAGCAGAGCGCAGGGAGGGTTGCACGGGCTTGATTGCGTGCAGAGCTAAAAAGAGGCGCAATACTTGTTTCTGGGGCTGCAGAATTTGCATACGACTCCCTCTGAGTTTATCAGGCATTTTCCCTGCGTAAGGAAGTAAATGAGCGTTATTAATTCTCAGTCACAAAAAAAAAGCAGAAGAAACTCCTCATCAAACAGGCATTGACAGAGCTGGAGGCTCAGGCTCGCTGCGCTGCTCCACGGGCACCAGCGACACACAGTCAGGCTCTGCATCTTCGTCATGCAGCCAGGGAAGGAGTTGTAGATAACACTAAAACGTAGAATCATCTAGGTTGGAAGAGACCTTCAAGACCATGTAGTCCAACCATCAACCCAACTCTGACCAAAAAAAAATAAAAAATAATTAAAAAAACCCATCACTAAACCATGTCCTCCAGCACCATGTCAACCCATCTTTTGAACACCTCCAGGGATGGTGCCTCAAACACTTCCCTGGGCAGCCCATTCCAAGGTTTGATAACCCTTTCAGTGTAGAAATTCTTCCTAATATCCAACTTGAACCTCTTCTGGTGCAACTTGAGGTCATTTCCTCTTGTCCTATGGCCTGTGACTTGGGAGAAGAGACCAACCCCACCTCTCTGCACCCTCCTTTCAGGTAGCTGTAGAGACCAATGTCTCCCCTCAGCCTCCTTTTCTCCAGGCTGAACAACCCCAGCTCCCTCAGCCTCTCCTCATAAGACTTGTGCTCCAGACCCCTCACCAGCTTCGTTGCCTTTCTAAATTCAAAGGAAGTCTGAAGTTATAAGAGCAGAGCAAACCTACACCTCTCCCCAAAGCTGCAGCATCACCTGAGGCACGGGTAGGAGGAAAGATCGCAGGACCTGCTGAAGTCAGTCTCTAATAAAGTGTAGGTTTTCTGAGCGTGATGGAAATTCAGCGTCGGAGCTCTCGACCAGCTCACGACACGCACTTTGACGTTCACAATTTCCTGGCTGCAGATTCCTATCCAAAGCAGGATCTGTCTGCAGGAGTTCATGTTCCCATGAACATGAATGTTATGTTTGCATTGGAAAATATAAAATTCTGAGGTAGCGGTGGTACCGTGCCCAAAAATTTGCAACGGGTGAGAACAGCTCTGATATCAATACCTGCCCTGTGCTGCTCTTCTCAACTTCTAGATCTGAGATCTGAAATGAGAGCCTATGAAAAATCATATAATTCAGTGTTTAGTCTAAAGACTGGATCAATCTCCTCCTTAAAAGCATCCTAAATCTGTAGTGTTGATCCTGCCTGAGGGACTGGTGGCAGTGAGGTGCTTTCACAGCAGGAGGAGATGTCCTTGTAGCAGCCCCCACCATGGCAATCCCAACCAGCACCTCAGCAGAGCTCCAAGAAGAAGCAAATTAGGAACATTTGGCCCCATTTCTGGCATTCTGCAAAGCTTTCCTGATAATCCACCTGTTTTCTTGCCAAGGAGAGCTCATCACCTAAAATCAGGGGCATGAGTTTCTCCAGCCAAGCAGACAGATAGCGCTGCTAAATGTGCTTTTATTGAGCAAACAGGCTTCCCCCTTTGAAGGCAGCAGGGTGCCATCCAAAGGCACTTGGCATGCGGGCCGTTATGCCAGGCCACCGACATCATCCATCTTATGTCAGCCAGCGTGACGGAGCCAGCACAAGGTTAATGTGGTCTAGATGTAAAAATAAAAAAAATAAAAATAAATAAATATACTGAAAGGCAACGTGCATATAAATTTCCAAATACTGTTAACCCTGCATTTCCCAGGCTAACGTTGGCATGGGGGGGGTTCCACAGCATCTTCCCACCACTGGCCACAGTGCACTTTGCAAGCACTGAAGTTTTAAGCAAGGCTCAACATTTAAGGAGGGACAAGTGGAATTTAAGAGTTGTCATATGGGCATGACATGTTTGTACCTTGCAGTGGGCAGCCAAACACATCCTTAATTGGCTCTGAAAATCAGAATTAAGCCCAGGCATAGCACAATTATACTTCCACTTTTCTCCACAAACTATTTAAATAGTATCAAAGTCTTCCCTGAGCTGTGAGTCTGGAAGTTTGCTGTCTTCATTTAAATGAGTCTAAGTGTCTCCCTTCACCATCCAAGGAGAGAGGTAGGGCCTCCAGAGGATTGTACATGTCATCTCAGAGGAGTCTCTGCCACCTGAGGGTCTTTAAGATGAAATCACTCGGGATGTCAAAGTCATTCACTCTGAAGGCTGGAAGGAGGGAGGAGAGGAGGGAGGACTGAGTCGTGGGGTTTTCTCAGTTGAAAAGCAAAGGATATTTCATTCTGAAATATCATTTCAGCAGGAGATGGCTTGCTTTCCGGCTAAAAGCACACTGCATGGCTGTCAAAATGCATTAGAAAACATTCCTTTTAATGTAGAAGCCTTCAAACCCACCACCAAAACATTTTCTTCTAAGAAAAAAAAAAGACAACCCACAGAAAACCAACCCAGTGGACATTTTCTCTCATTTCACTCATTTAAAATACCGCAGACTTAAAAATTTGTCAGGACTTAGAATATAACCACAGCACAACCCAAATGGCAGTTCCACATGAGCTGGAGAGAAACCAGCCAAAGCTTTGCTGGGTCTGAAGGAGACACCATCAGTACTAATTCATCCTAACACCCAATCCAGAGATAACCCAAATCAACATGACTTAAGGGTCTCCTGCAGCACTCAGGGAGACTCCAGGGATGGAGCAGCCCTGCCAAGGCAGCCAAAGCCACTCCGTGCCTTTCCAACCTGCTACCTTCCACGTGCCTTTCTCTGTGCAACATCCTATCCTATTTATTCACAAATTGTCACACGCCAGACAACTGTCTGCCTAATGCCATAGTTCAGTGTTCATAATGAAACGTCGTAATTAGCCTGCTCATCTTGACTACAGCAAATCAATATATAACTACGCACCGCTAGGCACAGAGATAGAGAAGCAATTATGAATCCTCCACCACTGGCTGAGTATTTTGCACACACATGCACAGGCATAGAACCGAAAGCAGGAAACCTCCATTACAGATTTTCTACCTGCCAGACACTTCAGGCAGGACTGGAAAATCCAACATAAGAGATGACAAAGTCAGCAAAGCTCCTGGGGCTTTTCTGCAGAAAAAATAGCTTTACATCCATGGGACTCGTAGATAGAAGGAATAAAGCGCTAAATCAAATGCTCCATTAGCAACCCCAGATTTCCTAATTCACTATTGCCTCTGCGTTGGTCTCTTATAAAGACCTGTGACCATGTGAAGCAGCTTTGCTTTTGCAGACTTTCATCTCCAGCTTCTACAACACCACAATTTAAAGTCTGAGACACTTTTTTAAAACTACCTAAGCACAAGCAGAGAGCAAAAGTCACCTGCCAGCAGAGTCTTTTGATGGGAATGAAGTTGTTTCCCTTTCCAAAAGAGTAATTCCCTCTTCTGAGTTGTTCTTTCATATGAGATGCTGGAAGTGAAGCAAACTGCTACAGTCAACTTTCAGATCCCAGGAAAACTGTTGTCTCTGATGGAAAACCCTGATTAGCAGTGAACCACAGCTGCTCTGTCAGGAGCCATTATGATGAAGGATTACCAGCACAGGCCATCTGCCCGAGCTTGGGGGTTTGCTTTGCTTTTTTATTATTTTTTTTTCTTTTTACTGTGTGATGCTGCAGTAAATCATGATGAAATTAAACCCAGGAGTGACTGATCCCTTTGGGGCTGAGCTGCCGCCGGCACACCACTATCCCCACTCCGCTGGACAGGGAGATTAAAATGAAAAAACAACCTGGTGATTTATGAACGATGATTCAGCGCAATATGAACGGCGTGGCTGACGCGCCCTCAATAAAAAACATAAACAGTGTCAAACAGAAAGGAGGGCTAAATCAATAGCCATGATTTGGGATGCATTAATTCCAAATCCCTTTCGCTGTACAAATACATTACAGTGATTCACGGAGACAGCCTCAAAGAAATAAGTGCCTCTGCGTTATTACGCAGCAAAATGTTAGGTGCTTGGGAGTCATCCCAGGCAGACAGATGATGGCATTAGTGATTTAATTGACCCTTATGGATAAAAACGCATATGAGGAATGGCAGGGCCATCAGCAAGCAGCGGCGGTGCAGAAGTCAGGCCAGTGGAGAGCAGAGGAGGAGTTAAGATGTTTTCCCCACGCTGGCAGAGTAACACAGCTGTTTGCTTGGCATGAAAGCCGTGGCCAGGGAGCAGAGTCGCTGGGGGATGGAGATGGGTTCAGGCATGGTAAGGCATGAGCATCCCCTGGAAACGGTCCTGTCCATGGCAAGGGCCACATACTCCCCATGGAGACCACCGGGCCATGTGATAGCAACGGTGGGTGATGGATGCCCTGCAGAGTGGAGGAAGAAGGTGTAATCCCAGGATTATCTTTGACTTTAAAGCAGGGAAGTGCTTTGCAGAAGGTACCTGGTGAAGAGGGATGTCCTGACAGTGCACATCGTGGAGGTGCAATCAAAACCACCATTCTTGTGGGATTGGGAGTTGCCTCACCAAACCTTACCATTGCAATGGAGTGGGAGATGTCCTCATCCCACTCACAGAAAAAAAGTTCTTCATTGCTGGAGGGTGGTGACAAGTGCACACTGGAGGATAATGGTGGACATCCTGACCACTCTTCTTTTCCTCCATTCACTGTGGCTATGCAATGAGACCCGGCACGCCGTGAACAGATAGCCAACTCCCATCCTCATAATCCCCTGCCCACGAACAATTTTTAAGCACCAGTGGTTCAGTCCTGCCCACAGCCCTTTGGCTACCAGAAACCACATACACACAAGCCAGCTCCCACCATAAGCGATCCCAAACAGAGAAACACTCTGAAGAGCCAGGACCTAAATTTTGTAGGCAGAGGTGGATATAACTGGACCATTAAATGCCATTCGCGCATCCTGCACAGAGAACAGGACTCTGTATTTTGTAATAGTAATAATATAGCTGGCTAACAGCTGTTCGTACAGGGCCATTGCACTTACACACTCAGCGTGGTTTTTAAGGAAGGTAAAATGGTGTGAATGATGCTACCAGGTGCAAAATCAAATTCTAATGATTTTTTTTTTCTCCTCTAACCACATGCTACACAAATCAGAAACTATATTGTGTTAGATGATGGTAGACAGAAGCAGAAAGCGGTTTTTCACTGGCTTTCTTCATCCATAGGAAACTCACCACTCAGCGCAAGGTCCTACCTTCAGGTTAGTGGTGAGAAACCCACAGCATGTGCAGCAGAGCCGACCACCCAGCTGATTTGAGATATTCCCACTCCCAGATGTTTCACCCACCTGGGCTCTGGGCTGTAGATGTAACAGGGCTCCTACAGGGGTAAACCATCCAAAGATACCCCATGTAGTGCAGAATGTGAATTATCATGGAATGACAGAAGGGTTTGTGTTGGGAGGGACCTTAAAAATCATCTAGTTCCAACTCCCCTGCCATCGGCAGGGACACTTCCCACTAGCCCAGGTTGCTCAAAGCCCCATCCAACCTGGCCTTGAATTCTTCACTTAGCAGCTGAACACCTAAATCTCTGCAACAAGCAGAGTGCAACATGCTTGGGAAAATCAGACAAAACTGATGTTGTGGGCTGTGCCTTGGTATAGGGGGTAGGATATTCTGAAGGCTTGGAGGCAGACACACGTGGGGCTGGGGAAGGTGAGCCATGAGTCTGTACACAGAGCTGAAGAGGAAGAAGTTGCCCACAGAGCTGTATTTGGGGTAAGAAGAAGGACTGTAGGAGTATACAGGCTCAGTAGGGGAAGGGTGCACACACATTTTTCTCATGCAATTGGGTTGTTTGCCACGTAGTTACTTGCGTCTGGAGCTCACGGACTTAATACAGCCCTAACTGGGTGGCTCAGAGAGGAAAATTTCTGATCTAATTGGGTAATGGTAAAAGTACAAAGGTTTTCTAGTACTTGCATGCAAGCAAAGTTTGTCCTTTTACCTAGAAGGATCTAACATATAATTCTTCCTGTTACAAATGGTCTCATTATTCAATATTGGAGTTCACATAACCATAATCCTTTCATCCCAAGGAAAAAAAAAGTGCTCTTTTATAAGCACATTCAGTCACATTTAACCAGCCTTCCCCTGAAGTCCTGATGAACCAGGGTGAATTCATGGAAATGACTGTAAGCCCCAAAATTACTTTTCATGAGCAGAAATTTAGGCAAGAAAGAGAGAGAAGCACAGATTTACTGGCATATGAAACTCTACTAAAAGTCAGAGAACGCATAATAATTCTTAACCACTGGAGCTCAGGTCGGGGGTGGGGTAGATGCAAGAAGATTAGGCAGTGGAGCCTGTGCTCCCTGTTTCTGAGCGAATCACATCTCCAGCAATTAAACAAATTGATTTTCCAAAGCAAAGACAGGGACGGGTCTAAATTAAGGTTATGACATATAAGGAAGATGTTAAAGACAGCAACTTTGGTGGTCTCTTCTTTAGGGGAATAATGTCTTTTCCTTAGCAGAAAACCATGGGTTTCTAAAGAAAGCCCTCCTGGATTTAGACTATGCTTTCATGAATACCTATGCACGTGAGAGAGAAAAGACTTGTCTTAGAAAGGATTAACTCCTAAGGCCAAACAAGCTTTAACACATGACTAAGGATCCGCTGAAGCTTTTAGCAGCCAGGAAAAATAAAACCAAAAGAAAACCCACCAAAACCCCAAAGAACCCCAAATAAGTGGCTTTTGCAGGCCAATAGGCAACGTGGCTCAGTTAGGTCTGCCTAACACTTGTTTAAGAGCTGCAGCCTCAGGCAATAATTTTCTATTAAATAGATTATAGTCAGCACAAACACAGCACATTTGTAAGATTAATGCTAAGAGGCTACACATGAAAAGGCAGAAAATAAATTGTTCTGGGAACAGGAGCAGGGGGAGAACTACAGGAAAAATAACTGGTTTAAAACTTATAAGAGGAGGTGCTTAGTATTTACCAGAGACAATGATCACCCCGCAAAGAACATCTTACTCCATAAATACATCCCAGCATGTACAGGCCCTCTCCTGTCCTCCTACCAAAACAGGGAATACAGTGATGTCAGGACTTGGGAACATGTTCTCCAAGGGCCCCAGGAGCCCCCAGAGCTCCTGCTGCTGCCAAGATGCTCCAGAGCACAGCAGGGCAAGATTCTCATTATCATCATCTGGCCTTACACCACAGCAGAAGTTCTGGCTCGGGAAGGTCAGTATATGGACAGGAGTTTCTGTATGAAAAATAGCTGTTTGGAAAAAAACATCAGTTCCCTGAGATATTATTTAGGAAATGACCACATTTTGGTCAACTTCTCAAACTGAACCATTTTAGAAAATCAGTATTGTCCACATGCCCTCATTAGTCATTTTATATATAGATTATCCACTTTTTCACTCAAATGGTACTTAATCTCCAAGTAAACAAACTCTAAACATCTTAAAGTGTTGTCTTTTCCAGATTTCTTTTTCACTTTTTAGTTAAAAAATTAAGCTCAACTTCCATAACGAATTGGAGAGTGCTTCTTCTGAGTTCCCAGTGCTTTTGCTGAGCAGGGAAACAGCTGGCTCCATAGAAATTCAGCTTTTAACTAGCCCAGAAAAGGGTCACCATCCAAATCTGCTAAGTCAGTAACAATCTTTTTAACAAATTTCAAGCAGGCCAACAAAAAAAATATCTCATTCAGGACCAAACCATACAATGCACCAAACTCTCTTCACTTCCACGGTGTAAGAAAGCGGCACCCTTTAAAGGGTGAAGCTCTGAAAAGGCGCCTGGGATTTGATGCACGGGTCCTCCTGCCAGTGTGGATTTGGCAGACCCATCAATTAGCAAGAAAAAAGGGTAATATGGTCTCTCAACAGACAAACAGTTTTTATTAAAGCCTGTGTTATCTCTTTCTGAAGTGGCTGGAAGAGTTCTCTGCTCTGCTGGAGAAGCAGCTCATGCTTTGCTATTTTCTGTCTGACCGCATTTGCCACATTTTGCGAGTTCTAAGTAAGCCAAAGTGAGCAGAGCAAAGCTGACAGCAGTAAACACACTTTGTGAACCTATAAATCAAGTGGAGAAAGAAATTAAATGAGAGAAGGAAATATCTCTTTTTAAATGAAAGTTCTCCACACAGAAAAAAAGTATTGTAAAACTAGACCTGAAGAGGACACACTACCTAGCCCAAATTGCAGCTGGGCTTTCGACAGGGCTGGAACCACAAAGAAATCAGAGCAGATTGCCCTGGAAAGTGGCAGTCATTGTCTGCTGATGGGGAAATTGGTAATTAATAGCCACCTGTGTCTGTCACTTTGGTGCTCTGTACCCCAGGAACCCGGAGTGGAGACAAAGGTTACGGCATCCCACCATTGGAGGGGCTCAAACCTACAGTGCCCACTCACAGGTCGTGAGGATGTCATTCCTTACAAGCCCCTCGGTTGGCATATATTGCTATTAACGTCAACGGGAGTTTATGTGAACATATGGGGACCAAGATGTAGCTGCAGCAATCATCAGCTGTAAAGTGACAAGCATGGGAAAGGCTGTCCAAACATTTACAGCAAGCCCCAGCCCTACCATCCACAGGGAACCATCTTCAGGTGCAAAAGGGAAAGGGCTGGATCACTTGTAACTCTGTGTGATGCTGAGTGTGCCCTGCACTCACCAAGAAACCAGCAGTCATGTCACACCACAGCAATCCACGGTCTACAGCAACCTCCTTACCACTGAAACATGGACCAAAGACTTTGTGTATGTGGCATTATTAAGGGACAAGAGGAATATGAGCCCCAGGAGATTCTCATTACGGTGTCTGGGATGGGGGTGTCCACACACCTGGCGGGCAAGAGAAAAGGGACCAGTGGGACCAGTTTCTCCCCACCTCACCCCACAAGAAGAGATCCCTCTGGGGCTGGAAACAGGTCTGAGGGGAAATCACACAACTGAGGCGAGAAGGGTGAAGAGGAGGAGAGAAAGCTCCTTCCCCACTCACTGTTCCTGAAACGCCATGGTGAAAAGGTTTAATAGCAGCATGACCTTCATTGATTTCATGGTATTTTTATGTCATCCAAATTACAAAAGTCTTCAGGTCTATCAACCACCCCTACTCCTTTATCTAGCTGGGAATACACAGCATGACTAGACATATAAGGACAGACTGAAGACGAGGTTTATTATAGCCTGGAACGGCTCACACATCCTCATAACGTTAATGTATTTTGGTCTTACAGCATGTTATGACACTGTGGCAAAGCCAGCTATAAAAAGAGCAGCTCTGTGTTTTCATCGTGAAGAAGCTACAACACAGCTACAGAAATGAGAGCACGGGCTGTAAGTGAGAGATGGAGGGTGGGGAGGACACAAAGCAGTTCAAGGAACCCCTCAATTCAGTGGAAAAATTTCCCCTGCCTTCAGCACGCATCCTCCTGCAGTATAAGTTGAGGGTGATTTGCATCTCAGACTTTTTTTAAATAAAAACCTAAAAATGTTTGCTTCAGAGCTCAAAACTGTCCCGGAGTTCAGCTGAGGAGAGCAGCTTTCTCATTTCTTATCGACTTCAAGGGCAACTTCAATGCTTTTCAGGATTGCCACACTGCAATTTGCAAACATCTATGAATTTCCAGGCTCCTACTCCAACTTGGCTTCACTTGCGGTTTCTTATCAGTTTCCTGTTAGTAGTAAGAGTTTCCTTCCTTGGATTTCCCTAATGTGATTTTTTTTAAACTCCAAAGTATGATTCAATAAGCAAATGATAATTCTGTTCCTTTAGCTAGACCTTAAAAAGTCTTGTAAAAGTTAAAGAGAGGTCAAATTATAAATTCAATACAATTCCCAACTTGTAGCATGTCCGCCTTGAGATCTTATTTAAACTCGTGAAAGTGCTCTCTAAAACAAGAGTCAGTTGTTTACTGAAACCAAGGGTATCTATATATAGCACATTTCTACATTAAAAAGACGTAAATACTCTGTAAATGTAATGCTTTAAGAAAGCAATGAGAGCTTCCAATCTGTATCATAGCTTGAGTATAACTGTGAAGCTTTCACCCCAAATCTAGAAACCACTTTTCATTTAAATCCTTGCTATTATCACCAAGTTATCCTTCAACAGAACAGAATCTGGTTGCCAATATTTGTCTTTCTCTATCTTTGTTGCCTGTGTTCTTGTTCTTTAAACAAATGACTTGCTCTATTTTGATTGCTCCTATCTACAGTAACGGTCTGTAAAATGACCCCTGGTGCATTTACATCTGACTTCACAAATTTCTGCTCCAAAGAGCAAGCAGTGAAAAATGTTAAAATCAAAAAGATTTCTGCAGCTCTCTTGATTAAAAGAAATTTCTTTGGTCCAAAGTCACTCTGCTACATCTATACCGAAGCTACAACTTGTCACGGTGCTTTTGTCCTAGAACATACATTCTTCAAAGGAAACTACTGAATCAAACTCAGAATCAAAATTTCAATTTCATTTGCACCACTGAAGTCAATGGACTTTCCTTGCAGCTTGATCCAATGCCACAGTGCAAAGAAAAGAGGAGAAAAAAAAACCCACACCATAGGCTTATGAATAGCAGAAATCTTCCCCAGCTTCCTTCAGGATTGATTCTCAAGGTTAATTGGTCTTTTATGTACAGATGACTTGCAGGAGCTGGCTCTTTATCTCTGTAAAGTTCAGTTCATGAAATCAGTCTGAGCCCGACCGTGCTATATCAGAGGAGGAAACAGGAGGCTAATAGAGAAAAGAGCTAAATGGAAGGATTAGAAGGAGAAAGAAAAAATAAGAACTAAGATGGAGGCAGAAGGCAAGGTCCTCACTGCCAAAGAGGAGGTAGAGGGCTGTTTTAACTGTAAGGAATACATGAAAGAAGGAGAAATACATTAGCTATCATATTATACATTCACGGAGTACGCTAGGCACAGGCTGATAATATTGCAGCTTGGTTATATGAAGTCAACAGAACAGCTCGCATTTATGGTTGGCTTCATCTTACAGTACTGAATTTTACACTGAACTGCTTTTTCCTTCAACAGGATGTTTTTTTCTTGTTTTAGCTTTTCTTGCTGTTTCTGGGCAGCGCACAAAGGCAGCAGGTAGGACAGGCTCTTTGGCTGCAGAACACAACATCCTCAGCGGAACTAAGGATGCATTTTCCTGATTAATTTAATGATCCTGAAACCTAAACACCGCTTATAATTGGACCTTCATCTCCACTATTGTGAGAGGCAGACTCATTAAAGTCTTTCTGGCTTCAGACAGCTGTGTGTCAGGAGGGGACAAAGCTTTCAGCCCTCAAGCAGCCTCAGCAACAGCGGGCGGTGTGACGGCTGGACCTCAACGGATGCGCACTTCGTGCTGGCCAGGAGAGGCTGCCGGATCCCTGGACCCACCACGGCACATGCAGGCACTTTGATAAGGCAACGTGAAAAAAGAGTTAAAAGCTGTGTCAAGATTGTTC
>JAOXNO010000001.1:8487025-8498043 GCA_028565335.1 Limnodromus scolopaceus | reverse complement strand
GTGCTTAGCGCCCGTGAAAAACACAGGTGTCTTCAACTCCACGTAAAGTCATTTATGCAACACATGAAATATTTACGTTAGTATGCTGTTCATCGTTGGCATAAGCAGGAAGAGTTCACCCAGCAGTTGTTCTACCACTGCCCTAATCTGAGCAACCAAGTCACCAGAAGCACAGGATACAGCAGGGGGTCTCCCCAGCTTCTGCAGCCCTGGGTACCCCGGCCATCTGAGCTGAGCCTCCTTCCATCTCTTGGAGGTGCACTTCACTCACCTTCACCCAAGCTGCTGGCATCGCAGAGCTCAGCAAAAGCTCAAGATGTGAATGGACATCACAGCCCGGACTGAACACTGTTATGCCAGAAGCTTATGGTTGTATCAATTTACTCCAAAAACTCACGGGAACATTTATTTCAGCTCCTTGTACATTTGGCTTGCAGCACAAACACACCTTTCCTAAATCCAACGTGCTGAACTGCTACAGTCCCTGATGAAAAAAAAAAAAAAAAAAAGCCAATGACAAAAAGGTTTCTGCAAAGTGACATTGCTATACATTATTATTTTTACTATCTATGTAATCAGAGCACCACGGAGCCTCAGGCGTAGCCGGAGATCCCACTGCTCCAAATGCTGTACCAGTGCAGAAATCTCACAAACTGGCAGATAACACGTTATTTCTCATAACAGCGAGGAAACAGAAAAACAAGCTGTCAAGGAAGGAGGAGAAAAAAAAAAAAAAAAGGTGCATCTAAAGGAAAGATCCCCTGTAGGTTCAAAATGAACTACCTGTCAGTGCATTGAGGCTTGTGCTTCTCAAGCCTCTTGGGTATAAAACAACAAGACCTTTACCAAGTCTTCAAGGGACTGCAATACCCTCCAGCAGGCTGTGCTTGCTCATTGCGAGGCTTCATCCCTGTCTGAGTCTGCCCAAGCCAGAGTCAATCACAACGGCAGCTGTTGTGATTGTGATGGCGATACACACGGATCGCTCCAAACAGGCTGAATTAGGGCAAATGGCAAAGTTTTGAGACCGACGTATAATAGCCAGGTATTAGCCATGTTTTACGTGACCTATTAACTTTTGTTCTTCCCTTTTGAAAATCGACTGATCTGCTACCCTGTTTCTTTGCAAGCTTTTTTTTTTTTTTCCCCTTTCCATCTAGACATGTTTGTAATTATATTCCCCGGGACATATGGTTGCGTGGATGCACACACACACCAGCACAAGTTACGTACAGCTTTTTAACCATGTGAGTGAGGGATCCCTCTGTCCCAAAGAGTATTCAAGTGCAACTGAAAAAAAACCAACATTGTCCACCCTCCTGAAAACAAAGCAAAAGCACCCAGGTCAAGATCCTAAAGGGGCACAGAAGTGGGGCTCGGGAGAGAATTTGCACATTTAAAGCCCAGTATGCAATGCCCGAAAGACCAACTCTCTGCCTTTGGTACTTCTGCTGAGATTCAGCTGCCACCTTTAAGCATTTGCAGAGGTTTGGGTTTTTTAAGCAAAGATTTTAGAATGAGATCAGCTCTAGAAGGGCCTTTTTCCCTTCACTAGCTGAAAAGGGAGACAGATAATTCAACGCAGGTGGCTACATAATTCCTTCTTTCTGAGGATGACCAACATTTAGGAGAAA
Source organism: Limnodromus scolopaceus (assembly GCA_028565335.1). Lineage (NCBI taxonomy): Eukaryota > Metazoa > Chordata > Aves > Charadriiformes > Scolopacidae > Limnodromus > Limnodromus scolopaceus. The sequence continues at coordinate 8,496,409 of JAOXNO010000001.1, read as the reverse complement.
CATGCCCAGAACAGCCACCGATTTGGGTATCCCACATGTCCCCCTACTGCAAGATTTCCCACGCTAGACGCTAGACTAGCACCGAGCTCTCCCACTGAGGCTCTGCTACTTGGAAGACAAAAAGTAGATTCAATCGGCAAAGAGGGAATATTCCCCAGGCCAGGCATGCCCTCTTTCACCAGCGGGAGGAGACACGGACTTCTGGACCCCCAGCCAAGGATGTCCCACACTGCAATAGCCCCCAAGCATGGATCAGGACCCTTCTCCAGCTGAGTGCTCCGACCCGGCTGCAGCCACCCACCCACCCCCGCCACAGCCTGAGGACATACGAATTATTTCTTGCTAAACAGTGCAACTGCTATAGGAGAGGTGAGGAAGCTCTGTTCCCGGAGCATCCTCGGAGAGGGAGGAGAAAGGGGACTGACCGCTCTCAACCCACTTGCAGGTTTCTGCTTGCCAGAGCAGTGCCCCGGCCACCGAGATCTGTTTGGGAAGGTGGCACCCAGCCTCCTCCCCCCCACACCCAGATTTAAAACACAGCAAAGACCCACTTGCTCTTTAAAATTAGCAGGGAGGGTCTCCCCGCACGTAGGAGGGAGGATGGAAACCCTGGAGCAGAGGTTCAGCCTTGGTCCCTTCAATCTGGGCTCCTTCTCAGCGACCTGGGGCTCGGCACCCCTGTCCGGCAGCCTCGATTCCCGCACCTTGCACAGACCCGCAGAGCGGTCCCGGCTCCGAAGACACCGATGTTTCGGGTTTTTATAGAAGGAGAGAGGCAGAAAGTTTCTCTCCCCATGTCACACTCTCGGCTCAGCCTAGGACACCCCGGGCTGACACAGGGGGGGGGGTCGAGACAGCTCCACACACACCCCCCCATCCCATTACTCTCCCGATTTTGCACTGATTTAACCCGATATTTAGAACAGCAGCGAGGCCAGCCGAGTCCCCCTCGTTTGGAGCCGGCGGCGGGGGCTGTGATATTTCCACGCACCGGAGGGAACAGCAACAACCGAGGCGGGGAGGGGGGAGTCGCGACCGACAGCTCCAGGCGTGATGCCGGGGGGGCTCGGCCCCCAGCACAGCGGGTGGGGGGGTCCTTCTCCGCGCGTCCAACCCCTCTACGGTCCCACGAACAGCCCGGGGAGGGGAAGGGGGGGGGAGCAGCAACAACCAGCAACACACCCCTCTCCCGGGGTGCCACCCTCCACCGAGCCGGTGCATCCTCCCCCCCCCGCGCCGCTAGGGATGGGGAAAAGCCCAGAGGAGGAGGAAAAATCTCACCTCTTCGCAGGGCGGCAGCTGCAGGGCGGCCGCCTGCCAGCCCAGCAGCCAGCAGCACACCCAGGCGCTGCTGCTCCGGTACCCCCGCTCCGCTCCGGCCCGCCGCATCCTCATCCTCATCATCTTCATCCTCCCGCCCCCGCCGCGGGGAGCAACCGCGCAACCCTTTCCCCGCGCCGCACTCCGTGGGGGCGGCGGGGAAGGGAGGAGATCACCGTCCCCTGCCCCTGCCGGAGACCTCCCCGGGTCGGGCTGCCCCTGGCCCTGCGCCCCTCCTGCAGCCGGGCATAACCCCCGGGGGCTGGCACGGATGGCAGCGGCCCCGCCGGCCGCCCGCTCCCGGCAGCCGGCACCGCCAAAGCCGGGAGGAGGGGCCGGGAGAGGGAGGAGGAGGAGGAGGAGGAGGAGGAGGAGGAGGAGGAGGAGGAAGGAGGAGGAAGGCAGCGCAGGCGCATGCTGCCGGCGCTCATCCAGCCCCGACGTGGCAAGCGGGAGGACGGCAGCACCTTCCCGGTGGTATTCCCCCCCGCCCCGGTCCCAAAAGGGTGGGAGCGGCACCGGGGAGTGAAATCCCGCAGGCGTTCCCGGTGCCAAAAGGTTCTGGGGCGGGAGTAGCACCGGGGAGGTGTGAAATCGCTCCCCTCTATGCCGTCTGCCTGCCTGCCTCCGCCCCCCCCATCCTTCTGGGGGAGCTTGCACCCATCTCTCTTCCTCCGCTTGGTGCGAAGGATGTCCGTGTCCCCGCTTCAGGTGGGATGTGCTTTGGACCACTGGCCTCCTCTCCGGAGCACGCCAGCCACCCTCCTCCGGGGGATGGGGAGAGCCGCTTACTCCTGGCCTGACCCAAATGCATCCCCAGAATCAGGCAGATTTCTCCCTCAGGGGTTGCCTTTCAGTCCGGATTTCGCCTCCCCTTCCCCAGCAATGCCCGGCTACTTATTCCTAATGAAGCGTGTTACTGCCTCAGGCACGGATGGTCCTCTGCCACCCTGGCACCGCCGCCGAAGCTGCCCACTTCCCCGCTCCCTCCTGCCTCTTCCCTCCTTTCTGCCTCCTCTTACCTAACCAGCAAACCCCAGCAGAGACACAGCGCTCCTCATCGCCAGCACAGTATGTTCCTGTGTATTGATCTACCCTTTCAAACTCCAATACATAGCCCTTTCTTTTCTTTTTTTTTTTTTTTTTGACTTATAATTTGTTGAGTGACTATTTTTTTTGGCAATTTCACTGCCATTCCTGCTCACCGTGACAAAGGTTTGACTCAGCCTTTATTCATCTCTTGAAAAGAGATGAGGAACCTGAAGGCAGAGTCAGATCTTTGCGTGAATCATGTAACCCCTCTCGCCATCCCCCAGCTGGTGTCATCACTAACACAAAAATGGTTGAATTCACTCATTTTTATGTCATTTCAGGGCCTTGCTGGAGCAATCTGGAGGGAGATCCGTGACGGTCCACTAAGGGAGCACAAGTCTGAAATTTCCCTTTGTTCTCCTTGCTCTGCTTTTAGCTCCAGCTGGAGGAAGGAAAATGGGTTATTGGTTCTTCCACCGACGGTCCCCATTCCTCACCAGGGTGCCAAATGAAGCAGCTTGTGTAAACCATTACAAAAAAAAGGCAAATAATCTTTCCAGAAAAAGCAGAGAACAGGATAGAAACTGTGATGTTGGTTTACATTTTGTGCTCCTGGACCAGGTGGGTCACAAAGTCAGTCCCAAGGATTCGTTGCTCACCTTACCAGTGGGCTAAAATCCAATGTTTGAGGAACACTGATTTCAGCTGGAGCAGCAGTTCTCTTTACATTTGCTAAAATCAAACACACAAAGCTGCAGGGATTCACAGCAAAGGATTCACCCTGATAACGCGTGGAGGAAAATAAAATTATATTGGTTGGATTTAGCATGTCTTTCATACAAGGAAAATGGGTACAAGGTCAACTTCCACAAAAGTGCACTTCTTGCTGCAGTTGTTGGCCTTGAATAAAAATCCAGGGTGGGCAGCAGACCTGCTGAAGGGCTGCTCACCGATCTGCTTTCTGCAAGAGGCAGGTTTCTGCCCCTAAAGTCCCACTGATTCCCAGGGACTCTCCAGAAAGCAATGGGGCCACTAACACAGCAGCAGCAGGAGCCAGGTCAAGTGAGCAGAGCTCCCGTACAGCACAGGGATGGGCCAGGAAAGAGGGTACCAGACAGTGCTCTGTCAGCAGCTCTGTCACCCTTTTGTCTCGCTAAATTATTTAATTTTAACTCTCAGAATGGGAAGGACTCAATTTACAACTAAAAGACTAGATACTCATTGTCCTCGCTTTATGTTACCAAAAATTATTTACTGTCCTCTGTGGGATTTGCTGTCATTCTGGCAAGAAAAATCACTAAGATCTGTGATTTTTTTTTTTTTTTTTTTGTCTTGCTTTATGTTTCCAAATGACAGAAGGACCAGAAATTTCTCAGGCTTTAATAGCAATGTTGTCACTTTGGTTGCTGTGCTATTTGAACAGGATCTGAAATGCCCTTGGTATTAAACCCTGCAAATCTTACCCGAAGGCAGCATGGCAAAAATTCTGCAGTGCATAGTAAGCATAAGGCCAGCAGAAAAAAAGAAAAAAAAAAGTGTACTATTTAAAAAATTAATCAGCTTAGGTAGACATGAACAAATGAGGTAGAGGAAAGCAGTGCTGGATGTGAAAAGCATCATTTAACTAACACCAAAAAAAAGGGTAACACATGTATTTAAGGCAGTAGTGTTAAAGGACTTTTAAATCTAGTAAAAGCAGATAGCAGTCAGTTACTCTGGGAGGTTTGAGATCTGTATCTGAAATCTTGACCTAATATTTTGATTCAAGTGAGAGGGTAGGAAAGTAAATCAGAAGAATCATGCAATCTGATTTAAAAGCAATTGCCCTACTCTGCTACATTAAAGTACAAAAGAGAAAGAAAGGAAGACAGCAAAGTAGTAAGTAATAATTTATGCTGCAACAACTGTAAGATGTGTCTCAAGCCACATCTCCAGAATTTCCTGTGTTTTATTGTGCCTCTCCATTAATCTGGTGTAAGTTAAAGATGCCCTTAAAAGTGTACATTTGTACTGTTGTTGTAAGCTGTGCCCAGAAAAAACCAACAGCTTCCAAGCATTTAGGATCCAGGTCTGTAAATGCTTCTTCCCGACATCTGTGAGATGTTTGAAGTTAATCATGGACTTTCATGTTTGCAGAGCTCAAGCCAGAGGTTTCTCCAGTAGCCGTTTAGCCGTGGCAGGGAAGCAGCCATATGTCGCTAATGTTAATGACACCAAGCCAAAGGGAAAATTAAATGGCTGCCAGCTACTGTTTGGATGACAGCAATTAGTAACTACACTTGGGATTAGTCAGGCCTGTAGGCTGACATTGGCTTGCGTGGGAATACATCACAGGGTACATAAAACTATTAACTCTTTTTCGCTCTGCCTGCTTCTGATGAAAACTCCTGAAAGACCTTGCCTGCATTTCACTGAGACTTTTGGAAAAGGTAATCAATATAAAGCAATTTTATGGAGTTTCTTCGTTGGAACTCATATTCCAACACTGGTGACTCTCCACGTGGTTAAATGACATGATCCCTCTACAAGGGTAACTGGTTTTCCCACAGAAGTAACATGTCCTTTTAATTTGCTAACACATCCATCTGTGGGCTCTACCACAGTGTGCTTTGCTCAGGCATTTCCTTTTTCTTATGGACCATATATTTTCCCACATAACCCGGTCATCTGTGCACTCTCCACCACGGTATACTTTATCTGAGGCGAAAATTTACATTCTTTCAAGATGTTGTGTCACCCTGGTGCTTTGCTAAGTGCAGTTCCAGGTAGCCTTCAGATGCTCTTGCTCATAGGCACGTTCTTACTTTTGGATTCCCAAACTCTTCAAGCTCTTTGGAAATTCAAGATACATAGAAATAGTAAATGAACATTCTATACCTGTGCCTCTCTTTCCGCTCTGACCTACTTAGACAACTCTTTTATTTTCAAGTCATTCAAGGACCATCACGAGTCCATCCTAGGATAGTCTGGAGAACCATGCTGAGAGAGCTGATGTGTCAGGGTAGGGCCCAAGCAGTCACAATCACTACAAAAAAAAGAGGAGCAGTAGGATCCTTTCTAAGCTTCTCCTGCAGCCTACGGAAGACCCAGATGCTGGGGTTCATCTCACTTAACTCTGCCACCCACAGCTTGGGGTACTTTGGGAGTACCATTCACCCTCTCCTAAAAAAGAATTTATAAACACATCAAATACATGTTTTATAGGGTACCCCAAAGTGTCCAGAGCTGAAAGTAGCACTCATCAGACATGTTTTAATCACCTATTTCAGGAGGAGCTGAATGCCTTTTCTCTCCATTAACTGCGTAGGTAGCTCAGATATAGACACACACGGTCAAATGAAGCCCACCCTAGGAAATTTTCTGCTGCCTAGTGTCCTCTTTAGACAAGGTTCCTGTCCTCCAGCTTTAGGGGTGTATTAAGTGGAATGTCTGACTGGTCTATACACCACACTCTACAGCCCCATTTCCATCCAAACCAGAGCACAGGACCGTGAAACAGACCTGGGACAGTATTTGCTGGGCTACGTGATCTGGGTTGTGCAGGCTCATCAGGTAGCTGTAGCCTCCTTATGTAAACCCACACCTGCAAAACTCCGGAAAAAGGCTTTTTGGCAAGGTAAAAGCCAGGATCAGCTTGTACTGCCTTTTCATAATTCTCACATCTATATGTAACACTCAGCATTTATACCTTTTCCTCCTTTCTTAATATCCTTGTATCTGAATACAGTATTTTCTCCCTGGAGATGTTTAGAGTGCCCGTATTTTGCTTTCCTAGCAAACTTCATCTTTTGGATCCCCTTTAAGCTTCTGGGAGCCTTCCAGCTGTGATCTCTTTGTTCATCCTTTCTCTCATTGGGACTTTAGCTGAATTTTCCTGTAAATCTTGCTCGTGCTTTGGCACAGGAGGAGCTCCTTGAATACATACAATGTAAAGGTTAGACAGAAAAGACCCAAAGCACTCCTGCACCATTTCAATCTATGGACGTGGAGAAAAGAGGTTAGAGAGCTAAGCTGCCTTGCTTCAATCTGAATCACAAGACATTCAGCCATAAAAGGAGAATTTCTCTGCTTCTGAGATCGCCACATGATTTCACAGCTCCTTCTTTGCTTTTCAGACTAAGAGGAAAATATTCATTTTCAGTTTTAAAATGTATAGGCCAGCTGATTATTATTTTCTCCCCTGGTGCATATTAAATAAAAAGCGGCGATCACTGCATTAAAATCCGCGTGTTTGTTTTGAGCAAGGAGGAACAGCAGTGGTAAATATTTCCAAGATAGCTGATGACAGACAGCAGGATCCGCATCCGAAGCCTTTTGCTGTTGCTATTAGAGTTTCTTAGCCATTCATCCACGGAGGCCTTTTCCCAGCAGGCCCATCTATCTGGTATCGGGTAGCAGGAGCGTGTTGAGTAATGATGACTCTCTTGACTTGGCGTGCGAAACCCAGCCTCGTTAGATGGCTCTCAGGGACCCATCGTGACATGGTCATGTCCAAAGAGGACACGCCGTCTGGGGGAGGCTGGGGGAGCAATCTGAAAAGTAACGGAGCTCTATTAATAGAGGACTAAGTGCAAGCTATTAGAAAGCTAAAATCTATACGCTCCCGGCTGTGTGATTTGGTGTGTGAACCGAGTTAGGATGAATGACACCGAATAAATAGCTTTCTGCAGTAAAGAAAGGTTATTTGGGCTAATCCTGTATTCATTTCTGTAGTGATGCCGGGCATATTAAGGCTGACTATGCTCACTGTACGTTAGCAAGGGCTCTATAGATGCACATCCTCAGCTCTGGGAAAGAGCAGGAGGCTGAGCAGCCTCCATGCAGTGCTGTATCCCTGCCGAAAGGGTCCCCACATCACCCAACTTCTCCAGACACCATTTGTCCCTCGCACCATCACGAAAATGTCCAGGGCCACCATCCCATGGAGTGGTAGAGATAATTCCCTCTCCCATCCACCTCACCAGAAGTGTCTTGCTTCTCCAGAAAAATAAAAATCAAAATGTCACAAGGCTTTCGCATAGTTGGACTAGATGACCCTTAAAGGTCCCTTCCAACCCAAACCATTCTATGACTATGATAGTGTTCCCTGGAAGGAAAAGGGGCTCATATTTTCTATTGACCAGCTTGATCTTTATGAAGGCTTTTGTCATTAAAAGGCTGCATTTTCAAGGGTCTTCTCAAAGGTCTTTCTGCTTCCCCTGAATCAATGACAACATCTCACTCTTCAAAAGCTTCAAAGAAAGCAATGCCAGACTCCCCCAGGGAAATTGGTGGGAACTTTATTGAGCCATCATTAAAACACTTTGTAAGTCCCACCTGTTTGATAAACAGGAACTTCTGTAGGTGTAACGTATTTTATTACCATATGGTTGCTATGGTTGGTAGCAAAATTAACTGAGCTGACACTGCCGATTGTGTTGACACACACAATGGCCGCAAACAATTGTAACTCAGTATTAACAACAGTATTGATTTTCTGCTCCCGGGAGAGCCTTTGTAAATTTTCAAACCCCAGTTTTTCCAAATAAAAAGCACCCAACTAAATGTCAGAGATTGTTACAAAGTCATTTTAGACGAAGGCAGAATTGTAATTTATCATGTGAGAAGACTGACTCTGATCTCACGTATGTGGGTGTGAAATTGTGATGACCCTACACTAGCACGTGACTGAAACAGGTATTTTCAAGGTGACTCCAAAATGATGCCTTGGCCAGGCAGCCTGATCTATCCTGGCAGGCTGACCACCAAGTCAACCTAAAGTCCCAACTATATTTGTGGAGCTTCAGCTGGAATGAGGCTATAACCATGCACGTTGCACCTGGCTCCTAATGCTCCTGCAGGCAAGGATCTACCAAAGTTAAAGCAGAGCATGTGGTGTTAGATGGTTTTGCAGCTATGACAGGGAAAGCTTCAAATGCACAGTGCTGTTAGAAGCTCTCGCAGCATCTGGGAGGCTTTCACCTCCATCATCACCAATCCCGGAAGCAATAAATACCATCAAACGTGTGCACTAATGCAAAACCTTCCTAATGACTTCTTCTCCTCTCTGTTGGTTATTGCAATTAGATGAGCACATCTAACTGTCACATGCATCATGTATTTGAGAAGTTATTTTGTCCTAACACTGCGACAGCCGCCGATCGGGTTTTCTGTTGCTCAGCTCCGTATGAGTCACAGAGTATTTACCCAGCGCGTTGGGCTCGGTTGTTTAATTTCTGAAAACAATTTCTGCAGCCATTCAGGTGCCGCAGGCAGATGCCCGTGGGCTCAAAAATAAAGACTGCATAAACTCTTTGCCTGTCTTGCTGAGCTTCCAGCCTTCCTCTCCCAAAACTCCCATGCTTTTTCATTCATTAAACCCAGCTCCCTCTATTGATTTTCAGGGAAAGAAGGAGGTTTGGGGCCAAACCCAGCAGAGAAGCAGCCCCCCCAGCTTGGGGGTTTCACCCCTTTCCAAGAGGGAGGACCACCCTTCTAGGGGAAAGGATGCATGGATCTGGAGGACGTCTGGGCTTTGCATGGTTTTCCGCAGGAGGAAGGAACAGCAGCCCTGTCCCCACCTTCAGAAGATGCCTCAGAGTCCTCCCTGGATGCTCCACACATGGTTTTGGGGTGAATTATCTCTTAAGCTCTGAGCCCTATAGATTAAAGAGTATTATGGTGTCTTTAGGATTATAAAATGTTAGACTCACAGGGAATAAGGCAGTACTCGAACAGGGAATATACCTTTGGTTGCACATGTTTACTTCTCCAGCTCCCCCAGGATGATGTTGTTTTGACACAAAGTCTCAGTTTGATTTGCTCCACAAAATACCGACTGCGCTGTCAGCACCTTTAAATTTGGTAACACATCACAGCCTTCAAAATACAAAGATGTAAATTTGCTATTTAAGGGGTGAAGTGATTTATTGCACTATAAATAGCCTACCATATTAACATACTAGTGCTCAAGTGGCACTAAGCTAAGTGAAATACTTGTAAATGTAATTTTGATGCTTTATTAATTGTTCCCTCATGGATTTGCTTTCCTCT
>JAOXNO010000001.1:8433040-8456896 GCA_028565335.1 Limnodromus scolopaceus | reverse complement strand
AAGTGGATTTTTGCAGGAACACCCCCCCTCCCCCTTCCCCCCCGCTCGCTGCCGCTCGGCGCCTCCATCCTGGTACTTGGGAGTCTCCATCCTGGTTTCTCAAGTGCCCGGACCCAAAACAGGAAGTAAGTGCGCGGGGGCCTGCGGGCTGACAGGGCCGGGAGCGGCCGGGCAGCGGCGGCGGAGCGCGCTGGGGCTGAAGGAGGGGATCGTGAGGGAGAGGCGGCCATGTCCGGCCCCGCGCCTTCAGCCGCGGCCGGACAGGGGCTGGGCAGGGCCGGGTTGGGCTGGCAGCGGAGGGGGCAGCGGTGACGGTCAGCGCCGCCCGCCCGCCGAGAGGACGGGGAAAATGGCGGCGGCCGCCCGGGACCAAATGGCGGCGCTGGCGGCCGGGGGGCAGCGGGGGGCTGAGGCGGGCCCTGAGGCGCGGAGCCGCCGCCCCGGGGGCAGTGCCGGGGGCTGGGGCAGGGCGGGCAGGGCCGCTGCCTGCCGCCGGATCTGTCCCCCGGGGCCTGGGCCGTTGCGTCCCCGCCTTCCCCGGGGTGCCGCCGGGCGCCGGCAGCGCTGCGCAGGAAGAAATTAGGGAAGGAGCGAGGCAAAATAAGGGGGAGAACTTGGAAATTAGCAAATCTCGGCTCCTTTGGGACGACAGGGAAAGGGGAGGGTGGCGGGCGGGGGTTCTTTTGTTTGCTATTTCTGTTTTAAACTCCCTTCCCCTTACCTTGATGTCTGTAATAAAAGGCCATCTGCACGAAAGGGTTTAAATCTCCCGATTTCCCCTCTCTGGGACTGCTGTTGGGGTATCCTAAGCTCGTGGCTTTTATCTGTTTGGTCTCCTAATCTTTTTTTTTTTTTTTTTTCCTCCCCAGCGAGGGTTATGATTTGGGGTTGCTTGGGGCTTTATTTTTAAGTGGAGTCTGAAATGTGTAACTCTGCCAAGATCAGGCGTTCCATCTAAAAGCAGTACCAGGCTTTTCTGCACTAGAGTTACGCACTCAGTTTTGCCAAAATAAAGTATTCCAGTCGGACAAGCCTTTTTTTTCCTTCCTTCCTTCTTTTTTTTTTTTTAAATTCTTTATTCTTGATTGTGCATTTGGGCACAGTGAAGTGTATTATTCTTCCAGTAGCTGCCTCTTTAGCTGACAGATAGTATTTCTAGGTATTCACAGAGAGTTACCATCGCTCAGCCTCACCTGGCCATTGTACGTTCTGTGTTGAAGTAATCTAGAAAATGCTTTTTGCTTGCCAGCGCTGCTCTGGCCGTAGATGTAAATTGGCTTCTTGACAGCGTAGTTAAAATCCTTTGCAAAACCAGGAGGTATGTATAGGCTTTGGGATGAGTTGGACGCGTCTCATTCAGATTCTCATTTCCATCAATCCACATGAATATAATAATGACGACAACTTCATGCTTGTTTTCTGGACACTTACTGAAACTTTCTAGATGATGTTTTATGACTTACCAAAAAGATTGAACATAAATTAAAGCTTCTTAAGTAGAATTTTTAAAAATACTGATTTTTGTCTTAACCACTCAAAATTATAACAGATGAGTATATAAGAAATAAAGACCTCCATGTGTCTCTACTGTATTTTACGTATTCTAGTAGTCCCTTATTTATGAGTGTTAATTTTGAGATGAGAAGCATGCTCATCTGTCTGTCAGAAAGCAACAGAGCTGTGGCTTTGCTTATCAATCTTACGCCTTGTACAGTTAGCATAACAATCAACTTTTCATATTTTATTGCATGCTGAATTTCTGCCTGTTATTTATAAAGGTGAAGAAGTTACTGCAATGCTTAAATGAAATTGGATTTACATAAAAGAAACAGAATATTTAGTGCATATCATACTTAGGAAGATTTTTTTGTGATAGTCGTAACCTTGTGCCCTTCTGTTACTGAAAAAGAAAACTTAAAACTTCCTGTATTTTTGATTTTGAAAGAGCTAGGACTTGGCTGCCCCCTCCTCGTGACATTTAAAGCATGCTCGGTGCTTTTTATTAAAATATCAATGGATAGGCTAGAACTCATGGAGTATTGCCAAATTTGGATCAATGCAGATGAGAACAGTTTGTCCCATTGTGTCTCCCATATATTCCGTTCCTGTGATGGCCCACTTCTTTAAATGCCACTGACGAGTAGAATGTAGCTGTAAAGGACCGTGATCTCGTGCTGATACACTTTAATAAATCTTCGTATGTCTCAAACTTGAGTTTCTGGGTCCTTCTGTTTGATGTACGTCAGGTTCGGTCCCCTCTTGCGTCCACTGCTGCAGCTGTTAAAGACGATTTCAGCGTGGTGGATTTTTAGATTTGGGTGGAAGCCATTTGGTGTTGGGGAAAAGGTTTCTTGTTGAATAATAGCATAAGAGAATTGGCACTAGTTGAGTAGTAAAAACTCCTGATGATATATGGTATGTATCGACTACATAAGAGCCATGGTATGGAATACATTAAGCATTCAGGCTTCCTTAAATATGATGTATATGGGTTCCTGTAACAACTTTGTTTCCTTTGTGTTCCTCTTGAACAAATGCCTTGAAATCCCAGTGCATCCCATGTGATTGTTCCAGTTAAATGCCTCAATCGCCGGAAGCCTCCCTTAATACATTTCAGTTTTTGCTTTTTACAGGATTTAGTGGAATATGCTTTTACTTTTTGCCCAGTGCATAGAACACAGCCTTTAATACAATTTCACGTCAAAAATTTAAAGGATTTACAGCAGTCCACAGAAGACTAGACGTATCACTCAATTAGTAGCTAGGCTTAATGACAGAATTCTGTCTGCAAGAGTGAAAATATTATTTTATAATAGTGCTTAATTTTTACAGCCCACAGAATAATTGACCCCATCTGCCTGATGAAGATGATTTAGAATTACAGGAATTTGGTATAAAAATGTTAAATTTTTTAGTAACTCGGTATAAAATCAGCTTTGTGGATTTTTTTCCTGCTAAATCTGCTGCATGTTTCCCAAATAAATAAGGACTGCTGTATTATGTGGCTTTAGTGGAAAATGTATATTGGAATTCTGTATTAAATGATTCTTGCAGGCAAAGTATTTTCCTGTCTGGTTGGTTGCATGTTGAAACCTGTTTAAAATTGTAATGCAACTTTTAAAAATGTTGAATTTGGTAAATGCGCCCAAAAATCTAACAACTCAAAAAGTGCTTATTACATTTGCACTGATTTCTAAACTGCTATCTTAGAAATCCAAGATGATGCTATCTTCACTGCATTTCCTAACGCACATCCACACTCTGTGTGCATCCAACAGTGTTCCCTTCCCCCACAAGCTCACACCCTCCTTCAGGACATAGAATATTAGTGGTAGATGGGCATTTCTGTAAAGAATGTGTTTGAATTGCGGATTAAAGAAATGGCTTGGGTCGTGCATTTAAAATTAAAGCAAGCTTTTAGTTTTAAATAGAAAGCCATGCATTTTCAAAAGCATACTTAGTCTAAGTTATGAAAAGAAGATGGTATTTTGGAGGTGACGAGACTGTTCGTGTCACAATTCTCACTAATTAAGAAACCTTGGCTGTCATTGACTTTGTATTTAACTTTTCCAAGAGCGGACGTGTAGGGGATTTGCAGGTGTCTGTATTAAAGAGAATTTGCCTGGCACATGCTACAAAGCCCTCTGCGGTGGTACGGCATTGTTTAGCGTGGCTCCGGCTGTCACCCCCTGATAAATCAAGGACATCGGGTGAGCACAGTGTCCCTGCAGCCAGTATGGAAGCAGCCAGCATCAGAGGGCGTTGTCTTCTGCAGCAGCGCTGTGCTTTCTCCACCCAGCTCCCCGTAAACTCCAGGTGGTCCCATCATACGTCCTGTTTAATGTGTCTTCGGCATACATGGTGGTTCCGTCATTATTTAAGTGTAAAGCAGTGATTTTTATAAGATCTGAAGATTTTTTCCTATTCACACAGTGGAACCACTGCAGTCACTCAAGATTTATTTTTTTTTTCCTCACTTTTCAGTTACTAATTCATGTCTTCATGGGTTAGTGCTCCTGCCCTGGTATAAATGTGTCTTGAAAGAACAAGTTTGTTTGTTTCCTTCAGTTTTCTTGTATTTGTGTAGTCTAATGAATAAAAAATAATGTCCAAAATATTTATTTGTCTTTGACTTAACTCCTCATGTTATTTGCAGTCGGTTTTCAGTTGAGGTCTAAAGCCATATCCATTAAAGCTGATCCCAAATTTTTCCAATCAAATCCAGGATTCAGCTCTTCCTAGGTTTTTATTGAGGCGTGGTTATGATTACTACTTTTACTCAGAAGACTTTAGATGTGCTAAATGTCAAGTATCTGGCACAGAACATTATTGGTTTTTTCTGGAGAGCCTACACTTGCTGTTGCAATAAATCATTCTTGGGAGATTGGGAAAAAATTAACAAACCCTGCTCGGTCCAGGAGTTACACCGAGGGGTGCTGCTCAGGAAATCACGGTTCCTTCAGCAGGGTGCTGTGCAGAGGTTTTGGTGCTCTGTGATGAGTACCTGGGAGCTCAAGCAAACAAGCGTAGACCTCTAACTTCATCAGGAGCCTTATAAATATAAGAAACATAATCCTATAAACATATATTCTTACAAATACTGAGTAACTGGTGAAAGAATGGCCCAGCTCTGCTATCTGTGTATTCGCTTTGCAGTATTGTTTGAACAAAAAGAAGGAATGGTCTTCTGCTGTACGTGGTGCTATAGTTTCTGCTGCTTCTAGATCAGCTTTAGGTGAAGTGCATGATTGACATAACATATTTTATAAAAATACATCTGTCTTTGAAGTGGTGAGAAGAAAAATGGGTGCTTTTGGCTGATTATAGAAAAATAAATGTTTTCACTGTCCATGTGTAATTAAAGAAGAATCCTCCATGGCATTTCAGGTAACTTTGGGAAATTCTACAGCATTCCCTGTAGTAAAAGTTGTTCAGAAAGTGCACATGGACATGAAAAAGAGAATCTTAACTATTTCTTTTGGCCCTCCAGAATTATCCAATTTGTTCCTTCCAAGAAGTTAAACGAGTAACTCAAAACCGAGTTGAAGAAGTTACAGTCTCCTAATTTAGCTGTAACACTTTGGATTTCTTTCTTCTGTTTTTTAGAGTTAAGGATGATGCTTTTGGTTCTTAAAAATGAGTACTATCGCTGAGCGGCAAACATCGCTTCTACTAGAGGATAGGGCAGAGGCTGTAAAACTGAGAAACAGATGAATCCCAAGGAAGTTACTGCCTCCTACGCTTGCGTGTGGCAAGGTGCTGTTGCAGACGGTAGATACGCAAGTCAATTTGAGAACCCTCTGATTTAAAATGTCAACGGTATCTGAAATATTTGACGTGTTCAGAAGGGTAATATCACTTCATTCCAGGAATCAGTCACTACATGTGCTTAAAGATGTGCCAAATCTTCATCAAACTTGAGAGGTGATAAGTAATTTTACTGAAAGACTAGCAGTAGTTTTATCCTTCCAAGAAAACGCTGCTCTTGGGAATCTTCAATAGGAAAGAACATGTTTTCTGATTAAAAATTAAATAATTTCCTGCTGAAGCAATATTGTTAACATTATACAGAGGATTTAAAATCCAGGTTGTAAATTCCACTGTGGGGTATACCTGCCTGGTACATGGAAACTTTGTAATGTAATTGTGATTGTTTTTTTTTTTAAAGCTATAGTTAATGATTTTTTAACAATGTAAGTTAAAATTGGTGGTACCAGTATTTTGGCTCCAAAATAAAAGTTAAAACTATTTTTTTTCTGTTGTTGACATACGAGAAAACACATAATAAGGACTGAGCACTTCAAGAAGAAATAGATGATATTTTCTTTTTACAGATGTCTGCCCAAGACAGTCACCAAACTCAGGTACTCAAAACTGACGAAATCATTGCAAAGCTTCTGGATATTTTAGGTGTAATTTCATTTAGCTTCTGCAGCAGAAAAGCTTACATTTCTTTGATGGATTAGAACTCTTTTGTGGGGTTTTACTTCAAAATTAGCAATAGTGGTGGATTACATTGAAAGTCTCATCAACTGGGTTTCTTCGTAGTGGAAATGGGATTATCAGAAGCACTTTGCATTGCCATAGTTCACTATATACTATGGAGATCTATATATACACATACCAGGATACTGCTTATCCTGGATAACTTATTTTCTGAGCAATTTTTTATACTAATGATTGCTTGCGCCCAATTTTTCTGTTGTTCCTGTTGTTTCAACGGTAAGACGAGCTTCACAAGTTAGTTATATACATGGAAGGAGACTAGAACTTTGCAATTTAGCAATCTATAAATAGTGCAGCTCTGAGTACTATGACACTACAAAAAATATTTTTCAGTCCTGACTAGTGTTAAGTTACATAATAATAAAATTATTAAATGAGCAGTGGAACAAATATTAGAGAGACAAAAAATACCAGGTGTGGAAAAGTAATAACCTAGGTTTGTGTTTTAAAAAAAAAAAAAGTAGTAGATTGCACATGCTCCTGAATTGGAGTCTAGGTACTATTTTTAACGGGAAAAGCAGCTTTGAAACTGGTGTTACCCCATGCGATGTGTTAGTGTGCAGGAAAAGGAAAGGCAGGTGAATGTCTTAATCTGTGGAATTGTTGATGTAAAAGGACAGACAGACACTCTCCATTCTCTGTGGGAGTTTATGCTGGGTGTTTGAGATAAAGGAGGCAGCATTATGGTCAGAGTGACCGTCTGAGTGAAGAAAAGTAATCTGTGTGTTGCTCTTTCAGGTTTGAGTATGAGCACAGTTGAAGAAGAGTCTGACACAGTGACAGTAGAAACCGTGAACTCTGTGACTTTGACTCAGGACACTGAAGGGAACCTTATACTTCATTGCCCTCAAAATGGTATAGAATTGTGTTGCATGGTATTTCTTCTTTTTTCATTGATCCAACCATCATACTTCTCTGCCCTCAAAATTCCGTGAGCCACTTAGATTCAGCTTACTGTGCTGCACTTTGTTCTGCTTCAGTTTAAAGAAGGATAGTGTCAAATTCAGTGTAAATCACAGCATTCTGTATGTGTGAGTCCAACAAGAATATAGCTGTTCTGATCCATTTCAGTGGAAATGGCTTCTTAGAAGTGAGCATGTACCCAAATACCTGTAGGCTTAAGGGATTGGTTTGTGTGTAATGGACTGAGGATGGAATTTACATGAAAATCTCACAGAAAATATATGTAGAAAAAAGTGTATGAACTGTTATTGCCCATAACTCAGACCAAGTGCCTGGGCAGTAGTAAAACGCCGAACCAACCTATCACATCTGCTTCTACCTTTTGATTGGTCCACTTTGTTAACAGAAATTAACCCGTGTTATGTTTTTGTTGTTAGAAACCGATGAAGTAGACTCTGAAGACAGCACTGAACCTCCACACAAGAGGCTCTGCTTATCAGAGGATGATCAAAGCCTTGATGATTCCACTCCATGCATTTCTGTTGTTGCAGTTCCGAGTAAGTTCTTTTACGTGCTCTTGTAGCAAATGTTTCTGTTGGTAAGGGTTAAAAGTGGATTCTTTGGATGACATTAGAATATTTCACATGTTGTATTTTCAAATTCTATTAATGTACTTAGGTATCATCTTTACCTCTCAGAGCCTTGGATAGTTTTACAGCAATTGTTATCTATACAGTACTGACAAACCTGCCTTGCAGATAGACAATTGCAGGCACGGGTGCGTTGAATAAGTTCAAGGATAAGTGAATGAACAACAAACTAGATACAAAGAGTGATTAGGTTTTTTTTAATGATCGAACACTATAGTTAGTATTCCCGTGTTTTGTAATACTGAGGTGCGTGGTCTTTTTAAGGTAGAGATTTGTACAAAAGATAGGCTGAGTACTGAATTAGTCCTAAGGAAGTTGATTGAGTATTAGAGAGTTCAATATAATTTCCCAAAGGGAGGCAAAGCCAGATCTAGCAAGTTAAAATACCAATTTACAATACGTTGGGTGGCTGTTTATTTGGTGGAACTTAGTAGAATGTCCTTAGAAGTAAAGGCATTATCATGTTGAAGGAAAACGGGAGAAGAGGAATGCAGCTGAAAAACATAAATGTTGTCCTTTAATAATTGGAAAAGGGAGCATTGATACAGTACCAAATGTTTGCACCAAATCAAACACCTTTTATTTATATGTTTCACATTAGGTCTTAGTTATAGACAAGTACAAAACAGAAAGTTTCAAAACCCATATTTAAATTTTACAAAGAGCAACAGTTGATAGTCATCTTGATAATTTTCCTATGTCAACAAATCAATACTGATTAAGGCCTCATTAAAATATGCAGTGCAAAGCTAGCAATTTCTAAAACCTGTAGCATGCATAAAAAAAAGTTAGAAGAGAAAAGCAGACAACTAACTTGTCCATTCTGAAGTTTCAGAAAATGATCAGAGCTTTGAGGTGACCATGACTGCTACCACTGAGGTAGCTGAAGATGACATTAACGAAGGAACTGTTACTCAGATTCAGGTACAGTAAAACTTCTAAATTGACCTATTTGA
Source organism: Limnodromus scolopaceus (assembly GCA_028565335.1). NCBI lineage: Eukaryota > Metazoa > Chordata > Aves > Charadriiformes > Scolopacidae > Limnodromus > Limnodromus scolopaceus. Next base: position 8,448,381 of record JAOXNO010000001.1, on the reverse strand, counting down.
TGTACATTTTTATTTAAATTGAAATGAAAAGGGAAACAAATAATAGAAGGGGCTTATTAAATGAATAGCATTATTTTTAGTCTGAAACTGATGTATTTGAGCATGGATCTTGTTTGTAGATTGTTGTTCTATAAAAGTGCAATTGAATCATTTTATATATGAAAGAGGTTATTTGTAGTTTAACTTCCTGCCCAAAGAGCAACACAGAAAACAGTAATAGATTTAACCCTCCACTGATAATTACTTGCTCTCTGGTGATCTGCATAGAAGACAAGTTTATCTGTTGCTTCTATCACTCTTTGGTTATAAATCATGCTTTATAACAGGCCTAAATACGCTTTGTGTTGTCACCAGTCCTAACAGTTACATACACTTCTCATTGTGGGTGTGTCATGTTTAAAAGTTTTGCATTGGAGATGCTGAACATAGTCCTCTTTCCACCAAAGCCAGTGAGACACTTCCTATTCACTGTACATTAAATGGGGTGAAGAATGTTATTTAATTAATTCTCAGACCATCTGTATGTTAAGGTATTAAATCTTACTGGTGTTTTAAGATAGGTGAATGTGCTTTCAATGCCCTATCTAAAAAGTGGCACTTTCTGAGCAGTCAGTGAGGTAACCAAGTGTGCTGGTTTAATTTTCCTTCAAGTTATGCCTCCATGTTAAATGCAAGGTGGTAGAAATAACTGCAGATCTTACTGGATGCTTTCATATTGGTCTTTTCAAGATTCTTCAGAATGAACAGCTGGATGAAATCTCCCCAATGGGCAATGAAGAAGTGTCAGCTGTTAGTCAGGCCTGGTTCACAACCAAAGAGGATAAGGATTCTCTAACAAATAAAGGTAAGCTATTTCAAATGCAACTCTCCCATGCTTTAAAAAGGTAAGCTATTCCAAATGCCTCAGAACATTTTGCAGGTCGCATAAAGTAATCTCTGGTCTGGCTTTTTTAGCAAAGATATTTGAGAAAACTGATTCTAAAAATGCTGAGAGAAATAATGCATTAAGTCTTCACCATCCCTCTTACGCCTTGTATGCAAGAAGAAAGTTGGAACTGCAGATACACTTGGAGAGGAAGGGGACACGCTTGCAGTGGTGACAGTGATTCCAGTCATCCAGTGTAGTAGGGACCTGCTGTGTGTCGCCACAGGCTGGGCAGACAGTTGTGTCTGCTCCGTTGCACTTTTGCCTGGTTGGGAGATGGGAGGCTGCAGTCAGAGGAGGGTATGACAGGAAAAAAACTAATCTGTGCTCAGGTTAATAGTCTTCCTCCAAAGAGGGCTTATTAGTCTGGCTGCTGTGTTGTGATTCATACTTAACAGTTTCTGGGATGGAGTTGCCTCAGAAGAGGAGGGATTATGCAGATCAGGATATACTGAAATAATCACTGCTACTGCTAAAACTGCCACCCCACTGGCATTCCTCCTTCTCAAAATGCATCTGCGCAATCACGTAGTATTTGCTGAAATTTAGAACTTTTCTGTTCTTTTTTTCCCCCAAGGGAAGTGCCTTTCTAAACCTGGAGAAACAACTCAGTGTCAGATGAAGACATGTTGTCTCTTCAGTTTCCTCAGTCTCTGTACTATTTTTCTGACATTGACTTTACGTCTTTCTTGTGGAAAAAAAATATCTTTTTCAGTCAGTCCAAAGCAACTCCCTTTTTTACTAGAAAACTTTAGGAAAAAAAGTAATGGTTTTCTGTCATAGAAGCAAGTCATCTCTACCCAGTGAGTTCTACTCTAGAAAGCCGAGTCCTGCTGAGCCAGTGAAAAAATGTGAGTGAGGCACCCAGAACCTGGGTGTTGGGTATGGAAAATTCAGAGAAAGGGAACTGACCAACTAAGTTAATGACCGTTTCACTCACTGATCCCAAGTGTGCACTAATGGTTGCTTTTAACAGCCAATAAATAATTTCTCCCCAATATCTCTGTCCTTCTTTATTAGATTTATAGGGCATCAAAGCCATTGAGTGTTCACTGAGAGGATTGGGGCAGAAGTGGGGTAGCAAAGAGAGCCCTTTGCATCATGGCGTTGAGGCAGCTGGGTAGAAGTAGAGAGAAGTCATGTTGCTGTGGTCCAGCGTGAGAGGAAGCACGGAGATTATGATCTTCCCGGTAGCCAGTGGTGAAGGACTTACGGAGCAGCACGTTCTCAGCTGTGACTGGAGGAGCATGTACTGGTGATTTGGCAGAGAAATGACTGTTTTCATGTGACTTGGTAGCCTCGTGTTTGATGTGTGTCTTCTTAAACATATTAGAAACTTACAGCATTTGTTCCCTTTGTAGCTGTCTCACAGCCGTGTCAAGTGACCACACATCACAAGGGGCGTTCACAGTTGTGGATGAATGAGGGCACTAAATCTGGTGATTCTAATTAAGAGATAAATAATTTGGGGAAGACATTTCCGATAAAATATTTTTAGAAAGATATTTGAGAATCCTCACTAGCTGAACTTTTAATGGGGTCTCCATGCTCTGTCTCAGAGATCAGCTGTGAAAGAATCTCCCTGTGCATATTCTTTTACAGGAGCTCGGAGTTTGACGTGTGTTGCCTGAGCTCATCATTTTACAGCAGTCTCCACCTGATAATGCTTTCTTTGAAGACCTGTGGGCAGGTTATAATAATCTTGGCACTGGATATGCAGACACATGAAGTGCAAAATACACTTCTGTTCCTAAAATAGTTAGGTGTTAAAAGATTATTCCATGTCAAGAGTAGCTGTGTCCCTTTTAAGTCAGTTCAGCTGCTTGGGTAGAGGTGTGAATTGCAGCAACAGTGGTAGGTTGTTCTGTCTCTGTAGTTTTGGAAGAAGAGATTGAAGCCGTCGGGCCCAAGGGAAGAGTTTTCTCTCATCAGTTCCAATGGAATTAGTAATAATGCCTGTACTTTTCATTATAATTGGATTTGAGTAAACAGTCTCTTTGGTGTGTTCTGCCTCGCAGCTCTGGTAATTAGCAGGCTGAGAAGGAAGTACCCTGATTTTTCTGAGAAGAGATGGGCAGATAGCCAGCACACACCAGTATGTAAACTGGGTCACCAGCATAATCTTAATTATAAGTGATTGTTAATATTAAGTATGATATGAGTATGAGGGAAAAAAAGAGGAATCTATATATAAATTCAGGGAAGGAATGTTTTAATGTTTCATTGATAGACCTCAGGTTTGACATTTTCTCTCTGAATAAAGTTGATTGGTTTTGCTTTTAAAGCTCAGCTGGCATTGCAATTACTAAGGGCATAGACAGAGACGAATCATAATGTTTTTTTCTATTGGTTTGCCACTTTTATTTGAGAAATAAAACATTCAGTGTAAGTCTTTATCTTGACTGTGGCCACTGGGCATTATTTCCAATGCAAAAAAAAAAGAGAGAGAGAGGGAGCAGCTTGTCAAAATCGACTAGGTACAGCGTTTGTGTCTCTGAAAGCACCCACAGTAGGTAGCACTACTCACATGTTGGGAAGTGATAAGGTGCAGAAGAAAACCCCACATTGTTACCAATTCCTCAAGTTGTATTTTGAGCCACATGTTAAGTCCCAGCTTCTGGAATCATTTGAGCGCATGGAAATTTCAGCTGTCAGTTTAAAGGCAGAGATTTTCTAGTTCTGGCTGAAGAGAAAGCCTGAAAATGTGACTTGACAGCACATAGAGGAATCCATGTTCTGTTTTTAAAAAATGGATCGTTTTGAAAAGAGCTCTGACTCACATTATTTAAACACTAGTTGACAGTTACTAAGGATTGTTTATCAGTTCTGAAATAACATCTGTTTAAAATTCATTCTAGTGAGTTTAAGTAGCTAAAATTACTACTCTGTTTTCTTCGTTAATTGCAATAATGAGAGTGGTGATTTTCTGATGTTTTTGGTGGCGGTGTTTTGCTGACTTTCACTTTGGTAATTAGTTTGTCATTTCTATTTTCAGGCCATAAGTGGAAGCAAGGGATGTGGTCGAAGGAAGAAATCGACATTTTGATGAGTAACATTGAGCGTTATTTAAAGGTATGTGTTAGAGTATGGTACCTGGTAGCTGGTGTGGTGATGCAGCTCCTGCTAGAAAACAACTTTCGTTAGTACTTCCTACAACGTGCAATAAGTGATTCTGATTAGTTTGTAGTAGAAATGGTGATTACCCACTTGAAACACATAAGGTAATTATATCCATATACAGGATTTAAGACTACTGAATGTAACATTGCTTTTAATTTGTGTACTTAATATAACCTATTTCAAAATTTCACTTCAGGGTGCTCAAGTGGCTTAATCTCTTTCTCTGAATATACATCACTCATGAAATCTTTGAAGAAAGAGGGAAAAATTGCTCTAGGAATAGAGATAATTTTCCTTACAAAGCATTGAATACAACTTCCAGACTTCTTTGGTGCCCCGCATCTGTATTTGTTTACTGCACTCACAGTAGTATGTACAGATGCCTAGATCAGCTTTCTTCCCCTTAATATATTGTTGTCAGAGTTCACTGTTAAAATAGGCACGCAGTTAACACGCTGACAGTGGTAATTGCCCATAAGCCATATTGGTGGGAGGCTTACAGCTGAAAGTATTTGAGCTGAGCGATTACAGCTGAGAATGTATGACCTGGGTATTACAGGTTCACTAACCTTCATTTGTGAATCAAAAAAAACCCCTGAGTTTGGTCTTCATTGGTATAAAAATCCTCAGTATTAGTGGCAGAAAGCGTGCCTGTCCACATGTGTATTAGAATTTCTGCCACAAAATCATTCATAGGCAATATTTTTTAAACCTAGAGAAGCTTTTTTTAGCTAGCTAAAAAAAAAAAAGTTACTGATAATTAATTTGATTTATTATTTTCCCATTTATCTGCTTTCTTGTACTGCTTTGAATAATTGGAATATAGTGATTTTTAGTTTAAGTTGAAGTTAAACTAAAGCTCTCCTTTTGTACTTAACTCCAGTGGTTTTGTATCAAATTCGCTTATAGTTTCCATCAGAACAAAGAAGAGTAGTTTAATTGAAAAAATTGCTTCCAGACAAAAAAATATCTGAAATTAACTTATGAATTGATACGGCACTTTTTGACAACCTTCTGCTGTATAATCCCAGGGTAATTCCACCAGAATTTTTCCATTATGTTTATTTTCCGTGATGTTGTAAATGATGCTCCAATTTTTGATCTTAAATATACATTGGACAGATTTTTTTACAGGTAGATGAAAGTTAAAGTTTCCATGTCTATCTGGAGTCCAGTGAAAAAAAAAAAACACCAAAAGCCAAAAAACTAGTGTTAAAGGGTTTGTATTTGAGGTAGCTAATTTATAATTATTCAGTGTAACTTTCGGACTGTAGTATTTGAGATGCATAGAATGTTGCATAATAGTGTGCTAGGCTTTAGTTCTCAAGTATTCCACTACTTCTTTTCTAGGAGACTTTATCTAAGGTGTCTTGTTTGTGATTTGTTTGGTTGGTTTTTTTAAATGTTTTCTTCTAGGCCCGTGGAATAAAAGATGCCACTGAAATTATATTTGAAATGTCAAAAGACGAAAGGAAAGATTTCTACAGGACAATAGCTTGGGGTCTGAATCGGCCTCTCTTTGCTGTCTATAGAAGAGTTCTTCGCATGTATGATGACAGAAACCATGTTGGAAAGTAAGAAAATCTTTAATACTGCATGGTTTTATTGGCATGAGTAGGGTCGTGTATTTAATGTTATACGTGAGGCAAAAGATTCCAGCCAAACACACCTCACTCTTCCGAATCATAAAGTCACCTCTGCTGAATTCTGGTAGATCAGCCTTGACAATAGTTGTGTTAAATTGATGGTATCCAGAACTTTAAAAGAAAAAAAACCAAACCCAAAAAACTAACAAAAGAAAGGTGAAGGTAGGATTCCAATACGAATAGAAGATTTTGACAGAAGTGTGGATCTGCTGAGATGTAGTTTCTTTCTAGAACTGTGATCTTGAGCTAATTGATCTTCATCCTTGTGGCCTTAGTTTGCCCGTCTGTAGAGCAGTGAGTATGGCACCTTCCAGAAGTGCTGAAAAGGTTGCTAAAATTTAGTTTTTAAAGGTAGTCGAAAATTAATAATACCATCTCAGTGCTGATTATTTTTTTTTTCATGGAAAGTCAGCCTTATGGTGATTGTGAACTGAGACAGGAAGGAAAAAATGACTTTTTATTTGAGAGACTAGTACACAAAATTCTAAGTCTGTTCTTAGTAGTAAGATCACCAAGAAGGAGGAATTTTACTGGTAAATGAGAGGAATGTTAAACCTGATAACCTTAGAAATGCACTAATGTGGAAAATGACATACGTTCTTTTGAAGCGTTCAGTCAGATTGTTTCTTACAGCTGAAATTCCTTAATCTCTCCTTGTAACTAAATGTGTACTGTGTGGCTAGTAGAACAAAAATATTTATGCAGTATTCTTTCTGTTTGAAATCATATCTTTTTATTTACCTGTTGCTTAGGTATACTCCTGAGGAAATTGAAAAGCTTAAAGAGTAAGTATTTTTATTAACAAGGTCACGCTACCTTGTTTATATTGAGTAGTTTTTACAGGTTTTGTTACATATCACTGAAAAGTTAGAAGTAAATTTGACTGCTCCGACTCTCTCTATCAGAAAATAGTGGTTTAATTTAGTGGTTACTAAATTAATCTGAAGAAGAATGAAGCCACTACACTTTGATTATTTTTTTAGTCAATTTTCTAATGTGTATTCTGGACATGAACAATATGAAACAAAGTTCTAAAGCAAGCCTTCTGTTGAAAGCAGTAACGTTTCAGTTTTTTACAAGCACAGTCAACATTTGCAGTTATGTTGGTGAAGAACAAAGTCCCTTTCTTTAGGAAACCTGAGCAAAAGTTATTTCTAAAGAAAGTGACAGGTCAAGGGTAGGATCTCCCCGGTGAAGTGTTAGAGATACATAAATTGCCATTAAGGTTCTTTGATTTTGACTATAAACCTGATAGATCAAGGAGGGGCTGCAGACTTTATCTCCTCTTGCAGCTTTCCGGTGTTGAGCAGTTTGAAGAAACCATGTTGGACTGAAGGAAGGGAGTCTGTTGCGTTGTGTTGGTGGATATGCTTGGATCAATTTAGCTGGTTTGTGTCAGTTACAAGGTGCCTGGGATTCCAGATGTGCCAAAAGCACTCATGGCTCAACATGTTAAGCAACCTGTTGTCATTTATGGGAGGAACATAACAGTTAAAATTATGAATTTTATTATAGAGTGTTTTGTCACATTTAACTTGTAGGATGCCTGGGTTTTCATCAGACATTATTTAGATTTCTCAAGTGATCTCTGTACCACCTGAAAATCCTTGATGAGCTTGTGTGGAATGGATGTCGGGTGTTTATCTAAACGTGTTGTTGTATTTAACGCAGTAATTAAGCCTCACAGCATTCCTGCAAGACAGGTGGATATTAAACATTTTATAAGAATCCTGTGGCTTCGCTAGGCCAGAAGGCTTCTAGAAGCACATAGAAAAATTAGGAGCGATGACAGAAAATATGTTAATGCTGTAGTATCAAAGTGGTTCTCCATTCTGTCTTTAAGCCTGTAACTGCACGTTTATCCTGTTTTTATTAGAGCTTATTTGATATTTTGGTAAACTCTTAACTGGATATAGTGCTAACGAGCATGTTTCTGTTTAGGCTGAGAATAAAGCATGGTAATGACTGGGCCACAATAGGAGCTGCACTGGGGAGAAGTGCTTCATCTGTAAAAGATCGGTGTAGGCTGATGAAGGATACCTGCAACACGGGTGAGGCAAACGCTGGTGTCAGAAGGGGATATTCTAGTTAAAACTCTGTTGCCTTTGCCTTTGTCAGTGGTGTTTTCAGAGACGTGTGACTCTGAACTGAGGAACTTGGAATGTTCCTCAGTGCACAACTTAAAATCTGAGGCCATTTTTAGAACATATTTGGTATAGGTTTCTCTAGTTTCACTTCTTAAAGACCAGAACAGTCTGTTTAGTTTTGCAGTCCATTATCCATCATAAGTTTATGCCACTGGAGCATATTTTGTTGAAGTGGATTTAAAAGTGCTTTCCCTGGTGTTTAATGTTTGTAAACATACATTGTATATTTGGTGTCAGTTAAAAAGACACTTTAGGGGTAAAATATGTTTATTTTGTAGTTTATAAAATCTAGAGGAAGGAAAATTTAGTCAGACCTCATGTAATTACCATATGCTAAATTGTTGCATGGTTAATTTACTTCAACTAATACAATTCAGGTAGCTTGGACCAGTTGCTTTGGGTTAGTATTTTGATTAAGTTCTATGTTGTTTCATTTATCTGCAAGAGGAAGAGAAGAGAAAGAAACTTGGCAGCAAAACAATGGAATTATAACATCATAGAATAATTTGGCTTGGAAGGGACCTTTAAAGGTCATCTAGGCCAACCCCCCTGCAATTAGCAGGGACATCTTCAACTAGATCAGAATTATGCATTTATTAATCAAGAATGGGTATAATATAAATTGTTAGTAAGTAAAAACAGTTACATCTTCTTCGCAAGTCAATATTTGCATCTGGAATAAGGTGTTAAGGCACCCAAGATCAATGTGTGTTGACAAGTTACAGATCAGAACAGAGGGCATCTGCTGTCAGTTAAGTTGGAGGCTTTTCTCTTTTTCAGGAAAGTGGACAGAGAAAGAAGAAAAAAGACTAGCAGAAGTAGTGCATGAGCTCACTAGCACAGAACCAGGTGACATTGTCACACAAGGTGTATCATGGGCTGCTGTAGCAGAACGGGTTGGGACACGCTCGGAAAAGCAGTGTCGCTCTAAATGGCTCAACTATCTCAACTGGAAACAAAGTGGGGGCACTGAGTGGACCAAGGAAGATGAAATAAATCTGATCTTGAGGTTTGTTGGTTTAGTTACTTTTAAAGCTTTGTAATACATGACACTAGCAGGATTCCATTGGGGTCCCTTTTGCTGGTTTCTTAGACACTAAAAACTCTAGAACCCTCCAAAAATCACTGCTGTGTTTACAGTTCCCAGAGATTTATTATTGAACGTATTTTTTGTTTTTTGTTTTTTTAGTGAATGTTAGTGTTCGTGAAAGGTGTCAGATTGAAAACCCTGGAGACTGAAGTCTTCTTTATTCCACAGAAAAGGTACAGCACAGGCAGCGACCGTGCAAGCTTCCCACACGTGGCCCCACCAATGCGCTTCAACCCTTGACTGGAGGGTAGTTCAGTCTCCCTGCCCGTTCAGTCCTTGGCCTCTCTGCTGAGATGACCAACAAGGGTCAAGTGTGGTGGTGGTTTCTGTGATGTGGACGTCTTGTCTACAAAGAACTAAACTGAAACTGCAAATTAATTTCATGTAGGCCACCAAACACTGATTGGATATCAGCATCTTTGAACTGCATTTGAGCAGGCAACCTGGTAGTAACTTTGGAAATCTTTTGCTCTCTCCAGTCCTTCTCCCGTTTTGAATGCCTTTAACTCAGGCTTTTTAGCCAGTGGATTTTTATGGGTTGATAGTTTTGGGTGGGAATAAAAAGCCAAGACATACAGGGAACCTAAACATCTGCAGAACAATAGTCAGTGATTTGCTGAAGCTGTTTGACTTCAACCAACTCATTTTGAGTTCCACGGTTCAGAATGTGCTGATTATCTGGTTATAATTATTAATATTTCTGTACAAATGGTATCTGTTTTGGTCTGTCCAGATATCCTTAACTCATCCTGCAGGGTTGTTTGGTTGGTTTTGGTAGCTTTTTCTTTTTTTTTTGCTTTTTGTTTGTTTGCTTTTTGGTGTGGTGTTTAGGGTTTTTTGGTGGTTTTTTTTTTTTAGCTAGCAAGAGTATTCAGTGCTATTTCTTTCTTTGTGAAGAAAACTCTTAACTTTCACAAAAGTCTTTTCCCTCTCACTGTTCACCTCTTTTTCATAAGCTCCAGGTACAGATGAGCTGGAGATATTTATAGTATTCAAACAGATTCTGATAGAATCCAATGTGTGCATAACATCTGCCAAAATTATGTGAAGACTGTCTCTCACCTGGAGAGCCTGATGGGATTGATTTATGAGGAACTGTTTAATACTGTAGTTAACTTCATCTACTTTGGCTAAGAAGCATCTGAGAGGAGGCAAAGATCTATGTTAAGGACGGATGAGTGTTATTTAGGAAAAAACAGAAGTAAATATCGTAACATGAAATTAATTAAGTGGAAGTTCAGAGTGAATCTCAGGAAGTCTTTCCTGCCTTGGAGATGTGTTTGGGGAATGGTTTTCCAAAGAGAAAAGGTGCAAGTACCACCATTTGGAATGCTTCATGACAATCTGATCAAACTCCTAGTGTGTATGTCAATATGGAGAATAATTCTGCATGGCAGGGAGATGGACTGGATCGTCTAATAGGTCGAGTCCATCTTCTGTTTTTTATGATTCTGCTTGACCTCTGGCAGCGTGGAGCCTTGGAAGCCTATGTCGATTCATGAGCTCTGGTGGACTATTCACGAGCATGTCATTTTGCCGCTGTTACGTGTGACAAGGCCAGAGAAGTGCAACACTCCTTCCAGTCTGGAGGGTAGTTTCTAACAGGTCCATTATTTTCTGTATCCTGCCAGGATAGCGGAACTTGAAGTGTCTGATGAAAATGACATCAATTGGGATTTACTAGCTGAAGGATGGAGTAGTGTCCGCTCACCACAGTGGCTTCGGAGTAAATGGTGGACCATTAAAAGACAGATTGCAAACCACAAAGATGTTTCATTCCCTGGTAACGTACTGCTTGCACGCTTCTCTTCTGAAAGCTCCTTTCACAAATCTCAAAGGAATAAGGCTGTGTCTTGTTGCCGACTTACAGCATTGCTGGCCAAAGAGCACAGCGCTCCTTGGCTGGAAGTTACTGGCCCCTTGGATCTGCTGGTTAAGTTGCTCCTACAGGCAATTCTGAGGTGTTTAAGTCGAAACAAGCCAAGCTGATGCATACAACTGAACAGTAGATTTTGCCAGCTCCCCTTACTTTGGCTGAAGTGAGAGCATGTATATAAGCAGCTCAGCTGGCAGATCTCAGAGGATGATGATGATCTTTGGTATGGAAGGCAGTGACCTCTTCAGGTGGAAAAGTATATGTATCTGCAGCCTAACAGTATCACCCTGGGTTCGATCTATTACCTAGCACCTGAGCGAAAGGATATTTCAGGCTCTGACCTTTCACTGAGTCCTTCTTTTCTCTGTCTTGGGGAGAAGAAAAAAATCAGAAAGACTAGTCACGTTATAATGAAAGGTGTAATTTAATGGGCACTTTTGCTGTGGTCATCACTGTAGTTATGTATTAGTCATGCCTGGAGGCTGCAATTGAGAGGGTAACCCTGTTATGCTTAATGTGGTATAAACCATACATTAATAGACAGTTGTTGCATCAATTAATTCCTAATATAAATACGCTGCTGAATCAACAGGATCCACTCTCTTTTTCCAGACAAAATGCCATGCTGTCAGGATTGGGAGATGTTTAAGCAGTTTGCTTTATTGAATGCTAGAAAAGCAGCTCATGTATGGCAACCGCTCCCTCAGTGGGACCGAAGTGATCATAGGGAAGAAAGGTGGGCAGTTTTATTGGAGCAATGGGCCACGTCATGCACAGACAAAGAAGTGTAGTATAGCCACTGCAAGATTAATTCTCTCTTGCTTCCTATTTCCAGTGATGCTTCTGTCAGCCTCTTGGAACAAATCCACTTCCATGTTTTGTAAGATTGGAGGGTTTATTTCTGATAGCAGCGTTACACAACTAGTGATACTGGCACTTGATTGTAGTTTAGGGATATATTGTACATGTTTCTAGAGAGGTACAAAATTTTATAAGCTTTTTTTTTTCCCCCAAGCATCCTAAAATGTCTAGGTTTCTTGAGTGAATTTGATTTTCTCCAGTACTTGGCTATAAATGTGTTTTATGTATGTGCTAAATTTCCAGTTGATAAATCTGTCTATAAATTGTTTAGGTTCCAAATTCAGAAGGATTTTGGTTACTTTTTCATCTTGGATAAATCTCACATGCAGCATTTCAAATGTGCTTCTTCAGCGTGCTTTAGCATGAGTATTCTTTCTCTCAGTGCTGATTAAAGGTCTTAAACAACTCCATGAGAACCAAAAAAACAATCCAGGGCACCAGCTTTCGGAGAACAAATCTGGAGGTGGATTACCAAACGCTAATTCCAGTTCGGGAGTTCAGCACGTGCAGATCCGAGTGGCTCGCTTAGAGGAGAACACGAGCAATGCTCCAAGCCCTATGGCAGCTTTGCAGATTCCAGTCCAGATTACGCATGTCTGTAAGTAGCTGAAACCAATGACTCCTTGTCCTCTAAGGAAACATAAAGCTTTCTTATGTTAAGATGGTAGAGGAGGAGTGGGCGTGACTTAAAGAATTTTATTAATTCCGCTTTGGTCTTGTCGTAATTTCATATTAAGGTTTTCTGGATTCCATTTGCCTGTTTCTAACTTCGTTAGGCAAATGTAGATGTTACTGTGACAACAGAACGAAGAACCAGCAATTGGAACACCTGAACATAAGGGTTGTAGCTGGCTGGTTGTGTGTGTGCACACAAGAGCTTGCCATATAAAGTTTTCTTTGAAAAGGCTTCAGCATACAGGCTTCTGAATGGAGATGCAGAATATATGTTCATTCCTTAAATTTCTTCTGGGTAGCTCTTGTCTAGAGCAAAGAATATCATGTACAAGATTTCCTTTTGTATAATATATATACTGCTGTGCCTAAGTTCTAATGAAGGACACTCAAGCAGGAAGGTATATAATGTTTTTTCTAGTCCTGCTCTGTATTATGCAGTTATTTCTAGGCACAAATACTTGAAAATATTAGTTGTGGAGACAGACTGGTGTTCAGCTGATGATCTGCTCTAACCACTGGTTACAGGCGCTTCGCATCCTCTGAAGGATGAACTTTGCTCATTACCAAACATTTATTACCAGGTCTGCTTGGGTTGTAGTGCTTATTGTTTGGTTTTGTAACTTATTAAGTAACTGCAGTAACTCCAATCCAGCCTGTCATCTCCATTGCCTACTGTTTTGCAGTGTTCATCATTTGTGAATTTTGTTAGGAAAATTTAGGGCTTCAGTCTTGGTCATTAAAAAATTAATTAATCAGGCTAAGAACTGTTTATTCAGACTGACTAGATAGGCTAATATAATGAAATTACAAGCAAAAAATTGTCTACCAAATGCCTATCTTAATCTACTTAAGTGCCATTTTCATTTTATCCAGTTTATTTCTTAATTAAAATGCCACACAACACCAAGCCAAGAACTTTTTCACTGTAGTGACACATCAGTGGTCTCATGCTTTGAACCAAGCTTGGTCAAAGCTTGTGGGTTTTGATGAGCAGGCAAGACGTGCTGATATTCTGTAACCTTTAGTCCTTTCTGAATTAAATCCTGTAATGGTTATTTTGTGATGTCACTTGCCCCTGTTTGCCTAACAAGCCTTTTTCCCCATTTTGGTCTGCTTTCCTGAAGAATTTCTGTTTGTGTAATCCAAGTGAGTTTTGTATTGTGTCTTTTCTGTCCGTTTCCCAATTCCACGAGAGCTGAACCTATCACCCACTTAGAGCTGCATTTGATAGAAGGCTCAAGGTTTCAAATGGGTCATTTCTGTAAGCTTTATGAACAGAACTGCCCCACTTTACAGCTGTCTGCTGCTAGGTGCCAGGAAATCTGCAGCAGGAAACCTTGAACGTGCCACTACAACAATAAAAGATTCAAAATCGGAGCGTGTATCTTCTTAATTGACCAAAATTATTCTGCTTTGAAGCCACAGAGCCTGAGATGTCCAAGTTTCCAGTGCTTGGAGCACTGCTGTCGTCATGTAGGTCTTTTGCCCTTTCAGTATTTATGGAATTACTGGATAATCCCGGGCAAAGTATTAGTTTGCCTCCAGCTTCCTGGAACTTGCAAGTTTTTTACGATTAAGTCGATATCATAATTATGGTTCTGAATAGGTTTTTTGATATCTTATAAAGCTTTAGGTGTAAGCTGTTTGGACCTGGTGATCTTGAAATGTCTGATACGTAAACTGTTTTCAGTGCCTCTCCCCGTTACTTTTAGAATTAATGGAGATAATTGGATAAATAATTACACACTTGTAACAATAGTTACAGCTTTTATACAGTGCAGTCATAACACACAGGGTAGGCAAATATCATCGGGAGCATCTGATTTTTCATCAGTGGTGGACATATGGTAGAGGGCAGGAAAGGTTAAAAATACCCAAAAAAGAGAGGTCTGTGAGAAACATAGGAATATTAAACTTGACACCACTATAAAGCAAATAATACATGATCCAAAGAATGTCGTTACATCAGAACGTCTTATAAATCTCATTACAAAAAGCAATTAGATCACCTCAGATAACTTTGTGTGCTTTTATCCTTGTACACTAAAACCATACTTTCTTTCCTTTGCTCTTTTGGATTGTAAAATGCCCTCTTTAAATAGTATCCGATCTTGGGTACCAATTAGAGAAACTTGTCATTAGGATTGCAGCCAATTTTCTTTTTCGTATTACTGGCATTAACAGTACCCTGCTATGTAGTAATTATAGTACGTTACGTGCTCTGCAGGGCTGAAATATTTTGGTTTACATACTTATTTTTTCTTTTTTAATTCCTTTTGCAGCCTCAACCGATTCCCCTACTGCTACTGTTGACTCTGAGACAATAACACTGAACAGTGGAACGCTGCAGACCTTTGAGATTCTTCCAGTAAGTAACAGAGAAGTGTTATTTGTTACTGTGTTTTTCTTTTGAGCACTTCTTACTTTAAGCACTGTGGAAGCGTGTATTTACCCCAAAAAAACGGTTCTCAAGTGGAAAGAGAAAGTTTGGAGATCTAAAACTTAAAAGTTCAAATTAAACTGTATTTCTCAAGGTGTAATTCATTAGGGCTGTGGAGTAACATGTGAATTACAGTTAAATGCTTTAAATCTGTCTTAATGCCTTAGTGCTATCAAGTTTTCCTTTGTGCTTGGTTTTTTTTTTTTTTTTGGTGGTGAAATCTGACATAAAGGAGCCAGAGGAAGCACCCAGCAAGTAAAGATTCTCTCAGTTCCATTGTACTGTAATTTATAGAACAGTTTCTCTTTTCATCTCAGTGCTCAGAGTCAGGTGAATTTGTTCCTTTCTTACCCGCTGTTGTACAGCATCATGCGGTCCTGCTTGACTCTGCAGCCTCAGTGCTTGTCTTGGGAGCCTGAGGCTGTAGATGAACGAGTTTCTACTTCGTGAGTGCAGTACAGCAACCAGTGCAGCAGAGACTGGATTCACTGAATTTCACTGAATTTTTAGAGTCGGAAGGGACCATAGAGATCATCTAGTCCAACTCCCCTGCTGAAGCAG
>JAOXNO010000001.1:8373323-8391875 GCA_028565335.1 Limnodromus scolopaceus | reverse complement strand
TGTCAGAGTTGGAAGGGACCTCTAGAGATCATCTAGTCCAACTCCCCTGCCAAAGCAGGGTTGCCCAGAGCACATCATGCAGGACTGCATCCAGGCGGGTCTTGAAAATCTCCAGAGAAGGGGACTCCACGACCACCCTCGGCAGCCTGTTCCAGGGCTCTGTCACCCTAATAGAGGTGCTTCAGCCTCTGATCATCTTCGTGGCCTCCTCTGGACCTGCTCCAACAGGTGCATGTCCTTATATTGGTAGCCCTAGAGCTGGACACAGCACTGCAGGTGGGGTCTCACGAGAGCAGAGCAGAGGGACAGAATTCCCTCCCTCGCCCTGCTGGTCACGCTGCTGGGGATGCAGCCCAGGATGCGGTTGGCCTTCGGGGCTGCAAGCGCACATTGCCAGCTTACGACCAGCTTTTCATCCCCCAGCATTCCCAAGTCCTTCTCGACAGGGCTGCTCTCAACCCACTTATCCCACAGTCTATATTGATATCGAGGATTGCCCTGACTCAGGTGCACTTGGCCTTATTGACCTTCATGAGGTTTATGAACTTCATGAAGGTCCTTGCTGCCGTTATTCCCTGCAATTGTGTTGGTGTGTGTGGAGGCAGCGCTCTGCCTGTGCTGTGAAGGAGGCCAGCTGCGCTCAGAGGTGTATGAGCAAGCAGGTGCCCAGCAGTTTGAGGGAGACAGTTATTCCCCTCCAGTCAGCACTTGTCAGGCTTTGGAGTACTGAGTTGAGTCCTGGCTCCCATGGGCAAAAATCATCGGTGTTTTGGAGCAGGACCGTCAAGCTGGTCTGAGGCTGGAGCACGTGATGTGTGAGGAGAGGCTGAGAACTGGATGTCTTCAGCCTTAAAGAGTAGGTGGCAACCACGTATTGCTGTTTGCAAGTAGGGGTAGAGAAGATGGAGCCAGACTCTTCTCGGACGTGTGTAATGGAAGGGCAAGGGACGGTTGATGGTCAAACATGGGAATGGGCCCAGAGAGGTTGTGGGACAGTTCCTGGGCACCGTTCAATCTAATAGAGTGGATGTTGCGTCTCCTCTGATGTGAGCAGAGCATTTCTCTTTGCCTGTCGGGTCTCTGTGCACTGTGCAACACTAGAGTTTTATAGGAACTATTCTCTATTCTGAATGCTCACTGTCCCCAACGCCTGTTCCAGGAGAAGCGTGCATGGCTGAAACACACCTTGGTGGGTATTGAAACAAGCAAAGATGTGTGTAACTGTGACCATGTGCCACTCGTTCTGTTTATTTCTGCACAAAAATACGCATGCACGGGCACACATAGGTAGGTCTGGGTTTGCTGTGTTGAAGAAAACCCTCAACAAGGTGGAATAACTCACCTTGATGCCAGTTCTCGTTGGGGCGGAACTGCTCCTGCAGGCTTCCTGCTCTGCAGCGCTCTTCAGATGAGGGAGGGATCTAAGCGCGTGTTTTGATGTACTCGGTGCCAGGTGCTGATGCGGCGTTAGATTGGTCCCTGCCTCTGCTTTAAAAAAAAACACTCATCTGTGTTTTTGTCTCCTCACAGCTTGAAAGTTAAATTATACTGCTCGCCGGTAACTAAGGAACTGCTGCTGACTAGCTGGAAATACAAGTTTTGGGAGAAGCACATTGTGAGTTTTTGTTTATTTTAAACGATCACTCTCCGAATGGTGATTTCTAGGGAAGAAGCGGCTTCCCCTCCTCAGAAATGTCTAAATGTTGGTGTTGATACAGCGTTTCAGGGCTCAGTACCTACATCAGTATGCCTTTCCTTGCTGCTTGCTACGTGGGACTGATTTATTGCTGTTTAGTCTTATTTTTCCCTCCACAAAATGTATCTTTTGCTCTCAACTTCAGCTTTGAATGGCCTCCATCTGTACATTGATCATTTGTATCACTCCTTCGTTCCCTCACCTTGCTCCTGTCTCTTTGCTTCTGTCCTTATCTCATTTCCCTTTTGCTTCATTTATAATCTTGTATTGCTTGGAGTGTGTATAATCTTTTAGTTAGTCCATTTTCCAAAAAGCAAAAAGAAAACAATATATCTCTAACATGAAAATGTTTTAGTGATGTAAAATCACCAAAGAACTGAATTAGCTTACTTGATTTCCACTCTTTGGAGCCAAAATTCAAGTGTTCAGTGGTCATATATGGGTATGTCTTGTAGCTACTTATTTCCTTCCCTCTGCAGATGCGGCCTTTGAAATTGACCGTGTTTCTTTCCCCATCCTACTGTATGTACACACAGCATCAGGTAGTGTAAGGATTTTGCTGTATCCCCCAAGCAAGGACAGGAGAGTTTTCTAGTCAAGTGGAAGGTCAAGAAGGACTTCAGGCAAGCTGAAATTTGTTTCCTTGGGGGAGTTAAGGCACAGAGTTTCCTTAAATAGGTTGTAAATATGGGTCTTAAGCTCCATATCAAAAGAAAGTCTTACAAGTGGGACCTAGCAGGTAATTCTGCGTAAACAAAAAAAAAAAAAAGAAGTAGGGGACTCTTCTGTTCAAGGTCCTAGTTTAATTGTGAAGCTGAGGGAGAAGATAACTAGCTTTATATGAAACCTTGAAAAGCAGAAAGATTGAATGATTTAGAGTGTGAATATTATTCAGGGGTCTGTGAAAAGGACTCTGAACATCCCTTAGGCATGTTTGTTGTTTAAAGAGCACAGTGTACATAGGTGACAATTTTTCTAAGCCTATAATCTTGGACTAGCAAAAATAACATGGAGTGGGCTTCTGGTGGTTTTTTTGGTGGTGGTGGTTGATTTTTTTTTTTTTTTTTATTTTTGAGCTTGTATCCATTTGCTTCCGATATCCAGTATCCCTTCCAGCATCCCTTGAGTTTAACCTAGAAGTGGTCCCTTGAGGGGAGGTATCTGCGATCTACAAGGAGTTTGTACAAGCAGTAAAAGGGAAAGTTAGCAGAGCTGGTCCTGACATCCCTGTTTGAGACAATCTTAACCTGGGAAGAGACGCCAGAGGTACCTGTGGTACAGCCTAAGATGAAGCACAGTTAACACAAATCAACACAATTAAAAAAATACATAGACATTTGCAGCTGCTGCTCCCAGGAGTGACTGCCCGGTAGTGGCGTGAGCTGCACAGGCCCTAAATCAGACACTAGCCGTTGGATGTTCATGAGCTTTTGTCTAACAATAAGTAAGCTTTCTACTTGTAGTGTGACTGGGATATTAATTAACAGCTGATTTGATATTCACCAGACTGAAAGAAGCAATCGTGATGTCGGCTTCCAGACAAATGTTTTTATAATTCCCAGTCTGACCTTTATTTGTATGTACGGCATGAGAGACTCTTTGAATCTGTTGCTGCCTTTAACATTTAAACTATCAGAGGGGAGAATTCTGCTGGAGATATTATCATTTATGGTTATGAAGCTAAACTCTGGCTGTCAGTGAAGAATTCTTCAGGCTGTTTAGATGTAAAACTTGACAGTTGTTCTGCTGCAGTAGGAACTTTGAGAATTACTGAGAAATATTGAGCATGCAGAATTTAGATCAGCCTCTTGAGTTTATTCAGCTTCAGAAACTGTAGATGAAAAAATGAGGTTTTATGTTTAAAAAAAAAATTAGCTCTTGCTGGTGGCTTGAATACTTAGTATAAAATACTTTTTGACACACCTATCTGTGTTTTGGAGCAAGCTCCGAGTTTGACTGAAGTTGTGATTTCTGGTGGAGAAGCCAAATGTTACCACCTTTGTGTGAGCACCAGCTGGATGCATCTCATGGAGCTGCCCAGAAATTTGCGACGTGGTATCTTGTGAATCCCAAGGTGCTAAGGGCATATGATCCAGCCAGAGAAATCAGAGCTGTTGTTGTTAGAAGTTGAACACGTTCTAACTTTTTTTAGGCATACACACCTTGATTGAGGTATCTCCATTTCATTTTTAGACAACTGGCAATGGAAATTCTATGGGAAAATGAACTTAATTTTACAGGCTTAGCATTAACCACAGTGGGTGCTAAAGATGTCTCCCTAATGAATACTTAGCCATGAAAGAAAAATGTTCAGTACATCCTGTAATGCATTTGTTCATTTTGTTACAGGTTGCCTTGGAAGTTGAAACTCCAACTCAGATTTCTTTAGTAGATGAAACATCTGGTGAGGTAAATAAGTCACCAAAAAAAAAATCATATCTTTGTAATGGGCGGTAATACTCTTTAAATGAGCACGGGAAACAGATGTTACCTGTAACATCCCAAGTGGAAAAGTTGTTTTTA
The DNA here is from genome assembly GCA_028565335.1 of Limnodromus scolopaceus. Taxonomy (NCBI): domain Eukaryota; kingdom Metazoa; phylum Chordata; class Aves; order Charadriiformes; family Scolopacidae; genus Limnodromus; species Limnodromus scolopaceus. The sequence goes on along the minus strand of JAOXNO010000001.1, from coordinate 8,387,656 downwards.
AAATGTATGTTCCCCTTCTCTCCACGATGTGCAGCCACATGAATTCTTCTTCCCTGCTTTGTTGTTATTATCATAGCATTTCTTTGGTAATGTCTTTCCACAGGATTAGTGATCTCCTTCTTACCTATTGCTCCTGTGATTTTTTTCACCTTGAATTTCCTGGCTTATTTTAACAAGTTTTAAGTGCAGGACTTAAAGTCTGGTAGAGCATCTCCAGGCAAAGTGTATTCCAGGATGTTTCCACGATGCTTGTTCACTGAGAAGCAAGGATGTAGGACTGTCTTCTGGCTGAGTGGCTTTCATGAGCACCATGCAGTATTCAATCACCTCTTCTGGCATTGCAGGGTGGTCATTGTTCTTCAGGGCTTGTTGGAACGTGAAGGGACTCTGTCTGCATACAAAAGCAATGCTAAATGCGAGAGGCTGTGGGGAGTAAAACGTTGCTTTCACTGTGTCAGTGAAAGTACTGGCAGTACTTATAGCAGCGTGAAAATAATGCCGACCATTTCTTCCAGAAAGAAGACATAGAGGTGACACTTCTACCAGCTGGTCACTGCCCAGGATCAGTCATGTACGTCCTTTCAGTACTCTGAATGTCTCTGCTGAGAAATTTGTCCTGTAGAGTTTTCACTAAGTGCTGGTTTTTTTCTGACTAGAAGAGCTGGTAAATCTAAAATTCTTACTTGGAGGTAACACTGTTGTGGCCCACCAGCTTGGGTCAAGGTTGGAAAACCACTGCACTCTCTGGAATCTGTCCATACACAAATTATTACCTTGGTGGGACAGATTACTTTTGCCTGTGCCTATGAATAACAACTTTCTTGATTTCAACTGTACTTAAAAATGACATACAAACCTGTGATTAAAAATAAATCTTAAGTATGACATTAAAAAGAAGGTGCCCAGCTTCCTGGTACAGATGCCTAATTAGATTCCTTTGGCTGCAAGAGACAGCTGGGCTGCTCTCGCAGAGTCTCTCAAGCTTTTGTCTTCAACTCTGACCAGCCCAGCACAGGTTATTTTCCAGACACGCTGAGTCTGAATTATTTGGTTTATCTGAAATTACTCCAGGGCCAAAGTGAGCCCAGTATTTCTATTACATCATACATTAATGATGTGGACTGCTCTAAGCGAGATAACAAATCAACACCTGGTATTTAATGCTTTACATCATCAGTTTGACTGAAGTGTTTGGGTTTGCAGGTTTTTGTTTGAAGGTGGAAACAGCACTGTGCTGTATACAGGGGACTTCAGGCTTGCAAAAGGAGAAGCAGCCAGAATGGAGCTTTTGCATTCAGGGACCAGGTAAGGCCTCAGCTATTCATGGGATTTAGAAAGAATCAAAGATCACATGGGCGTGGACAATTCAGGAATAATGTACTCTCCCCCCCCCTCCCATTTTTAATTGTGGATTAAATACGTTTGCAGTAAGGCAATACTGCAGTTACAAGCCCCTTTTGACTTGCTCTTTGTAATAAAGAGAAATAATTGCCTCCTTTTGAGGAGAGAGGAAGTGGTATGGCTTGGTACTGTGCTGTGCTGCTCACTCTGGTATCACGTTTCTCTTTCAGAGTAAAAGACATCCAGAGTGTGTATTTGGACACCACTTTTTGCGATCCCAAGTTTTATCATATACCAAGTCGGGTAATTCTAAATAAGCTGTGAGAGGAAAGATCCTAAAGCGCTTTGGAAGTATCTTCACAGACGATTCGCCATGTTTTCTAAACTTTTCAGGAGGAATGTTTAAATGGGATCTTGGAGTTAGTGCGCGGCTGGACCTCGCTGACTCCCTACCACGTTGTGTGGCTGAACTGCAAAGCTGCTTACGGATATGAGTATCTATTCATAAACCTCAGCGAGGAGCTTGGAATCAAGGTAACGTTTCTGTAATTGCTGCTTTAAAACAGATCCCCAGGAGTGACTGTGGCCGGTCACCGAGCTGGAAATGGCTGTTAGAGGACTGCTGTATGTCAAAGTTGTGCACACTTTTATTAACTTCACGTAAAAAGCTTCAGTTGTGCTCAAAATGAGTTAACTACTTGATTTCAGTCTGGAGGGCCCAGATGTTCCAGGGAGAAGTTAATCCCCAGTTCTCAAGCTCAGTGCTTACCTCTCTCCCTTTTACCCTGAGAATGATAAAAGCCTTCTCATTTACTTACAGCATTTATAGTTAGTAGATAAATTCTAACTTCCTTTGAGGAATATCCACCCCCCCTTCAGCCCAGGAGGTATGTTCTGCTTGTTCTAGATGTCCAAGTTACTTTTGGCTAACACTTCTCCGCTTGGGCATTATTAGTGGGTAGTAATTGTTTAAATGCCTACCAGCATTGGTTGTGAGCAGAACCACATCTGTATAGTTGCTCCAGCTGTGGTCTGGCAAACACCTTGAGCTAATTAAGAGTAATCTCTGCCTTTCTTTAGGTACACGTCAACAAACTTGATATGTTCAGAAACATGCCGGAAATCCTCTACCATGTTACTACAGATCGACACACGCAGATTCACGCCTGTCGACATCCTCGGGTACGTGCGAGCAAAGCTTCTGCTGCCTGTGCTGTGAAAGGCTGGTTATAGGTGACACTGTTTTGGTCACAGAATTCATAGAATGGCCTGGGTTGGAAGGGACCTTAAACATCATCAAGTTCCAACCCCCCTGCCATGGGCAGGGACACCTCCCACCAGACCAGGTTGCTCAAAGCCCCGTCCAGCCTGGCCTTGAACACCTCCAGGGATGGGGCATCCACAGCTTCTCTGGGCAACCTGGGCCAGTGTCTCACCACCCTCACAGGAAAGAATTTCTTCCTAATATCTAATCTAAATCTCTCTTTCAGTTTAAAACCTTTACCCCTTGTCCTGTCGGCGCACTCCCTGATAAAGAGTCCCTCCCCATCTCTCCTGTAGCCCCTTTAGGTTCTGGAAGGTGCTCTAAGGTCTCCCTGGAGCCTTCTCTTCTCCAGGCTGAACAACCCCAAGTCTCTAAACCTGGTCCTTTTGTCCTAATGAAGACTTTGTCCAAATGGTGCCTTAATGCAAAGGAGAGGGAGAACATCAATTAGTGGATGGATTTTTTTTTTTTAAAAAAAAAGGAAAAAAAATATTAGCTGATGCTAGAAATAGTTTAATTGTATTTGAAACTTGAAAAATATATTGTTAAATGAAGTAAATGAAGTAAGACAAACTGGATTGGATCAGCCAAGTATTTTCCATTTCAATATATCAAAAGCAGCTCGTATGGTGTCTCCTGCAGCCCTGCACTGTGTGTTTATAGCGTATGGCCTTCCCTTCCTGGGATGTCTATCAACCCGAAGGCTCCAGCTTGGAGGAGTGCAGGTGGAACTGGAGACGGCACGTTGGGGCACTGGTCTCTGTGGTTGATTTACTTTGTCAGCTGCACTATGGAAGCAAGATGCAACAGCAAAGAGAGTTTCAAGGGAGCTGGAAGTGAGATGAAAACTCGTCTGGCTAGATACTGTGTTGCTCAATTGCTTGGGGGAAAAAAGGTCAGGATAACACTTAATTTTATATTGTATTTGACAGGATGACGACTGCTTTCGAGGGAACAGGCTGCCCTGTGGGATGACTTGCCAAAACGGAACTCCCTTGCACATAATCAGCATCAAACCCTCCACTATGTGGTTTGGAGAAAGGATCAAGAAAACCAATGTAATAGTGAGGTGAGTATTTGGGCCACACAGAAACCTGTTGTTTCGGGTGCGTATCTTGCCTGATGCTGGTAGAACTGAATCGCAAAATGGACTTTTAAAAAGTAGGTTATGCTTCCCTGTTACTGAGAACGAAGAACAGTTACCTAATTTTTGTGTCTCCTCTTTTGCTTTTTTTAGGACTGGGGAGAGTACATACAGAGCTTGTTTCTCTTTCCACTCTTCATACAGCGAGGTTTGTATACTTCCAGTACTGAGTATACAGTGATTTTAAAAAAATCTTTTTTTTTCCTTTTATTTTGGAGCAAATGACATGACTTGCAACAATAAAAGAAAATCTTTTCAGTAATAGAACAGAAAGTGGTAGGAAGTTCTGGAAACTGAAGACAGAAGTTTGTTTTAGTAGAGCTGCAGAAAAGCATGTTGAGGTAGGGCAGGGTCACAAGCCCGTTTCTTCATTCTCTCTTCTCGAAGTATAGGTCACTGCTACAATTGTTCTGACTGCCTTTCTGTTTTAGATTACTCTGTAACTATGCAGTGCTTAAAGCTTGGAATTTTGGTTTTCAATACATTGTTTATTTGCTGTGACTCAATTTTGGATGGGTTTGCCATCTTTTCCCTGCTCACACATTTAAACAGAATTTTCTCACATTGTCGCTGCCGCTGTTACTCTTCTTTGCGTGTTAAAGACTAAAAGGAAATTAGTCAGGGCAGCGTCCTCTCCAGAATCACACGCTTTGATGGAGATTATTCAGAGCCCTAGGAGGACAGTCCTGTTTTTAAGATCCTGGTTAAGTTTAATTTGCTCTGCAGAATTTTAAATGGAAGTACTGGTGTAGTACATACAGCGTGGCAGCCTGGCTGGCAGAATATGGGGCATGGTGTGTTCTAACAGACTCATGCCTCCACCTGCAAAAATAGATGTGTCCTACTGGTTTCTATAGATAGAGTCTCATCTGCAAACTTGCAAGTGCTTTCAGTGCTGATAAGGCCTCAGCTGGAGTGGAGTCCCTCAAACCCAACACAGTTCTTCAAGAAATTTACTGCCTGGAGAGCATCTAGAAGACAACAGAGCAAGGCTTGGAGAAAGTGATGTGTTTTGTCATAACGAGTTTTTATAGTGGACTGAAGGGAGACTTTAGGAACAGTTTTTGAGGAAGGGAAGGCTTGATCTGCACAACTAGAGACCTGAAGTCCAGTAAGAAAAACGCAGGTCTGAAAAGACGTACAGCAGGAAGGACAGGGAAGCACTGGATCCTGTTCCCTAAGAACGGGTGTCCAGCCTTTCCTTTCGGAGTTAGTGATGTCTCTGTAGTAGCTGATCATTGCCATGAGGTCATTTGGGGAGGCTGCGTTCTCAGCGTCCTTTTCTTGCTAGAGAGCTATCTGCTTCAGTAGAGTTTTGGCTCATGGGTCTCACGTGAGACAACTGGTAGTATTTGTTGTGGGTGTGCTTTGATCAGTTCTGCCATTAAGTGGAGTTATTAATTGTTGATGTAACTTGGTAAACTGCTTCTTTTCAATTTAGATTAAGGATTTCCTGAGCTATATCCGTCCTGTGAATGTGTATCCTAATGTACTGCCAGTGGGTGGGACAGAAGACAAAGTTATGGAAATGTAAGTGACCAGTGGCTGCTGAATGGAGCTGATCTAATCTCTGCTCTTGTCAGGACAACTCCCCTCCTGAATACCAGCCTCTCAAGAAGGCCACTGCCTTTTGCTTTACTTGTCTGATAATTCAGTTTGTGGTTTTTTTTCTATATGCAGCCCAGCAAACTTAGAATCATACAATAGAACAGTTAGTGTTGGAAGGGACCTTAAAGATCATCTAGTTCCAACCCCCCTGCCGTGGGCAGGGACATCTCCTTCCAGACCAGGCTGCTCAAAGCCCCATCCAGCCTGACCTTGAAGACCTCCAGGGATGGGGCATCCACAACTTCCCTGGGCAACCTGTTCCAGTGCCTCAACTGGAGCTCTTGAGCTTTCTGAAGAACACTTGCATGTGGTGCTAAGTCTGAGAGTTTGTATTCCACACACTACTTATATCTATGTATAGAGGCTTTGCTGCTGCTAAACTCTGGGTGGAACCTGAACACACATTCACCTCACTTTATTCTGTGACCTATTTCTATTTGTTATTGCTACTTCTCGGAAGTTTCTTGTAAAGAGGGTTTCTCTGTCTCTAGTAACCTGAACTCCTGGCTTCTGTTGAGCATCACAGAGGCCTGTACTCTTGTGCTGTTCAGATGGCAGCAGCTTAGAGAGTGCTCTTGTGGACCAGAGAGCAGTGGTGTCACAGTCTGAACAAAATGGGGACTCATTTCTTTGTTCCTTTTTCTTTTCCTCCTTAGTAAGAAAGGAGATACAATTATGGAATAAAACTGCAGTCAGATCTAAGCAAGGGACTAAAAGTTTGCAAAGGTCTATGTGTTTTGAAGTAAATATAAAGAAATTACAGACTTCTACCCTTAAGTTGCCGAATCTCACCAATGAATTAAGAACTTTTCCCTTGCTATTGCTGCCATTAACACTTTTTTGCTGCAGTGCCAGTGAAAGGCAGGTGGAAGCATGAAGCATACTTAGATCAAGTTAAAAGATTTACTTTTGCTCCTGAAAGCGTGTGCTGAATTCTAAATATTAATCGCTTTCCTCATTCACCTCAGATTAAAGCCATTATGCAGGTCCTACAGGAGAAACCTGGAACCCAGGTACAAGCCCTTAGGAACACTGAAGAGAGCCCACAAGAGAGACTCCTCTGATACAGGTAAAGGTTCTGCTGGTGCTGCTGTACCTTAAGTGACAGTCTGAGACTAAGCAGAGGTGCCAAAGGCCGTGGTGTTCACCAGAGTCTGTCTGTGTTCAAAGTAACTTTAGAAAACAGAAATATAAATTAAATGAACCTGGGTTTTAGGAGAGTGAGAGCGTGCTAACTGTGTAAAATCACACTTACTTGCAATCTTAAAATGTGCTTAATGCTTAACAGCACTTTAAGTTTCTGGAGGAGTTCCGTTCCACAGTCCTAGACCACCCCACCCAAAGCTGTTTCTAATGGGATTTGTATCACCTCCAGTGTTGTGGGGGACAGAGTGCCCTATCAGTGTAATTGCTCCTCTTCGTTATCTCACGCTGCTGGCGTTGTAACAGCTAGCGGCTTTTTAAATTTATGATGGTAAGCAGATGCTGTATAGAGCCTCTGGGATGCCACCTGGGAACTAGAAGAGAACTTTGGGCCTGCTGCATTCTCTTTGGCTGTTTCTGAGGTGCCAAGTAGGCACGGGTGATGTAATCCTGGCAAAACACCTCAGGGCTCTGAATAAATGTGTCTGCCCGGGCTACATCTCATCTGCCGCAGCTTACACGGAGGATGGCAACCAGCAGCTCTCCTTGTAAGGCGCTGTGCTAGACAAGGCAAGGCAAACACCATCAGTAACGCCCTGCTAAGTCTCCATCCTGGTTAAAAAACTCTTTCCTCTCCTCACACTAAATGAATTTTTATTAAAACTCTGTTCTCAATAGAATTTTAACAGAGATCTGATATTTATTTTTTTTTTTTTCCCCCCTGTTCTTTTCTTGGCAGATGAAGATGATCTCTTTGATACAGAACTAACTTCTGCAAGGCCTAAGATTCCAAAGCAGCAGAGAGAAGAGAGCAGGCCCTGCAGCACAGGACAATCTGAAAACACTGAAGGGAACGTTAATGAGGGCACAGAAAGTTACAAAGTGACCACAACTTACACCTCCCTCAAGGCCGACTTCCTGGACTGTGAGGAATCAAATGATGATGATGAAGATGATGATGATGAAGAAGAATCTGAAAAAAATATAGTTGAAGTTCTTTCCTGTGAGCCAGATGCCACTTCCACATCACATTTCAATGGAGTAACTAGTGACGAACAGGAGTCTAACGCCGATGTCCCTTGCTGGGATGCATTTTTTAAGTGCAACAAACTAGAAGAAAGCTCTGAAAACGAGGACAACTTCCCATCTTCAGCAGATGCTGAGGGCTCCCAGTCACTCTTCAGCGATTCGGATGGAGTAAGCGACTCAACGCACATCTGCTCCCAGAATTCTTCTCAGTCGACGCACATATCGGAGCAGGGGAGCCAGGGCTGGGACAGCCAAATGGACACAGTACTCATTACCTCCCAGGAGAGAAACGCCTTGGACTTCAGCTGCTGCAGCAAAGGTGGGAGCAGAGCGGTTGTTTCTGTGTTGCAGGAGACGGGCAAAGACAGTCAACCCGACGACGGTAGGTGGAAGCCACTGGGTCAGAACAGATCTGGTGCCTACGATGTTGGCTGTGACTTGGAAAGCAAAGACACGGAGAAAGCTGCAGAAGCTGGCGCTGCCCACGTGCAGGATGTGCTGGTGGAAACAGGCGACAGCTCCAGGACTCCTGATCTAGAACTGAGGAGGGATTCCCAGAGCTCCTCTGACTTTGAAATTCCCTCGACTCCTGACGCTGAAGCGCCTCAGCCAGACAAACTGCACTATCTGTATAAGAAGCTGGCAGCAGGTGAGAACATACTCAATGAGAAAAAAGTCACCTGAAGACAGCTATAACAAATACCAAAATTTGCTTATTAAACTCCAAATTACTTCTCTTTAGTGCTGATTACCATCTGCATCTCTGCTAACCGATGCTTTTTTCAGGAATATCTTAGTGTCATGAACAGACATTTGCAGCCTCTGTGACTTTATTGTTTCCTCCATGAAATACTGAAAAGGAAGTATTCCTTGGAGGGACTGTAAAAGCTTTCAGTTCTCCAGGCCTGTAAGGAGACAAAAAATGGACCAGAGAAAACTAAGGGTAGAACACTAAATGAAATTTAGTGTTTCTCTTTATTATGAGCTCTAAGAGTTTGCCTTTGATATAGATGTGATCTCAGGTTTTAATAAAATACCACATTTTTAACTGTGGAGAGGAACAAGACATCTTTTAGCAACAACCATGCGAACAATGCAATAGTTTCACTTCTACTTGAATCCTGAGTTTTCACCATAGTGTTTTTTTAAAAACAACTGCCCAGAGTAGAGAATTACTGACAATATTTATATTTAAAAAAAAAACAAACATCAAATTGTTCTTTTCAAGCAGTCTGTCTTTGCACTGAGCAAGTGTTGTCATCCAATTTGATCTCCTGGATGAGGTGAGGCACTATACACCATCGTCTCTGGTTTAAATCTAACTCATTGCAAACAACTTGTCATCAGTTCCTCTGTGGTTTGCTTCGTTCTGAATTTTTTTTCAGAACTACTTAAAAATAAAATCCTGTGGCATATAGCCTGCTCCAGAGGCTAAGTCACAGCAAAAGAAGCCAACCTGTTATCCTGGACAGGTGGTTGTGTTACTCAAGACTCTTGTATTAGCACGTTTCACCACCTCTACAACATTCTGTTGACTTCACCGAGTTCAGACACGTTTAGATTTCTTTTTTAAAATCAAGACAATAGATTCTCCATGCACGTGTGCCAAATTTCTTAGCTTCTAAAATGGAAATGTTATTCAGGTTTTTGGTAAATGGCAGTCCCTACAATGCCTAAACAGCACTGCCTAAAGAGCAGTCCTCATCTGAGAATCCACGTGGTTTCCCATCTACATGGTCCTATAGTCCTAAAGAATTAAACAGACTGGTAGTATGACAGCTCTCCCCTCTGTACGTCTTCAGTCTCTCTGCCATCTTTAGCAACCCACGAGTGATAAACCAGCCAGCATCTGGCTATTGGGAACAGTGACAGGAAGGCAATTAAAAAAGGAAAAAAACCCATTGCTATCATCTATGTATGGTTTAAGGATAATCAAGTCCATTTATTTCTCCACCGTTACCTTGCCCACTCTGTTCCTGGGATTTGTTAACGGACTTGCCAAACGTGGTCTTTCAACCTTTTTTTTTTTTTTTTAACAAGCTTGAGCGAGCACAACTGCCATTGTAACTACCTCTGTGAATAAAGTCATACAGAACAAAATCTCTTCTCTTCTGTTGGCTTGTTTCCTTAACTGTAAAATACACCTAAGTTCTGGGATGAACCCGCTCGGTTTTAGACAAGTCAGTAGCATAAATTTACACCGTTTCTTCTCAGCTGTAAAATGAATAGGAAACACATGACTTCCTCACGATCGCTCTACCACAGTATATACAGTGCTAGAAAATCTGGGTACAGAACAAGAATTAAGTAAGAGGTTGCAGTCTTAAATTCTACTGCTACAGCTAATTTTGACAGGCTAAGATATATATATATATATATTTTTGTTAAGAATGACAACAACAAGAGAAAAACTAAATTTAATTTATTTTATCAAAAAACTATAGGAAGGTAGCAATACTAGAGATCACACATTATGAAAAGAAAGTGTTCCTGAGCTTCACAAACTGCATATTCTAATGTACACAGTCCTAAAACATGCAGCAGAAATAACCAAAAGATGATTTAACTTTGAAATTTAGTAAGTAGATAATAGCTTTTCTTACAGGTGATCCTGCAGCTTTAGTTTTGCTACCAAAAAAATAAAATTGAACCCAACAAAAGAGAACAGCTACAGGACAGGTCACAGGTTACCAGTCTCTAAGAACTGCATATAGACCAACTGACCCGGTGGCCATGGCGATGCTAACAGACCACAAAGCAATACAGGCAGAAGCGAGGCTGGCGTAGGGTCCTTAAGAAATTGAAAACAGCTTTTTCTCCTTTTCCAATTTGGCAATTTCCCCCCAGAAACTGATAAAAACAGCAAAAGGAGTTTTAAAAGCGACACAGTGTCCCATTAGGCTAATTCACTGAATGCAATCCAAATGGACTGTGGATATATAAATATAGAATACTGTTCAAGGCTCTAAATTGGAAACTGGGAATGTGGGTTTACTTCAAATAAATACAGAATACTGTTACCTCCCAGAACATAAATTAACAGTCCTTTATTTATCACACGAGAGGTAACAGACATATCCTTAACGAACAGCAGTGTTATTCCAATGCTGGTGGTAACATACACTGCCCTGGGAAAAAGGCAGACACTGAACTCAAGTAAAACTCTGAAGACTTTTATCTTTTAAAATGCGTTCACTTGCAATTTTTAAATCAAACTGGGCACGGGAAAAAGAGTGTCAAACCAGCCCTGTCTCATCTTGTACAGGAGAGGCCAGAAAACCCGATTTGGTAAGGAATCTGTTTCTTGGAGCAGCCGCTCTCTCCATCCTGTACCCACAGAGAGGGCTGCGGTGGATTGAGGAGCTGGAGGCTGCCGACTCCATCCACGCGGAAACGCATCGCCGAGTCAGGCTGCACGCAAGAGAAAGCACTAATGACTCCAAATGATGTAGAGTTTGCTAGCGTGAAAGCTCCCCCTTCCACTTCAACTTTATATATTTAAAAAAATAAATCATTAGAGGTGTGGCGTGATAAAAAAATTGACTAGATTCAGCATTTATCCGAGCGTGTGGATACAGATGAGCCTGGTAATGTCAAATACTTTTAAATCTAAGCAAAATTCCTCCTATTCATTAAGCAATATAAAGTATCTGTTTCAGTGTGTATCTCTCTGCATTGTAGATTACAAAAATTCCACAGCAGTTTCAGTGGCCCACACTCGTCACCCCAACCGTGAAACCGGTTTTGGCTAGTAGCACATAAAATGTCCCTTGCTGCCAAAGAGCTGGATCTTCAGTGCAAACGCAACTGTGCTTCTTAAGGAATAACCAACCTGTATTATCCTCTGAAACACTCTTCTCGGAGTGCCAGTAATTAACATGGAAGTTAAGGCATTTTCTAACAAATTAAGTAAACGGTTATATGCTGGGTTACGTGACTTCATTCACCTGAGCCAACAGCTGTGCACCTTATAAAGGTAACGAGCTGACCTATGATACATAGCGAGCATCCATTTATGGAGCAACATTATTCTGCCTGACCCCGTCAACATTTACATGATTTGTAAGCAATATGCAAGTTTTACAAGCTTTTTAATCCATGAGAATAAAGCACTTAGATCATGCCTGCAGCACGGACCTTGGCTGTAACTCCACTCATAACCCCACCCCCTCAAACTGCTCTTCAGCGTTTCTTGAAGCCAAGCAAAACTTAGCATACATTACAAATAGATCGAGACAAGTTTAAGATGATCAGGAAAAAAATAAAAAAAAAGAATACTCAAGTAGCTGAAGAACAGTACATTTCCCAGCTTTTACATTCAGGAACATCTTACAAATGTTTAAAGCAACTGGGTAAATTCCCCCCCTAGTCTAACTTCACTTAACATTTCTGCAACAAGAAAAACCAGGCCTACTATCTTGCAAGTCTGTCACTAAATAAAAAAAAGTCACAGTATTTAAAAGCTTAATCAAAAGCAGTTGTGAATACAAATCAATTCCCAGGGTATTTTTGCACGTAACAGGTAACGGAGCACTTCTCCACAATGCCTCAGCTTCGTTAGACAACAGGCTGCTCTCCCTAGTCTTTTGTTATCTATTCCCAAACTGTAGCCAGTCATTGGTTTCAGCAACGACTGCCACATTTCTGCAATGAAAACGGCGCCTGTTACTACCGACAATCTGGTATTTAGAACTGCAGACCTCCTATAGCACCCTACCTAAAAATCAGAACAATTGACAAAAATATGTATCTCTTTGTAAAACTTCTAAATAACATCAGCTAAAAACATCTTGAGACCTTGATCTTACATCTAGAATCTGCTGAAGCCAACTGCTTTACTTGCATGGGGTTCGATGGACAGTTTACAATTTGCATTCCCGTGAACCTTTACTTAGGCACAGTGATGGCTGACCTTAATCCTTCACCCTCGTGCCAGAAATGTTATTGCTAATCTCTTGAAGCTTTTATTTACACCACAGAAACGCAAAAGAAGCGTCAGCGATGATTCAGGATTCCAATCGAATGCCTCCACACTTTTCAAGGTATAGAAAATACGTAACATCACTTCATCCCCCTGTAATCAGCTCCTAAAAAGCCTACGGCTGTAAGCTCACCATCGAGTATTCAAATAAAGGTATAGTTTTCTTATCATACCTTTTACTGCTTCCTAAATAACAGTTCTAGAAAAATCAATTTTTAATTCCAGCTATTTGCTGCCACACTACATCTCTTTCTTTGGCCGCTGCCATTTCAATTACAAATGTAATGCCTTGTTTTCATCGTACTTATTTACACTAGACGTAAGAATACTTGAATATAGGTGTGAAAGAAGAGTCCTCTTAAAACACATTTAAAAGAGAACGAAGTATTTGTGACTTTGGATACCCAGACTCAGTTGAGATAACCTCTGCAACACACAGCTCCGCATTTACAGACTGTCCTGATCCTCTTCCTGGATGGGCTAAGACCATCGGCAGAGTCTGAGGTCAGATCTATCGAACCTGTGACACAGACAAACACAAATAAGGAAATTTTAAAAGACAGGTCAAAACCCGTGCTAGGTATTCAAATGCCTTCAAAAGCCATTTTCTTAAAACAATTGCGTGTGTGAAGCTATCGTTGAAGTCTGCTGACACACCCGTTACAACTACTTGCACACCACCCAGCATAAATAAATACCAGAATCCAAAGCTCAACAACCCCGAGCCTTGTACCCTCAGCCCTGTGTCCGTACTGGTCGGCTGAGAGCGCGGCCTGCCCTGAACACCGGCGTCACAGCACAAAGAAAGAGGAGTTTAAAGGATTTAAATAAGATTAATTTGTCAGCACTTCAAGAGAGCTTCTACACGAATGAGGTAAAGCTAAGCTCTGGAGTATGAAGGGGCTTCTTTGAAATCCAAATAGCAGGGCCAACAAATCATTCCTGCTGTGGGTAAATGGTCTGCACACAGAGTTTGAGACACACAACGGCCCTGCCAGCAAACCTCGAGAATTTTTTATTGTATTGGGAAAAAAAAAATAAAATCAAGTCATGGTTTGGGTTGGAGGGGCCTTTAAAGACCATTTCGTCCAACCCTCTGCAGTGGGCAGGGACATCTTGCACTAGATCAGGTTGCTCAAAGTCCTGTCCAACTTGACCTTGAAGGCCAATTATCAAAGAATCATCAAACGGCCCAAGCTGGAAGGGACCTAAAGAGATGATCTGGTACAACCTTTTGTGCAAAAGGGAGCCGAAATGACATTATCTGTCACCCTGTCAAATCGCATCTTGAAAACCTCCAGTGATGGGGACTCCACCACGTTCCTGGACAGGTTGTTCCAGTGAGCGACGGTTCTCACTGTGAAAAACTTTGGACCCTCCTTCCATCCATCCTATAGGACCTACATCCACAACTGAAGCCTACAGACAGCAGAATCCAAAGACAAACCTATGGTGCCTTGGACCACTCGGCTGTTACAACTGTCTTTATAACTATCACTAGCAGATTACTTAGAAAGTAGTTTCCCTGAAATGCCAATTTGAATAAAGGAAAGTTTTTTCATGGTAGCCTGACCAGTCCTTTGAGCATTCTTGTGATGAATCGCCAAAATAATTCGCCTTGTCAGACTTTCCAACCACAAGCCCTTGCTGTGCTTTGCTGCACCTGGGGAGAAATAACCCCATGCACCAGTACAAGTTGGGGGCTGACCTGCTGGAGAGGGGAAAGACCTGGGAGTCCTGGTGGACAATAGGATGACCATGAGCCAACAATGTGCCCTTGTGGCCAAGAAGGCAAATGGCATCCTGGGGTGCATCAGGAAGAG
>JAOXNO010000001.1:8311914-8331783 GCA_028565335.1 Limnodromus scolopaceus | reverse complement strand
TGCAACTGGAAGGGGGGCTTGGCTCAGCTGACAGAGCAGGAAAGGGGCAGCCAGAGAACAATTCCCCCCAGTCCAGGCTCGGTTGGCTTCTCTGCGTACTCCGGAGCAGAGCCTGCCCGTTGCTGCAGGGAGCAGCGACACGGCTGCAGGCCAGTGAAGAGAAGGCTGAGACCCTCCCTTTTTCCCACGCCAGTTATGCAGAAACTGGAAAAATCAGAGCTTCTTTGAGAAAAATGCCCTCTGGGAAAGTGGCCTTTTGCTTATGCATTTCCAAAAAGACATGTGGCAATCTTCTGCATCTGTATGCCAGCCCACGCAAGCAGAGCAGTTGCCTGACAACCAGCCAGGAGGATGGCCCCGGGGCACTGTATCAGGCCATGAGGGTCCAGAGATGTGCCTGCTGCACCTAAGGTATGTTCCCAATCTGAAGAAGCGTCCCCAGCAGGTCGAGGGAGGCGGTTCCCTCTGCTCTGCTCTGGTGGGACCCCACATGGAGTACTTTGTCTAGCTCTGGAGCCCCCAACAAAAGAAGAACACGGACCTGTTGGAGTGGGTCCAGAGGAGGCCACGAAGCTGATCAGAGGCTGAAGCACCTCTGCTGTGAGGACAGGCTGAGAGAGTTGGGGCTACTCAGCCTGGAGAACAGAAGGCTCTGGGGGCTTATAAGAAAGATGGCAGCAAACTTTTCAGCAGAGCCTGTTGTGACAGAAAAAGGGGTAATGGCTTTAAGCTAAAGGAGGCTAGATTCAGACTAGATATAAAGAAGAAATTTTTTATGATGAGGGTTGTGAAACGCTGGCCCAGGTTGCCCAGATAGGTGGTAGATGCCGCATCCCTGGAAACATTACAGGTCAGGCTGGACAGGACTCTGAGCAACCTGATCTAGTTGAAGATGTCCCTGCTCATGGCAGGGTGGATGACTTTTACGGTCCCTTCCAGCCCAAACCATTCTATCATTCTATGTTATAAACAAGGTAACCCCATTTCTTTTATTCCTTAAAGGTGACCTGCCTGTTGGGGTGATTGCTAAAAATCAGCCATCAGGCAGGTCTGTGTTATTTGAAAAGGGCTGCACAGAGGTTAGAGTGCTTATTTATAAATTAAAAAAAAAAAAAAATCTTTCCATGAAGTAAAATCATTGAACCTAAGAAAGTATTTTGTCACTGCTCTTTTGTTTTACATAATGCTCACAGTTGTGCCACGGTAATATCAGTGAGGGACAGTAAAAAATGGAACATTGCTATAAATGTATAAAGTTGTGAAGGCTGGTTGTGTTACTGAGAAAAGAGCAGAAAGTAAATGAACCTGATCAGTTACAAATTGTCAATTACATTAAAATGTTCTTCTGGCTTAGAAGCTTGGCGTGTCAGTAGTGCATGAAAGGACATTTTAAAACAATAAAATGGCTTTTAATCTTGAATCCTTTAAACTACAGACAGAAGAGATTCTACTCTCGTCTCAAGGACAACTTGTGCTCAGACAGAAGTTTTATTTCAATTGCTGTTACGCCAGCTGGGTTTATACAAGTAACTATAAGAAGGCAGCTCTAAATCCACCTAGGAAACTACTAATACTTGTTATAAAAGAACTAATTAGTTAAGCAACCTTCAGATTTTCCCAGCTTTCACTGATGGCAGCAACCTGCCCAGCTGGAAGATTGCTAAGTAAAAGTCATCATCTCTGTGGTACCCATTACAGCAGCAGAATCAAGACTTGTGTTACAGGAGCATCTGGCTCCCAGGCCCAGGACTTTGGTTTGGGTTGGTATCAACATTATTCACATGGCCAAAAACAGAAGACCTGAACAACTCCTCTCCTTCATTATTAAGAGTGCACGCGTGCATCCATTCCAAATTTTGGAATCAATCTGCTTTTTATTCCAAAATGCCACGGTAGGATGGCACAATTTGTTGAAAAGGCTTAAGTTTAGCCCTTCATTTCCAGCCTTCTGCATTTTTTCCTGGCTATTTAATAGCCAGCTTGAATCCTGTAAGGGGATAAGCATTTTCAGAGCCCTCCCAAAATAATAACCCTTCCTGGGAAGACAGAGGAGCATACTCAACGTCTACCTCCAGTCAATCATTTAGTCCTGTTGGGTTTTAGGTGTTCCAAGGCAGGAGGTTTTCGCAGCATCCCATTATCAAAATTTTGGAGCTCACTGAACAGGCCCACTCAGGGACCTTCAGACTTTAAGTTTCCAATGGAATGGTATTTTTTGGACAAAAGGGGCATTTTTTTGTTGAATACTTGAGCTGTAAATTTCTATGGAATTCTTCAAGCATCATCCATTGTGATTAAATCTTTAAAGTGTCAAAACATTTAGAAATTTCAGAAAATGAGTTAAAAAAAACCTCAAAAAAATTCCTGCACATTTTTTAAGTCTAGTTTATTATTAAGTAATTTCTTTTGCTAACCAGCCTAAAATTTTCCTGTCTAGAAGCACAGGCTCTGCTATAACATGATGAGAGTAATGGTTCCTCTAATGCAGTCACATACCCTCAGTGATGCCTACTAGCAGGTACAAGTTAAAGGAGTTACAAGACAACACAAGTTAGTAAGGAGTGTTTTGACTACCATAATCAGCTTCTTCTTTAACGTCAGTCCCTGCGCTGCTCAGATAAACACAGGGCATCTTATCTTCTTGCTTATCTTACTGCTTTAGAATCATAGAATAATTTGAGTTGGAAGGAACCTTTAAAGGTCATCTAGTCCAACCCCCCTGCAATGAGCAGGGACATCTTCAGCTATATCAGGTTGTGCAGAGCCCCATCCAACCTGGTCTTGAATGTTTCCAAAGATGGGGCATCTACCACCTCTCTGGGCAACTTCTTCCAGTGTTTCACCACCCTCGTTGTAAAAAATGTCTTCCTTATATCTAGTCTGAATCTACCCTCTTTTGGATTAAAACCATTACCCCTTGTCGTATTGCAACATGCCCGGCTAAAAAGTTTGTTCCCATCTTCTTATAAGCCCCTTTTAAGTACTGGAAGGCTGCAACAAGGTCTCCCCCAGAGCGCTCTCTTCTCCAGGCTGAACAACCCCAACTCTCTCAGCCTGTCTTCATAGGAGAGGTGCTCCAGCACCCTGATCATTTTTTTTGGCCCTTCTCTGGTCTTGCTCCTACAGGTCCATGTCCTTCCTGCACTGAGGATTCCAAAGCTGGACACAGTGGGGCCTCCACTGTGCCCACTCCAGGTGGGGCCTCATGAGAGCAGAGTGGAGGGGCAGAATCATCTCCCTCAACCTTCTGGCCAGGATGTGGTTGGCCTTCTGGGCTGAAAACCCCTTCTGGGCTTTCTTGCTGCCTCTCCAGCTCAGCTCTTTACACCTTCCCTCGAGAGCCCCTCTTCCATCCACATTGCTTTTCTCTGAACTCTCTTCCATTAAGCTCCATCTAAGTAGTGCCAAGTTGCTTCTAGCTCTAGTTCATGGTTTAGGTCTCTTCACATCCTACTCATCTTTTTCTATGTATATATTATGTACATACAGAAAGTATATATTAAGTAGGGGCAGCCAGAAGCTCAGCTGGTTTTCAGCTAAAGTTTGGCAGTCTGAAAGGAGGTAGAGGAAATAGCAGGAGACTGGATTTAATTCCTCTGATCACCCTTTCAGACCCCCATAATTTGAAGGCAGTGGAGCCATACTGATCGTCACCAGCTCAGATTTCACCTACAACTTAACTTTGGCACAATGAATGTATTCCTTCTGCAGGCAACACAGAGGCAGCAGATGCAGGCTGGGGCTTAGGGCAGGATGATGATGAGGAGATGCCAGGGAACACTGAGCTATGGACAACCCCCACCAGACAGATGTGGGTTTGGGAGATGTACAGAGAATCAGCGCTACTGTAGGAGCACCATGACAAGGAAAGAATCATAGAATCATGGAATCATAGACTGGTTTGTGTTGGAAGGGACCTTAAAGATCATCCAGTTCCAACTCCGCTGCCATGGGTAGGGATACCTCCCACTAGGCCAGGTTGCTCAAAGCCCCATTCAGCCTGGCCTTGAACACCTCAAGGAATCCACAACTTCTCTAAGCAGCCTGTTCCAGTGAAAGAGAAAGCGTACAAGCACAAAAGCAGGATGACGTGTTGTAAAACTGGCTCCTGAGAAGCAAGATAACCAGTTTGGCTTAGTCCTTGCTGTAAACATGGGGGACCTGAGTTAAATTGGACCCCATCTCTCCTCCTGAGGAGTGAGTATAATATCAGCCACGTGAAGGAAAGATTTCTCTTGAAGGAATAATACTGAAGACAGGTCAAGAGTTGGCTGAAATTCACTTTCTCCATTTACTCCACGTGTCCAGCTTGCTGAGGCGTTAAGCCAGTACATTTCAGCTCATCATTAATTTACCAGCATATTCAGGAGGAATAAAGCAAGTCTTGTCACTTGTCCTAATAATACCTCATCACACATAAAAATGTGGTTAGCATGCTTGGTGGGTTGGTGCAAGGAGACCTGCTCAAATGAAATAAACCTTGAACCGCGTCTTTAGCACTAGGTAGCATGATGGGCCTAAGCCAAAACCAAGTAGCCCCAAGCTGTGAGGAGATTGGGCCCAGGTTTGACTGCTGGGGCTCATGGCTGTCACCTCTTAGGCGTCACCACCAGTTCATTGTGGACATTTTTGGCTTCTGAAGATTTCTCATCTTGTCTTTAAAATCAGGACAAGACTCACAGGAAAATTAATTACCCTTTTCCTGATCACTTTTCTTACAGTTAAAATGGAGCATTTAGCCCTTTTTGTTGACTGAAAAAGCATCTCTGTGACTCTTGCAGCAAGGAGGCACTGAACGTCCTCCCTCCTCAGAAGTAATAGAAGCAGACACCTAACTTTTAGAACAACTCCTCTTCACACACGCATTGCCTCTGTGCTTCATGGTGACTTCAGGTGATCATGACTTGCTCATGCAGATAGTCTTCTCATAGACTAGTGTCCCTATAAACTCACAAGGATCTCAGAAAGAGATGAAGAAAGGCTATCATAGCCAACTGAAGGTCTGGAAAGAGTTAAATGTAGGTTTCTGGCTGACTAACTTGCTGAAATAATTATTTTAATTCCAGGGACACCTTACTGTGTAATTAAAGATGTGTCAGATCGGCTGAAGTCTTAGTTGTGCATCAAGTTGAAATTACTCTTCACGTTTAAACACCAAATGCTGTTCCTACATAAAAGCAGTTACTCCTTTTGTCAGCTAGTCCTGCCTCTTGGTCTGACCTTTCACAGCCTTGAAACCTGTCTGGTGTCTGTCCACACCCAAAGTCTCAGCCATGGTGTGGTACAAAGCCTTTTGGCAACCAATATCCTGGATTTTTCCTGGACTCGCTGAGAACATGTGAGCTCCCTGCTTTAATGCAGTCGTGCTGAAATGACTTTATCAATATTCTCATGTGCTAAGACATCAAGTACCCAAGCAATACCATATCTAGCCCAATCATGGGATAATACATAAACAATGAAAAATGTAGAGCCAAGTTTAGAGGATAACAGAAAAAAACTCATAGAGAATTTTACTACTTCCTCTCAAGCATTTCTATGAAGCCTAACTATTAATAAAGGGAACTGTACTCAGGAGGGACTTGCTCTACAAGAAATTAGATTGTCTCTAAACTTTTGTTTATATCTAGACTCAAACTGATCTTATTCTGAGGATCTGAATGTTTCAGTGGTTTCTTGAAAATATTTTGCCTGTGCCTTTTGTCTGGCCAGGGCCCAGGACTGAATGGAGGCACCAGAAAACATAGAATCTTAGAATCCTAGAATCATGGAATGGTTTAGGTAGGAAGGGACCTTAAAAGATCATCTAGTTCTAACCTTTGTGCCATGGGCAAGGACACCTCCCACTAGACCGGGTTGCTCAAAGACCCATTCAACCTGGCCTTGAACACTTCTGGGGATGAGGCATCCACAGCTTCTCTGGGTAACCTGGATCAGGATCTCACCACCCTCATAGTGAAAAATGTCTTCCTAATATCTAATCTAAATCTCCCCTCTGGTAGTTTAAAACCGTTACCCCTCATTCTGTCACTGTACTCCCTCTTAAAGAGTCCCTTCCCATCTCTCCTGTAAGCCCTTTAGGTACTGGAAGGGACTATGAGGTCTCCCTGGAGCCTTCTCCAGGCTGAACAACCCCAGCTCTCTCAGCCTGTCGAATCCTGTGGCAAAGCTTGTTCTGTGACACAAGGCCACATCCTCAACAGGAGTATTTATAAACCAGAGAGCAATACAGAGCAGCAAGGGCCCCTGCAGCTCAAAATGCATTGCTACTCAAGCTGGAGGCCACTTTGGACCTTTCTAAAACACACCACCAGCCATTGAGACAAGCTGATGTACTAAACATGTTGGTTAGGAAGGGGTACAAAGAGAACTTTGAGGTTAATGGGGAATGAAGGACAATGAGATTGTTTTGTTTTGGGCACCGACAATTGACACAATGGGAATTTAACCCTCAACCTTCTGCACTTTGGTTCCTGATGAGCTGGAAACATGAGTTTCTCTTAATATATCACATTTGTCAAGCCTTACAGTAAGATAAAAGACACATTTACAGGGAGGGTATGACAAGCATCTAACAACATCGAACAGCAAACCAGACTAGAAAAGTAAATGGAAGAGTATGGGTTTGTTGGGAAAGATTGAACCCCCCAAATTTCTCTTTAGATGCTCTTAGCAGGTAAGTGCTACTTTTGTATTTGGAGATTTTTTGTATGATCATTTTAAAAGCAAGTGAGAACAAGCTGCTGCCCTCAAGAGTTTATAACCTTTTATAAGGTTATAAAGTGACAGGATATGTATAGTGGGTAGAAAAAAAGAAGGGTTTACTCTCTTCCTTTTTACAGATGGAGATAGAGATCAAATAACCTCTCCGGTATCACACAGGAAGCCCGTAGCAGCACAAAAAAAGAAGGAACTGGGATTTTCTGGAGGCAGATGCTCTAACCACAAACTCTGCCTCCTTCCCTCACTTCCCATATATTCTTCTTTTAACAGCCAGCGTCGAGCCACTGCAGACTGGAAAAGGAAATATCTCCCCTTACGCCCACCCGATGGCAGCTGAATTTCAGTAGGATGCTTCCCCGGTTTTCCCCAGGGAGTGAAGGGGTCCAGGAGGAGCAGCTTTGAGAGAAGCTGGGAGAGGTGATGCTGGACGGCCAGAGGAGGAGCTGCCAGGATGGATCCTGCCTGTGCCTTAGGACCGTGTGCTGGACAGGACATTGGGTGCCCACACAGCACCCCACCTTCTCCTCCCTCACCAAAACAGCCACTCGTTTTCCCTTCTTAACGATGAACAGCCCAGCCAGAGCCTGAAAGTACATCTTTGATCTAAGTCAGTGATAGATGAACGATGTGGGGTTTTACCGCTAATAAATACCTGAGCGTTGTAACCGGAGCCGGTTATGCTATTGTTATGATGACACCGATACACGTGGTGATGCTGTTATGGCTGGGGAGCTCGGGCTACATTATCTTTTTGCCTCTTTCGCCAGGTAACTTGAGGCCGTGGCACTATTGATTGAGGACCGCCTGATGCTGTAGCGTCCGCTCCTGTAACCATAGCCCGCTGGGGTTATGGGGCTATTGTGAGGGCTTTGTTCAGCTGCTGACAGCTCCGAGGAAGAGCATGCAAGGGTTGCAAACCTTTTTATTGTGTCTGTGCTTCTTTGCCTTGCAGACAATAGGAGTGGGAGGCCAAGAGGAGGTAGCAGGGCTGACTTTGGCAGAGGACAGAGCGGGAGGTGTGGTAGCCCGTTTCTGAATGCTCCTGACGGCGGAAAAAGGGGTGCTCTCTCTTGGGAAGGCTGGAATGACATTATGCCTGGGCTTTCCTTTGGGGTGCTCTTCTGGATGTGAATGCAGCCGGCTGATTATGCGGATGTGGAAAGCAGGCTAAGCGGATCCGATAACCTGTCATCCAAGATGCATCCTTTCCCTTGCTCGGCCCTGCTCACCTGCTTTGGAAACGCACACGAAAACACTCCATTCGACCAGCCCAACGCAAGCCCTCTAGCCATGGAGGAGGAGAAGACCAAGGGGACCTCAGCGGTGTGCCTGCAGCCATCTGCAACAGCAGCCAGCAGCATCAAGCACGGAGGAGAGAAGGAGAGCAAGGAGATGTTCAAAGCCAGCAGATGCTCTGAAAAACACAGCCGCGCAAGCAGCAATTCCAGCAATCGTGTTGCTGCTCAGTCAGTGTCTGCTACCACAGCATCGTCATTGTTTGCTGCTAACGAGCTAAGCCATGATGTTATTGCGCTCTGTACTCACATCCCCAGACCATCCATCATCCACGTGCCAAAGGTGAGTGCTCTAGAAGTCGCTATGCAACAAGGTAAGAAAATTGGCTCACTTTAACAAAGCATAAAAAGGGGGGCAAGGAAATCCATAGGAGCATTTAGCTTGTATTGATTGGCACGCGGTCAAGAGAGGACTAATGGCTCCTCTTACTAAAATAATGCGATATGACAGCTATAGCTTTCCCACACTATTATCAGAAGCCTTAGGGGATGTCTGTAATAATATTGGGCACTTTTACAGTACGTTTCGTTCAGTCGTCTTCCTATCTTTTGGTGATCCTCACTTGTTTTGGACCTGATCCAAAATCCCTTCAAATGAACGGGCTTTTTTTTTTTTCTTCTTCTTTTCCGTGGACTTGAGTGAACGCTGCATTTTCGCCACCTCAGCCAGGTGCCTGGAGACTGAGGCACCAGCGACTGCAGAATCCTTTTTCTGTCTAATTTTTAGCTTGTGTGTGCTTGGAGGCAATAGTAAGGTTTTGAGTGCAATTTTGGTGGATTTGATTTGCTCTTGCCTGAATAAGAAGGTCACAAAGTTGTGTATTTTGCCATCGGTACTACTAAAATAATGAATAGTTATGGGCAAATAGCACTGTTCTCATTTTCTTTTGGTTGGGTAACTGGAGACCACATGC
This sequence comes from Limnodromus scolopaceus, assembly GCA_028565335.1. Classification (NCBI taxonomy): domain Eukaryota; kingdom Metazoa; phylum Chordata; class Aves; order Charadriiformes; family Scolopacidae; genus Limnodromus; species Limnodromus scolopaceus. The sequence goes on along the minus strand of JAOXNO010000001.1, from coordinate 8,322,851 downwards.
CTTTTTTTTCCCCAGATAAACACTGAGGAATAGAAGCCACATGTGTGACTCAACTGTTTTATACCTCAGCTTTTATTTTAGTAGTCCATTTCTCTATCAGTTTCCTTGCCAAATCACATATATTCAGAATGCGTCTCCTCGCTTTCCCCTCACAGTCAGGTAATACTGCATTTGGCAAAGATATCCATCCTTCTTATAAGTGTTAGAAAAAGGTTTAATATGAGATATACTTGCTGGAATTCAGAAAATTATCAGAATCAGGGTTTCCAGGTGGGTTATGCTACTATTACCAGACCTGGGGGCTCTGTAGAGCACCGTGCCCATCCTGTTGCCATCAACCACAGCCACTACGTAGGATATGAGGAACAACTGGAACTGCTTGAGAGCACTAAGTTGCTCCAGTGCAAAAGAGAGGGCTGGGTGTGGAGGTGCTGGGATCTCTCTTTCACGGAAGATTTTGAAGAAGAGTTAGCTGACCATTATCTGGGGGTGGAGCAAGTATATTTAGTCCGGCTGTCATTCAAGGATTCAACCAGATGCTATCAAGGTCTACCTCACCAGCACATTTCTGCGGTTTCACTTGCCTTTTTTTTTGCTTTGGAGGGTCAGATTGGATGTTAGGAAAGGCTTTCTCACGTGGAGGGTAGTACAGCACGGGAAGAGGTCACCCAAAGTGATGGGGGTGCTGTGCTTGGAGGATTTCAAGAGTTGGCTGGACAAAGCCACAGCTGACCTGACATAGTGTTGGCAGCAGTCCTGCTTTGAGCAGAAGGTTTGACAAGAGACCTCAAGAGGCTCCTTCCAGTAGTAGTTGTGTGCCGTATGGATTTTAATGCATTTATGTTGCTTATAAGCATGAGGAAACGATATCAAACTGAGCCATCTCTTTGCTGTCACTGAGACAGCAATGCAGCTTGTGGTGCTCTTGGCTTTACAACACTTTTGTGACAATTTCTCCCCTCCTTTTGCTCCTACCTGCTCCCTTCCAACCACTTCACACTGCCTTTGTTCATCTGCTGCTCTTCTTTGTGCTATCAAAACCACTGCCAATACCTATCTCATGCCATGAGCGTCCACTGTAGCAGGAGAGGTTCCCCACGTTGGGCCCAGACACATCTAACCTCCACAGGTGCTGGAGCAGGCAATGCTGAAGGGTTGACACCGTACTGATCCAAAGATGCTCCCCTGCCTTTGCAGTGGTGGAACAGGGATTCTCTAGGAATACACATGGTCAAATTTAGGAGTTCAAATTTATAGCAATCATCTCCAGTCACATGAATAGTCAGGAATGGGCCCCACCCCTTTGGAAAACCTAGGTGATTGAAATTATTCAATCATCTAAGTCACCACATCAAATTGTCCATCACTGTTTTGGCGTGGGTTTTTTTTGAGAACAAGCTACAAAAACATCCATCAGGATAATGTGTGGTGCTGCGCTGAAGTTCCTGCTGAACATCTTCTAAGTGCCTTGATGTTTTCTTGTCACTGGGAAGACCTATGAGGAAACTCCTTGTCACAGCTCGGGATTTGGCTTTCTGCTGCCCCTCAGCATTGAGACCTTCCTGCTAAGGTCTGTGTGGTCTTGTTGGTGACACTCATGAAGTCCCACACATATGAGGAGCACTTCTCTCTCCATGACACTGCAGCCCAGATGTTGCATCTGATCAGTGCCAGGCTGTCAGGGCACTCTGCTACCAACAGGTTGAGCTGAGCCAATTTTGGTGGCATGTCGGAGGGAAACAGGAGACCCACAGAGGTCTCAATGTCCAGCTTTTCTGTGAGTGTCTGCACATCAAAGACTTGCTTAGCGGCAGCTCTTGGTGCATTACTGCAAAACTGTGTCCTCCTCCTCATCTCTGCCCATCAGCACAAATGGTTTAAAATGTTTAAAAAACCCTCAATGATTGCCTTCTCAGGTAAAAAGAAAATAAATAATTGAAGCAAAAAAAGAAGATGGGGCTATTCACAGAGGCTCTGTGGGGCACTGGTAGTAGAATTGCAGTGGGTGGAAGAAGGTGTGCTGACTCTGGGGGGTTGAGAATGGAAGTATGGCATCTGGAGATACTGAGGGATTTGGACTCTGCCACAGTAGGGGAAGAAACATGATAAATATGGAGAGGAAGAAGAGGGTCCCATCAATGGGACTGCACCAGAGAGCGGGGAAGAGTCCTGTGATGAAGAGAGAGAGAGGTTATGGTCATGGTGTGTGATGGGTTGGGGACCACACACAGAGCTCCTGGCGTGAGAGGGAGGAAGAAGATAGAAAAGGTGGTGGGAGGCACACGGGACATCTGGTATATATCTAAGGGAAGGGACTGGAACACAGGGCTGAGGGAAAATACGGGCCACGAGGAAAGAAAGAGGAGCACAAGGCCTGCGTGAGCAGGGCGTGGGTGGCCTTGGTGGGAGGGCAGGGAGGAAAGGAGAGGAGAAAGCGCAGGGCTGCCTGAGAACAGGAGCTGGAGGCATTTCAGTCCCCGAAGCAGAGCTCACACCTGTCCTAAAATAATAATATCCAGACACCAATAAAGGAGGCCCAATGGAGAAGACACAAATTTCTATCCTCCCTGGCACATCTGAACTTCCCTTTGTGTCTCAGTTTCCCCAGCTAGAAAACAGACAAAATTTGTCCTCTTTCCTATGCAATCACACTGAAACCTATAAATTAAAATAGTATATACCTGCTAAGCGGCAAAAGGCAAATGTGCTTTGTGAACACAGGAATCGCACAGTCCCGGTCAGCAGATTTTTAATTTAAGTTCTTGCATCAAATTCTTCAACAAAAGCCCAAGTAATATCAGGAAAATTGCTCATAGCCTTTTGTCTCTTTCATTTTCAAAATGACATCAGCAAGGGGCTAACAACAAATATGCCGAGAACTTGCAGCACCAAGAGACCTGCTGTCTACCTGTCAGCGTAATCCTTTTCAAGCAGAGGATCACTCCATTTTTCACTAATAGCAGCATAAAATTCTAATTTGAGCACATAATATACTAATTAACGAGATCTTCCAGCTGACCCTCCCCACTGGGACATGTAGTCACATATTTTGGATTACAATGGAGTTGCATGCATGTAACCGAATCCAGAATTTGATCAATTATTCTTTTTATGAGAAGGCTGCATCTGCTCCAGATGGAGCCAACCTTGAATCCGATATAAACATGATCCCAACAAAAATTAGATTTGAATATAATTACCAAAGAGATTGAGTTAGACTTGTTTGGTCACAAATTACTGTGGCAGCAATGTGCTTGTAAATAACTGACCATCATTTTAATATTTTGAGATTGCCTCAGTAATAAAGCATGATTAAATGTCAATGAAGTTCTCCACGTCTAGCAGCTTTGTGCTGATTCTGACACGTAAAGAATTAATTCTTTTGTGGTTTATATGCTGCCTGGAGGGTCTTTATCAGACTTTACAAGGCCATAAATCAAAGCTGCCAGAACTACACACTGAAACTTGCTTGATTAGTCTGTCAACCTCAGCTACAATATCAAAAATTTTCCTATCTTTTATTTCCAAGTCCAGTTTTAGCCACTGATAAACTCTGGGATGGAAACTTAGAAGAATGCCTTATTGTTCTGAACCAACAACTGTGCTATGACTCCAGTAAATGTTTCATATTGACAAAAGCATATTAGTGACCCTTTCTACTCGCAGTATCATTCACCTGACTTGAACTCTGTTGACCTTCAGAGTTCAGCTTGGGTTTTTTTCCGAAACAAAAGAAACCCAAATATCATCCAATGCATCATGGAATCATTTGTTCCCTTTCAAGCTCGTTTAGACACCAGAAAATCAGGAGCTGAGGTCTTAAATGAGACATCCTGGGAGTGATGTGTCTGCTGAAGTAAACTGTGGTTCCCATTGCACCTGTGGAGCCTCACTGAAATGAATCTCACCTGTGATTTCCTATATAAAGTGTCAGTCATACCTTTAGGGGATGTAGACCTCTTTTGAGGACCTTATAGCTGCTTTCAGACATTGACCGTGTAGCTTCGTCTGTTTTTACTTGCACCTTTTTGATACCTAGGCTAGTTGTTTGGCTAGAGAAGCCAGAGAGTGGATTTGAACCAGTGAAGCTCATTTTCAAGTCTCTGGATATCAACAGACAGGCTGTTGGTACCATATTGTCTCATGATGACTTCACTGGACTTTGGACCAGAACTGATCTGAGTGAGAAGATAATGATGACGGCCTCCCGAATTCAAAGGTGTAATTGCAGCTGCTTGGGTAATTGAAAAGAAACCTCATGAATACCTCTCCCTACCCAGAAAATAAATTTCTATTATCATCGTAATTTTGTTCTTTGGATCTTTCTCTGACCAGTTTGTAGGTAGGGTTTATATTTAAGGGATTTAAGTAATGCCTTGCCTCAAGGACTTGAGAGCTTGATTCCTCCCTGCTTGACACTTTGCCCAATTGTTTATACCCATGCAGATCAACTGTAAAACAGAGCCTGAACACGACTTGCCACACATTTACAGGAGGGTAAAGTGCTCGTTGAATGGAGATACAGGACTGCAAGAGATGAGGACAGTTGAGATGGAAGAAACATACCAGTAGCTGCTTAGGGGAAGCCCTACGCTGAAGTTGTGCCCCGTAGGTAAATTCCATAAATACATGGAAAATATGAACAGTCCATTGAAAATAACGGGACTTCTCACAGTCAAACTCACACATACTTGTGATTTTGTAGTACCAGCTCCCAGGGACACGGTCCTCGGGAGGATTCCTGGCACTGCTCGTGCTCGCCTGGGAAAACGGCCAAGAGTGGTTGTGTTCAGCTCTCCCCGGGTGCTGGGTGACCCCGCAGGCCTGAGTGTCCGACTGCTGAAGGAAGCATTTCAAGTACACTTTGGGGGTTGTTAAGTGTTTTGATGGCTAGTTAGTAGCTAGCAATTAGCAGGAAATGAGCAGCATTACTTGGTGAAGGGCAGCTAGCTGATACCGAACTGTTTCCTTCGCTTACCTTTGTGAAGGTTTTGCTTCACCTCTCAGCAGAAGATTCATTTTATCAGTGCGACTGTGGAAATTGCACGGGGACAGCCTTTTTTTGCAGCACGACAAGCAAAAGCTACCTTTATTTTCTCCAAACTTACTCTGGTGCAAATTTGCTTTAATTTCAGCAAATTAAATCCAGAGGTTAAACCCCATCGCTTCGAAGTGCTCAAGCTGGGCACTCAACTATGCGCTGTGGTTGCCAGAGAAACATTAACACCCTTGGCTCCTCCGGCATTTGCAGGAGCTTAGCACCTCAAATAAAACGTTGTCATTTATTTCAATTACATTTACATGTTAACACTTTGGCAAATTCAGCTGGGATATTATGGCCTTGGCGACTTGGCCAGAGCCCTCCAAGAAGCTTGAGAGAGTCCTTGGACAGGATTCATTTTTTTTGGACTCTGCTTCCTTGTGCTTTACCACCAAAACCTCTCTTAGTAGCGCAGACTACTGTAATGTTTTGCCTTCATTGCTTCCTCTTCATCTTGACTCTCTAGCTGGCAGCTGTCTGGGGAGAATGTGTGTGGGCTGGGAGTTCTTGACTCTCAATATAAACAGCACCTAAGTGAAGCCAGACGTTCTCATTACATTTTTTCTTTGCTTTCCACTCCCACGTAAACACAGAGGTAATGGTGCTGCGGAGTGTGGAGCCTTTCATCCTGGACAACGCACAACTCGTTTACTTCCACGGCACGCACATATGCAAAATAAAGTCCATCCCAGTAGCAGAAGTAGCAAGCTCTGACCAAAGAGACCCCGTGTCCCATCCCAGGCTGGTGCACAGTGGCATTGCTAGTGCTGGGCTGGCACGTCTCTGGACAGACTGACGAGCACCACCATCCTCTCCTGCCTGCAGGATTCCCCATCCAGCAACCTTCACTTTCATCTTTCACATGGCATTTAGTTGATACAGTTGGAGCAGTTGAGGGAGCTGGGGTTGTTCAGCCTGGAGAAGAGGAGACTGAGGGGACATCTTATCACTCGCTACAACTACCTGAAAGGAGGGTGTAGAGAGGCAGGGATTGGTCTCTTCTCCCAAGTAACAGGCGATAGGACAAGAGGAGACAGCCTCAAGTTGTGCCAGGGGAGGTTTAGATTGGATATTAGGAAATATTTTTACACTGAAAGGGTTATTAATCATTGGAACAGGACGCCCAGGGAAGTGGCTGAGTCACCATCACTGGAGGTATTTAAAAGACACGTAGATATAGTGCTTAGTGATATGGTTTAGTGATGGTTTTTGTCAGTGTTAGGTTGATGGTTGGACTAGATGATTTGAAAGGTCCCTTCCAACCTTGGCAATTCTATGATTTTATAACTACTCCAGATGTGAGCCCAAGCAAAATGATGCCATTTCCATTATTTGACAAGAAGCTCTTCTTTTTTTCTCTTTCTAAATCTAGCTCCTGCCCCTTCATTTCTCAGCTTGCATCAGCTGGGTTATTTTTTGCAGAGGGGTCATGCAGCTTTCATCTGCTGCTCTGCAACAACTCTTGCATAGCAGAGCAATGAGGGACAGCCTACGAGCTTCCTTCATGCCCTCTCTCACCCTGAAACCTATTCCAACAGCTCTTGGTAGTAATGAGCCTCCGGTGTGCCAACAATAATAATAGAAATAGTAAAGCTTTCAGGGATTTCTTGGAAGTCACGAGACCCTCATTTAAAGGGGATTAAGGAGGAAAATTTGTATAGTTTCATGAAAGGTACTTCTGAAAACAAGATGTTGTAACAAGAGCACTTTGAAACCTCCGCTAGGAAATTGGAGACCATATGAAACTTGACAGGTTTTGGGTTTCATCACCAACACAGAACAGCCCAGGGTCACTGAAGAGTTCATACCCCTTCTGCTCTTAGGGTGAGCACGAGGGTCCTGGGATGCTGCTACGTAAGTAAACACTGGCATCCCATTAAAGTTCAGTTTTTTGCTTTTGCTGACTCTCGCACCTGCAGAATTGGTACCATTTGGAGGCTTTCATGCCCCATTTGTGTGTTCTCCATAGCCTTGCTCTGAACACAGCGTAGATGTTATGTTAGCATTCTCCTTCCTTCTGCCTTTCAGTAAATAAAAGGGTGTTTGTAGCTCTCGGGGGGAGATAAGATGCAGTTTGAATCAATGGAGTAATTACAGAAGAATATGATACTAATGGAGCTGATTTGAATGCGTATCTAAGGATGAATGCCATGGCTCCATGCCCAGATGGTGCACACTTTCCTCATGATGAGTTATTTATGACTTGACACATCGCAGCTCTGCTGTTTTGTGGCTCGGCAGCGTTCACATCGTTGATAAAGCAAATTCTGTCAATATGGTGCATTCTCACCGATCCAGCCAGTCTTCCCATCTGATACAGCTATGGCCACCCCCTCTTCGGCAGCAAAAGCAGAAGAGAAAGCTTGATATGTCTTCACCAAGGGCAAATCATGCCTGGCTAGTGGACTTCTATGATGGAGTGACTGCCATCAGTGGACAAGAGAAGAACTACTGATGTCATTTACCTGGACTTCTGGAAGGTCTTTGGTATCGTCCCCCACATCTAAATTGGAGAGATACAGATTTGATGGATGGACTATTAGATGTATAAGTAATTGGCTGCACAGCCACATCCAAAAAGTTGCAGTCAACATCTCAAAGTCCAAGTGGAAAACAGCAATGAATAGGGGCCTGTAGTGGGACCAATACTAATTAATATAATCATTAACGACATAGTGGGATTGAGTGCGCCCTCAGATTGCAGATGACACCACGATGAGTGGTGCAGTTGATTCACTAGGGGGACGGGATGCCATCCAGAGGGACCTGGACAGGATTGAGGAGTGGGCCCGTGTGAACCTTATAGAGCTCGACAAGACCAAGTGCGAGGTCCTGCACCTGGGCCAGGGCAATCCTCAGTATCAGTGCAGACTGGGGGATGAACGGATTAAGAGCAGTTCTGCGGAGAATGACTTGGTTTTAGTAACCAAAGCTAAGACCAGCACCAGACTGCTCATCAGCCCCCCAGGAAGTCACTTTCCAGCCCATAGGACCTTGAGGACTCTGCTTGTGAATCAAGGCCAAGTCTTACATGAACGTGCCTGTATATTGGCCCAGAGACACAGAGCTCAAGAAATCCAACACTTTATAGATCCTATATATATGTATATACATGCAAATATATATACATACTATGTATCTTGTTATAGATATATGATTATATTAATATATAATAGATTGTGGTAGAGTTATTTTGGGACCTTCAGAGTCCATTCCCTATGGCATCCCATGCTTCTGGCGTGACAGGTTTTATCTTCTGCTTTTCTTATCTGTCCCATAGGCATAGGTTGAGGACTGTTGTACCTAGAGATACTATAATATCTGATGCTCTGGGGCCAGGTGGTGACACAAAACATCTATCTGAAGGGCAGTGGCTTGGCAGTAGTCCAGCTATTCAATGACATGAACATTCAGCCTCTCCCCAACCAACGTGCCGAAATACTGACCTTTAGAAAAGTCGTATGTAAGCCACAAGAAGAAAGGTCTTGTTTCTTGATTATTTTTAATGGAAGAGTTTAGACCACAAATAAGTGTGCCAACAGTGGTGAAAAACAAATCATATGGGCCATTAGTTCCCCTAATGAAACAACTGGGCACAGCCAGACCTAAGTGTTTGATGTAGCAGGTCCATCCCAGGAGAGATCGTCATTAATTTCAGTGCCTGAGCAAAATGCTGTTGTTTGAGCTTTGCAGGCTTCAGAACATGCAGACGGAGCTTCATTTTGGGTAAGGACTCTACACAGAGACTAAGACCCCTCCAAGAATAATGACAGGTTCCTGTAATTTGGGACCAGCTCTACATTTTGAATGTAGCCCTATTCTGTCACCCTCTTTTCCATACACCAGTGGTCACAGCTCTCCAGCTGCTCTGTTTAAATTAGTGCTTTTTTGTAACTCTTTAATTAAGCAGGAGAATGCCACAGCAATAGCAGAAGGGACCCGTAGCTTTCCTGCCCTGACACAAAGCAGACATATGCCGTGGTTAACAAGGCGATGCCTTCTCTGGGGACATGACAGTCTTTTCACCTGTACACATCCCTAGCTGGCTCTGAGAAGAGAAGCTAAGCAAAGGTGTATAAACAGAGCCAGCAAATAATTCAGTGGGTAAAAGCTGTTGAACCCACATGTCATAAAGCGTGTTCCTTGCTCTGCAATTTCAGCTTGTAATGGTGAGGATGGATAAAAAGATCTAACTGCTCTGTTTGGTAACAGACTTTTGCATCTGTCCTTTGGCATAGTATGAAAAACTGTAGCTGGGTGCCAGAAGACTAAAATAATTTTTAGGTCCCTAAAGTGAAATTTGGACAAATATTTTTTGCAGCTGAGGGACATGAGCCCTTCACTCAGCATCTGCAGGAACCAACCCCAGGTAACTAAGACTGGGCATCAAAAAGTAATAGTGGAGGACCTTGTTCCAGCTGTAGACCTAAATCTTGTTTCTGAACTACCTAATAAAAATGTCAGAGTCCAGGTTTTGTTTCTCCCTGTTTCTTCCACAGCCCAGCTGAGTGCTCTAAATCCTTCTGGGAAACAAATCTAAAGTAATTAAATGCAGCGTGACTCTGCTATCCGAGTTCCAGCTCAGTGACATTTCAAATGGCCGATACAATTTCTTGCTGACTGACTGGTGTCTTCACTAGGAAGAGCTCAAGTGAACCAGATAAGCATCGATACCTGCATGGGATGAGGCCCATCTCCCACCAAAGTGGGGTATTTTTCAGGCTTAAATTTACTCGTGTGAACAAAAAATTTCCCTCTTCTCCCATGAGCACCACAGCAACACGTGTTCAGCTTTTCTGGATGTTTCTGTGGGCAGGTTCTTTTATAATATTAAGTCCAGTTTTTCCTCTGCTTCTACAAAACTGTCTAAAAGCTCTTCTGTCTGCTGCCAGCTTCCTCTGTGGACCTGCCAGACCTCGACAGAGCACTCTTTTTATATGCCAAAAATTCTCAGTACTAGCTCTCTCTGCTGAGAAGATACGTGGCCTTCTAGAGGTTAAAAGCAAACATAGATCTTATACTGCAAGAAGCAGTTTACATTCTGCTTCTATCTACTCCGCTTCAAGACCTGAGTGAACTTCAGTCCTTCATGTTGTGTTTTGCTCCACTCTGGAGGAAATACAGAAGAATTTTTCTTCCAAATTCTCTGCTATTATTCAATCAGATATGATCTTTTGACAGAAGCATCTAATATTCATTACGCTCTTACTATACAATTCCCATTATACACAACCTCCACCCTTTGCAGCTTTTCTTAATTGTGACATTTGCAAATGAATAATTAAAAAACCCCACCAGAACAGATTGTTCTCGTTTCAGCCAAATATAATCATGTAAATCATTTCAAATGTTGCAATCTCATAATTTCAAGACAAGTTTATTTTCGTTGCACAAGAATTCGGCAGTATATCATCTGGTATTATAAGTTTGTTTAACGGAAAAGTGTGTGAAATCAAGCCCCAGATATTGAGATCCTCTGGTCTGAAATCGTGCACAGCTTCTGAAAGGAAAGAGTGGCAGTCCCATCTCTCAGAAACTCCAAACAATAAACTGAAGCAGTATATGAAAATTATTTACACCGAGTCATCATCTATTTGCATCAGAATCTCTTTTCACGCATAACTCAGAATAGTGAATGAGAGAAGTATTTAAGGTCCAAAAATGGCCATGAGATAAAGGTAGATTGTATAGGTCAGGTAGGAGAGCAGGAGAAAAAGAGAATTTCTGTGTCTACAGGATCCTCTCTGGAAGTCCCAATAACTGCCAATATACTTCTTGACACGACTCCTTTTTGCTGGAGATTGCCTGGGTTGTCAGGTATTGGAATGAGCTGCCCAGGGAGGTGGTAGAGGCACCATCCCTGGAGGTATTCAAGAGACGAGTTGACATGGTGCTC
>JAOXNO010000001.1:8301419-8311814 GCA_028565335.1 Limnodromus scolopaceus | reverse complement strand
TTTTTTTTTTCCCCATTGGTTGGACTAGATGATCTTAAAAGGTCCCTTCCAACCTAGGTGATTCTGTGATTCTGAGATGGGAAATTTCCAATGTCAAGCACTGGAACAGGCTGCCCAGGGAAGTGGTTGAGTTGTCAACCTTGGATGCATTTAAAAGATGTGTAGATGTAGTGCTAAGGGACATGGTTTAGTGGTGGACTTGGCAGTGCTGGGTTAACGGTGGGACTTGCTGATCTTAAAGGTCTCTTCTAACCGTAACGATTTCCAGGCATCTTGCTTTAGCTTAGCAAAGGGGTACGAAAGTACTGTTACCTCGAAAGTCTTCTCCTTCCCTTGGGTCTCACCTTGACAAGGTTTAGCTGGCCCAAACTCAACAGCTGAAGTCACCCACTGTTGTGACGTGTTGGGACATTTCTCAGTCTCTTTTCACATACAGTTGTGGTCTTTCTAGTCTCCCTGATGAAATGAAACTGCTCCTGCTCAGAAGCCTGTGGAGATTCAAGCAATTACCTTATGGATGATTGCTTGAACCATAGCCTTTCGGGTTCGTCCTTGCTGCTTGGGGCTTTCATAGCCTTTGGGCCTGTGCTCTTCACAGCCCCGGGTAGAGGGTGACGTGGGCTGGTGACTTCTTGGAGACTGACTGAGAGCAATGAATTGCTCCCATAACCTCTTATGCTCCTCACCTTTACCTTAGGGTTGTTTTTTTCCTTATGTGATTTTAGCATTTCTTGGCCCTGTGGGAATAATCATGGATGGAAATTACCAGGTTTCAAGAGTCCCTCTTTGGTTCCTTGCCATGATTGCTGGTGCTTTTCTCCAGCCTGTCCTCAGTGGGCTGAAATCAGAGCTGCGACCGTGATGGGTAGGCACAGGAGAGGGCTTGTGCACCTCAGAGCTTGTCTGCTCTTCCCCCTGACACTGCAGCTCGTTCAATAAAAGCTGTTACCTCTCAGTGCAAGACATGGCAGGCCCCTCTCTCTTCCTTCACCCCCATCTCTGCAGGGTTTTTTCCGGCCACGTGCCCTGCCTCTTCCCTCCCCACCTCATCCGAGATGGTTTATGCCTGATGGTCATGCCTGATGTTCGCCCGATGTTAGATGATAGTCCCTGCTGTCTTTTAAAAACCAGACCATGTTCTGAGTCCTCATGGAAGCTGAGAAAAGCAAGAACACCCCAGAGGCGCTGAAAGCAAATAAAATTTACAGTGCTTTAGTATCAAAGCAAATATCTTTATTCTGAGCACGCCTGGCTTTTGAGTTGAGCATCCCTGGAGTCACGCACACACACACAGCGCTGTTTAAAGGCTTCCTAGGAAGGGAAGGAGGTTATATCCATCCTGATCCCCCCCAAGAAGGGGAGAGGGAAGCCCCCAAAGAGGGCTGCGAAGGTGCCTGCTGCCCCAGTATGGCTCCAGGGACAGCAGGGGCTGGACCAGTTATCGGAGCAACGGCTGAAGCCGGTGGCCTTAAGCAACTGCGTGCTCTTATTTTCCTGGCTTCAGTTTTCGGGGGATTCTCCAGTTTTCAGAGGGATTTGTCTTTTCTGTAGGAGTATTTTCCCGGTGGGCTTTGCTCGTACGTGTAGGGAAGAAGGCTGACACAAGCAGATTTTAATTAAACCATTCTTTCAGCTCCCCAGGCTAGTGTAATTTAACTTCTTCTCAGAGATAATATTAACACTTACGTCATTTTTCATCATTATTAGTTTCGCTTGTGGGATTGCACTGGAGAGAAACCCCCCTGGATGCAAATGCTCATTGAATCCTATTGTTTCAGTTCCCTTCAGCCATCATTTCTCAGCCTAAGAATAAATGTAACCCGCAACAGGAAGGAGCTCGATTTTCCAACAAAATCAGCAAAATTGCACATGCAGAGAACAAGCACGATATTTCACTAAGATCTGCCAGGTTAGAGGCATTATTTGTCAATAAAATGAAAACACCCACCCCAAAATAGGTATTGACTGAAGGGAAGTGCAGTGGGAGGCTTAGAAATCCATGGAATCATAGTGGCACAGGTCTGGAAGGAAGGAAGACCAGGGCTGCAGGGACGTTGTGGGGGAGCCCTCCTCTGTCCCTCAGTTGGCAGCTCCCCCTTCCTTCTCACCCACTTGTGGGTTCATTAGCCACCTGAAGCAATGAAATAAACACCACCGCAAGTGGAATATCCTAGGATTAGCTGCTCGGGCCTGGCAGGGTCTGAGCTCTCACTTTGCTCGGCTCTGGAGAACAGGCAGATAAATCAGAAAGCGCAGATGGAGCGTGTTGGTCATTGTAGTGCCCTCCAACGTGCAAATGCCGTGCTGTTTCATTTCAGAAGATCGCTATTTGTGGCAAGGACAGTGAGAAGGGATCACTTTCACGAAGACGATTGCAAAGCTCACTCAGGTCTTAAACCCCAAGAGGGAGGAATGCGTATATTCAGATATAAAGAAGCATCTGGAGCCCAGCTTGCTTTAACGCGGTTCCTAGGAGACTTACTTTGGGTGCTAGACAAAGCTACTATCGTTTTAGTAGTTTACATTGACGCAACGAGGTGGTGTGTCGCTCAGCCCATATGGGCATGTAACCAGAGAAGATCTGCTGCTACTCCTCCGTTTTACAGGGGGAAATGCTGAGGGGGCTCATGGTGAGCTCTTCCATCGTCTCCCTGTCCTGGAGGTGGCACAGCAAGAGTGACCGCTGCTGTACCTAAACCATGTAGGTTATTTAAAGAAACCGCGCTGCTCTCTGGAATGCTCCAAGGTGTTAGAGGAAAGAAATGTATGTAATCTAATCTGATGGGTTTCTCATGGTGGGTTTCTTTTCTAAGATATAATGTCACTGTGATTTTAGCCTCTGCTCTGATAGGAGTGCACTATGTGGGTATGGCTCCTTGGTCTTTTCCCACACGCTTTGCCTTCCTCTCCTCTGAGCCCACCTTTCATCTTTTATTTCTTAACGTTTCTCCCTAAAGAGCATTTGCTTCGCAATAGTTGCAAACCCTAACCTGGCCTTAGCAAACCTGTGTAATGTGTAACGAGAAATGCTAGACATGGGATGTGGAGGGTGTAGCTTCCCCCCTTCTTTCCTGCTCCCCCCAAAACATACCAAAACATGTAGGCTTTGGGGCTGATGAACTCCATGACATGGTTTTGCTCATGGCTTTAGACCCAGTGTAGTTGGCTCAGCTCAACCATGAATTTGTGTAGGAAGGGAAGGGCTGAGGAGTGAATGCAGAGGGATCTGAGTCCCTAATGCAGCCCGTCACACAAGAAATCACAGCTGGAGAGCACGGCCAGTGGGAAGGCAGAGGTAGGAGGGAAAGAGAAACTGCCTTCATGCTGAAAACATGGAAGTAAGGCAAGATTTGGGAGGTGAACAAAACCCGTCCTGATCCTGCTTCCTCTCCTGTTCCTCCCCAAAACAGCATGATTTGAACAAGAGCAGAGCGGGGACCTGAATATCTATTTTGTAATTTCTTTTTTTTCATTCATTCTCCCTTTTTATTCTCTCTCCCCATATGTCATGCTTGAAATTATTTCTATTTCTGCTAAAGAAATTTTTGTGTTGTTGTTTGGCAAACAAAACAAAGCGAGAAGCCAAGATGGAAAACTTGGAGCAGCTCTAATAAGTTTATTAATACTCACCATGGCTGTACGTCAGAAAACTCTTGTTTCATAATGCGGCCTCTGAAAGTATTGATATTTGCTACCAGCGTGGCTATTTCGGCTCTGCCCTTCTGCCTTTCCTGGTTGTGTCATAAAATGCGTCACAGCAGCCTGACACCTGCTAACCTCGAGAAATACCCCACTACAACGATGCCCATGATTTTCTGTAAATGATCGGCTCAAAGGCTTTTAATGTATTTTGGACCTCAGTCATTATGGATTTCTGGCAATGGCAAAGGGTAATAAGATAATGGGTAGATATTTTCCAGCGCTGTGCTTCACTCATCCTGCCAGGCTGCTCTCTGCAGGTGGAGCTGGAGGGCAAGAACCCAAACCAGTTACGCTGCACATCGGGTCTGTAAGTGGGATAATAAGGGGCAGCTTAGCAGAGTTACCGAACTGATACGGGAATTTGGCATGGCATCGGCTTTCTCCTTACCTCACAGTGAGTGCGGTGAACCTGGGCGATTAATGTTCTGGGTCTTTCAGGGGACACGGGTAATCTAATACGGCAAAGTAAACCTTTTTCTCAGGAATAAATTAGAAGCGAGCTACTCCACTTTAGTTTTTAACCTCTTTTTTTATCCTTGTCCTTTGCCTGGCTTGGAAGCAAGTGTGGGGATGTTTGGGAAGGAATCTCCCAGGTAACTGGGATGCAGGGTCCTGATGCAGACCCGTCTTTACTGTGATCATATCGTATCATATCTATGATTATCAGGAGACTTGCGTGACTCTACGACCTGATACGCTGCCAGGGTCGGATTAGGAGCTCTGGGAGTTTAGCTTTGATTTCAAAGGGAGATATTTAGCTAATAATCCTTTGCAGGTCTGCACAGGAATGCGGAGGGGAGGCATCTCTCCGCTGAGGCACCAACAGATTTATTACCCTGCTCTCTGCCGTGAGCATGGGCTGGGAAGGGGCAGTGGTGGAAGGCTGTTTCCTCGCCTGCAGAAGGCATTAAGCCCTGCCTTGCTGAGAGAAGCAAATCGCAGTGGCTTCCCCCTCCAGGCAGCTCATTTCCCTTTCCCCTTCCCCTCTTTTGTTCCCCTTCAAGGCACTTTATACAGCTGCTCTGCTAACTGCACCCTCAAATTGCTACAGCTCTGCTAGTGGTTTCTCCTAAATTTCTTCTGCTCAGTCAGCAAAAAACTCATAGGACAGAGCACTGCAGTATGTTTTCAACTTATTGAGCACCTCCTAAGCAGACTCTCCTTCTCCTTACTACTCCTCCTTACAAACAAAATCTCCTGCCATGTGTTTGCAAAAAAGTTTTCTACAGAGAAAACTGCAACTTCAGTACCCCAAGCTTGCCAGGCACTGCCTAAGATGAGAGTGACTATTCCTTCTGGGATATTAGGTCTGGATTGGACGTTTATTACAAGGACATACTGTCTTCCAGTTTTGGACAGGCTCCTTTTTTAACCCAGATTTCACAGAACAGCATATGCAAACAGCAGGTTTGTGTAGCGGCTCCTCACCTCCCCTTCTCCTCAGCAGAGCCTTCCTCCACTCCAGAGCCCCCTGCTGCAGCGGGAAGACCGATTGATTTCTCCTCCCAGCTTTGGCCTTGACATGTGGTTCAACCTTGCCTTGATCTGAACTTCTGCCCTCTCAATTTGTCCACTCTGCTCCCCGTATCCCAGATTTCGTGACACAGCGTGGGACCCAGGAGGTTTGGAGCAGGTTTGGGTGAGGCAGGGAGCAGTCTCACTGCAATAACCCCAACAGCCAGTCGCAACAGGGCTCTGCTCCAAAACGCTGAGCTTCACCGTGGTAGCTGGTGAGATACAGGCTCTGTGCCCTACTCAGTCCCCTCCTCACAACCTGGTGTCTCCTAAGGGTATCCCCAGCATATGCTAAGGATAAGAAGCTGTCCAAAAAGATTTGGGGTGAATGACCTCCCCTACAGAAAGACATTGCATCAGTGATGAGATACGGACACATCCCACCCGTGCAGGAGGACCGCTCCATCCTTTTATTTCCGCCTTCCTGCCTTAATCCAGGATATGCCCCGGCAGGCGGTCTGCAGGCCCAGAGGATCCCGTTGGCCTCAATCCACTGCCTGCATAAATTCTGCAAGGAAGTCTGTCAATACTAAAACACCCAAGAAATGAATTTGCAGCAAATCCCTTTGATCTCTCATGAGATATTTGAAATCAGATCATAGTCGACTGTTGAAGGTTTGCCCACTTCACATTCCTGGCAAAGGATCTGCCTTCCTTTACATCTTGCACACTGGGACCCTCTCATTTATGACACTCCTATATCCCTGCAGCATAAAATTGCTCATTTCTGCTGATATGGACACGTAAACTCCTCTAGAGAATTAGAAATCACTGCCTCTTTTCAGAATTTTGATGTAATAAAAAGAAGGCACTCTGAAAGAAATCTGTATGACAAAATGAATAGCCTGAAAGGGCAGAAAGAATCTTTATGCATGTCTAATCTAACCTCCCAAAGAGCATAGCTATTGACTATTATATAGTAACATCCATACAAAGATCAGCAAGAAAATTCAGCAGCATTTCAGCTTGTGTTTGAAAGAGATGTCCGTTTTACTCCATCACTTTTGAAAGGGACATTGCTTAGAGCTAAGAAAAGTGGTTTTTTGATTCAGCTACCGCAAAAAAAAGAGAGGCAGCCTTCCTCATGCTGCTCATGGCTGAATTCACTTTTCTTCTTTCTCCAAATTCTGTAGGTTTTAGCCTCCTGTAGGCATTTTTGCTTGATTAACTACTAGCAATTGTTCCTTGGTAATGAAGGATGCTTTGTTAGCAGCATCCTAACCACCACATTCCTGGTGGGCCTTTGAACTCGAGGGAAGGCAACACCTTCCTTTTCTGGAAAGCAATTCTCTTGAACTGTGAGGAGTTGCGGGTTATTTATGCTTGGAAAGCAGAATACATTTGATAGGAATGCAACTTTTTGTTCCCAGCCAAAAATCACACCTGTGAGCCTTTGATTCAGGGAATCCTATTGTGATGAAAAAGGCTTCGTAAAATAGCAGCGTGGTCTCCCCCTGCGAAATAGAAGATTAAATCGTGATCACCCTGCTGTTGACTCAACTGTTAGCAGCTGAAATATTATTTGCTCAACACACTTAACTCGGTTATGATCTGCAGAAAGATACTGTGGGTAGAGTGACTCCGAAACACAAAGGAGCCTCACAATTTCCCCATTAAAAGAGAATTATTCGTATTTACCAAAGGGAAAATTAAAAGCAGGTTTTCACGAGAATTTCAAGCCAATCCAGCTCTGCCTGGCTGCCAAAAGGGACAGTTCTGCTTCCCTGTCCTGTCCCACCCCACCCTATCCCCAGCTGTGCATTCCTGCCACCACCACCATGCCAGGCTAGCAGTTGTGAAACCACATGGTGAGGCACCATGACCCACCAAACTGATCCAACTTGCTGGTAGCTCCACAGTGAGTTGTGCTGACACAAGGGAGCAAGCAGAAACATGTGGCCAGGGCATGGAGTGGGCAGGGAGTAGGCAGGACCACACCTTTGGTGACAACATGGTCTTAGATTGTCTTAGGCTGATTGTGAACTGCGGGCATAGCTGAAGGGACATACCAGTGATGGTCCTGGTCCAGGACAGTGGACCAACCCACTTCCCACAGAGGGTTTTATAAGCAAAGACAAGAAAAATCTCTTGGCCAAGGTCAAGAGAAAGGGTGGTGTTGACTGCAACCAGAGCATGGAGAATGTGGGCTGAGTGCGATGGGACCCAAAGCCACCAGACCGGCCAGCGCTCAAGTGTGGGAGCACGTCACCAGCTCTGCACTGCCAAGGCTTGTCATGGCCAGGAGCCGGTTTATGAAATCCTAACCCTTTGCACTCATACTGCTATAAAGTTGTAAATGCACATGATAGATCATGCAAGAGGTGGTGGTGGTGTCTCTCTCCCATGGACAGGCAATGATGCATTTGCAGGAGGGGACACAGGGAGTCTCCATACCTGTTTCTATCATGACCTCCCTGTATTCCTGTGCCCAGGTAGCAAAGGTAGGTTTCCTAGGTTTCCTGGGGCAATAAAAGAGGGGGTAAAGCTCTCCCCATTACTACTGCCCAGTGTGACATGCATTTAAGGAGTCCTGAGATGTTACCAACTCTGTTCCCACTGCAGCTGGGTCCTCCCCCAGCATGCACATTCTGTGGGCTGTTCCTGGCTCGCAGGCTGTAGCTACAACCTCAGCGTGGGGATGTCTTTCTCCAGAGATCGTTTCTGTGGTCTGCATTTTTGCATGCTTCATACCCCGACGCACGCCGTGCCCAGCCTCCAGCCCCGCGGCTGACGTATGGCTCGGCCCCACCACGTGCCACCTGCACAGAAGGGGGTTGGAGTAAATTCAGGGCTAAATCACTGAGAAGGAACGTGCCCATTAAGGGGGGACGTGACAAACCCCTGCACTAAGGCATCACAGGGCTCTGCGTGTTGTTTGCAACTTGTGACAGCAGAACATTTTTAGATCATATTTCTGCCAACACTGCTGATGATTAAAGATGAAAGAGTTTTTCATGGCTCTTTGCCTCATTTTCCTGTCCGATGCCAGCAGAGAAGTGCAGCCTCTCTGATATGGGTGCTAGGTGTCCAGGGAGTCCAAGCCACCAGTGCTGCAGCTGCCCATCCTCCTTGCACTGCACACGTGCCATCAGGTTGTTCCCAAACCATAACGAGGAGTTTTCCACTTGGCAAATCCAGCTAGAAATATGGGAGCCCTAATCCTGGGCTGGCCAGAGCTGTAGGGACAGGTCTACAACAAGTCAAGGGATCAGGCAGAGTGGCTGAGGCCAAGAAACCATCCTCCAAGGCTTCCACAGCATAAATTCAAGATCAAATTTATTGTTACAGACTGGCATGACACCAAAAAGGCCAGTCCACCCTCTCTCCCTTCCTTCCCAGCATCGCTGTCCGTGTGCCAGCATGAAGACTGGTGCACTGACTGGGGATGGGGAGCTGTTGGAGTGTTGCAATGCCCACACTGACTGCAGCAGAGAAGAGCTTCACCCCAACCTGGTTTGCTCCTCTGAAGCTCACCAAGGCTTTCAGTGCTTGTCCTGATGTAAGGCGAAAGAGAGCAGCATCCATCCTGCACTTAACCCGTCCCTCTCTGGAGTTGTCCCTCTCCCCGCAGTTTGTCAGGATGGCTGTTTTGTGGATTGCGAGACCACGCAGGACCCAGATGTTGTCCTTGCCTCTCCCTGTGCTGTGTTGAAGGCACCAGCATTGCTCTTGGCTGTCCTCAGCTCTCCTGCTGAGTGGCCTGACCACATTTACTATGCAGCTCTGGTCGCTGGCAGGCAGAGGATGAGCAATAGTCTAAACAGTAAGACACACCACGGCAGCCGATTTTAGTGCTTTCATGTTGAACGCTGCTTAGAAGATTCCACTTTTTTGCAGTAAAATTATGGCAGTCCAACTTCCTAGCGAGCGCATTTTTATGCACTTTTTATTATTCTTCTGAATCTAGCCCAAAACTTTTTCACTTCTGACCGCCCATCAGTTTTTCCCTGTCCTGTTCAAAAGGCTCTGCTGCACGCTTCCATGGGACTTTTCTGCTAGGCAGCACATTTATTGTTAGAATTGTTAAAGCTACTTTGCTGATAAAGATCTCATCTCTCCTTCCCCCGAAAGCTCTACCGAGCTCCGGCAGAAATAAGTTGCACCAGAGAAGGATTAGATTGGATATTAGGAAAAATTTCTATACTGAAAGGGTTATCAAGCATTGGAACAGGCTGCCCAGGCAAGTGGTGGAATCACCATCCCTGGAGGTATTTAAGTGTTGGGTAGACGTGGTGCTGAGGGACGTGGTTTAGGGATGGTTTTGCCAGTGTTGGGTTGATGGATGGACTTGGTGATCTGAAAGGTCCTAGGCAATTCTATGATTCTATGATAGAGACTGCTGATACTTCACCACAGGCTGGCCCACCCCTCAGTGTAGGGTGGAAGGAGGGAGAGGGGGGGTCGAGAGTGATTCCTTCATTACTCACAAAGGTCTTTCAAGCCTGACATACCCATGTGCCACTGCCACGGGCAGGGACTTGATCTGGCAGGTCTCTTTCCAGCCTCTCTCCAACTAGACAAGATCACCAGCCTCTTCCTTTCAACTTGTGGGAAATGATTGGGTTTTTCTGCAGGGCTGACATCTCACTGCACTTCCCACAACCAAGGATGAGCTGCGTTTTGTCAGACTCTGCAGGCTTGGGTACCTCTGAACCACAGTGTATCTTCTGTGCTTGGTCAGCAGCCAGAGCTCGTGGTGGAGACCACGCTCTGCAGGGAAATAGAGACACTCACTAAAGTGGTTTTGATTCGTGAGAGGCTGAGGGACTTGGGTCTTTTTAGTCTGGAGAAGAGAAGGCTGAGGGAAGATCTGATCAATGCTTATAAATACTTAAAGGGAGGGTGTCAAGAGGAAGGGACCAGTCTTTTTTCAGTGGTTCCCAGGCATAGGACAAGAGGAAATGGGCACAAACTTGAATATAAGAGGTTCCACCTAATCACGAGGAGGAACTTCTTTCCTTTGAGGGTGGCAGAGCCCTGGAACAGGCTGCCCAGAGAGGTGGCGGAGTCTCCTTCTCTGGGGACATTCAAAACCCACCTGGACAAGTTCCTGTGCAACCTGCTCTAGGTGGACCTGCTCTGGCAGGGGGGTTGGGCTAGATGATCTCCAGAGGTCCCTTCCAACCCCATGTGATTCTGTCATTCTGTGATTTGGTAGCAGGAAAGTTTTACAACAAG
>JAOXNO010000001.1:8254789-8278805 GCA_028565335.1 Limnodromus scolopaceus | reverse complement strand
GATGATCTCCAAGGTCCCTTCCAACCCAAACCGTTCTATGATTCTATGACTTCTGTTGCCTTTCAGGACAGCCTGTGTTTCTCTAAAGCAAACATTTGCACTGTTGCAATATGTTTTTTTTCAATGCCGTCCTTAACCCAGGGCAGATTTCCTTCGATTGCCACAGGATCAGGCCACAGGTATTTTTAGCCAGCGCTGAAGCAACTGCAGTGTTGCTCAGCTGCAAAATGGACGTGGTTTTCCTGGTTCAGCAGGTCTGTCCTTCGCTCACGCCTTTCGGCTGCTGGCAGGACTTCTCCATTAAGCCACAACTTCCTTCTTCAGCTACCGGAGGATGAAATATTTTGTCATCTGGAACTTTTTCCTTTTCTAAGATAGCAGCTTATGCGATAAAAGCCTAAACTGGCCAAGGCGGTTATGTCCTTGGCAAAAAAAATCCAGTGGAGCAGATGTGGAGCAGCAGGTTAAAAAATGACAAATGGAGCAGGGTCTAAAAAGTATTTTGCTGAAGCAACCCACAGGTGCCAAAGCAGTGTTCAACCAGAGACGGATGTGGGTCTTGCAGGCCAGAAGATACCCCATATTTTGTATTTACCTCCCTTCCACTTCCCCCAAGCGCATGTGCAGTTTTCTTTGAGCATACAAGGGGACGGTGCAACTGATGGTAGAGCCAGTGGTGACCTTGAAACAAAAGCATGAGGCTTTGGGCAGGACGCTCCAATTCTGTTTCCATCCCTGTTACGCAGCACCCATTTCTTAGGGTCCGTGTGTGTTTTCTGGAACACTAAGAAATCACAGGGAGTGCTGGAAACAAAGCAGGAGAACGAGCGCAGGGTGTGTGTTTTATTACAAGGAACTCCCTCAATGTGGCTTACCCTCCAGGAACAAAATATGGAGGTTTGGTTTTTTCTCAAAGCATCAGCAGCATCACAGGTACCCTTCCAAATTACAGCCCATTTGTTTACATTGAGATAAAAATAAGAACTTTAAAAAAATCCCTTCCTGCAGCGCAGGACACAAATATACATCACACACCTTGAATGTAATTTCAGATGACATGGCACGTGTGACTTGATCCAAAATACAAAGGCCACGTAACACACCGGGGCTCAGGAAGCAGATCCTTTCATGTTATTTGCAGGCGAGCTGTCCCCTGACCTGGACAGCCTGAGAGCCGGAGCCTTTATCATGGCTCATCCGAAGGAGAACAGGCAGATGCAGTGGTTTCCTTGGCAGCTCCACCAGGTGCAAGGGCTGCTGAGGAGCCGGGGATGTCCCTTTGCAGGGTCCCGTCCGTCCCTTGCTCAGTGGCTGGCGGGGAGAAGGTGCAGGGCATGAAGCACCGTACAACGCAGGAGCAAACTGCATTGGCTATGGCTTTTCATAAAGCAGATGGTTTGCAGTTCTCCTTCAGTGTGGCTGATAAGCAAGCAGATGTTGGGGGATTTATCTGAGTTTTTTGAAATGGACAAATGGAGCTGGGAATCTGGAGGGATTTATGGTATTTCCTACTTCCAGTCAGGCTAAATATACTTGAGGATGACCTTTATCTCCAAATCTTAACCCTACCTCTTCTAATCCTGATGTGAAAAACAAAGCTAAGAGATTCCTGGAAATGTGAGGTTAAAATAAAGGTGCTGGTCCTTCTTTTTTCCATCTCTGGAAAGGGAACGTGGTCATTAAGGGGTTTGGCAGTTCAGCCTGGTTATTATTTTATTCCATATAAATCCAGAGCTCTTTCATTGCGCTCACTGAAGCTTTCCTCACCTCCTGCTTTTTTTTTATAGAAAACGTAAATCACTTCATTTTAAATTCCTTTTGGACCACCACAGATCTCTAGCCATCAAAAACGTCTTACTGGAGAATCTAACGCTCTCGGTTACAATGCCAGTATCCATGAAACAGAGTCAGCAAAACTTCTGACCATTTAAAGCTTTTGCCTTTAAACATAAAAGCTGTTTCCCAAGACAAATTCCAGGGGAGCCATCTGTTGTCGGCATGACCTTTAGGTAGTATTGAACTTTTGGCAGACCTACTAGACAGAAATCCTCTTCTGGAAGCTCCGAGGAGGAGTTTTCCTCCAGCCTTTTGCACCCCACAGATTTTTCCTCTCCAGAACTAGATCTTCCCCTGTGCTCAGCGGCCACTTTGCCACTACAGACTTGGTCCAGGGACCTATCTCTCCCTTTCTATTCTCCAGCAGCTCCAAGCTAACAGAGTTCTTAAAAAAAGTCTTTAAAATAATTTTTTTTAAATGGAAATTTTGTATCAAAAATATTGCGTGCCATGACATACTTCAGGAAAGTCTGTGTGCAAGGACCCAGATGAACTTTCCTTCTCCGAGTCTGCTTGTGTAAGGAGGGACGTTGCATCTCCTGTTCTCCTGGAGAGTGGGACTTCTGGCGTATTCCTTGTGTCTCTCTGCAAGAGGCTGCACCCAGAGCTGGCCACATCCCAGGAAATGCTTTTTGCCTGTTCCCTCACAGCCCTGCCAACACCTGATATCAGCCTTCCTTTTAGTTCTTCCTCTTACAGTCTCCTTTCTTTTAACTCAAGATGATACGCACTAGATACTGAGGCGGTAAATTGAGGTTCACATAATGTTAAAATTTCTCAAATTCTTCATTCTCGGGTCTCTGTTCTTTTCATCAGGAGATACATGACTTGTATGGGGCCAGTTAGGGCAGGAGAGCTATAAAAAGACCAAATTTAGGTATTTTTAAGTTATCAGCACTTCTGGAAGAGAAAGATAATCCTCATGGTGGAAAGGGTGTGCTGATTTGCTCTTGAAGCCACTGGTCTCAGCCTTGCTTGGAGACTAGATACTGAGCTAACTGGACTTCAGATCAGATCAAGTGCAGTGATCCTCATGTTCCTTTTTTCCATCTGTGTGCAGCACCCTCTGCAGCTAAACTCCTCCTAATGAGTCAGGTTTGTACCTATGTTGGACATGGGGAAGCAATTCCAGGTCTTCCAGTGGTCAGTGGGGACCATCCCTTGGCTCTGAAGCTTTGTCCTCTCTCTTTGGTCAGCTTTCAAAGGCAAAGCCATTGCTCCCACAGCAAAGCTTCAGTCCCAGCTGGGGCTTTAGGGTGCTTCTGGAAAGCAAATGGCAGCAACAAGGAGCTATTTGCACACAGTTCAAGGATTTGCCAGGTGCTCTTACCCAACCCAGTAGAAAAGAACACCGTTATCTTCCAAGCTTTGAGTATTGCCTTGCAGGTTTTGTGGCACTGTGTTTACTAGTAAACTCAGGCTTAATTTGCGAAAGGGGAGCTGCAAACAAAGCTCCTGCTGTGGTCTCCGGGAGCGGGGGAGGCTGGATTTCCTGCAGGGAGGAAGCCGGGCAGGTGGTGAGGACTTTGTGGAAAGATTTGTTTTGCCAGCTGCAGTGCGGTGGGATACATCCCAAACACCCCGCACCTATGGGATGCTTGTCATGCAGCGAGACTAAAACCCAGAAGTCTCTGAGAGATGAGTTTCTGTATTTTCTGGTATAAACAGTATAAAAGCACCCACACTCCCCAGCAGCAAGGCATGCTCTGAGGGTAGGACCAGGCAGGGATAAAGGTCCCCGGTGCTCTGGGGTTCGGAGCAGGCAGGACATCTGGATGAGGGGCTGCTGCCCACAGGGGTTAGCATGGACAAGTTAAAGAGATCTACAAAAAAAATTTTATTTTTCCCCCAATCTTCTGTCCTATTTCAGTTAGGAGAGTGGGAGAGGACAAGAGTGACGCCAAGAGGTACCTGCAGGTCATCCAACAGCACTGATGGAGGGGTAAATAAAGAAGCAGTGAATTTAGGTGGTTGGTTTGCCATCTCACGCAGTGAAAAATGTGTTTTTCCTCATCTACCTGCTGGAGAAAGAGTTCTCCTTGCTAGTGGCTGGAACTGCATGAAGCCTCCTGACCCCAGGCCCTGCCTGGAGCAGGGAAAATGATATGCTCTGTAAAATATGGTCAGGCTTCAGCATCAGATTGGGTAAATATGCTTCTGAGGCAGCAGGGTCTTCTCCACGCTAGACTTTGATGATGTGTTTAAAATAGCTCCTACGCTTCAGCAAAAGCAATTTCCAAGGCCCCTCCAATCCGTCTGCTGAGGCTGGCAGAACCCAACTGCAAGAAGCAACAAGTTGCAGGACCATCTGGCTCCGAAACACCAGTGCCAGGCAAAGCAAGGTCCAATGCAAAAGAGCAAGAACAGGGGTGATCCACCAAGGGTGATTTGTGGCCACCATGTTCCAGCAGAGCCCATGCAAAGTGTCCACAAAGCACATCCACACCCGCTTCCTTGAAGAATACCCCAGGAAGGCAGAGAAGAAGGAGAGGCCATGTCCTCCAGGGTAGCTTTAAGGTATTAAAGCTCAGGATACAAGTAAGAATAACACTCAGTGCTGTTGTGATCGCTCCAGGAAAACCAGTCTCTATGCCAGGTCCCTCAGGCTGAGGAGGGACAAGCCATGTCCCCTGTGCTTTTCTCCAATACTCAGCACTGGTGCAGGCATAGATTTAGACTCAGTTGCCTGCAGGGAACATCAAGAGGAACAAAATAGGACATTTTTCTGGTTTTAGTGTGAGAAGTACTAACTGTGGCTTGTCAAATAGATCATGACTCTACTGATTTCTATAGGAATAATCCTACACCTGGCACTAAGGTGAATATCCCAGGCCATTAGAAGGGAAAGGGCATGGGTAGGAGTATGGTCCAAGGATGAGAAGAACAGCCCAGGGACCTGGGTTCAGGTTTTGGTCTGCCACAGACCCTCCGTATGGACCAAAAAGACAAAATGGGCACAGGTAGAGGACCGTGTGCTTTTGTGTCCAAGAGACATGCAAGTTTGGTGTCTCTGAAGCACCAGGACAGAAGGCAGGCGGGAGGTGAAGCTCAGCGTACCTGAACATCACCACCTTTTCCTTACTAACAGGGATGTGGAAGGAGAGAGACGTGCAAGACTGCAAAGGGTGCAGATACTGCAGTAGGAGCACAGGGCACAGCTAATGCAAGGAAGCTGAGGGTGTACAATAAATCCACCCAAGTGGCAATTTATCTGGTGCTTTCTTACATTTCCACTTGGCTTCCTTTCCCACCCCAACCCAGCTCCCCAGCCTCTCACTGAATATCTGATTTCCCAGCCGGTAATCCTCACCACATCCACACCCCCTCTTCTAGACAGTCTAATTGTATATAATCCCAGAACTATAGTCAACACCCTACGCTAAGGATTCCTGCAGTTCGGCGCACAAGGGGGATTCATTTGTGCTCTTCTCTGCTGAGCATTCAGAGCATGTTGGGGATTAAAAGGTCAGAGGGACGAGAAGATGAAAGCACATCCTTCGCAGTGTGTGACGAACAACACTGCCTCGTACTGACTTTTTGCTTACGAAGCGACAAATGTTGAAGGGAGTCTCCATGTTTTCTCAGAGCACCTTGTTGTGTCCTTGCTCTGCCGGGGTTCTTTGCATCTCTTGCTCTCCTGCTTCCCGTGCACGCTCTCCTGCGCTACCCAGAAGTGGGCATCCCTGCACACTCCGCTGGCTGCAGAAGGGCACAACACTGCCAGAAAGACCTCAATGGTATCTCTGCACACTCTGCCTGCCTGGCAGAGGAAGCCGTTGGGTCCTTCATGGATGCAATTTAACATTGCCTTCTCATTTTCTGCTGTAGGAGCTACAAATCTTCTAAAATTACCACCTCCTTCCCCCTTTTGTCTCCTATCCCTTGCTGATGAGAGGAGTCAGCCTTCAGTAGGGTCCCCCAGTAAGTCCTGCTGGGAGACCCACACTGAAGAGCTGACCTCCGAAGTGACACCGGATTAGCGTCAGACAAGGCACTGCATGAGATTCTGGGACAGGCTCTTGCATGGTGAGGACCTGGCCGGTGTTTTCGCTTAACCCAGGCTATTTTTAATCACTCTCAAGGGCTTGGCAGTGTGCCAGTTTCGAGTTTTGGAAAGTGTGAAAAAGAGCTGGATGAAATCAGGAGGGGAACTTACCTGGCTTTGCGGTAGGAGACAGGGGCCAGATGCCGAGAGGTTACTGGGAAAAGAGGTCTTGAATGATAAGTGTTTATCTTCTATTGCTCGTAAGGATTCTTTGTCAGGAGGGGACGGATGGGGAAGAACAACATGTTTTTCTATGCTTTGAAGCCTCAGAAAAAGAGAGACATCCTTGCTACGGCAAACACACTTCCAAGAGTGGTGGTGGTGGTGGAGTCTCCTTCTCTGGAGACATTCAAAACCCGCCTGGACAAATTCCTGTGCAACGTGCTCTAGGTAGACCCGCTCCGGCAGGAGAGTAGGACTAGATGATCTCCAGAGGTCCCTTCCAACCCCATATGATTCTATGATTCTAAGATATGACAGCCACATGCAGCAAGGAAGCACTGGAGCGAGAGAGTTTCTTGGCAGATCATGTTGGGGGGTAACGCTGGTTGGTGGCACCCCAAAGCACATAAAGGTTGAAGGAGAAAGAGCTGAGAGGGGCAGACCTGCCTCAGGGCTGGGCTCTTTGGGGTGCAACAGGAAAGGTGATGGAGTCATTCAACGCGGGTGACGAACCTTTAGGGACCCATCCGTAGGAGGAATGACTCGCATCTCCTCATGCAGGGAGGGCATCCTGGAGGAGATTTATGAAGTGGGCAACAAGGGAACTCTTGTTCTGTGGTTCCCACAGACCAGTGGTGGCACTGATCTGTAGTGCAGTGTGATAGCACAGCCAGGGCATACCCACAGAAGAGCTGACTCCTCACGCCGAGAGGCACAGCTACTGAAATATTCCTGGTGAGGCCAGGTTTCTCTCTTTTTTTTTTTCCTTCACTGACTTTTTTTCTTTTCCTTCTTCTTTTTTCTCCTCTTTTCTTTACGATATCCAAAGCAAACTACGGTCGGACTCTTGCCCTGACCCAGCAAGTGGGGCTGTGTTTAATAGCAACCCTTGTTTTCCAAGCTCTACAAGATGAAGTGTGAAGGACTTCCAGCCCTGCTTGCGGGCTGACTCCTGGAGGGGTCAGCAGCTGGTGCACCCAGCGATGCGTTTCCTGCCCCGCGGCAGCGAACGAGAGGCGAAGGGAGGAAACAGATGTGGAAATTCCTCCCTTCCCTCCCTTCCCCCCCCCCAAAGGCCTGTCGCTCAAAAGCAGCAAGAAGAAAGCAGATTCGGGCTCTTTTACAGCGTGGTGGTAACAACTGCTGAGCTTTGCTGACGGAAATGGGCTGCTGATCCTGATAGTGGGGTAATCATGTTGCCACACAAACAAGCAAGAGAGGAGGAAAACAGATTTTGGTTTGTCCACTTGCTATTTTTCTGGCTTAGCAATATCTTATATGTTACAACTAATGTACGTGCTGTTCCCCTCATCCTAAAGCGTAATATCTAGCTGAGGAGAGCCATGATGGAAATTCCTGCAATTATTAGCTACATGCTTACATTTAGTCTTAGTTTGTATTGGATCAGGAAGAGAAGTCTGATAAGGTTTTGGGAGAGGGTTCTCATTCATAGAATCATAGAACGGTTAGAGTTGGAAGGGACCTTAAAGATCATCAAGTTCCAACCCCCCTGCCCTGGGCAGGGACACCTCCCACTAGAGCAGGTTGCTCAAAGCCCCATCCAGCCTGGCCTTGAACACCTCCAGGGATGGGGCAAATCGAAATATTTTATAGAGAATAAACACACGAGGGAATATATACTAATTTTCTTTGTTTGTCATGTTAGAAGGATGGTGGTGAAGATTGCAGCAAGCTCCTAAAGGGCTTTCCAGGATGCAAGCTCTGCGGTACAGGTACAAACTGGGAGGCAATCCTAAAGCTCCCACTGTCCAGTAAAAGGAAAGAGAAATCACCCCATTTTCATGATGGCAAATCAGTCAGACAGAGACATGCACAAAGTATATTATTCCTTCATGCAATGCCAATGAGATATATGAGTACCTTGTATTGAAGGGAGCAGGACCCCAAACCAGGGCCAGCTGTTTTGCACAGCTGGAGGAGTCACCTTTACATAGCCAGGATCCATTGGGCCAAAACTTTGCTTGCAGGAAAGCTTTGATGCGTATTGAGAGTCTCTTGGTTAAAGATATGCACATGACCCCAAAATACCCATGTAGTTCTTACTTTCGGTGAATTTCCCAAAGAAATCCCCATGAGTTGCTGTCATCTCCCCCAGACACCTGGAATCCCAGCAAGCTCCCAGCGCATCACTGGTGCAGCCGCCTTCCTCCTCTCTCTGCATTCGCCGTGGACAGGAGAAGTTTTATAAGCCAAAATGCAAGCACCAGAGCCAACAGAGCTGGGACTGCTGCCTTGCTCAGCCTGTCAATCCCAGAAATAATTACAAAAATGAAGAAAGCTCTGCCGTAGCTATCAAAACCAGTGGAAATTTTATCTTTCTTTTCACAGGAAACTGGATGGGCCCCTTAATCTTCCTTACTTAGGGAGGAGTAGGGGTGGGAATATGAAACTTTTGTTAAGGAAGAAAAAAAATGATGCAGATAATGTGCAGTGTTTTTGTCAGGCTCTTAATTGTTGTTGCCAAGGAAATGTATCCTCTTGGGTCAGGGATAGTGTAATGACAAAATGCAAACAGCTTGATTCATGTCTATAGAGAGACAGAGCCAAATTCATCCCTGGTGCAACTGGGCCGAAATGCAGAGATGGGTTTGGCTCGTTACCTAACTAACAGTTCTGTATTAACACGTTCTCCCAAGCTAGTTTACAAACAACACCTAATTTATTAAAAAGGAAAGTTTAGCAAAGGTTTTTTTCATGATTTATTGCTACTTGCCTGCCAGTTATTTGAATAAGGACTCCACCAGTCTGTTCTTCTTTGCATTTTTATGTGCTAAAACAAATGCTCTAGCTTTGGGATTTCAAATCTGCCTCAGCAAGCTTTTAAATCAACAGCAGTAATCCCTTCACCCTTCATTATCACTTCTTTCTATGTCTTTTTTACAAGACAACATCTCTAAAGTAATCAGCAATTATTAAACTCCCATTTGCAGTATCGCACTGATTGTGCGATACTTGGACTACAAATTTGCGGTATAAATTACCACTGTAGATCATGGCTACATTTTTAAAGCAAGAGGCTGTAAATAAAATACTTATAAAGCTCTCTTGTGCGTCAAGTGTTTCCTCAGTCCCAGCTCATTCGTATCCTCATCCTAGATAATGAAGATCGATGGGAGCTTTGCCGTACGTGTAGGATCACGTACGCTGATCCGGGTCGCGACGATGAAATAAGCTCCGGGTCTCTTCTGGGTCTGCACTGGATGCTCTTTGACTTCAGCACAGCTCTTAGCATGATTCAGCCCTTCTTTTGCAATTTCTGTGCCCCAACACCGTACCCACGCTGGGTCTCTGCACCCAATGCATCTTCCTTTGCTACACAAAGCAGGAAAATCGCAGCTCTCGGCTGGCAAAGACAAGGAGTTTGGGAATGCTCGGCCACTTGGCTGTCAGATCAGGGCAGGCTGGTGTCCAGCCAAGTTAAAGAAGAGCTCAGATCTCTACGCACCTCTCCTTGAGCCCTGGGGACACGTACAGCCCTTCATCATCCCCTAGCAGAGTTTGCAATAACTTTTTCCAGCACAGCAAAGCTGACGTCAGTACCTCCTGCTTCTCCAGCAGAACTGGAGAGAAAAACTGGGCTTCTCCAAACACAAAATGTGTTTTCCAGGGGAATGTATTATCCAAGAAATTTCGGTTGTAAATCTCATTGAAAAAATGAAAATGTTTCAAGGTTTGCAACACAAAACTGAAAATGATCTGGTTCTAACCCAACATTTTTTTGATTCTTTGGGTTTACAAAAAGTCCCAAAGATGCCCTGTAGAGGAAGCATCCAGTTACCAGACTGGATTCTTATAACTCATGTTGACTATTGATATGGAAACTGTTGAGGTGGCTCAATCTTTCTCTGACATGCCAAAGGGGAAACAAGCTGACGAAGCAGCGAGGGAGGGGAACGAACAGACCATTGATAACGGGGAGCTTTTAGCTGTGAAATGAACTGGCAGTGCAGTTAGGGGAGAGCCTGGATGCTATCTTTAGGAGCCAGGAAGCAGGGAAGATTAATCTTAATCTTCCAAAAGGCCTTGCTACCCCAGCAGAAAATTATAGACAGTGTTGCAAAGCCGACATTCTTCACTCTAATTGCCACCAAAAAAGTCCACAATGTTCTTGTGAAAGTTAAAACTGGGAGCAAAACTAAAAAGATTCATAAAATTAATCAACATATACAGAAATAAGCGGGAGATTCTCAGAAGTTCAGTGAGGACTTTTACATCTGCTCCGTATTTTATGTGGAAAATGCTCGAGTGGTATAAAACCCGATGGCAAGTGAAAATCCTGAAAGATGGGTAAGATTCCCCACCAGCTCCCCGCAGGGCATCTTGGATTGCAGCATTGTTGATGATTTATGTAGTTTAAGGAATTGGAATGTCACCTCAATCGTTCTTATAGCTGAAAGGCATTTATAACCAAAGCAGGGATTTGTTGCTAACCTGTCCTTCACAAATGTCTGCTGGTTTTGTTTGCTTGTACAACCCTAATGTATATTTTTAACCTGATGTTTAACCGTTATCTGTTGCGTAGGAACACTGGAAAAGCAGAATTCAAAATAATTCAGTCTTAAATCTGGGATGTCTTGGAGAGATCTTAAATTAGTGGTTTTGTTTTCATTTTCAAGAAGCTGTTACATTTTGTAGACGTGTAATGCCACATTTTAAAAAAATAAAAATCCAAGATCAAATTGGGCTGGTCATGGACAAAGTTAACAAAGTTTTTCTATTTCCTGTCAGACAGACAGATTGTTTGCTCTGGAATTTTGTGCCTTTAGGTCCACATTTAATTTCATTTGCTGCCTGATTTCTATTTATAATGCACAAAGCAATATTATTTGCCAGTATTACTTTAAACAATGCCAGCAATATACTGCAATGTGAGCAGTACAGGAAAGAGGAGAAGGCCTTCCTAAATAAGTTAACTGACTAAATTTCTGTCTCGTTTGGATGTTCAGGGAACCACAGGAATGAATTAGAAGCATTCAAGGTTCGCGGTGGAGCCTGACAATTCTGCGTTAATAAGGGGCTGGGGAATAAAGATTCTGTTAACCATGTGGTGGTGGTGGGAGGGGGGATCCCTTCAAAAGGGACCTTGTTTCCCTCAGTTTTCGGCTTTCTTATGATCTGTGACTTAATTCCGTGTACGCTTTTGAACCAGACTATGGCAAAGTGGGTCCAGACCAACCTAAATCACTGAATGTTATGTTTATTATTCTTTTCTCCTTCCGTCCCATTGGCACCTCCACCTATTACTGCACCTCTGTGCATGTGCCTTCGCCACATCTTTTCAGAGCCACTCATCTTCCCTCTCACAGAGCTGTTTTCCTCTCCTTATGCAATATGTCCCTCTACACTCATGTTTCCTCTCACTGTTTGAGCATTCAAACCTTTGCTGAGTGCCTCAATGGCTTACACAGGGAAAAGCAAAGTTCTTGGACCACTGAACTTATGACTGAATGTCCGTGTCTTCAGGTCATCTCATCTCAAGCAGATCCTTCAAACACATAGATTCTTCCCCTGTGGGGAGCTCAACTTCAGGTTTGATGGTCAGCCGTTGGAAATGAACAAAAAATGGACAGTTGGGTCTCTGAGTCTGGTATCAAGTATATGATTCTGCTGGTCTCAAATAGAACCTCAAATAGAATCTATTCTTCTATGGGAAGAATACTTAATTCTGTCAATTAAACCATGCTGCAACCTGCACCTAAGGGAGTAGAATTACCTAAAAACCATTCAGGAAGTGTAGTGATTGGCATACGACAGGTACATCATAAGAAATGAAAGGAGACACTTCTTCACTCGATGTTCAGCCGAGCTGTTGGATGTCTGGGCTGCCAGCTGTTTACATGATTTCATTAACGGACAAATTCACAAAAATCACAGAAATCATTGAAGGTTACTAAAATACAAAGCCACAATCTTTGGCTAAGCACACGCCATGGTTTGTTGAGAACTGGGAAAGAACTACAGCTTTGCTCTGCTCTTGCGTTCTTCCACATACCTTCACTGTTGGCCCTTGCTGGAGGCATAAACCAGAAAACAACCACAATGAGACCAGTCTCATCTTTTTATGACACTTAAATGACAACTAAATATGAACTTAATCAAACAAAAATACTGCATGCTCCACATTCCCAGAAATGGGAGGTTAAACCAGTGGCATCTTACACAAGGACGAACGTCCGTCTTTGGCTTTGCTGCTCCCTTAGGTTTACTGTTCAATAAAGTTACAGTAATTCAGAGCAGAGACACTCACAGTCCGAAGCAATTAGCTCTTAGTCAGGAAGTTCCCCCCGATGTCAAGAGCATAAATCTCCCAGCCCACGCAGTGCTTTGCATTCCTGTAGCACATGGGGCCCATTAACGCCCCTTCCAGCCCTCAGGAATGGCAATGCCGGAGTGGCTCCGCTCCAGTGTCTTTCAGCTGCTACGCTTGCCCCTTTGGGGATATTTCTGATTTTGTTAGTATGGCAGACACTGTCATGACGGCAGACCCCTTAGAAAAGCCTTTGTGGATCTTCTGCACTGACCCCAGGCCAATTCCACGTGCGGCAGGAGGGGCTGGTCGCTCTCTTACTTTGCTGGCTTTGAGGAGAATCACGGTGTTGGATTGCCGAGTGGTGCCAGCAAACCCTGTAATTTCTCCTCATTACGTTCTAATGAAGCAGTGTGAGACAGAGCTCCAACTTAGTGCTGTTTTCTTTCAACAAGGCTGGAGGAGAAATGTCATCTGTCACTGAGCAATGAAGCTCAGAGGACTCAGCAGTGGCCGAGTTAAGATTCATCCTGTTCAGATTAGCTCTTTAGTA
This sequence comes from Limnodromus scolopaceus, assembly GCA_028565335.1. Lineage (NCBI taxonomy): Eukaryota > Metazoa > Chordata > Aves > Charadriiformes > Scolopacidae > Limnodromus > Limnodromus scolopaceus. The sequence continues at coordinate 8,265,941 of JAOXNO010000001.1, read as the reverse complement.
AGTAAGAGGCTCTTACCACAAAAAATGTCCTTCCAAACTCCTTGTTCTTTTCACCAAAACTTTTCACCACCATATTTACAAGTAGGTCAGGACAAGTCTGCAGCTTGAGCAGAGAAAGTGCTCTAGTACCTTGTCCTTGCTGTAGAGTAGCACTCTTGAATCTAAGAGAGGACATCCCTGGTGAAGGGCCTGCATCAGCAAAACTTTGTGAGAGACATATCTCACTCCCTGCTTCATCTCTACACCTCAGCTGTGTTGCAGCATGGAAAGGGATGCAGGAGCCCAGCACACAGCCTCAGGCAGCTCTTCATATGGCTTTGCTACCAGGTTTCCTTCAGCTACAGCTGGCCAGGGCTATTTGTTGGAGGCTAGACCAGGTGGTTTCTTCTCATGTGATTACAGTCTTCTAGGAAGAGGGAACTGGGCTGTAAAAGATGCACACTGTTTTCTCACATGGAGAAAAATGAGTATGTGTATCCTCCTACTGAGAAAAAGCAGGCAGATATGGCCCACAGCATAACCATGGAGTACCTAGACCCATCTGGACTAAGCCTGTCAGAATTTCAAGGTTATTTATAGTTAATGACAGGCATTTTAAGAAACCAACAAAGCACATCAAACCAAACTAGCAAAGCTTTTGTTTGCTTCTCCTCAAGAAGGTGGCATGCATGGAGTGATGCATAATGTGCTTCGGGTTTGAAAAGTTTTATACTATTTTCAGTCTGAAGGGTTTCGCTGAAGTCACGTGTCTGGGCTTTACCTGAAGGTAATATGCCTTTTGGTAACTGCACAATCTGTGAAGACTATTGGGAGCTTCTCTGCTCACTGTGAACACCTCCAAAGCCCTAAGACAATGCTTGGAGGGAGGCGATCACCTGGAACCTCAACTCAGTCATTTATGACTTGTCAGAAAAGTTGGGGTGTGCACCATCTGGGACTTCACCCTGTCTAAATGAAGATCCAGCTGTGACCCTCAGTCTTTTGTAGACTTAAGAAGTTCTGTGAGTGTTGAGGCATCAGCCAGATGTTTGAGAGTTTAGTTTTTCCTAAACTCATAAATCTCTTTATCTCTCTTTTTCTTCTCCTTGGAGCGAGAGGTGGGGGAGAGCATCTGTCATCTTGTCATTGGCCAACTTGGCCCAAACCACGACAATGGGTTTTCCCAGAAATGCCATCATTGTTGAAAACTGGTGTGAACATTCCCACAACAAAGCCCTCAGCTCAGGTAGATCAGTTTTGTTGCCTTTGTTTCCCACCAAAAAGCTGCCTCACTGGAAAATTCCCAGTCTTGTCTAAGCATTATCCTTATAATTAGCACCCACGGATACATAATTGCAGGTGCGTTGTTTTCCAGAACTGGGCAAAAATGAAGCAGTGCCTGCAGTTTTGCAAAGCCTTCCGAGAGGCACAAATTATACTCCTGTATAACTGGTGACAGAAAATCACGCCCACAGTCATTTGCAGGTGCAAAAGAAGAAAAAAAAATAATGAAAAAAAAAAATGAAAAAAAAAGGGAAGAAAATAAGTCAAGGCCCTGTCACAGAGCAGGGACCCGTGTCTGCCAGGTTCAAATGCATATTCAGAGTGTGAAAGGGCATGGGGGAGTGAAGGGAGAAGGCGTGGGTGGGAAAGAGAAGTAGCTTCATCAGTACCGTGAGGAATTTAAAGCTGCGTCAGGAAAGCAGGGAAAATGGGAAAGCCAATTGAGAAGATAAAACACAGCGTGGAGGGCTGCATGCTGATTAATGAACTCCTTGCCCTTGGTGTCTGCTGCTGACTAAAGAGAAGGGCACAGGAACATTCTATAGCTGAGCCTTTGTGCATACAGTAATTACATCAGATTTACTGTCCTTTTGAGTTTCTTTCATTCTACTAATGAAAGTCGTAGAATTCTACTCATTCTACCATTTTCATTTCATAGCATTTCTGACGTTGGGAAGCCCAGCTCCTGCATGACTAGCAAGGAATCCATGTTTTTGTCCAAGCACGTAGGCAGGGATGTGGGATTTAACCTGAACTGTTCACACCAAAATCAAGGTGGGCAAATCTATGATGGTGTCATTCACACATTCTTCCACACCTGCACAAGTGTATACAACTGGGACTCACTGTGTTAACAGGTTAGTTACCCTTTATGAAGGGCACACCATGCCAAACGGATTAAGGACACAGCAAATGCCTGAATGCTCAGATCAATGGTCCAGATGCAAGTCTTTTTCCACCATGTTCTGGCCATGACCGCTGTTTTAGCGGAGACTGCTCCACTGCTTGCCTTCCCTGGTGCTGTCTTGTCCCTGAGCAGAGCACCCTTGGCACCGTGAGCTCAGTGGATCCACCCAGGAAGCAGTTGGTGCTCTTGGGGTGCTGGACTGCTGATAGTATAGAGGAACAAGAGGACAACATTGTCCTTTGCCCTCACCCACCACCTTTGTGAGCTGGTAGACCCCAGTAACGTCCCTTCTCAGCTGCCTTTTCTCCAAACTGAAGAGTCCCAACCTTTCCAGGGGCCTGGAGCATCTCTCTTATGAGGAGAGGCTGAGGGACTTGGGTCTTTTTAGTCTAGAGAAGACTGAGGAGGGATCTGATCAATGCTTATAAATACTTAAAGGATGGGTGTCAGGAGGACGGGGCTGGTCTTTTTTCAGTGGTGCCCAGGGATGGGACAAGAGGAAATGGGCACAAACTTGAGTATAAGAAGTTCCACCTAAACATAAGGAGGAACTTCTTTACTTTGAGGGTGGCAGAGCACTGGAACAGGCTGCCCAGGGAGGTGGTGGAGTCTCCTTCTCTGGAGGCATTCAAAACCCACCTGGACAATTTCCTGTGCAACCTGCTCTAAGTGGACCAGCTTTGACAGAGGGTTGGACTAGATGATCTCCAGAGGTCCCTTCCAACCCCATGTGATTCTGTGATTCTGTGATTCTGTGATTCCCATCTCTCCTTGGAAGGTGGCTGCTCCATCTCCTTGACTGCCGTTGCCTTTCTCTGCCCCTTCTCCAGTTCCACTAGGTCCTCTGCTGTCTTTGATACATCAAAGCTTTCAGTTCACTGCTGAGGTGAATTGTGCAGGTTTTAAGTCCTGCAGAGCCATCTGACTCGTGTGACAAAGTTACACTGTGCAAATTATAGCAGTCGCACAATCCTGGCTGATACAATTTGGAGACCAAGAATTGTCTCTAACTCATAGCATACTGAATATCAATTATTCCAATAATGAATAAATGTTTTCTCATTTGTTTTCTTGTTTTAATTTTGCAATCTGCTCATGAACAGTTTGTGAACTTAAATGGTACGAAATCCATGGAAGAAATTATATGCTTGGAGCTATTTGCTGAGCTCTATGTTTTCCATGAGTTTCCTGACCTTGTTTTAGTTAAGTTCTCACTTTAATGTCTTCAGCATTCCTTGTTTTTAATTGCAACCTTGTGAGATTTCCCTGGACAGACCTTGCTTGTCAGTTCCTAGCAAAGAGACCAGCCTGCAGCTGGGTTTAAGTAGAGTTGATGAGAAAAGCATTTCATTGTTTCAGTCTAACTACCCCCTTCTCCTCCTTTCCTTCCACTGTGAACTCTCTAGTTAGCAGGTTATTTCCTACAGCAAAACGGAGCCATCAGGCCTCTGCTAAGGCTCCAGCTCTGCTAGGAAGGACGTTGTGCCGATGGACCGAACACTTCCAACTCCACCCTTTTCCTCTGTCCTTCCTTGCCATCGCTTCATCACGTTCTCATGATCCCAGGGCCCCCAGTGGATTTGCAGTGGAATCTGAGTTCTGTATCCTGTATTTGGACATCGAGCCGTACCAGGGGATTTCAGTATCCAGTAATTTCTTTAGGTGCTGGTTTACGAAGGAAGTTGGCTGGAATGATTGCATCATATAGGAAATATGAGAACCTCCTAACACATATGTGCAATTTATTAATCATGGTTGAGATGAAAGAAGATGAAGTGACAATATAGATATTCATGCTCTGAAGGTCTGAGCGATCTAAAATGTCAGAAGCACTGAAATTTAGTCTGCTTCTGTAGATCTAAATAGCTCAGGACTGTTTTAATCGGGTTATGTATTTAGTTTAAATGAGCACGGGATGGCTCTAAGCAGTCACTGAATAATAAGATTAACAAAGGAGGTGGATTGAAACCAGAACCATTTATCCAACTCTTCCCAGTCAGGGACTTTTGATTACATCCCAGTCATTCCCACTTTGGGTTTTTCAAAGCAAAACTCGCCTGGCATACACTGGCATATGCACGCAGGGCTTCGGATTTGGTACTCGGACTGGTAAAATCATGTTTGTATGCAAGACGAGGCAGGTCCTAGGAGAGCTGGTGACACGTGGTAAGCTTCAGCTTGCTCTCTCTCATCCCTTGATCTTAAGGTCTGTGAAATGATGTGTGCCATGGGCCAAACTTTTGCCAGGTGTTTTCCGTTCGCTTAATTACTAACAAAATGTGTGTCTCGACTCTGGATGCTCCGAGAACAGGACAATGAAGTCAGTGGACAAAAACAAAGGGCCGTGACTAACAACTACTGAGCTTCCCTCTCCAAAGTCCATCCTCTACCACACACACACAAACAAAAGGAAAACCCATTGATTTTTCATTCTGTCTCTTTCTGGGAAGGGACATGTGGAAAAACACCACTCATCATAGGAGATGAGTGAAATATCCCCCCACTGCCCATTAAATCCAGGGAACAGAGACAATGAGATACACACAGAGGAGGACTTGGTGGTAATGGCAGCGGATGTGCCACTTGTCCAGGGCTTAACGCATAGGAGGGTCCCGTACGCTGCCCACAAGGAAGAACAAACTGAGAATGAGCCACGTTACAGGGTCTGCCCAGGACCACCAGAAGTCTAACATCTAAAGCTGATGTTAGAAGAATTGGTATCTCCAGAAGAAGCTTTTCTCCAGAAATGGTTTAGACTAAATGGAAATATTCGTTGGTTTTTTCGGTTAATGCATGAACAAACCCTGAAAAATGTTTGATTTTAAACTGAAACAAAATTAGTTTCAAGTTTTCATTTCAATATTTCACAAGAAAGCCAGAAATGATGTCCAAATAGCTCCATTTATCAGATCAGAGTTAGCTTGAGTACTGTATGTGCATCAATAAAGACATAAATTTGCAAGTCAGTAAAGCAGGGCAGAGGACTTCACAGAAACTACTGCCAAAAGTCCCACCCTGTAACTCTGTCCGTCCAAGTGCTGCACTTTCCCCTTGCGATTTCCACAGCACAAGGATGTTTAGTCTGAGTAGACATTAAGTGCTTTCTGCAGGGCTGCGATGGTGAGCAAACGCCCGGGGAAAACCCCATTTCTCTCTTCAGACAAGATGTTTACTATTTCACTTCTAGGACTGTATCTTTGTAAAGGTTCATTTCTGACGTTTTGTCACTACCCTTTATTTCCACAGGATGCTAAAGAGAATTATTTCACTTCTATGCTTCCAGGAAAAGCTAGCAGGAAGCTTTTTCTTTCCTTTTCTTCCTCTTTTGTGCTTGTAGGGATTTATTTAATACAGCTGGGAGGCCAAGGCCCCCTGAGGTCTATTCGTACGTAACTCTACAACTGACTTGCATTATAAAAGAATGCAAATGCAACATATATTGACTATATGGGTCATGGTGGCACGTCTGGTTCAGGGAAATATTGAAGTTATCTATAAATACATAAATAAGGGACTCCTCTTCATTGAAGGGTATTTACAGGGTACCTCTGTCTTAGTTAATAGCACAGTAGAAAATAGCTGATCAAAACCAGAATACAACTAGCATAAATTTGAGGGAATTACAAGGAGATCATCTGGATTTAAATCCTTTGATAAAAGGGGCCACAATTTAGCTAGATGAGCACTGTAGCCATGTAAATGAGAACAGGGCTTTTTATTGGACCTATTTGTTTCCATAATTGTTTGTAGAGGGGCAGCCCCATTCACCATTCATTAGCATTCATCCTTTTATCTTTCCTTAAGAAATGCTCTGTAGCTTTTTCTTTTTTTTTTTTTTTTTCAGTGAAATCAATGTTTTGATGCATCCTGCTAGAAAACAAAGCAGTATTACAAAGCCAAAACTGCATGAAAAGATACTGGCTACTTAGGAGAGGTTAAGCTTCACTTTGACTAAGTTTTAATTTTGATTATTTTTTTCTGGTAGCCAGAACTTACCTAAATTGTGGACCTAACTAAAACTAAAAATCTCTCGCTGATTTTGAGGGGGCTTGGGCTAGACCATATTGCTGAGTTCCAGCACCAGAGGAGTCTGTAGAAGTTCGCCTCCATTGTTTGTAGGAACAAGTTTCCTATAAGAAAAACTGTACTAAGTGATAGTGATTAACATTTACAAAACATATTTCTAACCAGAGGTAGCACAGTATCCTCTCCCATGAGAAGACTATTGAGCTTTGCAATTTCTTGCCAAAAAATATCGCCAAAATGTTCCATGAACTTAAGGGGAGGCTGGAGAGGTTCAAGGGAAAAAGATTTATTTATAGAAATCGACATCTATTTGTAGAAATTAGCAGAACTTTACATCCAGCTCAGGAAGCTGGGAGAGGCTGGAGACTGTGTTTGGGGTATCATGTACATTTGGCCTTTTCTTGTAGTATTCCCTGGGCATCTTCTTTTGTTCACTGCCGGAGATGGGCCTGGGCAGATGTGGAATCTGAACACTGCAGCCACTCTTACAGACTTTATGTCTTTAAACTACGACCGATCAGAAGGAAGCACAAGAAAAGAGGTTTCCAAGAGGACCCTACGATGCCTGTTCGCAGGACAGACAGGGCTTCCTTCAGCTGGCAACACAGGTTGAGGACGGATGATCTGTGTGTAGTCTCACCACCTCCTCAGATGGGTTCTCTTTCTGTCACCGGACATCCCAATCTATCTCGCCCTCCTTGTCACAAATTAATGATCTAACAAACAGCACCCATACATGATATCAGCAAGGAGACAGCTTCTTCATTTCCCACTAGAGATGGCAAAATTCACTCTGTATTTGGAGCCCAGTGAGTAATCAACTTCCCTTAGACAAAAAGAAATGCTGTGGAATAAACATAATCTGAGTTTTTAATGCACAATTAGAATCAGCCATTAACATTACATTGAGTCCAACTGCCATATAACCTTGGCTTGGGTTCACAGATTCCATTAATTTCATTGCTAGATGCACGCTTGCCCCTGAATTAAATAAATCCTTCTGTTTTCCTATTTATCCAGGTGAGAATACAGAGCTGGACATAAAAGTCAGCTATCTACTAGTGCTGAAACACAGCACTTGTTAGATTTGTATAAAGACAACATGCAACTTAACGCTATGTCCAGTGAAAGGCGAAATCCAAAAGGTGAGGTTGAAGAAAGGCCAGAGCTCAGGCAGGACCTGCAAAGCTGGACATTGGTGTTAGGATGTGCGTGGAAAGCCACAGATAGAGCTGGCCATTGTCTCAACTGCTGGAACTGGCAGCGGGTACTGAACCAACAGGGGCACGAACAGGGTCCTCGATTCACCTTTTATTCACCCTTTGTTCAGGACAGTAGGATGCTCCCACAGCACGAGATGTTTTCGTTCACGGAGCTATAAGCTGGCTTCCATCACTAACTCATCTCCATCAGCACTGACGTGTTGAAGTCATGCTGCAACCCAGGGCACAATTTATCTGCCTAACACGTGAAAATGTTAAGATAAGCGTGTTCCTTTTCCATTTGCTCTCTGACATTCATTGATCTCGTAAATGAAATGCCTTTGCTGTATCTTGGCGTGGAGAGGAAGCATCTCCTAAGGCTTTCTGTGGCAGGATGAGGAGTCCAACGCAAGTGACTTACCCAGTACGTTTCCTAGGGTTGTCACCTGAATTGTCACACATGTGGTTCTTGCAGACAGAAATACTTACAAGTAGTTCTACTGACAGGTGTCTGGACATCCAATTTTTAACTCAGCTTTGGGGTTAAATAACAGTCAATGTTAACAGGAGTGGCGATGCGTTATTTGGTTGGAAACCACATGGAAATCAGAAGGAGATTGGCCTGGAAATGTTTAGCTTCACTCTTGAGTATTCGTGTTTACCCTGCTTAGGAATAGTTTATCTCATTTCATGTTCACTGGGGAAGCCACTTCTCGAATTGTACTTTCCAATAACTGAAGAGACAAACAGGATTAGATCAGGTTTTATAATGAGGGGAGAGCAGCCCTGAGGCAGATGCTCTTAAGCAGAGCTATAATTTACTGGCAACCTTATCTAAGATATGGTCAGTCAATAAGAAAGCCTCAGAGGACTTCAGGGTAGCCACAGCCTCAATCAACCTGCTGATTTCTTTATAAGAAATGCCAGCTGGTTTCTAAACCGCAGGGGGTAGACAATAAAAATGAAGAGCTAGGGACAGAATAATGATTTATTTCAAGTGGGAAACCAGGAAAAAAAGAAGTTGAAAACCTATTTCTGTTAATGGCTTGTGTTGCTGTCGTTACTCTTTGTTATTATTTGTATTAGAATTGGTGACTAGAGACTCAGCTGAGATCACAAGCTGATTAAGCTGAAATGGATCTATTGTGCTCACACTGTGCCTTCACTACCCACTGTTGAAGGCTCCGCTACAGTGTTCCCCATATTTTTTGGTCACACACGACACACTGTCACCCGACTTTGAAGCCATGGATGGAAGTGCAGGCGATGTGGCTCTGCTTTCCCTTGGGATGCTATCTCTTCAGTTTCTTCCCACAGTTTTCCCCATGTATCTAGAAGACAAGTGCTCCCGTGACGAATGACTCACTGAGAAAGAATCAGAGAGACTTTGAACTTATTTTAGCACAACTTCCCCAGGAAGAATGACCCCAGAAGTGCTAGTAGCACGCAGGGCCAGCGATAATGCAGGCACAATTTCATGGTGCGACTGCCTAAGATGTCCCTGAGCCAGCCAGAGATGTCACAGGCTGGTCACACACCTGAACCGGTTCTGGAGTGGAAACGCACTGCCTATAACCTGCCTGTTACTGGGATGGTGAGAACCAGGAGCTCTGACTTCTGTTCCCAGAGTTGCTGCTCGCCCAGTGTGTTGCCTTGCGTGTCGCTGTCAACTCCACCACTTCTCTAAGTCATCTGCCATCCTGTGCTTTTTTCTGTTTTTCTAGGAATTTATGAAAAACCAGGGAAGCTTGGCTAGTATTAAGGATTTCTAGGTGCTCAGCAGCTCTTAGTGTATTCTAAGCAGGGCTAATCTGCCCAGGCAAGGGGACTTGGACACACTCAAAACTCTTTGGGCGTGCAGTCTGTGTACCCACTGTTTTGGCAGAGCTTACACAGAAGGTCTGAGATTCTGAGCTTGCACAAGACTCGCTGCTCTGCAAAGCACGACCCATGTTCATGGATTTCTGCCTAGGAAATCCCACATAGAAATGTAGGGAACTCAACACCTGGAGATTAAACTGTCTGCTTTTAGATGTCAAGTGCTAGCAGGTATGATGTGGTTGTTTGGGTTTGGGTTTGGTTTTTTTTTCCCACTTTATATCCAGTTGTGGTGGTCTCTAAGGCTCCCATTAATTTCAACTAGGGTTGGCAGTTCTCAGAAAATAAAAATCTGTAGCTTTTTGTCTCTAAATTAGACATGCTTACACATTCTGGTGATAGGCATGCTGGAAATGGCACGGCTATTGATTTCTCACCGTTGTTAGCTTTAAGCAGCACTTTGAGATCCTGTGATGAGAGACACTGCAGAGTTCCTCTGCCAGTGTGTATATGGTCCATGGAAAGCCTTTGGAGTACAACCAGTACTACATGAAAGACAGGAAAAAAGCTACTTGCCACTTCCAATTTGCATGTACTTTACGGTCCAGACCACGATGGATATCTGTCTGTCTTTCCTTTCACAAGGGAAAGAGCACTTCATTATTTGCTTTAGTGGGAAACGATACGAGATTGTCTGCTCCAGTTGTCGTAAGGCCACCCCGAGTACTGTCTGTTAAAAGCCTCTCATCTTTGGTAAATAAACCCGCTTGGAAATGGAAAAAATTGTCCAGCCTGCGCAGCCACCCAGATGTGTCCTGGCTGGAGGTAGGGATAGACCTCCTCAGAGGCCTTGTCTCACGTTTTTCTGTGTTTCCAGCTATTACAGCTGTATTTTTATAGACTTTTCTGTGTCGTCCCTGGGAAGACAGCTGGGCATGTCTTTATAGACCCAGTCCAAGCAAAATTCCCTGTGATCTCCACGGGAGCAGGAGCAGTTTCCAAGCCTTCATCAGGCTGTGCTGCTTCATCTCATCTTGGAGGAAGGCAGAAACGAGGGCTCAGTCTAAACTCACTCGAGGGCTGTGGCAATTTTAGCTGTGGCTTTAATTAGCTAAGTATGAGGCTTTCCATGTCAGACACGACTCCAGAGAAGTCAAATGGGGAGCAATGCTGGTCTTATTAATCTCAGCACCTCAAGGCATTAACCCTATCGCAGATGCCAGTGACACGTTGTTTGAGCCTGTTAAATTGTTCTGCGTTACAATTCTGAGGCCACCTATCACCATGTGTCTCAGGGATCTGATTTCCCCAGAGAAGTGCCATGGAGTGCTCTGCGCTGTCTGTTTGTGATATAAGGGATGTGTGTGTCCACAGACCCCGTGTCCTTCAGGATCAACCTGATACTTAGGCTCAGAAATCTTGATGCCTGCTTCTTTACGCCGGGGCCGGCGGTACACTTTATGGTATTAGAATGATGTAAGATTACTCCAACGGCATGAGAAAGCAAACACAATCTATGGCATGTAAGAACTGCAAGATTAGGGGAGAAGGTGGCCAGAAAACCATGACCCAAGCACAGCTACGATTTTCTGACCTAACTTTGTGAGACCTCTACATTCTAGAGGTCAATATCTAATCTTGTCTGAAGATGAACCTCATTTAGTTTCTTCTGTCTGCAAATCCCTTGTGTCAGCAAGGAAGTCACAGTTATTTTTGCTGTTCCACTAGACCAGAAACTGAGGTGAAATGACTTATTCCAGGTTGTCCAGACAGTCAGTAGCAGAGACAGTACAAGAAGTTGCCTCTTGAGAGTCCTCATGCAGAAAGCGCAGAACGGCTCTTCAGAGGCCAGGCTACAGGCAGGGATAAAATCAGTCTCCAAAAGAGTGATCAAATGAAATTCTGTCATTGGAAGGTAAATTACCACCCCTCCACC
>JAOXNO010000001.1:8233029-8249447 GCA_028565335.1 Limnodromus scolopaceus | reverse complement strand
GGGGGGGTGGGCGGGGAGGTGCGGGGGGGGGGGGGGGTGTGGGTGGGATGGCGGCCGCCTGTGAGGGTCCGCGGGGTGAGGAGAGGGGGGTCCCCTCCCCGAGCGGCGGCACCCCCTGGCGCGCCCCATCTCTGCCCCTTCATTCCTTCGGGAAGGGGGAGGGGGCGGAATTCGGGGAGTTAATGGTAGTTTTGCTTAAAAAAAAAAAAAATAATGAGGGGAGCGAGGTAGAAGGGTGCCCGGGGCCGGGGGGAGGCGACCCCCGCGGCCGACGAGCCGGGAGGTGCTCCGGGGGGTTTCCCCCCGCCGGGCCGGGGCTGTGGAGCCGGTGGAGGTTTTGGGCTTGTCGATGGGGAAACTTTGATTCTCTGGTGACTTCTTTTGCCCCACGGCCCGGCGGGGCCCGGGGGCTGCCGGCTGGTGGGGCCGGGGGCGTGCGGTGTCGGGTAGGAAGAGGAAAACCGAATAAAAACACACACATATTTTATTTGCTCTATGCCATGCCCTGTTAAGTGGGAGTTCGGAGCAGCTGAACTTCAGATGTGCGAAGTGTGGAGGGTGGCTGTTTCCTTAACAAATCTTTTTTTTTTTTTTTTTTTTTTTTTTTAAAAAAAAAAGTCAAAGCTGGGAGCACCACAAGCCCCGGGGACTCCCTGTCCGTCCGTCCTTCCTTCCTTCCATCCATCCTTCCATCCATCCATCCCAACGACATTCTGTCAAAGTTTCCCTGAAGGGCCCCAAGAGCCCCAGATTTAACTACTGCACATTGGGTTGAACTTCAGAGCTGCTGGGCAGGGATACCGTGTGGATAAATGTATTTTGGGGGTTCGTAAGGGGAAGAGGTGCGATGCAGGAGCTCCGTGTAACTTCACCGCTTTGCTTCTGTTGGATTTATTTTATTTATTTTTTTTTCATAGCTTCATGAGTTCTGGCATATATTGATACCGTGCGAATGCCGTGTCTGGTGCTGGAGCAGAGGCTGGTCCTGTGAGTTCAGGGCGATGCTTGTAGCAAACTGGAGAGTGTGAGAGGCAGGAACATGTGAACTTTTTCGGGTTTCGTTGAGAATTTGCGGAGTCAAACAAAAATGCAACAAAATGAGGAAAAGATGCTTCTGTGTGAGCATAATGTGGTCGCTGTGTATAGTTTGTGGTGGGAGTATTGTTGAATAACTCTCTGTTCTGCGTTGTGGTACGTGTATCTGTGTGCTAAACCCTCTAGCACCAATGAGGATATTTAACTTTCATTGACTTGGCAGAGAAGTAGGAGCGTGGAAGACCATTGTTAAAAATGGGAATAATTGCTTGTGGATCTTGTAGGCAATTTGAGAGGCATTTAAACTGTGTTTAATCTCCCTGTGATGTGATCAGGACGCTGAGAATCTTGTGCTTTATTGATGGTTGTTTTTGTAGCAATATATGGACAGACAGTGTGTACTGTGAATGTGATAGCTGCTTGCTTACTGTCAGTGTTATTTGCTTAGGGACAATAAGCAATTGTTTTCTGGGCTTTATTAAAAAGAACCACAAATGCCCCATATCTCCTAAAACAAAGCCTTTATTGTCTTCAAGCAACTGTAGGCCAATTTCATGCTTGGTGTAGCTCCTCTGATGTCAGTGGAGTTTTGCCAGGGATGATTTTGGCAGGTGAAGTGTCACTTGTGTTTTTCAGAGTCCAGAAATGCTCAAGAGTAATGTTGCTATTTTGCCTCCAGCACTTAAGTACTGTTAATTAAAATGGTATGCTGATGCTTCCCAGCAGTAAAGGCTAGAGGTGGGAGAGTCATCTCATCAGGTCCTCGAAATACTTCGCTGCTTACTTTCTCCTTTCTGCTCGGAGCTTATATCCCTTAAATTACTCTCTTCCTTCTTTTTCAGTCTTGGCATCTTTTTTCTCTCTCTTCAAAACTAAGAAGTTTCTCTGAACTCCAGCTCGCCCCTGAGCATTTCAAGGTGTTGAGACTAACTGTGTTGAACTGCCCTACGCTGCCCCTGCGCCACTGGGTAAGTGAGGAGCTGCTGGTGGGAGATCTTTCTAGCACATGCACACGCCTCTTCTCTACAAGCTGATTTGTGTGTGGTGGCCGCGGCCAGTGCATTTGCTGAAGTGGCAGATTGTTTGACAGAGTCACGCAGCGGAACGGCCAGTGCTTGAGAGAGACGGAGCGAGTAGAGAGGGGTGTGGGGGAGTCACTGGGTTTTTACGTACTGTCATACTTTTAACGTTGAGATAAACAACTGGCTTTGAGCGTATCCCTTCATAGCATCAGTAAGGATGGCAAAATCATCTAAAAATTGGAGCAGAAGAAAAGTTGGGAAAGATAGAAGCAAAACCTCTTGTTTACTCGCTGTGGGAAGAAGAGTGGAACTATTTAACCAGTAATTGGCTTTAACAAAAATTTGGCTGTATCAAAGTTTAAAAAAAACCAGATTTTGTTGAATAAAACTATGTTACCTATGTATGCAGGTAGCAGTATGGAATACACGTGGCTAACTCTAAGGCTGCCAGGGCGCTGTGGTAGTTTTAGACAAAGCAAGTTTCAATGCTCAGCTTTGCAGTCTCTGCTGAGCCTTTTTATATCTGACATCTTTGTGCTGTACAGCTTTAGATCTATTTGCATATCATAAGTACACAAAAAGAGTGTGTCAGACACCACTCACAGCTGACACGGTTCTGACACTTTTGGAAGCAGCAAGCATCGAAGAGCAAGATCTGTCTGACTTTGGAGGCGAAATAATGTGCTTAATGCTTCATCAGTGCAGGGGCCAGACTAAAGTTCATTCTGGTTTGGCCAGACCTGATGGAGTATCAGTGGAAGTATGGTTTGCAGCTTAACATAGAAGCTGCAAAGAGCCTGCAACTCTTCTGTAATTTTGGTTTTGATGTTAAAATTAAACATAAGCCAATGGAAGGATTCAGCTGTGGAAAGGGAAGTGGTCACATGCTAACCTGAACATAGAGGTACAAATTTGGATAGGAAAACCAGTTTTTAGGAGAAAGATAAATTATCTGATTGGAACTGCATTTCTCAGTGATGCTTCCTCTTTCTGCATCTTGCACGGTCTTGTCAGGCTTATCTCTGTGCACGCTTCATTTAGATTAAATCCTCTCTCAACCATGCTGAAGTGGGAAGGTGCTGCGTGTCCCTGCGGTGGGAAAGACACCTTCCCTTTGCAGCTGGGGAGTAAAAGCACAGGAAAGTAAATGGGTCGTCCATGAGTACACAGGGACTGTGTAGCGTTTCAAGTGGTGTAGTGGTGCAAGAGCTTGAACTCGTGTCTCCTGAATTATTGGCCAAGTGTTGAAAGAAACTTCCCCCTGCACGAAGGAGCAGGAAGAGAGAAGAGGCATGGTATGAAAATCAGTTTGGTGACCTGGCTGTGATGCAGTTCGTGGTTGACTGCTCTTCCACTGATGCTTATGTTCATCTTTGTTAGACTGTGAAAAACAGGAGGGTCTTGTAATGGTAAGTGTTTAAACAGAGACATTGAGCATACATAGGACAGGAGGGAAAAAACAGCAAGGGACACTTTCTTTTCCTTTCTATGCCTGCCTTTAAATAGTGGGTGCTGTTTTTACAGATGGGTCTTTAGGGGAGGTCCTTCATCTGGCCTGTTGTACACGTGAGCAGGTACCAGCAGAAGGGAAGAGGAGACTTTGTGGAGCCAGGAGGGTGGTGGCAGGACCAGGACTTGCCTCTCTGTGACCCCAGCAGCTGGGTGAGGTGATGCCAGTGCAGATCCCCACCCTGAGAGACCAGGCTCGTGCTTCTTTTTAAAGGTGGTTTCTGAAGGGGCGGTTGCTCTTTTCCTGGGCACGGACACCCTCTTCTGCTTCAGGGGGTTGGTGCTGTGAGCATTGCATGGTATTAGGGAGCTGAGTGTGGTAATTCTATTGTGGCAGAAATCTTATACGGGTTATATGAGCAGGGAGCACTGGTATCTGCAATAAAAAGAAGGATGTGGTCAAACAGAACCTTTTGTTCCCCTTTCTATATAACTCGAAAACACCGGAGGATACCTTCTACCTCTATTTCTCCACACTGAAGTTTGAAGTAACACGTTTCCTTACAGCACTGTGTTTGGTGGTTGACTGTTAAAATTGCAAGTTCTGTCGTAGCTTTAACTTCAGTTTCAAAACATGTTTTGAGCTGGCAGCCTACTTCTTGTGTTTAGGCCAGCGCTGTTAGTTTTGTGCAATGAAGGGTAGGAAACTCACAGGTGGGAGAGCAGCATTTCCAAGCTGTGTCTATAAAAGAATAAGCCACGAAGATTTTGGAGCAGTTGTGTTCACTGGTCTGTATCGCATTTTAAAATAACATTTGAAATCAGTAATTCAGTTTTTTTTAGTCTGGGTCTATATCTGGAAGAGCAGGGTTTCCTGTGGCTTGGTGCATTTTGCTTTCTAGTATAGATGTAGCCTGGATTGGAGTTATTCGAATGTTCAGCAGGTCATCAGCTTGCTTAGATGGGACAAGGATCCTGGTTTCATGATGAGAGCAGGGAGCACAAATGCAATAACCTTTGCCTTATTTAACTTTATCCTAGAAGGAAAACTCCCGGATTTGCTTACATTTTTAAAATTTCTCTGGCAACATGAAGCCAGAAGTTTGCCTTTTGTGCAAATACATGCTCTTCGGGGAGAGGAATAGCACAGTCCTTTAGGAACATCTTTTAGATGAGATTGTTTTCTTTATTTTTACATTTATTTCAGGCAGTGCCTGCAGGATGAACTGTAAAACCTCTATTCTGTCTTCTAGCAGATCTCAGCCTCTTACTCTTACTGCCCCTCTGTATGAGCTGCATTAGAGTCCCATAGAGAACTATGTTTATGATGATGAAGCATGAAACATGCTCTTGCTGTAGTGAGTGCTTTAATGCCCTGGACAGCAGCCTTGCTGCTTGTTGTAGTGGGATGGGTCTTATTTTTCACCTTGTACCCAGGAATTATTCACCTTTCCTGTAGGCTGGGGAGCTGAAACCCACAAATGCTTTTGAAGGAGAAACTGCTTTCATATTTGACTCTGGTTGAAGCAGTCTTTCTGCTTTGCCATATAGTATATTTTGGGGGGGGGGGGGAACTGCATCTTGAAACTGTTTGTTTAAAGGGAAACACACATTAAGCTGCTTTTGCTTACTTGAATATTTATTAAAGAGTTTTCCTGTCTGTCTCGGAAGGACGTTCAGTTCACAATGCCTGTGCCCACTGGGGCTATCAAGTCACCAGGTCCCAAGGCGTCTGCTCTGAATGGGAGCCAAACGCTGCCAGTCAAAGGTATTTCTACAGCGATGGCATCCAGTGGGTCTGTCAGTGGGGTCGGCGAGAGGAGGAGGATGATGGGAAATAATAGAATGATTCTCTTCATTCCTTGCCTGTAGAGTGAATGGCCATTCATAGGACCTCGTGTATATACACAGGTTTTTGTTCCGGTGCTAATAATAAAACAGAGTTCACAGCTCTGAGTAGTCAAGATGATGTGACGAGAAGTGGGTCAAGGCCATTCGTGTGTGCATAACTGCCCTCCTAATCTAGGCCAGTGCCTGGGCTGGATGCTTCTAAACAAGCTGAAAAAGATTTCAGGGGAGCTGGAGTTTATGCTGTCAGATGGGTGAAGTGCACCTCGAGCTGAGCAGAGCACTTACGGATGGTCTTGAGTCACTTTACGTGTTAAATACGACTGTTGAGAGGAAAAGCTTTACTGTTTAGTACCTCTGGAGAGCAAGGAGTTTAGTTTGAGCCAAAGGAAATTTTCTTCTTCCTGGCAGGATGAGTTGCTGAGCAGCCCTTAAAATATGTGCGCTGCTCTGCTGTTTCAACTGAAATATGTCTCTGCTACCTCAGTTCCCTCCGAAGCGGCGTCAGGGAAAAAAGGTGACTTGCTGAGTGTCCCACTGTGTTGCTGCTGTGTCCTTCAGGCTTGCTGTGGTAGCTGAGCTCCTCAGTGCCCTTCAAGGAAGAGTGGGTGCCTGGCCTCTCCCTGAGATGCAGTTGGGGGCTTGGCTGTTGGTAGAGGAAGAAAGCCAATTTTCATCTGAAGCATCTGCGTTTTGGGGGGGATTATTTTTGGAGAGAACAAGGAGGAGTTTGATTGGGTTATGATAGTCTTTGCATTATATTATGACTTTGGTTTTTTTTTTTATTTTATTTTATTCATCCTAGGGCTTTCCCAGGTAACTTGTCCTTGAAGATGAGCTATGGCGTATAATGCAAGCTGTAATACACGTGTAACTCGCATAATGCCTGGCATATCACTGCTACCCCCTGAAAAGTCTGGCGGAAATTTGTAGCCAGGTTTGATTGTCTTAAGGAAACGGAGAAAAGGATGGGGAAAGAATCGTGGTGGTTTGGGGATTTCCCTTGGATGGAAAGTGTTTTTTGGTATTTCTAAAAGTGAACCACTTTTTTTTTCTTCCACGACGTGCCTTTGAGGCCATCCTTCTGTGCCATGTGCAGCAGCAAACCGGGGCGCTGTGTCTTGTGAAGTGGCTTTGCAGTAGGTGCTGCGAGGTGAAGATGTGACCTTTCACAGGTGGCTGCTGGAGCCCAGGGCAGGCAGTATGCACAGCTCGCCTTGCCCCTCTCCTGCCTTTCTCCTGGGACCTTTGCGGTAGGGAGCTGTGCAACAACGTGCCAATTGCTCAGAAATGCTCAGGCGGGGGGAGTCTTGTGTATTCTGGAAGGAAGCCCTGGCTGTGCATGAGGTTGTCCTGTGCATGTTGTTTGTTACCACAGATTGCAACCGTGGGGAGCAGGGGGCCTCTCCAAAGACAGTCTAAGTGTGCCCACTACTCTTCATTTACCTGTTTTTATTTCAAGTACAAGGAGACAGAAAAGGCACACACTCCGTATGCAAAATGTGAAAGAACATATTCTTCCTTTTTCAGAAAGTAGCTTAAAAGCTAGCACTAGAATTGAAGAAATTGAATGTCTCTGAAGAGCAGCAAGTGTGTATCTCTTGCTGTATCCCATTGAAAAGATTTATAAAAATATTTTTCTGAAGTTCCAGCAACTAGAAAGCCAGCCTTAAAGCTTGTTATGAAGATTGACTGTAGTTTGTGAATGCCCGTGCCTGGTTATCAGGCATTGGAATGGGCTGCCCAGGGAAGTGGTTGAGGCCCCATCCCTGGAGATATTCAAAAGACGAATTGACATGGTGCTCAGGAATATGGTTTAGTGTTGGGATATGTGTGTGTGTTGGGGTTTTTTGTGTTTTTTTTTTTTTTATGGTTGGACTAGTTGATCTTAAAGGCCCCTTCCAACCTAGGCGATTCAATCATTCTGTGATTCTGTGCCAGTCAGTCTGAGGTGGAGGATTTAGTTTAAAAAGCTGAAGCACGTGTTTTAGGTGTCATTTTATCAAAATACTGGCTTTTTTGGGGATGCTCAGATCTGAGTTCTTGGGCCTATGTTACTTTTTCTATAGTTTGTGACGGATGAAACTGAGCAAAAAGAGGGAGGTGGTCTGTTTGTGTTACATGCTACACCCTTTTCCTAATGCAAAAGTGCCGTGCCTTCAGTTTCCTTTATTAACCTGAGAGTTTACTGAATGTGCATTGACTTTGATTTTTTTTTTTTTTTCTCGCAATGTAGTATGTAAGCAGAATAAAATAAATTTCCTTGCTTGAGGATGTGAGGACAAGTCAGCACATCAAGTTAGAAAATGTGTGCCAGCTATTCTTTTGTTTTCCAGTGGCCTGAGGGCCCTTCCCTCATAAAACTGTCCTAAAGAGACAGTCTCTGCCCTGAGGAATTTACAGCTTAAATAGGGAAGAGAGAAAGAGTGAATGGACACTAGAGACACAAAAAGATAAACTACCTTGGTTTTTTTTTGGTGACACCAGCTCAGTGTTTTTGCAAACCTGAAGTAAAATTTTTTTCTTGCATTAGAGATCCGTTTTGTGCTGAATGCAGCTGCTTTGCTGGAAAGCCAAACTTTTACTGAAACTTCTAGTGCAGTGGTAGCTTTATGTATCTATACAAAGGTGCTTCGTCACTCATGTTTATTGCATTACAGGAACGCATTTTAAAACTGTAAGCTGCCCTACAGGGATCTATATACTTCCCAGGTAGTTAAGGTCTACCTTTTCTCTGTAGAAGCACTAAAAAGGCATCTCCTCAACCTTGTTACCTGTTTCCAGGTAACTAATAGAATTAGCAGATCCAAGACGTGTTGCTTTAGCTAAATGTAATCCATTTGCCAGCTTCAGCTAGAAATTATTGCAGGGAGAAGCACAGGTCTATATTGGAAATCTCATTTTCAAAGAAAACAGGACTTAAAAAAAAAATAATTAGATTAGTACTTTTTGCTCAAAAACTTCTGCAACTGAGGTCACTTTTATTGTGAAATTTTATAGCAAACAACTCTAAAAGGGGGCTGGTTTGAAAAGCAGAGTCAGGGATCAGTCTGGTCAGTGACGCTGGTACAGCTTTTTAAAGGAACTGGGTGAAGAACTTAAAAAGCGGGGAAAATATTTAAAACCTGGGGGACTTGGATGGTGTAGCAGTGGGCCATACGGGTACCTAAGTAGCTAATTTTTCTGCTCAGTTTGTAATTCAGGTATCTGTTTGGTCTCTTCCTAATCCACTGCCATGATTTACTCTAGCTAAGTAGTTCTTCCTTTCCTCAAAGCTGTCACGGTGCTGCTGGCGTGGGATGACTACAGACAGCGTCTGCCAAGGGAAGGCTCTCATTTCTGCGGTGCTGAGGTGGTGATCAGCTCAGCCTGTGATGTACTCAGCCCTGCACCCAGAAGGATCCCCAGCTTTTATAATGCTATGCTAATTAAGGTCTTGGTGTCTGCCGTACAAAATTATTAATTGCTGAAGTATCCCCATATCGGCTTTCCGGAAAACTGTTTTTTGGAGACACCTTTTTTTTTTCTCCCTCAGAATTATGCAAGAAAAAAAATATTCTGTAGCTGCTGAAGCGCAGTGCTGTCACCTGTTTTTACATTTCTCTGTATCGATGGAAGGCTTTGTTTTAATGCTTAATTCTTTTGACTGGCATCATCTGGTAGCATACAGGGGGAGGGATGCATTTGTGATGCCTGTTCTGTGTGCTGAAAAGCAAGAGTTTGGTAATGAAATTTGAGGTAGAGGAGTGTGTGCCTTCAAAGAGCCTATTCCTTCCAACATTGACTGAAATTTGAATTAATGAAGAGTCCCATCAAATTGGGCATAGCACGCACTGATAAAATGGTGCTTCATTAAATGACTGCTCTAAGGGATCATTTTGACCCCTTCTTCCCATTTTAGTATTGGATCTTAATCTCTTTATTGCAAGTAACATTAGGAGTAGCAGAATTAAGTATTAAAACTCGAGCAAGTGGTGAGTTCACTTATTCTTTTTTTTTTTTATCTTTAACGAAGAAGCCTCAGCTGATTTCCCATTCAGGTTTGATGCTTCACGAGACTTGTCATTCATCTTTATTTTAGCACCAGAATCACACTTCAGTTTAGGGTATTTTTTCTTTCTAATAGGAAGCTGATTAATTGACTGCTAAAACAGCCACAGATGTAGTTAATTTACTTTCTAAATGCAGATGTTTAGAGTGCTGTAAAGTCAGGCAAAGAAAGACTAGATTTGGAAAGCACCAGATGACACACACTACTCAACAACACATTGAATATCAAAGATAATTCATTAATGTAAAAGCAATGAAACAAGGAGCTCCCACTCCTACTGGCTATTTTCCTCCAGGAAGGGGACTAGGAAAAAAAAAACCATCTGCATTTAAAATACAACTATTCAGATTCTTAAGATTAAATGTCTCAGTAATCAGTGTGCCGTTTCCCTTTTTGTTTTTTTTCTTTTCCTTTTTTCCCCCCTTTTCAAACTGCTGTAGTTAAGATGCCATGAACTCACCTTAGGGGTATCATGGTTTGCTGAATGGGAGGTCTAGAAGTGTTCTGTATGAAACGGGATCCCTCAGGAAGGAAGGGAAGTAACAAGCCATTTACAAAAACTACAATCATTCCAGTTAATGTGGTTAAACTAGGTAGTTTCTGCTTAGAATGTTATAGACTCATTGTGTGTTTGGAAACCAAACTGTGTCAGGGTAAACAAATCCTTCCAATATCTATTTAAAGTAGATAAATATTTGTTGTTGTCCTTTTACAGATCGAGAAACAAAGGCTGAATTGACTTGCCTACAGCTAGAACTAATTAGCGTCAGGATAGAATTTGAACTTGGGACTTTGAACCAAGAGCAAAACAAACAGGATGAAACATTGCAAATGGAAATGTAATGAAAAGATAATATAAACTTTGTATTTCAAGCATAAACTCACTTCCCCAATACAGAAATCACCTCATAAAGGCCTTCAGGCAAGTAGGCACCCTGAAAAGCTGCTTCTTACTGGCAACGGGGTCTGGTTAGACCATGTTCGTTACCTTACTTGCCAATTTTGTACATCTTGTATTACCTTCATTAAGCTTGTTGCTTCTGAGAAAATTCCTGAAGACAAATTGGACTTCAAATTACATTTTCAAATAATTGAAGTTCAAATGAGGAGCACCAGGCAAAATACACTTCCTCTTAAGAAGCTGCAACACAACCATGCTGGAGATTTCCTTTACTTATCTCCCGGAGAGCTGATGGGTGTGAGTCACCCAAGCATTTGTACTAAATGTGGAAATGCAGCTGACTCAAAGACAAGTGATTGGCATCGTGTTATGGGATGCCACTAACTGCGGTTTCATTAAATTGCAGTTTTCCCTCTGTCCTGGTTAAATGTGAAGTTTCTTTACAATTTGGGCTGAGCATAAAATAAACGTTTCTTTTATGCTTTTGGTAAGTTTTCCGGCTCACAAGGGCCATGACCTTGGCTTTTTTAATGTAAAGGACGGTGCATCTTAAAGCCCAGTGCTCGCTTGCGTCTGTGAATTGCACGCTGCAGGGGCGGTAGCGCTCGCACAGTCACTGCGCCACCTCAGTATTTGTGCATTTTGGGAGAACAGTGTAACAGGGTTTGGGATTCCCCTGGACCTTTTCTGCACATGCATTTGGAATGAATTTAATTAATTGCAGTACCTAGTGTTTTCAGTCAATGCCTTTGTGTCACTGAGGAAAATTAAGAGAGAAGGATTTTTTTAGTGTCGTTTCTGTATAAGTTTAAGCAATTTCAGACTTTCTTAATGATAATTTTTTGTTTCTAAATGTGCTAAGTTAAAAAGCAAAGCAAACTTCTCTTAGCTCTTTGGACTTCTGAATGTCTCCTGCACTGGATGTTGTTTGTATTGGATTCCTTTGCCTTAACTGTATTGTTTGCCTTGGTGCTTGTGATTCATTTGAATATGGACTAGCCAGCACTTGAGTAATGGAAAACCTAAAGTAAATAAGTGATAGCGCAAGCTGGAGAATCAAAAGGTCCTACAGTGAGCCGTAGTGCTTTTTAAAACAATATAAATATCTTTCTGTAAACCGATTGTTGAATGAAGAGTGGATGAATGGAAGTTTAAAAGCTTGAACCATTAAAGTTTGGGACATTGAAAGCCCAGACTAGATTTAAGTGTTATTACTTTGAAGCCCTTAATGGAAGAGGAGAAGATCATTTTTGAAAGGACTTGCTTTAGCTTTGTCTGGGGTTTATAATTGTGTCTGGGGCTTGAAGTTTACAGGGTCGGTTCGGCATTGGAGCAGGAATATCAACATACTATTAAAATGTAGGGTGGTCAGCTTAAATGAACAGCTTTTTCTGTTGTCTTCCTCTCAACTCTCAAGCAACTTAGTCTCTACTGTGAATTTTTTTTTCCGATGCACGTTATCTTTTATAGCTCTTTTTATGGGAGGCTTGAATTTACAGTACAGTTCCTCTCCCCTTTGCCTGACTAGTGTTTGTTAAGAATATAAAACTTTTAATCAAGAGCCAGCTGTTTTGAAGCTGGAAACCTAACTTCAGAAGTTAAAGGCCCTGAGCTGAATTCTGGCTGAGGTGGACACGTATGTATGCACTGAATAAAAGCAAGGTGCCCTGCAGCTGGTACTTGTGGTGGCACTGGGCTTTCTCTCCTCCCAGCCCTGTTCTGGGCTCCCTGTGTTGCTTTTCAGGGTGTAAAGCACAGAGCGAAGCCATGTGGCTTGGTACAAGCACATACGTATCTTCCAGAGACACATGGCAGTACTGGACTGGGACAGACCATTGGACTTGTGCTCAATCCTGCTCTAAGCATGAGCAAAGTAGCAAGAGAAGAAAAAGGTGAAATAGACAGTAACTGGAAAAACCTTTGATGATATGACTTGTCCTTAACTGAATAACTGGCCCAGGATTAAACTGGGTTTATTGGTGTTTATTGTTATTGCAGCAGGGTTAGACCTTGTTGCATTATCCCATATGACATAATTTGATAAAGGTTAATAATTACTTTTTTTTTTTCTTTCCTAAAGTGAAAGATTATCTATATTATACATGTCAGTTACGTAACTGGCAAGTGACAGGAAGTTTGTAAAATTACCAAAAGTGGTTTTTGCAAGAAGCTGAAATGTTAATCATGTACATCATGATGATGGTGTGGTTTTTTTTCTAATAGAAGAGGTCTTTTTACTGAAGTACTTTGTACTTAAAGCTGGAATAGTTTGGGCTTTTGGGCCTATTTCTTTTTGGTTTTGGTTTTTACTTTTCAATTGTGTTGTAGAAGCCAGAGGTTTTCTACAAGACCCTTACTTTCAGGAGGAATGTAGGCAGGTAGGTATGTGAAAGTTGACGTTTTCATTGTCATCGTGTTTGATAAATATTGACCCTGATCTCTGGTCTGGGGAAGAAAGTGGGCCAGCCTGCAATACCACACTGGAAAGAAAATGAGAGATGAGGTAACTAAAAAAAAAATAAAAAAAAATTGTAGTATATCTGTTTGTACCATGTGTATGTCTGCTGTAAACTTTCTAGCTGATTTGCATGAGATAAGCTTGCATGAATCTTTTCCACCAGCATCACAAGCTTGAACTCTTCGTGCTGCCTAAGCTAAATCCCTGTTGTCGTGCTTTCCACATGTAGTCAATGTGTGGATCCTCCAGTTTTGCCTTCCATAAACCTTGGTTTTGTTTTCCTGACACTTCATTTCCTGTTGATCCAAATTCTTAGAGTTGTTTGTTTGCTGTTAATGTGCTTCCAAGGGCTGTTAGTTGTGTTGTGTAGCAGCCCTGGAACGAGCCCTGTCAGAGCCTGGCCTCCTGGCTGGAGCCTTTCATTACTCAGCCACCAGTTTACATGAAATTTAGGGGAGCATCGTATCTTGGATGCTTCAAACCTGTTAAAAATGTGGCTGAAATCGGCCAAAACTTACGAGGAAGGTTGTGACTGCACACTTAAATTATCACATAAGAAATCTAAGAAGGTAATTTAACTTAAATACATGACCTGGCCCTGTATTTGCTTCTTGGTTATGAAACAGTCTCTCTGGGTATGCTTTTGCATCTTAACTTCACACCAAGAGAACTAACTCCGTGTGGTGGCTCTTGTAGCCCAGCTCTCGCAGTCTGGTTTTGCTAGAGCTATGCCGATTTAACAAAGATGTGGGCATCAGCATAGTGTCCTAGATTCTTCCTACTTCGTGTCTAAATGCTTCACAACCTAAAGCCTGTTGTGCAAGCAAACCACACTGATTTCCTTCAGCTCTATTTAACTGTCATTTGGTGGGTAGCCGAGATGGGGAATAGTAGATAGGCTTTTCGTTTTTGCTAACTTGCTCACCAATGAACCACATGAAAATTTTGTAAAGCTGAAGACTGGGAGGGGGGGAAAAAACCCATCTATTTTGGTCCCCTCATTTGGTTACAACTATAAAGGCATGATGTTCATTTATCACTTCGTTCTAGAAGCTTTTTGTAAATAAATGAGCTATTCCTGTAATTCAATGACACACGCATCACAAAGTCTTGAAAACTTGAATGGACAGGATACTCTTGTATTTTCAAATTGTTATGTATTTGTAAACTGGCTTCAGGCCTTTGAGTTGAAAGACTCACCATTGAATTCAGCGTACTGCTGGGCTGTATCACAGAAAGATAAAAGCTGATTTTACATGAAGTGGAAACTTAGACGTAGCAATATGAAACTTAGTAAACCCACAGTGAGTATATGTTGGCTGTTGGTTTTGGTGTTGGGTTGTTTTTTTTAACAGTCAAAGATTGTATCGTAAAGCAATTTCTTTGTATCAGTGGGCTGTCACATCATGTAGGATCAATCTTTCCTTAAATAGGAGATACTTATTAAGGAAAGCCGCCACAGACCTGAGCTCGCGTTCTAGCTGTATTATCTCTGCAGGCGAATAACCACATGTTTTATCTGGTGTTCTTCCCAGTGCACAAACATGCCTAGCGAGTAACACATAACAAACAAATATAACAAGGGTTGGTACACTTGGCCAACTTGCAGAGTATAAGGATCTCATTATTTTTTCCTACTTCCTGCTTTTGCTTTTTTTTTTTTTTTATTTCAAACTTAACCTTTTAATACAGCATTTCCCCTTAACAGCCTAGGCAAGGTTCTTTCCCATTTCATCTGCATGTTAGTCTTTCTGTGGGGATGGCTGTGTAGAGTGATGAATTTGGATTTTATTTTATTTATTTATTTCAGCAGTAGCTTTTAATTTGGATTTTGCAGGAAGCTACATAGTTATTTTTCTGGTTTTTCTTTTGTTGTTGTTGTACATAAAAGGATAGCTAAGGACCACAATGCACACAGAAGAAAAAATGAAGGCTATCAGAAATGTACCACTTACTGCTATGAATAGAACTTTAATTAACTAAATGCTCTGTCTGGCCCCTTGCCCATATAATAAATAAAAATCAGAGAGGCTCTCGTAAGTCATTATTACCTGTTATCAAAAATGCTTATGGTTCCGTTTACGTTTGTATCCCGCAGTGAAGCTGAAAAAAAAATATTGGCTAGCAGGTCTCTATGTGCAAAGAAATCTTGGTTATTCATGTTTCCTACATTTGCATGTCTGTACTGGTGACCTAAAAAGTCACCTTTAGGGTCCGTATATACAAAGTATGAAACCCACAGCAGGACTCCTGTTGATTTGGCTTGTAAGATCTACTCAGGGTTGTCTCAATTTAGAATCATACAATGGTTAGAGTTGGAAGGGACCTTAAAGATCATCTTGTTCCAACTTACCTGCCATGGGGAGGGATACCTCCCGCTAGACCAGGTTGCTCAAAGCTCCATCCAGCCTGGCCTTGAACACAGCCAGGGATGGGGCAGCCACAACTTCTCCGGGCTTCCATATTTACCCCATTATGTGGGATGCCACCTGCAGAGTTCCTTGGAGAGGAAAATTCCTTTTCAGCAAAGGCTGTGCCTTGTCTCCTTGGCTACCATCACCCTGGTTCCTGTAGATGTGAGGTCCTTTTGCAAGTGCTGTTCAACCCAGTAAGTCAGGATTTAAACCGTCTGAGAGGGTATTGGGCAGCTGGGCTACCAACGCAGATGGTGGCTCGTCTCGCCTTCCCCAGGAGGAGTGAACCTCCCTGCTCCAAACCTCTGTCATGTTTTTGGTAGTTCTCAGCTTCTTCTGCTGGAGACCTCTCTGCCAGCCCACCTCTCCAGGAGGGAATGAACCGGTATCAGTGCTGCCTGCAAGTGGTTGTCCTTTGGGTGCAGTTACAGTGATGAGTAATGAGGAGGGAAAGAACAGCTCCAACTGCCTTGCTTTACTTTTTCTAAAAAAAAAAAAATAAAATAGCTGTGTTTTATCTCTAATCTTCAGCCTCAGCCAATGAGGTTTAACTGCAGATGCTAACGCTGAGCTGATTACGTACAGATCTGCGTGTGAAGCATTAAGCTGTCAGAAGGGAGACTTGCCTGAGATGGAGTGGTGTCTCAGATCCCCATTGGGCAGAGCGCACCTTGCTGTGTCCTTCCAGAGCCCAGCTCCCAGGGCCGGAGTCTCAGGGGTCCCTGGGCAGCATCCGCACTGTGCTTTAAGTGCGGCCCTGACACTGGGCATGAACTGGGACTCCCGTCGGCTGCAGGTTTGGCATGATTCTCCCCAGGCCATTCTTCTGTGTGCCAATGACCCCCTCTGCAAAGGGTCACCCACATCACTGGCCACAGGAACCGGTGGGGCTGGTTGCCCTTGCGCAATGAGGGCGCTGGCAGCCAGGGGTGAACTCCAGGCAGCGTCACCCACTGCTGAGCCCAGCCTGAGTTTTCTCCTTGGTTGGCCATTTCCCATACACTGCAGATGCTGTCGAATTTGCCACAGCTGATAGCAGCCTCTGGTGACAGCCAGCAATGGGTTGGGGAAAGGAAACATCATCCTGAAATCCCAGTCCCTACAGATAGAGAGCCCTGATGACCGTGAAGTGGGTTCTCTGTTGAGAGCCGGGACTTCCTAGGGCTGCCCCTTGGGGCACAGGAAAATCCATCAATTTTTTCCAGCCCGTTTTTTTTTTTTTTTTTTTTTTTTTCCATTT
>JAOXNO010000001.1:8186127-8232929 GCA_028565335.1 Limnodromus scolopaceus | reverse complement strand
AAATCCAACAATTTTTTCCAGCCCTTTTTTTTTTTTTTTTTTTTTTTCCATTTCCTGGTTCACCACTCAAGTTAAATTTCATTTTAAGTGCTGTTTACATTTGCAGCTTTAAAAATGTGGGAAAGGCGCTCTCGTGGCAGGCTGTAATATAGTGCTAGTAATTATTTTGGAGATGGCCCCTATGTTGCCTCTTGCCCTCTCATCTGTCATCGGCTTCCTCCTGCGTTTTGTGAAGTTTTCGCTTCGCTGCGGACTATGGCACAGCAAAAAGTGAGCTCATACGGAGCTCAAATTACTGTTGAACCACTCAGATTTCTTTAATAGAAACCTTCCTTCTCCAAACCCTTTTGCGCTCATTTTACTTAAGTCATAAAACTTCTTCTGTTTGAACTTTATGAAAACAAACCAAAACCCTCTTCTATGTCAGTTACAAAACACTTGGGTTTCTTTCCCTGTTTTTGTTCTGTATTATTTACTTAACTGCTGCTGGAGTAGCATCTTGGGGTAGAAAGGCACTGCTTCTTAGCCAAACAATTTAAATTTTTCATAAGGGGAGATGTATAACCAAACTCTTTGTTCAAATGAGTTAAACATCCTCTCCAGCTCAAGCTTTAACTAGGAAGTGTGGATCACTTCAAAAGCCAGGAAAATTTGGACATGATAGAGTATGGATGCGATAATACTTTTCAGCAGCTGTGGAAATAAAGGAAAACGTCTGACTGGTCCTGGCAAAAGCTTGCATAAATGTATAACTTGGGGTGTATGTCTGTGATCTCATGAGACAGAGAGAATTTTTGCAACCGCATGTAACGCTGGGTGGTATGTGAGCATCAGCCCATATTTACAAAATCCTGCAGTAAGGGTCTTTTCAGATTTTGAATTTTTTTTATTTTTTCTTGAGGCACAGATGTGCCAGGATCTGTTATAGACCTTGTTAAGTAAATTCTGTCCCTCCTTTTGTGTTCTTGCTTTGCTTTTTGGCTTTGGGTGTTACTGGCTAGTCTGTTAGTCATGTTTAAGCGTAAAGGGACCTCAGTGGCACAGTCATTCATGTGAAGAAAAAAAGTAAATTGTAGATGTTTCTGAGTGTTTTCTCTGAACTCCGTATGTTACCCCTGTTTTTTGAGATGGTATGATGTTGTCCAAGTTATTTTGGCAGGTTTTGAAAAGCTTTTTGAAATGGCCAGCCTTGCATTTATGCAGGAAAAGCCTTGGTAGCCAGAATTTCAGTGCAATTTCACCATCTCTGTAGAATCTTTTGGGTATGGGTTCTCTCCAGTTGCTGTGTTTGACTTCTACAAGGAACTGTACGTGTTTGAAAAAAAAAAAAATTAATGAGAAATAATAAGATGTTTTAGTTCTACAGACTCAGTTCTCTGTACTCATTGAGTAAATGACTCTTACTGAGATCAGTGGTTTCCTGAATTTTATTAGCGTAGCAGTTTCAGCTAGTCCTGAAATCTCACGTTTCTTTTTATAACTATTTTATAAGGAGAGGTACCCAATTAAAGCAGTTCAGGTTTCTCTGTTGCAGTGCTGTTACCCTTCCTCTCATCGCCAGACGTCTGTCTTGGCTGTCCGTCTGCTGTGCTTCGTGAGCCTCCGGCATGTCCCCTGGCTCTTCTGCATTTGTGCCAAAAGCTCCTACAGTCACTTACACAGCCGTATCTTTTTGACCATCTCTGCCCCCTTTTACCCTGATGTGTACACAAAAGCATGCAATCTCATGTTTGCTTTCTGGTGTTTTTAGCCAACGGAGGCCAGGATGGTAAGGTGGTTCCACCTCTCTGTGTGGGACTGCTCCAGATTCTGAAGCCTCTCAAGCTGGAGCTGCGTATCCCTCATGTCCCCGGTGCTATCACTGACTCCTCTGCCAGCCCCCCAGAGCAGGGAAGGGGCAAAGCGGGTGGCAGCTGCTATAGGGTGATTAGGACAGTGTCTGCTATCTGATCTAGTAGCCAGGTGGCTTCTGTTGTTGCCAATAAAGGTGAGGATAGAAGGTAGGCAGAAAAGAGGGGCCATCCTATACCTGCAGGAGCCATTCCCTAAATGCAGGCAGCTGGGCCATAGCAGGAAGAAAAAGAAGAATTTAGCTCTTGGGACAGTGTGCCTCGTGAAGAATTGCTTTCTGCTTCTCCAGAGAAGAATAACGCAGGTGAGCAGAGCCTGAACATAAATCTGGTGTGAATCTGATCTTTCTCTGGGTGCCCGGTGAGTGGTGAAGCAGCACCGTTGCACTTGACGCTGCTCTGCTGTTTAACTGGTAGCTCAGTGAGGTATGGAAACATCCACTACATCTCTGCCTTTGGCTTATTGTACAGGCATCCTGCCGGTGTTGTGATACAGGAGTGGGTTGTGTCCAGGATGAGGTGAGAGGAGTCTACTTTAGATTCTTTGTTGGGGGTATAAGACTTAAACGCTAACTGTAAATTCAAGGTTGGCAAAGGCCTGTTTAAAGATGGAATGCCCCGTTATTGCCGTTTGTCCACTTTGAGATCTTCTTTGAGTATTTTGTTGAATGTATATATGGGGATAGGTCTTTAGGATTGTGTAGATTGAAATGTAAATTTAAACTGGATTAGAAATACGTAAAAATAATGGGGGAAACTTACAAGTAAGTTTAAAATAAATGTGTAGTTTAACCATAATGAAATATTCAGTCTAACTTAACCTGCCTTACCTCCCTGATCAAAGCACCTTAAGGCTTCCTTTCCTGCCCTGAGTGTTTGTGACCTGTTGAAATTTATTGGTGAAGAGGTTGGAACCATTATTTTTTTTAATTTAGAAACAAGCAAAACTTGACAGTAGTTTTTCCTGACAAATTCAGAGTTATTTTCTTGATTTTCTTTTTTTTGTTGTTTTTCTTTCAATGAATTCTGAAACTAGTTATTTCAATTCAATAAGTGGTTATTCCAAAGCTGAGAAAGTGATGAAGAGCCAGGAATATGACTGAGATAGAAAAGGATAACTCTACTAGTTATAAGATCTGTAATCGGGACCGAAAAGAATAAAATTGCTAACTTTAGATAATAACTCATTTTATAAATTTGATCTATAAACAAAATGTCTGTTCTGCTTTGTGCCCAGCTTTGCTTCAGGCGATTTTATCGAAGTAAATAAAATCAGTTTCGCTTTGATGGTTTTGTGAACTTACTCTGCCTTATGTCTCTTAATGCAACCTTGATAGGAGTAACAGCTGGAAATGTGTTCGCTTAGAACATTAGAACTGAGTCATTTTCCATGTGTAATAAAGAATTTGAATAAGTGTGTGTTATATGTGACCAATTAGTGGTGTAATTTATCTGCCTCTTCAGCAAACAAAAGGCTCATGTTACAGCAACCTTTCTACAGAGAATAACTAAAACATAGAAAATGCTTCAGATATTCAAGAATCAAGATTTCTGCTTAAATAATTTTCATCTTTAGCATCTGCTCATTTCTAGAATACAAATCAATGCCAGTGTTTTCTCCTCTGATGTGTCTTGTTGAATCCTTTTTAGCTGAAGTGAAACATGGAGGCATGGGATTATTTTGAGCCTGCATGTACTTTGCTCTTGATGTAAAACATTGAAACCCACAGACTGCAAGCTTTGAATATGTAGAAGTTGCCCCTGGCTATGCAAGAAGATATTTAGATGTGCAGATCATGAAGAACCTTTGTGGTCTTTTAAGGAAGGAATATCTTGCTTAAAAACAAGTTTAAAAATTGAAGCTTGGTATGATTTCTTTCTTAAATCGAACAGGTGCCTGGATAAAGGGAGTCAGTCGTAAGAAGGAAGTCTTAAAACTGGTTTGAATTAGATTTCAAAGGTGAGGGTTATGTTGGTTATTTAAAACCCTGGATTTCTCACCACCACTGCAGTCAATAAATGGCTATCTGACGTGAGGTTCTGGCAACATACAGCCTGGTCTGTAAAGGACTTTATGCGAGTTAAAACAGATGTGGTTGGGGATCATATTTAGCATCTGTGGCTGGTGACGGAGCGGTATACGAGAGGAGATGACTTGTTCTCACCAGCACGGGGTGCTTGTAGATTCAGCTGATATGGAGACATTATTTATACATGTTTTGGCCAGTCCTTCAGCGCTGACTTGGAGAATGTAGGTCAGCTGCACCAGTGCGGCTCTGGTTTCTGAAAGAAGGTTGCCCATCCTATGCCAGTGCCTCTTTCCAGTGCCCTTTGGGCTTGCGGAGTGCAATTTGGAAGGCTTCATTAACAGCCTGCTTCCTGGCTTCCTTTGGCCCAGAAGACTGTTAGTCATCAGGTATCCATTTGCCCCAGGGCAGCCATGCAAAAGTTAGGGTAAAGGATGGCACCTCTGAGGGGAGCAGAAGGGACCTTTCCTTGAGTCTGTGCTTCCTTGTGTCATCTCCAGCCATCATCCTGCAGTGCACCTATGAATGCACAAAGATGCCTGGGCAGGGAAGGGATGTGCACAGTCTCCTCTTTTGGTCACTATGGCCCTCTCACTTGCTTATTTGGCTCGCTGGAGGAAAACATGTGCTTGGTTGCATGTTTGCTCAGTAAATAAAGGAAATAAGTATCCAGTACGCTACATCCTTCCAAAGCTGTAGCAATTCTCCTCACCCCTTGCTCCCCCTTTACTATTAATCTGCATATTTGATATCAACAAAATCACAGTAGATTAAATAGCATTTTCAATTCCAACTAGGTGTGATTGCTGTAATTGTTGCCAGGCACTGTCTGAAGACATTTCTATCTAAATACAAAATCTAACCACTGGGAGAGGGCAGAAGAGGCTGCTAATGAGATTATGAAGTACAGTATCGATGAACAACATTCTCTATCATGGAGACTGGGGAAGGAGGAGAGTAATTTATGCAAAAGAGAGACCTTGGTTTGCAAAACATGAGTACTTAAACCAGAAGCAGGAAGGGGGAGAAGTAGGAGAAATTGGACTTGTGCTCTAAAAGGCTCTTGAGACTGGGACGTCTGTATCCAACTGAGGGTTTGGTTTTTTCCCCCTCCCCATCATGTTGATTAATTTTTCTTTTAAGGAAGAAAAAACCTAGGTGTGTTTTTCTGGGAATAGCAGAAAACGGCAACATATTATTTGTACACATAGTTCAGGTTATCATTCTGCTTCTCGTGTCTCACATGTATGGAAAAGTGCCATTGTAAATGCAAACCAAAGTTTAATTAAGAAGCAGAATCTTCTGCTCAAAACCTCATGCACTTTTAATGCAGTTGATCGCAGGGGGCAAGCTGAAAATGAAATCTAACAATATGAAGTGTTTCAAAGGCAAGTGTCTTAGAGCATATCCAGTGAATCCCTGTGATTTGTCTGGCATTTTAGGTGATCAAATAAACATCAGAGATGTGTTTGCTATATTAGTTATACCCAAAATGGAAAACTGTATTAGAATACGTGGACTGAAAATAATAACAAAACACTACTTTAAGGCATGGTAGAAGAGGCCTTATTGTGTTCTAGAACTTGAAGGACACAGAGGGCTGCTGTCAGGCTACCAGTGGAGGTCAGCTGGCCATCCTTCTGTTGATTAGTCCTTGTATAAAGTTCGTAGTGACTGGATAAAAGAACAAATGGAGTGGGGGGAGAGAGAGAATCACACATATATGCAAAAAGCATCACATTAAAACTCTGAGAGTTCAAAGATGCTATTTTCAGTGTTGTGTCATGTCAGTGCTATAAGCACGTGATGGTTTCTTTAAAGAGTTTATACAGACCTGTGTTCGTCTCGTCCAGCACTGCCTGTCCAACTGAACTGTCTCCATCTTCCTTTGTAGTCATCGAGAACGATGCTTTTAGAGTGAAGCTGAGCCAGGGTTACACCTCCAGAGGGTCTCAGCTCTTCAGCAACTGCAGTTAACTGGGGTGACTGATCTAGACCAGGTGGGAAGAATTCATGTGTGTACCATCTGCTGTTCAGTGAAGTTCCCAGAATGGCCTTGGATGAAGCTCTCAATTGCCCTTTGAGGACACAGAATGCATCTTTTTTATTTTTTTTTTTTTATTTTGAAGCCCTTTGACAGGTGGTTAGTAATATACATGCCGCCTTCTCTGAGAAGTCAAGGATCACTGACAGACAAATTAACCAGGGTTACCAAAATGAAAACATACTTTAATTTGCTTTGTAATTTAAAACAAAAGCATGCTTCAGCATCTAGAGCTCTCACTTTCTATTAAATTGTGTCAACATCAAAGGGTTTTCACTGAGGATTAGTTTTCTTTTGTTTTACATGGTCCACACTTCATTTTGGTTCTTGAATACTGCATATGGCTGTTTACTATGATGTCATTTTTTAAAGGACTTAGGATCATAGAATCTTCTAGGTTGGAAGGGACCTTCAAGATCATCTTGTCCAACCATCAACCTAACTGACAAAAATAAACACCTGCACAACTTGTGCATATTCATGCCGTTTCTCACACATGCCCTTTAGTGCAGGCTTTGGATGGAGAATGAAGCCATTTAATGCCTTGGTAAAGGCTTTTTTTTCTGTGCTTGAGAATAAATCAGTCTTTATTTTAGAAAACATTTGTACAGTGATGGCACCTATTAAGCATAAAATGCTTCTATGATATCCATCAGAAAGAATATCCATGAATAAAAAATGAACTACTTGGATCGATACTATTACTTTTTATTCTCTGCTTTCTTAGCTTTGCCTGTTGCGTTTATTCTCTTTATTAACTTTCCGCGATGGTGGAGTTTCCCTTTCAAAAGAGGCAACGTGGCCCTGTTATTCTCCATTGCTTTGTTTCATCTGCAGTGCACACAGAAATGTGATAGGGAAGTTGGGAGTTGTACAATTCTGAAATTACATCAGTTAATTTGTCTAGAAAACACCTTTTTTTTTTTTTTTCCTGTTCCACGCCCCTCACTCCACTTCCTTCTTTGCTACTGCCTGAATCTTTTGCCATATAAGCTCTTTCCTTTTACCTCTTTTTATTGTTTCATTTTATGGTACGTGGTATATAGTCTGTGAACACAAAGTAAATTGATGGCCTCCGAATCAGAGGCTGTTACAGCATATTCCTGATTAGATGAGGTCTCCTGGCTCTCACTTATACAAATCTTAAATAATCCAGAGCACTTTAGGTGTAAGTATAGTTTTAATAATAAAACTTACCCTGTGTTAAATTCCTGGAGACCTTTGTCATTATAGCAGCATTCCCTGTCAGGGCTATTAACATAGGGTTATAAACTTTCAGATGTTCACCAAGGCCAAGACTTGTTCACTTCTCTTTAATTCTTTTACTGATTTAATACAATAGCATCATTATGTCATATCTGGACTTGTCTCTTAGGTGCACAGTATAGTGGTGATTTACTGTCTTAATTTCAAAATTTCCAAATTTTCAAGTACAGTGGCCAGCGTTCATTGCAGCTGATAAACCTTCCCTAGAGGAAGGCTGGTTTGGTAACAACAAAGGAATAAGGACGATAACGAGAGTCTCTGGTGTGAAGAAATGGGTAGGTGTTAAAGCTACGCAAAGAATAGCTAAGAGTACAATGGCCAGGTGGTGAGAGTAACCCTCCAGCACTGACTTCTATTCAGACCCATTCTGTTCCCTTTTTCTTTTTGTGATCACAAAACTAGATTCTAGTTTAGTGCAGATTTTTGTCTTCCCCTTCCTTGTTAGTGTGGGGATGGTCCCAGCTAGTGGTGGTAATGAGCCCATGGAACTGTACAAAGTCAGGGGAGACTGCAGTTCATTGCCGCCGTGCTCAGCCCCATTTAATGAAGTTATTTGAGAGCGTGCAGCAGCAGTGCGTGCATTTTATGATGATGACAGAGCCTGTTAGGCTGTAAATGCATTTTCTTTCCAGAAGCGTGGCAGGGTTTTCATGGGGCTTGGTGCTGTGTTTAAGGTTACATCACCATTTCCAATATAAACCCCTTGTTTCCAGTAGTAGTGCTGCTCAGCAGCCCTGTTACAAAGTACTTAGCAGAAAAAGGTTTTGTTGAGATTGAGAAAGGAGAAAAAAAAAATTCAGCCTCTTCTAATGTTGTATTCACTGAAACTATTGGAAGGGAAGAAAGCCTCTGTGCGCTTGATGAAAATGGAGTTTTAGATGGAGTTCTTGGAATGTCCCTACTGTGGGAACACAGGGAATGTTAACGGTAGAGTAGGGCAGGACTGTAAAGTTATTGGCATCGAACGAGAGCAGTAAACACAAATGTTACAAGGCTCTGGCACTAAGAAGGGGGTATGAGCCACTGTAACGTCATTATGCCAGAGTTAATTGCCCCAATGCACCGGGAGCTGTGCCAGCCACCGGCTCCGGCTGCAGAGTTGTTTCTCTGTATTATCATTTCTATGAGATGGGATTGCTGGTGAAGACCTCTGGCTCGCTTCATTCGGCTTGGTGCTGGAGTGGTGGCTTCTGTTTGGTTGGTAGTTGTCTCTAGATTGGAAGGGAAGCTCTTGGATCACTACTGGTGGCATATTTGTGACTTGCGGTAGACTTTCCTGTGACCTTGGACCATGTGCTTCACAAAAATGTAAGAGGAAATTGATGGAACATCTAACCTTACTTTTTAAGGGTCACACTTTCATTTTTACTTTCTTGACTAAAGTTTCATGATTTCTAAGTTAATCTGAGTTGCAGTGACTTTTTGACTGGGGTGAAGCACTATCTTGCCTTTCTTTTTCTCTTCCCAATTTAAAAAAGTTTAATTTCCTGAATCTGTGAAATTGTAATTCTAGATGGTGCGTAAGATAGTCATTCCTTGCTCATAGACTCGGATCTAAACTCAGAATAGTTGGAGGCAGTTTGTGGCATTCAATTAGTGGAAAAGGAAGCCTTGAGTTAATCAACTCTTAGTAAATGAAATCTTAATGGTTATATCAAAAGACTTCTAGTGCTGGTCTTATGGACTGTCGTAGCATTTCAGCAGCGTGCAGTAATATTCACTTCCAAACTGAAAGTCTGTTGAAAAAGAAGTGCTGTCTTTCAATGGCTTAATTTCAAAATCATCTGTATTAATTTCTCATTTCCTATTTTTAATGTAAATTAAATGAATAGTTGATTTAGAGCTAATAAGGCAAACGGTATGTCAGATTTCTAGAGTGAGGGGATCTTCTAGCAGTAATGCTAACAGGCTTATGTCTCATTCAGCCTACAACTTCAGTCTGCCAATCAGACTGTGTTTTTTCACATATTTTCTTAATAGTTTGCACATTTGGAGATTGCTTTTTACCAGAATCACTGTTGAAAAATCAAATAGAGGTGATTCATCAAGATGTGTTCTGATTATTAGCAAAGGCTCTATGTATGTGTGTATATATGTATGTACATACGTATCTGTATGTTTATGTATATGTTTTAAAACAGCAAACCAGGCTTTAATCACATACAGAATGTAATCACATTGTTTTTTTTCTTGGCCACATTTGTGGCCAAAAAATGGACTTGGCCAAGAAATGGACTATTTATTCTCCTTTTAAGTCCACAAATGGACTTAAAAGGAAAATAAATAGATGGAAACAAGAGAGACACTTGGGTTTATATATTCTCTTGGGTCTAATATTCTCTGCCAGGGCTAGGATCGTCTTTTTCCAAGGATGGAAAAGAGTTTTCTGGTAGAGTTTAAATAGGCAGGGTTTGAAATTCCTGCACATTTAGAAGTGTAATACATGGTCAAATGCAGAAGGAATAATCTTACAGGGCTCAACTGGGACTTGCATGATCCACCTTCGGTTTCCAGTTCTACCTAATTTTCATATATATGATTCTATGATATAGCTTTGGGCAAGCTGCTTGATTTCTGTTTAGTTTGGTTTTTTAAATTATTTTTTTTAATGTTCCCCATCTTATGAAATAGGAAAGTTTGATCTCAGCTCTACAGAGTGCCCTGAAGGTAAATTGGGAAATGTTCAGTGGGTGAACACAGGCCTCTGCTCCTAGCTTCAGCCCTGGGCTACTGAGATACCCAGTCAGGTGGGGAGAAACATCTCCAGAAGGTGACTCAAGATGTATGTGCTTCAGAACACAAATGAGGAAGTGACTGTGAGTGGCCAGAAGCGGTGGCGTATTCTCTCTTTCTTTTTCTATGGTTACAGCCTTTTTCTGCTCTGGGTGCTTCCTTCCCAGCAGCCAGGAAGGTGCTGACCCAGGTTTGCTCCAGCACTTGATTGCAGTAGGTGCTCTGCTCTGCAGTTGTTGGCTCTATTTCAGCTGTTTGTTCCTGGAAGTCACTTGCTAGACTGATGTTTTGGTATGAAGCAGGGATTTTGTATATATATCTCCGTAGTGCTACCAACGATAACGACAAAGTATTACAAATTCCATTTTTGAACCCGCGGGGTGTGTGTGTAGGTTTGTCAAGGGGAACCATCCTGCAAGCTGGCTGCCTGCTCCGAAGCATGCACTACAAAGCAGTTCAAAAAAGCTCTTAAAACTGGAAAAAACGCCAGTGCTTAATGAGAAGACTTGTGCTGATTTAAACATATATTTGATTTGAATTTATTTAAATAACTGTGAGAACATGTACTACTAAAGCCACTTTTCTCAAGACCTAATTGCTTTTAAGTCTTGAAAAACTCATCTTGTGCGTGCATGTCTACAATTCTAAACATCTTTAAGATAAATGTAAATTAATGAAGTGTCTTGAGAGTGCTTGCCTATACATGCACTTAACCCAAATGGATGATGAACTGAATATATGAATGCTTCATTACAGAGAGACAGAGGCGAGTCGAAAGGTTTTAATTTGAATGAAGAAACCTGGGACTGACTTTCATACGTGTCCAAATTGTGCTCCTGTGTCTCCTTGCTGGGAGTCTGCCGCGCATTTACGGCCTGATCTCATTCTGCTCCAACGGGAGCAGATGGGGATTCTTGAACTTGGCCCAAATTCCTAGAAAGTCACTGCACTGACATTTTGTAAAGGTGTGAGAGGGAGTGGGAATTTGGGTGGCTGAGGGTGCCATAGCAGAGAACGAGACAGAGATGAAGCAGCAACACTTCCCTTCACTCTATTCAACATTGGGAATATAAAATATTTTAGTGTGATAGAATAAATGCTTCTCTCTCTTGCCATCTAGTGCCATATCAAATGGATCCTCTTTGCTTGATTTTACCCTCCCTGCCCCCCAATGTAATTCGCTCAGAATTATAATTCTTAATGGCCCTTCCAAATTGGAACATCCTAATACTTCAGTCTTTCTCTCCTCCCTCCCCAGTTTGGATTTGTATGGGAATTTTGTCTACCTTGTGGGTATTTTGAGGCCTATGAAGAAGCTGAGTCTGAGAGCCACATGCAGGTATTTCCTATTCTTCCCCACTGGAAAAAAGCTGCCTATTTCCCGTGGTTTCAGTGTTGCTGCTCCCTCCTGCCTGGGAGGCTCAAATCCAAAACAATTTGGAACAAGAACGTGACTTTGGCTCCGCTACCTGCTGTTATCTAATGGAACAAGCAGAGATGAGTGTATGTGTATTATTGTAAATGAATGGGGGGGGGAGGGCAGAATCTAAGATGTTGCATTTATTAATAATATTTTTGAGATTTTCCACATGGAAATGTGATTCTGCCTTTTTTAATAGCTGTTCTCACATGGAAACCAAACTGATGATCCTGTTTGTCCACAGCTTTTCTGATTGAGTTCTTCTTGCTTTGCTTTGAGGGGTTGGAGATTTTGTGAGCAATCTTAAAAGCTGGTTATCCTTTATTTACAACAAAGCTTCTGATGGAGGAACTTCTAAACACAAAATTTTCTCGATTCTCTCAAAATGTTAAATGTTCACACCAGGAAAGGTTTGGGAGCTTTCCTTTAAAATCTGTGGCTTCAGCCTGAGCGCCAGCAAGATTTTGTGTTAGATTGAAATTGCCATATTGTATCAGACTATAGTTGGTTTTTTATTTATTAGATACCTACTCGAGTGATGGGCTTTTTAAAGGAAAGCTGAGCACATCTTTTGTTCTAGATAGCATTAGTTTAGTATGTGGAAAACCTGTGTCTCTGTGTGCGTGTAAAATCACACACTAAGCTGAATCATTGCTTTGGAAATTATTTTTCAGTTGGTGAGCTTCAATTTTTTGCATTCTCGTTGGTTTGTTTTATTTTTTAGGTTTCAATTTATCAGTTATTTTGTTCCACTATTCCAGCAAAAAACCAGATATTGTTAATTTCTGTATTCTAAGTCTCTTGGACCAGATGAAACCATGTAACAAGAAGACTGAAGCAGGAAAGGGAATTATTGCTGGTGAGTGATTAGATGTATGCTTTTTTTCAGTATCTAGCAAGAAAACTGGCAGATGTGTAGGCTGCAAACCTGGTGTCTATACAATGCAGGCTGTTGGAGTTATTATCCGTAATACCCAGCTCCGACCAGCATGGACAAGTCTTGCAGGCATCTCTGCAGTCGGTGAGTCATTTGCTGCTCTCCCGGCTGCCTGGGTTGCTGTCTCTTAAAGGCTGCTTCCCTCTTTTTTTTTCTTCACAACAAAATAGCCACTCACTGAAAATGGCTCATGTACAACCAACCCGCATGATGAGAACGTGGCCTCGAAAATGACAGGACAGCTTCCAGGCGCCTCTGGCACCGGCGCAGGGCTGTGGGCTCTGCTTCCGTGTGCCCTATAAGCCACGGGCAGTTTTTACCAGGCACTCGCTCAGCCCTAAGACGCTCCGGTCCCCTATGAAACACGTTGCCGTTTGGCACCGCCGTGCCGGCAGAGCGATTTAGCAGCACAGCTAAAAGACACACAAGGAATAGTTCCCCCTTTCAAGCTAAATATTCGAGCAGCTGCTTTAGAGCAGGAAACCTGCCAGTTCCTATAAAACCAGGTCTCTAGATGCAATGGATAATAGTATCCCTTGCTGTTGAACCTCCTTCCTTGTAAGGAGCAGACCTCAGCTGACATTTCTCATGCTTTTTTACCCCTGTTTTCAGGCCTGCACATGTGTTTGTAGTGTGGTTTTCTTTTAAACTGTATGATTCCGTTCCTATAGTGAGTCTTAATTTAATTCTTGTCTGACAAAGGCCCTCTTGTCTCTTTTACACAAAGCATATGTTGACATCCACTCAATTCTTTTCATCAAGTATTTGGCAGCGTAATTATGTATGAAGAGTCATTCAGACCACGCTGACTTATACCTGCTGAAAGATCTGGCCCACAGTGTGTGTTTCTCTCTGGGCTTTGATTTACTCAGTATTTGGAAGATACATGCAAATATTTGGGAGGAATAACCATCAGTGTTCAAAATCTTCAATTGCTTCTTTATTTCAGTCTTAACTGTCAGGGTTGTATTTACTTTGCTATATGAGAATAAAAACAGTAATCTGCACTTGCCGATGCGCAGACTGTGTAAAGGATTTAGAAGGGTGTGATACAATTTCATGTGCTAAATGAAACTTTAGTTTTTTTGGCGACTCTGAGGTTAATGGTTCGCCACTGAAAGTTTTATAATTGCTGTCCCCGTTGGAGGGACTGGGCCTCAAGAGATCGCTCGAACAAAAGGGACTCCTTGGGTCCTGCCTATCTTGTTACCTTGTTCAATGGCAAGTCGGGACCTAGTAAGAGATTACCTGGTATTGGTTTAGCCTCTTGCTGAGCACAGGTTTCAGTAGCAGCTGGTGAGCTGTTAGACTTTCCTAAGTCTGCTCTGGAAATCCCTGGGACGGCTGGACACGGGCATTTTCTCCAAGATTCAGGTAATGTGCGAGCTAACAGTTGTGCAGTGCTTGCACCCCTGCTCCCGTATAAGCTGTATGGGATTCCACTTAAACGGGTTTGTATACAAATGTCCTGGATCCCCTCACTGGGTCACTCACTTTTCATGAGGCAGTTTTGCAACAGGCATTGCTGTCTGTCTGTCTTGCTGCCTTGCGAGGAAATGGAATTCATGCCCGTCTTTCACAGTGAATACACCCCAAGAGGTTATCTGATCAGTGCCCTGGTTTGTTGTTGTCTGAGCTTTGCACATCTGCAAGACTCGGTTTTCTTGTTTTCTTCCCCATTAACACAGATGCAGAACGGGCAGATGTTTTTATGAAATGGATGTGACATCTGAGTAGGTGGTTGAGAGCTGAGGCTGAAGCACTGAATTTTTGGTACTCAGTGTCCAACTTTGCTCTGATCCCAGTCTGTATTTCACAGTTAGGACGCAACCAAGTGGTGGTCAGCACTGGGAATTGAAACTGGGGTGGCCCTCTGACTTCTGAGGTGGTAAGCAACATACTCTGGATGTGATACAGCCACTTTTGGGGATACAGAAGCCACAGTTACAGTAGATCTCAATGTTATTCCAGCTTCTACATCCTTTTTTCCCCCCGTTTGAAGTTTTTAAGGAAGAAGTGGCTGAGGCACCAAGTGAACAAAGCCGGTTGGCAGGGATGAGCTTCAAAGTGGAATTAAAGGCAAGGCTTCTGTAACGAATATGAAGAATCGTTGCCTTTTCCCACTTCCATCAGCGGGGGCAGAGCTGGCTGTTGCGGCAACTGGTCCCTCCTTTTGCCGAAGTGGAGCAGTTGTTTTTATTGCAGCTGCCAATGTGGGACTGGTTGGGTCTTCCAGAGGACATGAACTGCTGCAAGATACCTCCTGCTTAACTGGGACAACTGTAGCCTCTCAGAAAAAAAGGGCAAGTGTGTTGGAGGAGAGCAGGAGAGTCCCGTGCGTGGGGCAGCTGTGAGAATTCGAGTCCCAGGATGGAGAGCTGCCAGCCTGGCTCCCTGACCAGGGTACAGCATCTCCAGTACGGGTCACAGGGAGACTCGCGCGTTTGTCATCCGAGAGATGCCCTGCCTGTCACTTGTACAGAGAGGAACAGAGCCACTACAGATGCTTCTTGTTCAGTACTTAAGCCTTTGCTTGCTGATTATGTGATTTACTGAGGATTTTAATCCTGAGGACTGAATTGTTCAATTTTAGTTTTATGTTTTATGGCTTCTAAGACAACGCTTTGGAGGTCTCCATCTCATTAATGCCTTTATTCAGAGTGATGATTCAAGCAGGAGGACTAATAATAGAATTTAACATTGTGGCTTTTAATTTGAGAACTGCATGAAGAATGGTGTCAAATTAAAATACTCAGTGTTTTGTGTGTTTCTTTGTAGTCTGAACTCTTTTCGTGACAAGCGACATTAATTTTCATACAATTCTAGAAGAAAGAAATCGGATATCTATTTCTAATTGCTACTGGTTAGGAATGTGATATGGGTGTAATGCAGGATAGATTGATTAGACTCATTATGACATGAAATGAAAATGTCAGACCAAAAAATAAGCAATAGAGTTGTTGCATTTTTTATTACACTTTTGCCTTGGGTTTTGCATAATTGAAAAAGGATCATACACACAAAAAATAATCTTGCCCTGAAAAACAGAACATCAGAGATGAAAAAGCCCTCTCAATTATTGGAATAAACTGAGTCTCGGGAGATTGAATAGTAAGATTTGTCTGAATAATTGCATGCAAAGAAATATATGGGGAAAAAATAGAAG
Organism: Limnodromus scolopaceus; assembly: GCA_028565335.1. NCBI lineage: Eukaryota > Metazoa > Chordata > Aves > Charadriiformes > Scolopacidae > Limnodromus > Limnodromus scolopaceus. The sequence goes on along the minus strand of JAOXNO010000001.1, from coordinate 8,217,486 downwards.
AAATATGTATTCTGGTTTAGAATCTCAATGAGAAGACTGGGTTGCATCTGTTCACAAGCACGAGGTTGTTCTCAGGACTGTGGCAGAAGCAATGCAAACATTTCCAAACAGATCCTAGTGATGCCATGCCTGGAAGATATGGAAGGAAAAAAATATGTTCTTATTAGTGCATTATTTTCTTTATATAAGCTGCAGTGCCTTGTTACAAGAATTGATGCCTTGCTTTAATAATTTAAAACTTCTGTAAGAAGACTAGGATCTGATGTCCAGGCCCTTTTCCCCTTACCATACCGCAGAAGCACCATCAGTAGCACTGCTAGTCCTGAATCCTGGTGCTGGTGAGAACGATCCAAGTACTATTTTGGCAAAATGGCACATTTAATGGCTTTCCCTGCCAGCTTCTCCCTTCCTCCCCCTCCACAAGACTCCGTCTCTGTATTTGTGCCCTGGGAGGTTTGAAGCAGGGGAGCCGGGAGCTCTGTGCTCCGTGGGACTCTCTTCTGAGCCTGGGACTTTCTGGTGGGAAAACAGAAGGGGAGGAGAAGTACGTGATCCTTTGCCATTGCAGGGGGACTTTGTCACAGGCTTGTGAAAGCCGGGGGATGGAAACCAGGCTTGGTCAGAGCAATGGTGGAGAGAATAGTGGGAACAGAGTCGCCTCTTCTGCATGGCAGCGGGAGGGCACGTACACCCGCTGCCTCTCAGTGTCTGCCAGGGAGAGGATGGCCTCTATGAGAGCGTTGCAGATTTTCTCATGACCTCTGTGGTCTCCTCCAGATGTGCTAAAAATATCTTCTGCAATGGAGATCTGTTGAACAGATTTTTTTATTTTTGCTATGTGTGACTCTTGCTGTAAAAAAATATAATTAATCCTACCTTTTTATGTCTTCTGCTGTCCCTGCATCAGCGAAGGCTCAGTTCTGTTCACACAGGAACTAGCCAGCCAGTTTGATGTTCTGTGTATTTATCAGCATTAAAGGCCAACACCTGGAGCTTAAAACAAGATGAACAACTGGGTTTAAATCACGTCTTGTTTTGGACCGAGACCAAGAATGAAAGATTTTGGCTCAAAAACTTCTGAGGAAGGAGGAGACGTCAGGGGCATGTAGGTGTGCTACAGCTCGCCCCGGGGTTGGGAAGAGGTGAACAACGGCCTCTTGAAGTTCCTTCCAGCCCAATCTTCTATGATTCTGCAAAAATGTGATTACAATAGTTCTTAGCTGTGCAAATTGCTGGAGATAAAAGTGTTTTCAGCAACTTTTGTATGTTTTATGACTGTTTTCATCATTTTAGTTGATGCACTCTTTTGTGGGAGAGGTGTTACGCGTGAGTTCGCGGAGGTCTCCAGCATCACGCTACTGCGTACGAGGGTTAACCGAGGCCATTGCCCTTACCAGCACTTCTGCATATGCCACTCTGTGGAGAACTGCAATATTAATATCGTGCACATTCCCTGAGTGAGTCAGATAAGCTGGGGAAGATTAATTGATTTTAGTAAACTGGCTCCAGCTCATGCCAGCTGAGAGTTTAACCTGATGCTATTTATAGCAGTATTTCATCTGGTTGTGTAATCTCAATGCGAAAATTTGAAATTTCTTGAACGCATGGGTCTGATTCTCAAAGTACACCTGTAGTTTCTGAGATTCTGAATTCTTGGTACCCAAATGAACTGCATATAAAGTGCCCTTTATTTAAGACTGCAGATACTTAGGTATTTTTAAAAAAAACAAAAACAAACCCAAAAAACCCACAATCCCTTCCCACCACCCCCCAAAACCCTGAAAACAACAACAAAGCTGCCTCCTACAAATCCAGGCTGTAAGAATATCAGGTTGATTTCTTGGAAAGAGAGTATTCTAAAACTCTATCTTCAAATTTTCCACCTATTTAATACAGGGAACAATCTCTTCCAATATATTTTTAAAGAAGTGCTCTGGGAACACCAGTGAAAATGTTTCAAGTATTTCCACACAGACCTATTTTAGTAGAATTTATTCTGAAACTCATCTTTGTTGGAAAACATCTTTGGGCCAGATCTATCCCTGGAGTAATTTCCTTGATTTTTAATAGCATTCCAGGAAGGATGGATTTGGCTTGTGTTTTAATTTATAACACAGGAGGTATGGACAGCTATAGCACATCTTTGCCCAGGGTATGGTACACAAGGGGAAAACATGCATGATTCTATCAGTACTTTGTTAATTTAATTATAACAACAGATGCAGCATTTAACCTATTTGACTTTGTTATTAATCCTACTCAAAGAATATTTTTATTTTCCCCAGCTATAGGAGTGAGTGAAAAGCCTCACAGCTTCTTGAAATGTTAAGCAGCTTTGCAACTTCCTCTCTCCCTGCATCAATAATCTAATATTTTTGCTGATAGCACTTTGTTTTGAAACTGGGAGATGCAAATCTGTCTTCCTTTCTGCTTGTACCAGCACCTATTTCCTCCTGTGTTCGCAGAAAGAGAGGAAAACACCACAAAAGAAACCTTCTTCCTCTTTTCCTCTTTTTTTTTTGTTTCCTTTCCCTCCCCTCCTCTGATTTTAGGTTAGAACATGCTCAAAGTTAATTTAAAAACAGAGCTTTCTTGGAGACGCAGTTTAGGCACATTTATGTTCAGTGGCATTTGGTATGTGTTCAAGAAAGCACTTCCATTAAAGGCATTTCTCAAATTGGAAACCAGAGTAGTAAACTAGTAAGTGCTACTTGTGTTTGGTGGCCTGGAAATAACAGAAATATTTCCACTGGTATTTCCAGTGCTGCAGTTTATATTGCCTTCAAACAGAAACCCATGCCTCTTGCTTAACCAGGGCACACAGAAATGAGATGTTTCCAGCTGTGCAAGCTGAGCCTGGTGGTGGTACATGGCCACATCTGTGGTTAGGGAGAGCAGTAATTCTGCTTGAGGGCTTCCGTTGCTCGTGTGGGTGTCCTGGGTCCAGGAGGGCTCTGTCACCTTGGGTGCGGTCTCTCTCTCAACACTGGGCTGCTTTTGTCGATCAGTAGAAGCACCTTCAAAAATGTGTTTATCCCATCCTAATATAAATGTGATCAGTCATAGAATCACAGAAGGGTTTGGGTTGGAAAGGACCTTTAAAGTTCATCTAGTCCGACCCCCCTACAGTAGGTAGGGATGTCTCACTAGATCAGGTTGCTTAAAGTCCCATCCAACCTGGCCTTGAACATGTCCAATGACGGGTCATCCACAGCTTCTCTAGGCAACCTGTGCAAGTGTCTCACCACCCTCACAGTAAAGAATTTCTTCCTTATGTCCATTTTAAACCTACTCTCTTCCAGTTTAAAACCGTTACCTCTTGTCCTGTCACTAGAGACCCTGGTAAAAAGTCTGTCCCCATCTTTCTTATAAGCCCCCTTTATATATTTAAAGGCTGCAATAAGGTCTCCTCAGAGCCTTTCCTTCTCCAGGCTGAACAAACCCAACTCTATCAGTCTTTCTTCATAGGAGAGGTGTCCCAGTCTCTGACCAACAGGTCTCTGACCTGTTCTACCAGGTCATTTCCCAGAGGTGCTGTTCTCTTTTTTTCTCTACAGAAAAACTGTAGATTGGCTTAGACCAGCCAAAAGGACCAGCTTAGCCTGGGTACATATCTCTTAGATGTCGCTGGTACATGAAGTGGATTGTCACACTTAGTGGCTCTGGTTTTGTTCCACCCGTGTCCTGCTCCTGGTGTTTAGCTACCATTTCCATGCCAGGAGATAAGCATTTCTGGCCAAGTTTTGGTGCTTCAGAAGAGGGAGACTGTGCATCCTCTGAGCAGTCATCACTGGGGATCCACTGGGCTCTGCAGTGAGTTCACCCATTGATGGTGTTGCGCTACTCTTGGGGGTTCTACATACAGGAATAAAAAATAGTTTTCACTCATAGTGATTGATAAGAACTTTTGGCTCCTCGCTGGATTTCAGATGAAGAAAACTCCGATGTATTAGACGGGGTGACCCTTCTCCCCATTCTTTTGAACAGTTTGGCTTCCAGGTATGAAAGCCCTTTCTTCAATTTCAGCAATAATTGGGACTTTCCACAGTTGCATCATGGTTTAGTCACCTTCCTGCACAGGGAGGAAGGGTTTTTTTCACCCGTATGTAGCAGGTAGGAGGGGTTCTTTTTCGGTACTGCTTTCCTTAAGCCCTAGATTGCAGGAGCACTTTGCTTTTGTTCTTCAGATGACTACTTTAGACCAATAACATTCATGGCGCTTGCAGTGATTTTGTTATCTAGATAATTAATCCACAAGGTATTGCACACAATGCGGTGAATAATACAGGAAATGATTAAACTGAGTACTTTCCACAGTTTTACATTATACAGTAAGTGAAGCTGGAAGTAACTGGCACACTGGAGATGCTGTAGGAAGCCGTGGCAGGTTTGATTTGTTTGGTATTACTGTAGTTTATGAAATTCGGAATTTCTAACTGTTTTGATTTTTTGAATGGACATTTCCCACTGATAAAGCAGTTTGGGAGTCCCTGGACTTCTCATAATGCCAGTGGAGGAGGGCAAGTGTCTCTGGAAGCTGCTTGAGAGCCATGATATTTGACATGAGCGCTCGGCATAGCTGCTTTGATTTGCCCTCTGGATAACCATGCTAATGCTGTAAGGAGCTTGTTTTCCCATTTTAGCTTCAGCAGTTAAAGGCCTCAAGGTAGGTGACATGAATGCTTCTATAAATATGTATGTTTTAATCAAGCCGTTGTTTATAATTGGATAATAATCATAATGATATAAACAAGGGTTAGAGTGGGATATATAAAAGGTCTTAAGTGAGAATGTCTTCTGTTTTTAGCTGAGTTCTTGGGTAAGATTAATAGAAGGTGTTTATGGCTGAGCTATGCTGATTTATCAGATGTAAAGAAGGGGAGGCAAAACATGAGAATTTGGATAAAATTCTTGTTCCGTATGTCTGTTTACTCGCTTACTCATTACTCGTTTACTCATTTAACCTGCTCCTGTCTCCTCCTGCCTCTCAAGGGCCTATCAAATCACTCGAAGTAATGCAGCTGTCCCATGGGATTTTTTTGGGAAGGGATATCTAAAAGACACATTCAGAGGTTTTCTCTAAAATAGATGTCAGTACCATCTAGCAATGGAAATACCCCCCTGGACAAGATTAAAGAGCTCTGAAATTGTGCATAAATCTTTTTTCACTGATAAGAGCCTGTGCTATAGCCTCTACAAACTTTTCCGTTGTAAATCTGCTGGAAACAGCTAACAAATTTATTAATCTTCCTTCTGGAGAGACTGGTACTTCTGATGGTGGACAGGCACACTTGCTGGCATGCACTCTAGTAAATCCACTAATGCTGACTTGGAAAGTTCATCCATTGATTTCAAAGTTTTAATGGTATTATTGTCATTTTTTTATCGCTGTGTGAATTTAGCTAAACATTGTTTTCCTGGAAGGACTGGGTTTTCAATGGTAGCAAATGTTTATGTTGAGTAGAAGCCATAGAAAAACACTAAGCCCAGTAGGATGCGGATCAAAATTAATTTGCAGACACGTACTTCCTGAATCAAAATCTGTACCCCTGGACAACCACAAAGACTTACTCTTCGTTCCACCAGACCCTGAGGTGTGTGTTTAATTAGGTGTGTTTATGAGAGGGAAATGGGTCTTGAAAGAGGGTGTTTGACCCGAAACAGTGGAGTTGTTATCTTAGCTACGCACAAGATGATGCCAAGTTGGTGGGCTCTCATGGAAGTGGCTGTCACCCTGTCTGACTTCACAGTAAACTAGTTTGGGGATGAAGATGGCAGCCAGCATTGTTTTTGTCTGGAAAACCTGAAATAAACAGTTACTTAAAACGTGAGCGGGATGTTACCTTTGTGAGAGAGACAAGCTGAGGGTCATGTCTCTCTGGAGGGATGCAGCGTAGACTGACGGCGGTCAAAGGTAAAATTTCCAAAAGTTGTCTTTATTTTGTAAGCCCCAAAGGCCACTGTCTTCCAGGAAGATACAGGATATAAGATGGAGATAATGATTAGATAATGATTCAGCCCTCTGCCTAGACTGCAAGCTTGTGGAGCATAATGACTCTCTCAAGTGCATGTGGACAGTGAGGTTGCTCTAATTTTGGTTCTAATTGCTATTTGTAAAATAAATATATAACACGAGCTCTAATGAAACTCAAATAATAATGATTGAAATCTTGTCATTTCAGCCTTTTGTAACTCCTTCCTCATTGCCTGCATTTATCATGAAATAGGAAAGAGCTGGGACAACGTCCTTAATAGAGCTATTTCACTTTTCCACCTGCACTTTGCAGTCTGATCTTAAATGTTGCTGCGATTCTAACCTTTTCCTACAAGTTGGACTGCTTTTTCTGGCGGGTTGAAGTGGTCCAATTCTCCGCACTAGATGCGGAGAACATCGGAGAACACGCGGATGGTGTTTCTGCTGGCACAGCTGTTCCCAGTCCGGAATAACTTTGCTGGATACTGATAAAGATACACGCCTGTGCTGCTTTTCACTAGTAGGTTGCACTGGCCGAAGTTACACCATCCCAGCTGGCTGTGTCTGTCTCTTTTGGGGGTTTTTCTTCCTTGCAGGGCCTGTTTGCTCACACGGGTGCAACACGAGCTGATCGCTGCTAGAGAATTTCATTTAAGAAATTAAGCTCCAAAACGGGCTGATTTGGGACTGGCTGGAGTGAGCTGTCCTCTGCTGGAAAGATCCTTGAGAGGCACATCTGGTTGAGCTAACACCATGGTCAAACCATGTTCGCCATGTCCAAACGTTTACCAGTTGTAGTTCGGTGCCATTGGTACCTGTGATGTTGTTGCTCGGCAGTGCTGGAAAGGTGTAGGGGAGAGAACAAGAGGTGTTCATGACAAATCTGTGTGGGAAAAGGCTCCTGGATTACTCTTGATAGCCTGCTTGCTTTCATAACCAAATGCATTTCTAAACTAGAGATGGATCCCGTTGCTGTCTGGCAGTACAAATGCTGTCTTTGTTGTGTTTCTGTGCAGCTTTTCCGATGGCTTTTTTGGGATCAGTGTTAAAGCAGGTGGGACAGCATCCACTGTGCAGGCAGGCTTCAGTGTAGTGGGTAGGAATCCTGTGTTTATAACATCATATATCTCGATGATAGGAAAAAAGCTATGGCTGACTTGTTAACATTCACATTAAAGGATGACTATTAACATTCCCTTGATGAAATGGGACTTAACTGTAGCAAACATTTGCTGTAATCTTAAATGCTAATGTGTATGGCAAACTCCGATTGATGTAGTGGCTGAAGATGCAGCATTTACACCCTGCTGAGCCCTGAGACTGCTGAGGAGTACATGCTGTTTTAAAGAGGACAGATTTTGATAAATGGGTCTCTGTGTTATTGCTAACATGCTCGAGAAGAACGTGCTGTATTCACCAGCGGGATAGGAAAGCCCTCAGGCTCTCAGCTCTCATTCTGGCTTTTCAGTGTGGATCTTCATCTTGGAGTCATTTCTGAGAAAGTATTTACTAGTGCAGCTTACAAAAGGATGTGTTTAATGTGCCTTTTTTTGGTTGTTGAGATGATAAATCCATAGACAAATAACAAAAAAATAAACACTAGGGACTTTGGTAATAACTTGGAAAGGAAGAAATTAATAAAAATAGACTTGGGGTGAAAATGGCATCGGTCCTTCAGGCATAAGACCTATACATCCCTGGCATTTCTTTTGCAGCACTAAGGAGTTCACAGCCTCTGTGCTATTAACTCAAACATCTTTTCTAAATTTTCTTCTGTGTATCTGTTAATCTGTAACGTCTTAGTTTATTTTAAACATCATCAATTTCATTTTCTAAACTTCATTCAGCAAATTACCTATTTGGATTTTGTCTCTTGATTCTAAAACAAGCATTTGTTCAATCCTTAAAAAAGAATGCTTAACATGAAATGGTTCCAAAACTTTTGACAAAACGCTGCCCATAATAGAACAAAGCCTGGCGTCGTAATTTATGATCATAGTTTCTTACTGATCTGCTCATCCAAAAAGCCTGTGTTGCGCTTTCAGCATTTGGTAATCCAACACGTTGTCTTGTGCTGACAACCACAGCCTGCTCCAGATTAATTTAAGCCTCAGTGACTTGCTCAGCATCACAAACCCAGTTTTTGGTAGGGCTGAGAATAGAGCCTCGCTCTTCTGTCGTGACTTGGTTCCTGGCTGTAATTATGGGGCAGTTTTCCTGCGACGTGAATGAGCCTCTCGTGTGACCAAGCCCATTATAATGAACAGGTCCCACTTTATATTTTGATGAATTCCCTTTGCCTGGTAATTTTTGTTTTAGCAGTTTTAAAACATAATTCCTTATTGAAACTTGGCAAAACGTGATTGTCTAATTAAAAAAAGAAGCAGATGCTAATTTTCTGCTTTGGCAATCTGGAATTCTCCACGACTTGTTAAGCAAGCTGCTTGAGAAAGTGTTTGTGTTGTAAGACGATGGACAAGCTGTGATGGAGGTAGGAACTTGAGCAACTTGGGTTAAAATGTTTGAAAGTGTTGTGGAAGGTTGGTTTGTTTTACTCAGGTTTATGGGACGAGGTCAAGAATTTACAGTAAAGGAAAGGAGCTTCTGCCACCCTTTATTGGTAAAAATAGTGCTTACAGTTGGAGACCACCTTTCTTGTAGTGAGGCACAACCCAAGGAATCAAGAATGCATGAGCTGCCTACACAAATACCAATTCCCCTTTCACCTTTGATCACAAAGACAGTTCCTTTCCTTCTAATAAGTCCATAACATCTTTGTAGTTTACACAGTCATGGAGAAATCTAGTAATTAATTTAGTGATAGGAAACAGGAAAGGCAGTGCTCGCTGGGGTGTGACACAATGCAGTGGGTTCACTGGAGTGCCAAGTGTTCACCTGTCACTGTTCTCTGGAGTGTCTTCTGATTGCAAAACAGAGGTATGCTTTTTAAAAAAACATGGGGGTCATAATGACTTGTTGGAATTTGAATTACATTCTTTCTGTATTTGCTTTTTTAAAAAATAGCCCATTTAGCTATTGAAGGAGAGCAGGAAGAGGACCACAGGAACCCCTCTTGCCATTTCTTCCTTCCTTTGACAAACATCTGAGACAGTTAGGTGATAGCCTGCTGGGGACAGCGTATGGGGACGTTTTTAAGGACTCCTTAACATGCAGTTTATTGCCAGCATATAAAGTTTGTTGGCTTGAAAGTTTCCCTCTTCGGTTGCAGACCCAGCAGGTGCTAAGAGTCCCCCGAGTTGTCTGTTCAGCAGAGGAACAAAGGCCAGAGTTGGCTTCAGTGGTGAGGAGGTGCAGCTGGCAATTGGCAGTTATGATCGCCTATCAATAGGTATTCATCAAATTAATTAAGCTGCTGTTGTTAAAAACCTGGAGCTAGGGGACAGCTTTTCAGTCTGCCTGTTGTGAAGTGAGCTGAGTCACCTGTGAAATGGTGTTAATAAAAGGGCTCCAAGGCTCCTGAGAAAGTTTTTTCAAACCCTTTTCAGGCTGACAGCACCCTCTTTCAAAGATGTGGTCTGTATGCAAGTGACAAATGGCATTCTCTTCTCTGGAAGCTCTGTTCTCTGCTTTCTTGAACCTTGACTGACAAGAGCCAAGCTGTGACCTAATGCTGCTTTTGTTCCTCAGCTGCAGGCATCTGATGACAAAGACTTGCAGCTCTGTTCTTGGCTCTACACGAATCTTGGTTTGCAGCCCTTTGGTTTTTGGCAGCTTTAAGGTTTTTCTTTATCATTGAGCATGAAGAGACAAGAATACATACATTTTATTTTCCTTTATGAGACCATTGTGAACCAGCATGTGATTTTTTTGGGATGCCGGTAGTCTGATTTAACAGTTCGATGGAGATCCCTGTAGTGCCTCTTAGGACTACTGAGGGTTCTTTTGCGTATTCAACTTATGTACTTAAGAGTTCGAGTTTAAGCCCAGTTCAATTCCACTTCTGTAGCACATAAAGCAAGTGAGCCGTCCTCTCAAAAGCCCTGGAGAAGGATGTGAGGAGCAGAGGTGAGAGGTCCTGCTAACTCCGGTGGCACGGCTGGCCCCCTTCAGGAGTGCTGCTGAGGAAGGGCAGCCTGAGACTTTCCTCCAGGTGGTCTGTCAAGCAGAAAGGTAACAACAATTGTAGGAAATTCCTTTTCTGCCACCAGCTTACAAGCTCAACAAACAATCCCTTTGTGGAAAAGCTGGGGTCATCCCTCTAGTTTCTTATTTTTCTTTGTTAAGTACTTGGAATTCATTGAGCAGTTCCTTTCTGGAGGGATTAACGAGTGATGGTCTGTTTCTCCCTTCCTGAACCTCTTCAGGCCTTTCTAAGAAAACAAAACCAAAAAAAAAAAATGACATAGAAAACATCATCAAAACAGTCCCTTGTCACCACACACAATTTCTTCTGCCAGAGTATAAACTAAAATCTCCCCCATGTACATGATAAGCTTGCGTGACTGCTTTTGTTTTGGGTGTTAACATTCTGGGGTCTTCATTGCAGGGAGGCTAAAAGGCCAAAGGCAGCTCCGTTGTGTGTGAGCAACACATGGACGTACTGTGCAGAGGGAGGCATGTTTCTTTAGAAAACAACACCCTTCCGTCTGAGCGGCGAGGCAGGGCTGCCTTACCCTTTCATGTGCAGCTACTGACAGATACTCAGCCCTGCCCCGGTGTCAGAGCTTCCCGATTTATGAGGCTGCTGATTGTAGCTGTTCATAAAGAGCATGTAGAAAGCCACCGGCTTTGACAGATGTGACTCAAGTGTCAGCATTTTTTTCAGGTTTTTTTTTTTCTGTAAATTCTTGTTTTTCAGAACTCTCATTTCTCCCATCGAACAGGGAGAAGACGGTGTTCCACTAAATGGCCTGTGGCATGTCATGTTCTTTGCAGGGCTCCTGTCCATCACTGTTGCAGTTTAATAGTTTCATGTATGTCGGGCTTGGCTGACCTAAACCCATATGGTGTATGCCCTGGCTCCTGTTGCTTATGTTTCCAGGAGGCTTGTTCTGGCTGACATACATTCTTGCACCCACTCATTCCTTTCAAAACCACCAGGGCATCATGCCTTTGATTAAGGTCATGAGGAAGGTGTGGAACATCCTTCTCTTTAATTTCTTGCTGTAACTCACTTTTGGAAGATCAGGTCATCAATTTTTCTGGTCTCCTTATTTTTGTCGTTCCCTTCAGGTCTTTCTACCCTGCCTTTGTAGTGGTATCCTTTTTGACTGAGTTGCAGTGAGGAGCCACATACCTAAAATACACCTCTGCCAGCTGAGAGTGGATAAAACAGGTCTGGGCAAGGAAGGGTGTCTCTTTGTGGACTCAGCGCAGGCTGGAATGTGGATGTAGTTGCCTGAGCCAAGACTAACTCCTTGAAGTGAAGGTTTTATTTCTTTCCCGTGAGTAAGCTGGGAGTGTGTTAGCTTGGAGTAGCAACAGGTTTAAGAAAATTATTTCTGTTTGTTTCCTTTTCTCTGTTTTGAAGAAAAGATACTCCTTGTGTTTAGAATTCAAAACAGAGGCTGGATACTTTTTTCTGAGCTGTTTCCCACCAAAGGGAGAATAAAAAAGCAATATTTAATAGTGCAGATTTTTTTCTTTTTTTTTTTTTTTTTTCCTTCCTAGGAAAGGGGTTTCTTCCTAAAAGATGAAGGGAACTTGAGTTGTTGAGTTGGCAGGTAATTGATACATATCTGCCTGGTCTGAAGAAGTACTTAACTTTTACATAACTACCTATGAATACATTTAGGAAGCTGGCGAGCTGCAGTGGACTGTGTGGTTTTCATTATGTTGGGGTTTTTAAATTTGTTGAAAACGGGCTTCTTTTATGGGTGGTAGAATTCCTTTTAAGTTGGCATTCAGAAACAGCACAGATCCTGCTGTGCCCTTACTCCAGGAAGGCCGCTGGTGTGCCCGAAGGAACAACATGTGGCATGAAGCAAAATCTGGAGATTCACCAGCCCTGCTGTGCTTTGATTGACAAGACACGGGGACATGGACCCATTGGAGCGAGTCCAGAGGAGGCCACGAAGATGATCAGAGGGCTGGAGCACCTCTGCTGTGAGGACAGGCTGAGAGAGTTGGTGGTGTTCAGCCTGCAGAAGAGAAGGCTCCGAGGAGACCTTATAGCTTCTTCCAGTAGCTGAAGGGGCTACAGAAGAGATGGGGAGGGACTGTTTATCAGAGATTGTAGTGATAGGAGGAGGAGTAACAGTTTTAAACTGAAAGAAGGGAGATTCAGATTAGATTTTAGGAAGAAATTCTTTATTGTGAGGGTGGTGAGACACTGGAACAGGTTGCCAACAGAAGCTGTGGATGCCCCATGCCTGGAAGTGTTCGAGACCAGACTGGACGGGGCTTTGAGCAACCTGGTCTAGTGGGAGGTGTCCCTGCCCATGGCAGGGGGGTTGGAACTCAATGATCTTTAAGGTCCCTTCCAACCCGAACCAGTCTATAGTTCTGTGATTTACAACGCTGGCGTAACTTAGGCAGCATGTGAAATACTTCACTCGCTTGGTCTCATTTTTGCTGCTGTAGCTACTGAATGCATAACTACCTGATTAATGCAGAGATTTTAATCTTCTGACCCCCTTGCAAACAGTTACTAATTGCATTCATAGATGTATAAATTTGTAAAACTAGAAGGGGTAATTATGATCCTGTAATTTGGTCTCTCCATGCAATTGAACACAAATCTTTTATTAAATCTAGCGGTTTATTCCCCTTGCTTTAAAAGTGTGCACCTTATTTTAGGAATTTGTTTTCTAGCCCCAATCTCCAGTCATTGAGATTTCTGAAACCAGTCAGGCTTGCTGCTTATAGGGTAATCAGGCTGGTCTTAATCTTCACTTTTTAAAAATCAAATGAGCAGAGCTCTTAGAACCACCTCAATATAGGACATGTTCTCCAGTTCGTAGATGTTCTGCTTCCTTTTGCTTTTTAGCTTCCTATTTTCTTTATAAATAAGAAAACTCTGTTTGCTGTGCCAATCATGTTTACATGGGTGCCCAAGTAACCTGCCTCTTCGCTTGCTCCAAAATTTTGTCATACATATCAAAGGTCATTTTACCCTTTTGGGTATATATCTGGCATAAACTTCTGCCTGGTTGAATATTTACTAGGACTCTTTATCATCGTCATTGTCATCATCACCATAACATCCAAAGAGGATTTCTGTTTGATGAGTTTGACCTACGCTCTTTTTTTCCTGGACCTTGCTTGGCCTCATCGGGACACACGTTACTCTCTCATCTTGATCTTGTGAAGGAAATACAGAACAAGTGCAGAAACAATCACCATGGATGTGTTTCTCTCTTCCCCAGAAGAATCTTCCTGCAGTCTTGTGAACTAGATTTTAAGAGCATTCAAGATTCACCAGTCTCCTTTTAAGCATCTCAAGTCAGATATTTGAAATGTTTCCGCTCTCCCAATCAATAAGAAGCTGCTGTCTGCTCTGGATTTCCCCCTCGGCCTCAGAAATACACCCCTTTAGTGTTAAAGCTTTTATATTTGAAGAATTGCTGTCCTCTAATGATGATGTTTTCAGAAATAGAATGACTTAGAAGTAAGACTTCCTGCTTCCTTCCTTCCATTTAGCAGGATTTAGTCTGTTTGCTCTGTAGCAGTTTTGTATATAACCATGGATTTGTCTCCGTCTTCCGTCTTCTCCCCCCGACTTTTTCTCCTCCGTTCCCGTCTGCAGGAAGTCCTTTGCCACTGGGTGACACTGTTTGATAGTTCTTCACATTTGCAACAGCGAAGCCCTGGAGAAACTGTCCTCTGACTCTTTGGATTTTGAACCAAGGCTCAATTTTCATATGAAATCATGTATTTTAATGTAGTTAAATTTGATTCAAACCTGCCCTGATTTTTAATTTAGTGGTCCAGACTGCCTGGTCTAGAACACTTACAGTGCACTGTAGCTGCAGGGAGTATTAGCTGATCTTATTTCCTTTTCTCATCTTAAAATCTCTTTAAAAAACCTATCCTTTCAGCATCGTGTTATGGATCACTGCTGACCCATGTATAAATAAATTGCTAGTTACCTTTTGGGTTTAATCTAGTTGCAAACTGTGTTGTGGAGTGCACTTCTTAGGAGGCATAATTTCAGTGATCTTCTGAAAGTCATGTTTACTGCAGTGCAATAATTACCTGTGTAGCGTATTGGTGAAAATCAGATATATATTCAGTTGCATGTCTTTGCTAGTCTTTATTTATTCCTTTCAAATGAATGACATTAGATGAGATGGAGAGGAGGGGGGATGTGCAGGACATGCTGTTGTTCTACGGGAAGGGAGCAATATAGTTACTAAAAGCCTTCTTGTTGAGAGGTGATCAAAACTCTGGGTCTTCTCCTTGCCGTCAGAATGGCTTTCCAAATCCCAAACCATGTGTAGGGATTTCAGTAATCACAAGGACCTGAGCAAGATGAGTATGGGGAATATAAAGTCCTTGATAAATGCGCAGGACTTTTGGGAAAGAGAAATGATGTAAGATACACAGTCTGCTTTATCTGCCATTAGTCTCAGATTGGAGCTATGTGGGTTGAGCACAGACCAGGATTTAGGGACGATGGGCTCTGTTCACAGTGTGCTGGTCTTCATCCTATGTCCTTCTCTCTTTTCCTCTGCCGGCATTAAAAATCAGGTGCTCGAGATTTTTTTGCAGGGAAGTTCTATATCCGAGTTTTCCCTGCGTCTGACAAAAAGGGGACATAGTCTCTGCTTGTGGTGGTGAAAGAAAGTCTCCATCTCCTTCTTCTCTCCCAATGCTCTTTGTGTCTTTCTGCATCTCATTTCCAAGTAGACCAGAGACCGAGAGGGACCAGCTATTCTGTCCTCGCCGGTATTGCTCTTCAGCCCTCAGCCTCTGGGGGATTCTGAGCCCATCCCTTAGCACCCAAGGCTTGACTGAACTTCAAAGCACAGAACAGAGCCTGCCTGGTGGTGTTTACATTGAATGGGAGCCACAAGCAGCTCTTTGCATTTGAGAGAACGCTAACAGCGTGGAGCACTGCCCCAAGTCTTGCACTCCGTCTCCCGTTAGGTGTCAGTGCCAATGCAAACATCTTTAAAATGACCCTTTTTCTTCTGGTTTCTCATCTAGTGGATCTTTTATATGTGCTTTGTTGACATTACACTCTCAGCAGTACTTAAGAAAATGAGCGTTAACTGGATTTCCTTAGGATTTTTGAGTGATTTAGTTCATTTTAATATCCTCTAAAGTGACAGCAGGAACAGAGTCAGTAGGCAGCAAGCCCTGCCTTTTTCTTTGTCCTTGACATCACTGAGATTGCTTTGGGCTGTCCTGGTCAAGTGACCCCACTCTTGTTCCTGAGAGAAGTCTCCATGGTCTATCAGTCCTTTGGCAGGTAAGGAAGCTGTTAAGTGATGATACCCACAGTAAGGAAGGTGCTGTGAGTTAAACTGTTCAGACATAGTATGGACAGACGTTTTTCAGTCTTGCACCTTCATCTTATCTGCTGGGATCTGAAGATTTTAACGTGCATGACAAGCAAGACTGCCCTTGCAGAAGCTCGTGGTAGTTTCTAAGAGACTATTTTCTTGTATGTATGTGAGCTGGGATGCACAGGGATGGAATAACTTGCCCAAGGTCAGTGAGGTAAGGCTGTAGCCAGAAACAAAACCCAGGTACCTCCCAAAGGGTTAAAAAGTTTGATGGTCTTCATTTTGTTTGAAGAATAGTAATATTACCAGTAATCTGGTAATAGGAGGATATTAAATGTGCAATCCAGATGGGACAGTAGGGACATGCTGCCCTAAGTGTGTTCATTTTTGAGGCAAGTGAAGACAATCTCCTTTTCTGAAACAAAGCTCTTGTCTCTAGGAAGGGGCAGCCTTTTTCTGAACAAGGCCTGAGGGGCTGAGAGGAATTGCAGCCACCAGGACCTCTCTGGTCCTTCCCTCTCCCTCCGCAGGCAGTCTGGCCGTCTTTTGGCACAATCCAAACCCCGTCATCCCTTTCAGCTGCGAAAGACGGTGTGAATAAGAGCCAAACTCCTCGGACGGTGGCTGGCTTTGAGCATCTTGGGTGGGAAGAGTATTTTGTGTCCTCTTTCCAGGAACTCTGAATTAAAGGGTGAACCGTGGGAAGTTTATTAACGATATCTATAATGAAGGATTAATCAAGTAAATCTCTCTAGTCAAGTGCCTCTTGAGAGCATATAGATAAAAATGATAGCGGTGGTGACCTTTCATGTGCAAACAGTGCTGGAATGGGGCCTGCAAAGACACTGCATTTCAGTGACAATTTTGCTTCCCCCCCCCGAGAGCTGGTGGACGCGAGGCAGAGCTGGTCCCGGAACGTCTGAGCAGAGGCACGCTGAGGAATTTTTATTCCCATTCCTCTCGACATCAGAAGGGGGAGAGTCAAACCATATTTCTTCTCAAAGAATGCCTTTGGGTTACTTGTAACAAACCGCAAGTCTACGCGGTAGTTTAAAGAGCTAAAAATGTAAGTCTTAAAAAATAGCGTTTGATGGTTTACAGTACAGCTCAGAACAGATGTTGAAGCTTTTTCAAGAATAAAATCTTACTTCGGGAGGTATTCAGTGTTTGAGCTAATGCTTCTGTGGACGATATTAATTCAAAAATTTATGAAGGCAAAAAGGAAATCATTTGAATTTAGCCTTAATGTAACTTTTGGATCCTGGACTAGTCTATTATTTTGATGTTCCTTGGTATTTTTAGGCATTTATTTATATGCTTTTTAAGGGGCCTCAACTTTACCTCTGCTTTCACAGCTGGAAATAATTGTGGGAATCATTTGAAGGGTGAAAACGCCATATATATACGTATAATAATATAAATATATGGTGTCTCACAGGAATTTTTATATTCAGATTCCATATGTAGAGTGTGATTTCTGGTATGAGGAATACCAGATAGAAAATAAATGCAATTCCCTGAATGCCATATAAACACGAGGGTTTTTTTGGCATGAGCTTCCCTCTGTTGCGGAAGCCTTGGGAGCTGGGTTGTAGCAAAAGCTCCGGCAGCCGCAGAATCCTTAAGGCGGTGTTGTTAAGATCTACTTTGAATCTGTTAAAAACACTAGTGGCTGCCTGTAGCCCTCTTCGCACACGTGTTTCCAGTGTTACTACTGTTAAGGGACTCTTGCTGAAAAAAAACACCCCTATAGATAGAATAAAAAATAAATAACATTGGAAGCAAACGTGTCTGTTGGACGTGTTCCCCCAGCTGTAACTTCCATGCTTCTGGCACAACCTGGTTCAGTTGTATCTATTCAGTATGATGCTTAACTTGAAGGGTCTGTTCTCTTCTCTTCTCTCTGAATTTACTTGTGCTCCAAGGAAAAGAAATGAGAGAATTGCAAGTATGTGACTGCTTGGTCTTGGTTCTCCAAGACTGAGGTGTCAGTTTGGTACTTCTTGATTTCCCTAAGAGCATCTTTGTCTCTGAAAACATTAAACTTCTGTCTGGGAGGATACTTGAAGTTATTTTTATACAGAGACATTTTCATTGTCTAGTGGGATGTTAAAATTGCTTTGTAGTTCTGTTTGAGGAGTTAAAATTCCTCTTCCATGCAGGACCCCCAGTTTATTCTTTCTGGATGAAAATCCTTGTGGGTGTAAGAAGTCATGGGTAAAGTCCGTGAGAGTTACTCAGGCAGGACAAGCTGGGGTAGATAAATGCTTTTGTGCTGCTTGTTCAGCAACAGCTAATTCAGCAAACGCGCTGGGGAAGCACCTACCAAATGAGTGGGTGTGTATTAAACCTGAGCCGAGCTCAGCTGAAACATCCCCTGAATCTAAATCTCTCTCCTTTGTTTTGGAGCAAGGTAACAGGGAAACACAAGAAAGAATTGTGCATTCTCAATTGATCATGTAACAGTAAATGGTTAAAAGGAGTCTCTCAGATGCTCTTAAGGCAGCATATTCCTGTTAAGTGGTGTTTGGATTATTCACGTCCCACTGTTGCACCTAGTGATGATCTCAAAGCAGCTTTATGGGGTGTGACTTTTGTGGTGATGAGCCCTAGAGACTCGTGGAATTAATACTTTTTTAATTGTTATTGCTTGAACATTGATTAAACTTTGTTTAAGGACTTCTGAGGGATTCTGTCATCGAGCTTGACTGGTTTATTGATGTGAGCCTGAATCTCAGAATGAAACTCTGGGGCTGCACTGCCAGCTCTGTTCCTCTCTGCCATTGAGTGGTGAATCCTTTGTGCCTTAGCTTCCTTTTTGTGGGGAACTTGCCTGTGCTTTTGTAAATGTTTGCTTTGAAAGGGTGTGGGTAGAAATCGCACTATCTTGATAGTATTGTTTGTGTATAATATTACACAGCGACTCCGCAGGACTGGGTTGGTGGCCTCCAGGCAGACTGAGGTTTGCGAAGGGTGTGAGAGGATTCACTGAGTGGGAACTGGGTGCCCTGTTCTGCTGGCTCTGTGTGGAAATCCTAGCTGAAATAATTTACAGCTTAATCATGCACAGAAAGCGTCTTCAGTTCCCAAGGGAGTTTTATTCATTCAAGTTTGCTGCTAGTAGAGTTCGTGTTACATTAGGAAACCACGATTCCTGACCTCAGAGTTGAATACATGTTTTTAAAAATAGAGATGGGACAGAAGAGAGAAGAATAAATAGACTTCATTTTTAAGGGCTTGCCAAAAGCAAATCTACACGCTGCAAAACGTTACATCAAACTTGCTGAGAAACGACTGAATCAAATTGTTGTTCAAGGGCTCATATTAGAAAAGCAGTACATTGTTTATGACAGACAGTTGCAGGGTAATTCGGCGGTTTTCATCTTCACCTGAGCAAACAGAAGACTTGCCTTGAAAAAGCAGCAGATTATTTTTGCACTTACTTTCTACGAGAAATGCTTTCTAGAAGACTCACAGCCCCATCAGTGCAACAGAACCCATAGAGGAGTACAGAAAACCAAACATTTACAGAGCAGGTTTATTTTGGGTGGAGGCTGGATATGTAACATCTGGGTTGTTTGACTTGTGATAAGCCTGACGTGAACACTGAGGAAGTATGAATCGTGTCTTTATTTAAACAAACAAACAAACATAAAAAACCTGTAGCGAGCTTCTTCAGTGTCTATGGTAAAATGAATAGATTTTCATGCCCTTTTTATTAATGGCATGGTGCTACATGGTATACATTGAGAAGTTGTTGTGGTTTGGGTTTTGGGGGGATTTCGTTTTTTTTTTACATGGCATTCAATTCAACAGTGAGGGAATTGAGGTACAAGCCCTGTGAAGGGCCACCAAGAGTGTCTGGGTACTATGGCAGAGGCTGAGGGACCTCGGCTGGCTCAGCCCGGAGCAGAGGCTTGGTTGGGGGGACCTAAGAGCAGTCCCCTCCATGCGTGGGAGGAACTTAGTGAGAAGATGGAGCCACGCTTTTCCTTGTGGAATGGCTGGAGGGTGAAAGGCAGTGGGTGTGAGTTGAAACAAGAGGTTCATATTAGTGTAAGGAAAAACTTCAGCATGAAGATAGATAAGCAGGGTTGCCCAAAGAGGCTATTGCAACCTTGGAGAACTTCAGGACATTACTGGGTAATGTCCTGAGCAACCTGGTCTGATCTCAAAGCTGTTACCGCTCTCAGTTTAAGGCGGGATTAGAAATCCTCCAAGTTTCTTCTGACCTCAGTTTTCCAATGATGCTGTCCATTTTGCACATGTGGTGATAGCTGGTTGCTTGATTGAAGCAAGGAGGACTCTGAAGGGGTGATGGGAGAAGTATTTTTATTGCACGATCAATGTCAGTAAGAGGTTTATGTCATGTACAGCAATATACTTACATAGTTATGAACTGTGGGCAATTTTTATATTAATTTCAGAGGTCCCTGTAAGAACTAGCATCCCCACAGAGTTCAAAACCGCTACATATAAACTTGCCTTGAAAAACTAATGCAAGGGCCACCCTGAGAGCGGCTCACACTGGTAAACTCTTGTTTCTCATCGGATTTGCTCCTTAGAAACTTGGTGTGTTGATACAGTGTCAATAAAACACTAATTCACATCATTCACTCAAACAAAGAAGCTGAAGGGACTGTGCCGGATCCATTGGACACGTTCAAATCCAGAGGGACTTCCTTGCATCCGTTGAAAATGATGATTGGACTAGATGATCTTAAAGGTCCTTTCCAACCTAGACAATTCTATGATTCTATGAAAACTCGGTCCTGTCGTTTTGCTTCTTCATCTGTAAGTGTTCATGCAGCCCAAGAAGAGTGATGGGGGTACTGAAGTATTAGTACTGAAGTATTAGTGGAAGTGGATTTTCAATTAGACCCTCTGAGCAACAATATGAGATTCCTAAGGAAACAAAATCAGGATTAAACTGTGACTGAATTTAAATGGGGTTTACAGCCCGTGGAGTGAGAGAGGGAGTGAAGGGCTGGTAACAGCGGGATCTAAATAAAAGCCCATATTCAGCTTTTACTGGAACATGCATGGCAAATCCCAGTGATTCTCTGATGTGTCTCGTAGCCCCATACTGTATAGCGCGCGGCATTCAGCTGTTCTGCCAGTCAGGCTGATGGAGGTCTCTCGCCTTTTCTTGTCATGTCCCATTGATTCATCTCTGTAAACCCACATGCTGGGAGATTATTTTTTGGGGGTCTGTTTGAGGGGCCAATGTTTCGTCAAACTGATAATTGCTGGGTTTCCACGACAGCGAATGGAGGCAGAATTGCTCTCAATGTGCTTTGTTTCGGATGCTGAGCTTTTTGTGACTGAGGCTTTTTGATGGAAGGGGGTATAAATGGCCGTGCGTACATCATTTGAAAACTGTAGTTTACGTGTCAGCTGTTGATTCAAAGCGTTGTGATTTGGTGTATAGATACGTTTTCTACAGCAGGACAGGGAAATGCCAGATTTCCAGATGATATCAATCATCAAGACTTCATTGCCTTCAGTTCAGTGGATTTCTGGGGATTTTCACTGTGTGAAATAGGACCTTTAAGGAACAACCTCAACCAACTTTTACTCCTCTACCTTTCCCCTCAAAAATCTGTCCCCCATCCCAACAACAGCAGATCTGACAATTTCCACATGGAAGCCTTTGCTCAGTACAGTACAGTTCAAGATTTATCCACAAGGGGTGTTTTCCCCATAGCTGACATGATACTGATAGCAGAAAATGAGACTCACTATGATTTTGGTACACATTCATAGCATTTAATATAGTCAGTATTTAAAATGCGTTTAGGGTTTCAGTATTGCTGATCTAAAAATGCTTTGTCTGAGTAGGCTTATTAAAATCAATAGTGCTCTTCACGTGCTTAACCTAAATTATTTGTCTAGTTCTTCTTAAAACGAGGCAAATCTGGGTCTCCACATCAATGGATGAACGCTGTTGGAGATGACATTGTTGTGAAATTGCCATCTATTTAAAAAGATACTCCTGATGTTTGCTCTGAGAGGATTTACTTAATAGAGGCAACATTAATCTAGGAAAAGCATAACTGTTACCAATGTAACATCCTGTCTTTATGTTTTAATACATCTTTAAAAGGCCTTTCAGTGTAGATTTACTGCAGTTTCCCCCCTGTTTTACAGATACTGTGAATAAGGACACTGAACCCAAAGATCCATATCCCATTCCAAGAAAGATTATGGCTGAACCAGACTACATAGACGATGACAATCCTGAATTAATTAGACCTCAGAAATTAATTAATCCTGTGAAGTCATCCCGGAATCATCAAGATCTCCACAGAGAGCTGCTTATGAATCAGAAAAGGTAAGAGTCTAAAAATCACTTGTGCTACTATTCCACCCCAAATACACACTGTGAGTTTCAGCTTCATCAAAATGATGTTTTACCCAAAATCTAGCAGACACTTTTTGTTGATTCAGATCTTGTAGATGAAAAATCTCCTGATTCTTAACAGTGGCATTATTTTCTGTTTGCATTTCAGTTGCTCTGCAAAAGCTTGCTGTAAAAGACTTCTCCCTTTGTTTTTGCCAATGCCCACAAGCGGTTGGTCTCCGGAGGAAGCAGTTCAGTTCTCCCCTATCACAATTCATATTGGTTACCTGGGCACTGTAATTTGTCTTGAACTCTTAACTTTATCAACTACTTGACAAAGTTTTGCTATCACCTGCAGGATGGTAAAATCTATAGGTTTTCACCATTCGCAGCTCACTGAGTTTATGAGGCCACTTTTGAAGAAATCATATCTTTTTTTTCACATGAAACTGTTTTCTGTTTACTTGATGTTTCTTGCAATGCGGTGTGATAGTCTGGTGCCTGCTCCGCTGCTACACAAGTGTTTCTTTGTATGTTATGAAATGCTGCTTCCTTCATTCTGGGACGGGATGCACAGCTGTTGCTCCATATACTGCTTTTAAAGATGTAAACAACTGGAACTGGATTTCATCACCTTCAGAGACACAGGCACTTGGCCCAGAGATAGCTGAAATTCTGTTATTAAATCTCTTCAGCAACAGAAGACTCATTTAGAAAACATACTAAGAAAATAGCCAGCAGACCAGATAGTAGAGGAAAAGCCACCAACCCTGTTGAGGCTCCTCCATTTAAACAAATGGAAACTACCTATGACGTAAATTAGCAATTTGATGCATTGAAGCCACCCAGAGTGGACTTTCCAAAGGCAAGGGCGTGGGGATCCACAAAACAGAAGTGGAAGAACAGTATTTCAGAGTAAATTTGAGAATAAAGTTGCTGGTAGCAGCCATTCAGGCTTTTTGAGATCCAGGACCTCGATAAAGGAGAGGAGGAAGCTATTGCTTTGTCTACTCCAGCCCAACTGGATTTGTCTGTTTGGCAGGAGGAGTTGCATTATAAAAATTTCTCTTTTTTCCCCCCTTTGGTGGGGTATTTTGAGGGGAGAAGGAGTCTTTTCTATGTGTAATAGCAAAATTCTCACAAATGCTAGGATTAGAAACTTAATTCTAAATGAATTGCATAGACAATACAGCTTTTCTTTAGTGATGAAGAAGTAGAAATGTTTTACAGAATGCCAAATGAATTGGAAGAAACTGGCCTAAATAGGTGTTTGTCCTATTTTTTGTTAATGAGATTAAACATCAAAGTTAGTTCCTACCACCAAGAAGTTTATGGTCATTGAAAGAAAGATATTTGAAGTTTCCTGACTTACGGTTTTATTCTAAAGGATGTGGAGGCTGCAATAAATTAAGGCTATTTTTTTCTTTTAAGTTTATGAAAGCATAAAGCACTTTTAAATAGTCTGGAGTTCTTTTTTTCTAGGAGAATATCGTATTACACAGAGGAGCTGTGCAGCCCTCAATACCCACTCTTCTCTTATTGTGATTTTGATTAGCTGCAGCTGTTAATTTTAGATTCTTATTTATTGGTGCAGAAATGTAATACTTTGAGGGTTTTCACCAGCAGAAAAAGTGGTGGTTTTGAAAAGAGGGTTATTCTGCTGTGCTTCGTGCCACTGTGCTACCTCTGATATGAGGCTTTACAGTAATGTAGATATTAAGCTTGTGTTGTGCTTTGTTACTGCAAATTGCCACATGTACGGAGGACTTTCAGTGCTCTTAGAGAAGTCTGCTTAGCGTGCACCTTATTTTATTGTGAAGACTCAGTGTAGGCACCAGCAGCTTTGCTCTTCAACCAGTCAGCTCTGAACAGCCATTTCTGGATCTTAGGAGATAGTATCCAGTGCTGGTCCCATCATTCTCCATGGCTGCCGCGAGCAGTGTCTGTTGGGTCTTGAACTGATGTAGTTTTTTACTTGCAGAATGGTAGTTGTTTTGGACAAAGATCCAAACAGTGGTACCTCAAGGCACTGGTCACTTACTTTAAATTATTTTTACTTACTAGGGCTCAACCTCAGCTCTGCAGAGTGTTGGTCCTGTCCCTTCCAGAGGTTTTAACCATATCAGCTCTAACCTGTATTATAGCACACTCTGCTTACTCTCTATCAAAGCTTTAGGATTTTTTTATTTAACCAGAACAATCACCAAGAGGTGATACAAGACTCCCAGGAGCTGTCTGCCTGTTGCTTTTCCTTCTTACACAGGAGAGTGAAAATAGGATTGATATTACAGTTGTTCTGTTGAAGATCTGACTACCAATCTCCATGCGATTAGACTGAGATATTGTATTTACTTACATCTTCTGTGGGTCTCCTATATTATACCTATAGCACATCCAAATCACAAATCACTCTTGTGCCTCTGCTTTGCTACAGTGCAACCTTACTGAAAAAAGGCAAGAAGGAGTAATGTTATTAGCAGCTTGGCTCTGCTTCCTGGGTATCTTAGTTGCTAATTGCCAACACAGAAGTTTCCATTGATTCAGCTCTCACTGACCCTGTAGCAGTAGTAATAAAAAATCACTCCAGCTTCTCTCTGCCTGACTTAAGTTTTACGTGTTAAAATGTAATTAAAATGGCATGAAACATAAAATATTAACACAGTCTTGTAGCTTCTGTTGCGTTCAGGCCATGAGATCTATTATGAGAAATGGGGAACAGCATTTGGTGTTGCTAAATATTTGATTTTGCAGTCAGGGTATGTACATGCATAGAGTGTTGCATAATATATGGAGTCATTCATAGATGTCACCATAAAATGGCATTTTAATGTATTATTGGACAAGCTGTCAGATATGCATTTTATGGAAGAATTAGGCAACCGCAGATATATAGCAAATAGGGAAGGGCAAAAATATGTTTTCTGAAAACTTACTCAGATTATTGAATTTCTTAAAGTTGAAATAAAAAAATGGTTGATGTTAAACTTAATGCTGCATGTTTTCACATAATAGTCTTCACAGGGAAGACGACAATTAACAAAGGCAAATTTCAGATCTTTCTGCTCTGACTTAAGTGAGGCTAATATCTGAATAACGGGGAGAGCTTTGAATCTCATCATAACAATTTTTGAAAGCATCATAGCATAACAGAGATAAAAGAAATAGCTGAAGTCATAAAAATAAGTAGGAGTGAGTGTGTACCTGCGTGTGTGCCTGTATAAATAAAGACATGCATCTTCCCAAAGAATAAGCTTTCTCATTTTAGAGTAGTTGGCTCGGGAAGCAATTTGTGCTGAACAGACCTGAAACATTCAGTTGATGTGGTAGCTAAAATCCTGCAAAAAGGAGAATCCTCCAGCCTTTGTCTGGTCTCCAAGGTGACGGCAACTTTTTTTATTCTGGATTTTTGTTGTCTTAGCCTGTGTGTAGCCGGGGAGCTCTCACTGGAAATAGCTTCACAGCCAGACATGGGGAAATCTCTCACCTTTTCAAGGAAGGACAGAATCCATGATTTTCAGGAGCAGTGTGACAAAATCCAGGAAACCACTTTTTAGTTCTGTCCATGCAAATTTCTATGGGCATAATACCCTGCATAGGACTATCTGAACACAATTTCTCTGAGTTATCAGCCATTAAGGAAAGTCTTTTTGTCCAAAATTTATTTCTGGCTCTGCTAGAGTCTTGATTTCTGATGGGTTTTTGAATCCATTCTTCTGGAATTGAGCAGAGAGAAGACTGAAGTTGAAAGTCAAAATAGTTAATTATACAGGAGAAATACTAGCATGCTTCTTAAGGAGGAATATCGTCACTAATAATATGGCTTAAGTTCTGGTTTAGGGTTTTGGTTAGAAACCAGGCAAATGTCTGCCTATTTTTTCCTTTTAATTAATAATTTATATTCCAGTGTATCTAAATGGGCAACTACTTGACTTCAGAAAGCCTGCCTGCAACTCCGTGTGAATTTCTTCTAATTAAAATTGATCTCTTTCTTCCCTGTTTCCCCCTCCACCACCACTCCTCCCATCTAATTTGAAGGGGTCTTGCACCTCAGAATAAGCCGGAGCTACAGAAGGTGATGGAGAAAAGGAAACGAGATCAAGTTATTAAACAACAAAAAGAAGAGGAAGCACAAAAGAAGAAATCAGACCTGGAAATCGAGCTACTGAAACGGCAGCAGAAACTGGAGCAGGTAAGATGGGGAATAACACAACCTTTACACACCTACGTCTGAGCTACTTGCCCGAGGCTCCCTTTGTAGACAGGAGAGAAGCATCAGCCGTTTTTTGGCACATTTCCTCTGATCAAATGCAGACATCTTTTTTAGGATGAGTTGAATCGCACTCTAAATTGCCTCTTTGTTGTCATTTACTGTACAGGAACCGCATATGATGTCTTCCTTTGGTCAAATGAATCCTGCACTAGACAACAGGAGTGTGTGCGGAGCACTGACCTTATTTAACCATTGGAACTGTGGTGAATTAGTCAACTTTTGTAGTCTAACTATTAAGAGATGATCCACTAAGAATGGCTGTTAGACTGCAGGACATCAAAACTAGATACTTAATGACTAAAAAAAATAAATGTATTCCTTCTCCTGAGTTATGTAGGAAAGTAGGTGACTTCAAAAAGATCTTTTTAGCCTTAGAACATTTTGACCCCATAGGCACTTTCAAATGAGGGAAAAGAACCTCAGACCCTGAGTATGGAGACGATGTGGAGGTCGGTGTGGTGAAGCTCACTGCTCGGCACAGGGCCAGCCAAACGTTTGTGCCTCTCAAGGCGCTTCGCGTACCTGCGAGGAAATACCCCTACAGTGAAAGAAGTCACTGTGCATCAAGCACATTGCATTTATTTTTAAATACATGAATACTCTAAAACAGCATTTCCTGGTTTTCATAATGGAAATCAATTAAGCTGAGTAATTACTCTTGAAAATGAGGTGTAATACAATCATTATTGAGGTTTAGGGGGTTTTATGATTATTTTTTTTTAATTAGGCTTAGAAATATTTTTGGAGGGAGAAATCTATTGTATTTTCAAGGCTATCATCTTGTCACTTTTCCTTTCTGCTCTTAAGGGCCCAGCTTCAAATGGTTCAGCTTGTGGGAAGATTTGATTTAAAACCGAGCTGTCCAAGGACATATGTAGAATAGAAAATTCTGTTAGAAGAGGAAAAGCTTGCCCGTTGCAAACAGTCTTGTGACTTTGTAAACATCATAGGAACGGCATTAATTGACAATGTGACTCATGGAGGAACGTTGTCATGATTTATTGTAACAAGGCATGTCCCTTGCTGGTGAACCAGAGACAAAGGAGAGATTATTTAGGTGAGCCGTGTGTGCTCCCCATTAATCAGGGAGACCTTGGTCTGTTAAAAAAACAAAAGCTCCTTTCAGGAGCTTTTGTTACTTTTCTAATGGATTGTTTCTTCCTTTCTGCTGACTTATCTGCCTTCACTGAGGATTGCTAAGCAATCTCTACTCTGTACATTGTGTTCTGTATGGACACTGTACAGCCCTGCTCCATAGAGCAGAGCTTCTAACCTCACACGGTCATTTCAAGTGCCTGCATAGGCAGAAGTTCCAAACAGGTTAAAAATGTCAGTGAACGGGCTCTCAAAAATCATAGAATCATTTAGGTTGGAAAAGATTAAGATCATCAAGTCCAACCCTTAACTAGCACTGCCAAGTCCACCACTAAACTACTAAACCATCTCCCTCATCACCACATCTTCATGTCTTTTAAATCCCTCCAGGGATGGTGACTCAAAATCAACAACAACTTTTTGTGATAGACAAAACAGATACACCACAAGAGGCTCAAGTTAGATACAGAATTCCATAGACACTCAGAAATAAATTCTGTGAGTGTGCTCGGTAGTAGCTGTTCGCTTGTGTCCTCCCACAACACAAATTTGTTCTTATCCTGTTGCAAAAGCCAGAGAAGGGAATTGTTTCTTCAATGAAGATGTCCAAGAATTTCTTCAAAAATGCTCCATCTTATTCTCATTCTGGGCTTGCAGAGTTGTTGTCCATCTGGCAAAGGTGGACGTTTGGAACAAGGTAGAGCCAAGGATTTGAAAAGATTTATCGTTTTTGAGAACAAATACTCCCAAAGAAATGCAACTTTATCTTTTCCATGAGAGAGAAAAAGGAAGCAGTTTAAAGAGTTTTGCATGGCCAGTTACTGAAATCTTTAGATTTTTTATCTTGTTTTTCGATGAACTGCTTTATATGATTTTTTTTAATATGTGATTCCTTTTTAAGCTGGAACTGGAGCAACAGAAGATACAGGAAGAGCAGGAAAATGCACCTGAATTTGTCAAAGTCAAGGGCAACTTGAGGAGGACGGTCCAGGAAGCAACAGAAGCACCAGACTCCTAGAGCCAGCACCTGCTAAGACTTCCAGCTTTCCCGCAGAGAGAGGCTTTTGCAAGTTGTCTCAGATTTGCCCTTCAAGGTGGAAAATAACAGCATCCAGCTGACACTTCCTGAAGATGAGATTTTTTAATTCCTGGGACAGGTGGATTAAAAAGACAGTACCGCTAACAGATCGACTTGCCAAATGCAGTCCTGACATCAATGGATAAGGAGTCTGTTTGTCAGTTCAGTGTCATGGACCAGGCCGATGTGCTTACTCAGAGATTTTAACCAGGGATACTAGAGAAACTCCTTCAGTGTTGCACTGCTTTATCTCTTGTGATCCTAGTTTAGTGGAGATACACAGATTATATTTTGCTTTAAAACAGAACAAAAATCCTCCTGTGGTACCTTATGAAGCTTTTCTGTGCAGCTAGATTTCCTCCATCTAGACCTACAGCCTGTGTATATCCCAGAATAATTTGTGCTTAGTTGGAATTTTTATCAAATCTGGGAGGATATGAGATACGTTGGTCACTGCTGCCCATCCCCACTAGTATAGGCAGGTGTGGGCAAGATGAGAATGCTTAAAATTCACCAGCAGTGAAAAGTTAAGCAGCCTTAAAGCCCATTTCTCCCTGTTTGGCATGTAGAATTTGGGCTATGAAAGAGCAGAAATCTGATGATCCTCTCAGCAGGGAGAATCCAGAAGCTGATTTATCTCTGTCTCTGAACTTACACCGTTGTGTAGAGGCCTGTGCAGTGCTACCTGTGAATTTACCTCTCAATGCAAAATGACCCATCTCCTACTTTTTTCATGTTTTGAAATCCTACTTTGCTGTTGTGGCCTTTCTCCTCCAAGGATATGCTGATCTTGAGTACAGTGTTAACACATTACTTGGTAGTGTTTAAATTCATTTGCTGGAACCGAAATCAGGGATCTGATCTGCCATCAGTTCCTGCTCTTTGCTTGCTGGAACTTGTTGCAGTTCCTGCAACAGAACAGCATTTAAGCCAGACTAAACTGATTATTAGTATCTACTGAACCTAAAGTGAGGCATAAAATGAAATTAATTTTATCCCATCCTTCCTTTAGCCTCAAGGAAGGAGAAGGGAAATGTGTTACCACTGAGTCTTAAGGTCCAATTCTGTCACCTTCTGCCTTTCCACAAGTTGCCCCTGTGACTTGCCATTAAATAAAATACTGCTCAGCTTGCAGAGGGATGGCAGAGTCTGATCCTTCATGCTTATGACTACTAGTTATCCAGGAAAGTCTGGGATGAGGAGGAGGGAACAGATTACTGGTAGGATCATGGAATTGGATTCTTACCTGGTATGAACGGGTGCAGATTTCTTACCTTCAGAATCTGGGGATAAAGCCTCATCTTCCTTGGTCGGCGCAGCCCTGGCTCTCACTGAAGCTGTGTTCATCCCTGTCAGCTGAGGATCTAATCCTAGTCTTTGCCTTAGGATGCTAAACAAAATAATTTCTACTTTGTAATTACATTGGACATAACTGTTTGAGAACACTTTTTATTAATATCAACTGTGGCGTGTTTGTATTGTAAAGGTGGTGGGGGAGGGTTTGTTGGCTTGTTTTTTTCAGTTCCTTTTGCCTTTCCTGTAAGTATTGGACATTTTAAATACAATTCCAACATAGCACTTGGGACAAAATGCTCACAATTAGAAATGTTTCCTAGATACAGACTTCAATTTGTCAAGATCCAGGCATTTTTTATGAGGACATAATCAGATTGAGAGTAAATTGAATTGCGATAAGTGTATTGCCATTGATTTAGACTTGCAGTGTGACTCACGTCTAGAAGATTAAATGTGAAGATGATCTGCCAGACTCTTCAGATTATGGACATACAAAAGACAAAGGCCAAATGTAAGACTCTTCCATGTATTTTTCTCAACAAAGGAACACCCCGAGTGCTGCAGGTTCTTCCCTCTCTCCTTCCTTTTGTCTGGAAGGAGAGGAGCTTCCTGGCAGCACCGTTACTCAAACGCTTGCACTGATTGTTTCACGTTGTTGAGACAGCACCATGTATGAGCCTTCCACGCCACGCTCATGTTTTATCTTAGCCGCTCCCAGCCTCTCAGAACTTCATGCCTCTTGGTTTCCACTCCACAATTAACCTTCTGCTCAGTATGGAAATGTCTAGAAGTTGGTGAGAAAACCCTTCTCTGGCTTGAGCAGACTCTTTCTTCTCAGCCTTTTCCCCTCGGCGAGCAGGGCAATCCTACCATGCCTGTACGGTGAAATGGTAGTGTCATCCAAATGGCACCAGGGTTGGTGGGGGATGAGGACCTCTCCTTGGCTTCAGTAGTGTGTTGGATTTGGCCCTTCAAGGCTGAAGGATTCTGCTTTCTCTGCGTGTTAGCTTGTGATTCAGGGTAGAGTTTTTCTGTCTGAAACACAGGAGGCCAGAAAACTCCCTTGTACATACAGCGTGAAGTATTTTTTTTGTTTTCAGTTGGAATTAGTTCTCTGTGTGAACAGAACATCAATGTCTGTCTTACTATCTTTGAATTCTGCTGAACCTTTAGTTTAGGAATCCCGGCCACCTTCATGTCCATTTGACAGGCAAAAGCTTGTCTTTGAAGTCAGGATTGGGCTAGAATGGGCAACCCTTCAATGGGTGATCTGCTAGTCACACCACAAGTGTCCTGTGCGGCTACTCGAGTGAGAAACTGCTTGCCAGCGAGCATAAGCAATTCCTGATCTGCTCTTTAGCTATATGGGTTTTGAAGCAATCCCGCAAATACTTCCGTGATTTGAAAATGGCTCACTTACCAGTTTGTACTTTTTTAAAAACTCTTGCTTTTGATAGTATAGTAGTAGTAAATTTTTTAGCATTTTTGTGGCTTTAACCTTCTGTTAATATCTGCACTTGTTTGAGTGTACATATATAAATATATATAAATATAAAAAGGGAGCCTTAATGGATTTGTTTTCATAATTTAATATTTTTTGTATTTTCTCTTGTATAATTGTTTTTAACTAAAGGTATTACGAGAATGAGGGTGGAATACTTAGAACCAAAGTTATGCTTAATAAAATCTACTACATGCTTGGCGTATGCGGTGGTGTCTGTCATGTCCTGCTGGAAGCACAACCTTGGAGGCTGCGCTGAGGTATACAGGTTGTTTAAAATTCTGCTGGGCAGGGGCAAGTATCAAGATCATGGTGACTTGTGGTTCCTTCAAATTGCATCCGAGTTTGTATGTGCAAAATCATTGGCAAATTAGCTGGAGAAAAATGCT
>JAOXNO010000001.1:8144135-8156115 GCA_028565335.1 Limnodromus scolopaceus | reverse complement strand
ATCCCTGGAGGTATTCAAGAGACGAGTTGACATGGTGCTTGGGGATATGGTTTAGTGTTGGGTTGGTGTTGGGTTGGGAGTAGTGTGGTGTGTGGGGGGTGGTGTGTTTTGCTTTGGTGGTTTGCTTTTTTTTTTGGGTTTTTTTTTTTTTTTTTGATTGGTTGGACTAGATGATCTTAAAAGTCCCTTCCAACCTAGGTGATTCTGTGATACCAGCCACCATGAACTGTTCCTGGGTTGATGCTCAGCATCCACCCAAATTTAAGATCCTAGCCATGATGTTTCTGTCAGCATGAAGACTTCCTTTGGTGAGTTGGCAATGGGGAGCTTCACAAAGGACTGTGCTTTAAGGTAAGGTCTGAATTCAGCTGATACGAATCTTGTACTCCAGCAATGGGAAGACATCCCATCCATACAAGGCATGGCAAGATAGAAAGAAAGAAAAAAATGAGGGATTAAGGCAGATTGCAACAGAAAGGAGGAAATGTTCTCCTGTTGTATATGTTTGACTACTTCTGTCTCACCTGTAATTAGGTCATAAACTCTTTGGTATGGAGACTGTATGTGTTGGCAACAGAACAAATAGGTCCCATTTTTTTACAAGGAAGCCTTAAACTGCTGCAACCTCTGGAGATGTTGCAATATAACCGATAATATTAAAAGAAAGATTAACGTGAGGAAATTTGAACAGTAATGGAGGTAAGAAAAAGCTGCGCAGAGTTTCAAAGGTGAAGTCTGAAAGCTGAGAAGGAAATTAATCATTATTACTGTTGTTATTACTCATTTATATTGGGCCATAAGTGCATGTGTCAAGTCTGTGAAGCGGAAGTCAGAAGAATCAATATTTTCTTATTGCGTTTATGTATTTTTGTCAAAGCTTCATAAATTGCTGCCATTTTTGGAATCAGATTTCGAACTTCATGCCAAATCCAGCTGTTGTGCATTTCTAATAGAAAGCATCGCTGCCATTTATTGTTAGGCATAAAATTGAGAAACTAACCGTAAAAGGATGCTCAGCACTGTAACTCTGACAAATCCATCTCAATGAAGGCTGTTATCTAGGGATATATAAATATTGAAAGAGAAGATTCTTGTTTTCTTTCAGCACATTTTCCTGGATAATCCATTTGACATCACAATATCAAAAGCTTTATTTTATATATTAAATAGATTTGTGTCGTTGGTCCCTACTCAGTCTGCCCGTGGTTTCCCTTCCCATTAAACTGGTGGTGTTTCTGTTGCAAGCGCTGTGGGTAGGAGCGAGAGTTATTAAAATACACCAGACTGAGCAGATCTCTCCCAGCCTGCCGCTTGCTTGTATGAGCTGCCACTGTTTAAAACTGCTTTTCTAATTACTGCTAGACTCCTCATATGAGAGGACAGGACAGTTGGCCACCGAGGCACTCAGAGGATGTCCAGTGATTGCAATGGGTGGGATCCGTGTGAAGAGAATGAACATCAGGAGGTGTAGGAAAATCATTAACTCAGATACCTGAAACACCAGCAGACAATATACATCCAAGCAGCCATCTACATTTGGAACCTTCCTCTATAGAGAGAAGCATGTGTTTAGATTAAATATGTCAGACCTGCTTGAGTGGGAGGTGTCCCTGCCCATGGCAGGAGGGTTGGAACTTGACGATCTTTAAGGTCTCTTCCAACTCTAACCATTCAATGATTCTAAGATGGGTTGGGGGACTACTGTGCTATAAATAGAAGACTCCTTGAATATGTCAGGGGACAATTAACTGATTTGTTATGCAGATAGGCACAGGAGAAAGCAGCCCAGAGAGTCCCACTATTCACACCCAGTGATCCTCCCCAAGCCTCTGGCCTAGACAGTCTTTTTTCCTCCACCTAAGTTGTTTGCCAAATAGAGAGCTGATAAAGGAAGAGGAAGAAAAATTTCCAACTTCTAAATGAGCTTATATGACACCATTGCCCATGAGAACAATGAATGTCTTCAGCTGATGAGTCAAGGGGTCTCTACTGTCCTGTGTTGCTACGAGTAGTGCCAAACACCCATTTAATGGCTTTTGGTGCTAATATTTTCCTGCTGAATTCTCAAATCCCTTTCATCCTCACAGTCTGCTTTGCCTAGAGGAAAGTTTCATTCTGAAGGTCAGCAATATTGCCTTTATTTATGTGTATAAAATTACTCCAAGAACGTGCTTTCCCTATCCTCTTCCAAATATATGAATTTAGGGTAGCATTATGGTGTTCAGCATTGGCCCTTGCACCAGCACAGTACTAGGAAGGAATCCACAGCAGAAACATATGTGATGGAGAGATGGAAAATAAGGGTTTTAATGGTTTAAGCCAGAAATGACCACTTCATGTTTCATAATTCTTGCAAAAGCTGAAGACTTCAGAGGACTTCTGGAAGTGCCATTAAGCAGATGTCCCAATAAAACCTAGAAGGTGGGCTAAAGGAAAAGAAGAGGCATACAGAAGAGTGATCTGCAAATCTGAAGACTTAAGGTTTATTTCTGGCTCTTCAGTTGACAATTTCTGTGGACAAGATAATCCTTTTCCCTCTTTTGTGTTTCTCCTTCCCCTCCTGCAATTTGTGTAGCCTAGTTTGCAAACTCCTTGGGCTGAGCTCTTTGAGACAACTTGGTTTCTTCCAACAGGGAAGTGCAGCACCCAGAAGGCATCACCCTCTGGCTGTGTGGTGCCTTTGGACACTATTATAAATTAGGAATATTAGCAATAGGCTGCATATGCTATAAGTTTTCAGGCGACACTATTTTGCAAATGTTTAAACAGATGTACCAGGAATATTTTTATACTTTCACCGTCTGACCACCTGTAAAGTCAGGTGTCCAAATTCCATGACTTAAGGAGATTTAAAAAGAGACATATATAGCTAATATATCTGGAAGCTGATGACCTCACTTAAATGACCTCTCAAACACACAATTGTATGGCAGTTCTGCAGTATGATGTCTTGGATGGGTGAAGAAACCTTGCATTTCTATACCAAGGTAAGCATTTATTAGTAAACTGGAAAGAGCCAAACAGAGGACCACTAAGATGGTTAGGGGGCTGGAGCACATGGTACAGAGAGGCAAAGGGAACTGGGCTTGGTTAACTTGGAAGAGATAAGCAAGGGTGTGACAGCAGCTTTCTGGTACTTGGAGAGGCTTATATGGAAGACGAAGCCAGACTCTTCTCAGTGATGCAGCGGTCACATGCTGGATGGAAGAAAGTTCTCAGAGAATTTCAAAACTCAACTGGTCGCAGGCCTGAGCAGTGTGATCTAAGTAGGAAGTTACCCCACCTTTGTACAGGAGACATAAAGGGCTCCCAAGATCCCTTCAACCTGTAGGTCTGTGCTTTTGCGATATGAAGCTCCTCTTTCTATTTATGAAGGGGTTCTTATGATGCTTATTTCTCGCACACAGGTGGTTCTGTCTGCTAGAATAACTAAGTACCTTAAAATGCTTATTATGCCTCACAGCTCCTGGTGGGATGTGGCAGTGTTATTATTTTATTAGAAAAATAAGGAACTCATGTCAACCTTTTTTTCAAAAGGGGAATTAATTTCAACCACCTCTAACCTTTAGTTAGGAGTCTGATTGAATTGCAGCTTCAGCAGTGACTCCACACACGCCTTCCCTACACAAAATCACACCTTCCACCAGGACCGAGAGTGGAAAGTCCTTTAGGACTGAGAGAGGTACCTGAGCTATCTTTACATCCCTTTGATGCTGGACAAAGATTTCTGAGTGGGAAATAATGGACTTATTAATGGACTTGTCTCATTAACCACTACCAATTATCAGAAGATGGCTGGGGCTATTGCTTCTGTCCTATGGCCTTGGGAAGTGAATTCCACCTTAGATTATTGACATATTTGTGAAAGGATCTTCCAAGTTTATACCAAATTCTGCACATTTTACCACTCCGTAAAATTCTTATGGTATTAAAATGTTGGAAATGGTACTTGTTAGTGGGGAATTATCCATCCTTCAGAGCTCCTGTGTGCTGAACCTGGTGTCCCCAGTTTGTGAGTGGTGTGTTAGTGGAGGTGGTTTTGGTTGGGTTGTTTTTTTTTTTTTTTTTATCTGGCAGAAGCATCAAGAGGTGATTAATTCCAGGCCCATCTTTTGAGAACTGTCTTTTTAAATCTGGCAGAGCTAAATTGCTGCAGCCTTAGCTCTACTGTAGTGTAATTAACTCCAGTTTTGCTGTATCTTTCCTTCTTCATTCTGGAAACCAGCTGTTTCCCCCATGCCAAGGGAAATTGTAATTGTGAGAGAAAGAGAAAATGGTTAGTATCCTACTTGTGTAGCTTGGTAAACCATTTTGGTCTGTGTCAAGTGAAACTATGAAAACATTTGTGGATTTTTCTGTTTTTCCCCAGTGACATAAAGAAAATCCCCTGGGAAGCTCTCACTTACAATGAGACATGGACAGCGTAGGGAAGGCACTGATGTGGGTCTCTCATATGTAGCTCTAAGTAAGTCATGAAGAGATGAATTTCAAAGGCATTTTATATATATTTATATGAAACAGACCATTCTCAAGAATTTTGAGATGAAGAGAAAAGAGCAACAACAGATAGTGACTCAGATGAGTGGAGACACCAAATTTCCTCCTTTCACAGCAAGAACCCCATACCTTGCTGTCCCATCTGTCCATCCAGCAGCCATAAAAACTGCACAGGCTACACGATGCTCTGTGGTTTGTGCTCTCTTTATGGTCCATCACTGTGAGGGCAGTCCTTGGTAACCTCATGTGAGAGCTCACTTCAGCCTCATACATGCATTCTGTGTATTTTTCTTTCATTCTCATTCTTTCAGCCTGCACGTGCTGATAATAATGAGGATAATAATTCCACCAGGGAAATTTACTGAACTGAGAGAAACACAACTAGATTAAGATGGAATTTTATGAGAGCTCTGTAAGAACAAAATAATGCAGGAAAATAGAGGACTGATGGAAAAATAACATTTTAATGTGCTAGTGACATTAAAATCCTAGACAGCTTAATTTCCATTTCTCTTTGCATACCCCCAGTGTGCCAATATATGTATTTCTGTGGTAATTATGTCTGTGGGCTGACACGGTGATGATAGAGGCAAGTACCTTCAGAGCAAAACAGCTGATCTCTTAGAACTTGCATGAAGGTTTCAGGATGGGCAAGCCATCCATTTGGCCAAAATATGTAGCTGCATGTGGTCCTACATCTCTGCTCAGAGAAAGGTAGTTCATGGGCTCTCACAGAGCTTGAGTGTCTGAGGAATGGCCCACAGCAAAATCTCGTTGTCCAATAGGGTGATGGTGTTTGTATCCAGTTGATATTACTCTGAAGAATTGCCCCTTTCTTGTGCAAGCTTGGAAAATTTGGCTCTATTGTCCAGCAAATAAGATGAGGCTGGAGTGAATGCATCACCTAAGGCTATTTTCCCTTTCGGCTGTGCCCTTGTGGCTCTCCTCTGACCCCTGTGGTGGGCTGAGAGGGCGATTCAGCCAGCTGTAACAGAAGGAAGGACAGCCAGCTGGTCGGAAATACATCGATCCTTCTGATCAGAGGCCCCATCTGGAGTACTTTGTCCAGTTCTGGGCTCCCCAGTTCAAGAATGACAGGGAACTGCTGGAGAGGGTACAGCAAAGGGCTACGAAGAAGATTAGGGGACTAGAACATCTCACTTATGAGGAAAGGCTGAGGGACTTGGGTCTTTTTACTCTAGAGAAGAGAAGACTGAGGGAGGATCTAATCAATGCTTATAAATACTTAAAGGATGGATGTCAAGAGGATGGGGCCAGTCTTTTTTCAGTAGTGCCCAGTGACAGGACAAGAGGTAACGGGCACAAACTTGAGAAGTTCCACCTAAACATGAGGAGGAACTTCTTTACTCTGAGGGTGGCAGAGCCCTGGAACTGGATGCCCAGCAAGGTGGTAGAATCTCCTTCTCTGGAGATTCAAAACCTGCCTGGACAAGTTCCTGTGCAACCTGCTCTAGGTGGACCTGCTCTGGCAGGGGGGTTGAACTGAATGGTTTCCAGAGGTCCCTTCCAACCCCACATCATTCTGTGAGTCTGTGAAACCCATCTGGAAGGCTTTGCTAGAGAAGGCAATTTGGCTTTTGCTGGAGTAACTTAATGGGACATTCGTAACTGTCTGTGCATTTTGTCGTCTAGGGAGATAAGTCTCTGCTAGGGGCATTTAGGTAATGCCTCAGGGTATGGGAAAAGGGTCACTTTGGCCTCCATTGGCATTTGAGACTTACAAGCTCCCTGGTGGTTCAGAGAGCTCAGAGGGGTGAGATTTGCATTACTCTCGGGCAAAATCCAGCTTTCAATTAACACTTGTGCTACAGAATTGGAGGAGACATATAGGATAAATGCCTGGGGTAGGAATTTGGCCAAGTGACTTAATGACCTCATTTAAACTAGCCTATTCTTTTTCCTGAACAGTGGAGCTCTTTGGCAGAGAGTCCTTTCAGTCGCAGGGCAAACCTCGCTGTCAGCAGAGAGCCCTTTGGCTGGAGCAGTGATTTGTACATCACAACCGATCGCGTACACCATGTGGTGATGTCCTGAGAACACCCTCAGAAACAGCCTCCCTGCACCATCTCCCAGCTGAAGGACACTCTGCTGTCACACAGACAAGCGAAAGGACAAGCACAGGGTTAGTCTGTGCTCAGGCTCACTCAAACCTTCCAACTGTACCTAATCTAAAAAAAAAAATGAAATAAAATAAAATCCCCCAAAACAGATTTTGAAGGAGCCAGCTCCAAAAGCAGACTTCTGGAGGTGCCTGCAGCTTTGGCGTAAAACTTCGCTCTCAATCTGCTGATCCTCCCAAAATTGTGGTGTGTGACACTGTCTGAATTGACATCTGCAGGCCGATCTATAGATGCTGTTAGGAAAAGGAAGTGCAGTTCCGCTCTGCAGATATGGGGCATGACTCATTCGCTAATTAGAAAGGACACTGAGAGTGTGTGAAATTTTATTGCGCCTCATACTTCCATTTGTGGGTCAGGCATGATCAGCAGACCATGAGACTTAACAGCTTGGGAACACGTTACAATTAATAATGAAATACAGCTGCATTCATTTGTAATTTGTAATCTCTTATTATCTAGTAGGGGCAGAGGTTTTGTAAATACATGATAGGAATTTAATACAAAAGGTATTTTCAGCAATACAAACTTTAAACTGCTTGCAGTATTTTGCTGATTAATGTTTTTCAGGGATGAACTCTTATTGGGGGGGAAGGATCATCCTGGAGATGTGAATCCTGTTCTTAATCCTAAGATCTTCTGTTTCTCCATCTTCTCTAGCAGGTGACTCCTATGGAATGAGCATATAAGATCTTCTGAGAACGGCAGTGTTTCCGTGGTTGTGCAGGGAGTGTACCAGCTGAAAGGCACGGGAAAATCACACACTTCAGTGTTTAAATTCCATGATTAAAAGTTAATATCCGAATATCAAAATTCCTTCCCCTTCTCTTTCCTTTTCTCTTTGCCTCTTCCCCTTCCCCTTCCTATTCCTCATTTCCTTCTTGTATTTGTTTAACTGAGTCTCATTAATATTGATAGGAGTTGCACATAAGTAAAGAGAACATAAACTGTGTTTCTTATTAATATTCCTGACGAAACTCTTCCCCTTACTGGGGCAGACAAGCTTAACACTGAGCTCAGGAGTTAATAAATGACAAAATGAGGATAACTTGGTTAATCCTAACTCTGCCCCTTTTCACATATGCACTCTCGCCATCTTTTAAAAAATGTGCTCTCGGTGTGCAGCGTGGCAGTTTTGCATTTCTTCACATCTCTTTCATTCAGTGTATGAAATTCAGGGTATTTATGCCTCAACTAAAAATAAAATCAACAATGCTCCTGCACTAAAAATAGGGATCTTTTCATATAGTTCTTTGTGGAGCTTCTCGCTATGATACTTGATCATTTCAAAAATATCACTTCTTTTATCCTAAAACAATTCTCTGAGTTTGAGAAATGTAATTCCTACTATACTGGCAGGGGATTGAGGCATGGAAAGAATAAGAAAGGCTTGCTGGAAGTCACACAATAAATGTGTTGGACAGATAAGAATTGATAAGATTTAAACAAGCTTTGCCTTCCTTATGAATCTGGCTTCAGGCGTTAGACATTGTACAGCCGAGCTCAGGCCACTCATCACACAGCTTGATCCTGTTGGCCTAAAAAAGAACCTAAAATGGGTAGGAATCTTAAAAAAGAAGGGAGGCGGCGATCAAAAAGCCAAAGAGGATTTTGTTTTACACGCCTTTAGAGGTCTTGTTTTCCCTTCACCAACTATATATGGACTTTTAATTTAGAAGAATAGCTTCACTGGCACCCAAAATCCAGGTGCAATATAGATGCCTGCATTGGATAACATGGACTCCACCCTTTGCTGTAGAGAAATAGATGGAAAACTCCGGTTTTGAGTTCCTTTTTCTACCCCATGTTCCATGTTTGACTTTGAGGAAAGTGGCTCAGAATCATCTCTCTTGATTAATGACATTTAATTAATGCTGGTGAAGTCTGCTGCCTCTTGAGACAATTCCAAGAGAAAATTAATCTTGCCTTAGATCTGGATTGCCCCCTGGGCATGTCCCTCTGTCCAGTGAGTCATGGTGGGACTCTCATCTCAGCTAAGAACAGAAGTTCTAAAAACTACCAGGGTAGAAATAACATACCGAATGTCTACACAACATGGGTTCCAGCACCTTGCCATCTTTCTGCGTTGCAATCCCACTCTGGCCAGAATGGTTTTGCTCCACAAAATCACACGCCAGACAGAAAGATCATTTATGACCTCCTTGTAGTAAGGGGTTGTCCACCATCACACACGTTTTGTGTGTGAGTCGCCTTTCCTTACTCAACGGATAGAGCGGCCGGCTGCAGAAATCGAGTTTGGTCACACCTTTATGCAATGCCAAGGAAATTGTGCCTCTTCTTGGCGACAGCGGTTCAGCACTGCATTGCCTCTATTTTGACTGGTGTGACTTTGGTGGTGGTGTAACGGTCTGAAACTGGGACAAGGTGATGGAAAACAAAGGGCCGCAATTTCAAAGGGTGTCCACGAGCCAATTAATTAGTCTTCTTAGAGAAGTTGTGCTAAGAAAATAGGTCAGTTGCTTCTCTCATTTATACCATTGTAGGCTCTTGACTCCAATGGACCGGAATTGATTTTTCAGCGGCCAAGTCTCAGAACTGCTGTCTGACTGAAGTGCTGCTCCCACTGTCGATATGAAGTCTGCCTTTGCAATGCTTTACATCCCTTGAAATTATTTGAAAAAGGCTGTGTGAAGTCAATAAAAAACAGACCATTTTTTCTCTGCACATTTCCTGTTTTAGTACCAAAAGAAAAAAAAAAAAAAAGATTACTGTGCAGACAATAGGAACGTATATGGTCATTGAAAAGATAAAGTCTTGCCTTAAAGCGGGTATTATTGTTTCTGTCAGGGTAATGAGACCTCTCTGTGAGCCCTAATAAAAGCTGCAATATGTGAACCTAACTCTTTTTGTACCTGTAACAAAAAACATGTATATCTTAAAAGGTTATGTGGACATAAAAAAAAATCTACTATAGAATCCACATGAAAGTCAAGGTAACCTCATGAGGAATGTAACATAAAGTAGTGAACAGAGGGCAACATTTCATGATAGAATATATAGATCATATGGAGCACATAATGAAACACATAGATTTTACGGTGAAATTGCATTCTTTACTGATACATGTGTTATGTGTATGGGGCATTAAAGAAAATGGATGCACTTCCCCAGCAATCGAACACAGCGCTCCACGGCGCGCAGAGCTGAAAAACGTGACATCAGTGAACTAAAACTACAGGGTCGTGGAACGGGGAGAAAGAACAATTTCAGCTCCTTATGGTGGATGCTGGAGAACTACGGCTTCCCCGAGCCAGTTCCCCTGCCCGTTCCACAAGGTAGAAACCTCTCACGTTTTTGTTGCAAAAGAGGTAGCTGGGAAACCTGAGACAAAATTACAGGTGGAAGCCTGGGGAATGGTTAGACCTGGGATAATGGGAGGCACAGGCAGGACTTGGCAATTAGGCCTGGTGTTCTGGACTCACTTTTCAGCAGCTGATCCCCACGGTTGGGTTAAACAGATTGTTTAATGTTAATACATCTTGCACTCTCATAAGAGCCCCTGGTGAATTCAGGCCAGGATGCAGCGTTTGATGTAGGACTTCTCTTCCAGCAGAAGGTGGGAGGTCAGGGCACACTTTCTAGGGTAATTTAGTCTCTCACGTGACGCTGAAAAAACTAGGTCAATTAGTCCATGCTGAGCAGAGTGCTGCCATTTAAACAGTGACTAGCGCCCTCAGCCTTTTCATTTACTAATGTTTGTAGAATCCCCACCTTTTCTCTCTTTTATTGACCAGAAATGCAATGTAGTTCCAGCTTTTGCTCGAGGCATAAGTCGGGTGCTCTAAATTAAGGGGTAATCAGAAGATAGGTTTGAGGACTAAACTGGGTTTAGTTGTGCCTAACCCAGTACGACCTCCAATTATTTTATTATCACTGTGTCCTGCTCCAAATGAGAGTCAGCAATGAGCAACACAACATAATTCCTTGTTTATATCTGGATTGAGTGCTGCTGTGCATTCACATCTTGGAATGAACTCTCATGCATAGAAAAGGTTTGCACTGAGCTATTTACATCACCTCCTAAGAGAATGGGGTGAGTCCTTATCAGGAGTTTGTGAAGTCTGTAGGATCTAATCTGCCCAAAGGAGCACAGGCATTTCCTAAGGGAGGACAACCCCAAGCTTGGAGAGGGAAGTGCTGGAGCTGCCTGCTGAGGAGATTAATGATCAAGGAAAAGTCTGAACCGAAACCCTAGGAGACTCCAGGAAAATGACTGAATATGAAGATTTACTGCCAACAAATGATTCCTTGCCTGTAATTGCACCCTGATATATTATATGCATGGAGGCTGGGGTACCATACTCTACCTGAGTTAGATCTTCATCTTCCCAGATGGACATGGGGAAGGAATGAATTAATTTAATCTTTGAATGAGTTGATAGTTTGGTTTCTTTGTTTATTCTGAGTTTTAGATTTATGATTTAGCTATATATATATAAGGTCTATATGAAGTTTAGGGTGATTTTAACAGACTAGGCCAATATGGAGGTGTTCCATAATTCTAAATGTGTTAATACTGGTAGCCCAGTTTCTGAACCACCCATGGAGTCATAGGCTCATCAAATTATATAGGTTGAAGGTACTCAGGAAATGTATAGTACTATCTCTTCCACAAAGCATGCCTAACTTCTGAATTAGGTCAGGTTGCCCGGGGCTTTTTCCCCAACTGAACTCTGAAAATTCTCAAGGGATGGAGTTTACAGAATCTCTTTAGGCATCCTCCGGTGTCTAACCACTCTTACAGTAAAGAATTTTTTTCTTGTGACCAGTTGGACCTTCTTTGTTCCAGCTTTTGCTTAGTAACTTTCGTCCACCTTTTATCGTGCAACCCTGAGAACAAACTGTCTCTGTCTCATCTCTGTCCACAGCATGAGAAAGAAGAATGCTGAGCTCCAACCTCCCAATGCCTTCCTCAAAGCATCTATGGAGGAATGGGATACAAGCCCTTATACTGGTAGTGTAAGAGCTGGCAACAAGGAGGTCTGAGGCAAAGGAGTGTCTTCACTGGCCCAGTGTTGGGCACACAGCCCTAAGGGATCCTGCAAGAGATGTGCTCTCCTGGAGACTTAATGCAGGTTTTGGCAGCTGGAGCCTGAAAATATTACTGTTTCCTAATGCCAGAAAATGTTGGTATCTCTTCCAGTGGTAGGGCCTTGAAGAATACAGAAAACAGCCACAGGCACAGCAGCAGCTAGATATGATGTCAGTGAAAGATTTCCAGCTATTTGTGACCTGCAGGGAGTAAGGAGAGGATTTTCAAGGAAGACCTACCCAAGATCTCAATCCACTCTCTCTCTCGAGCCTCTGCATATAGCAGATACTCA
>JAOXNO010000001.1:8113360-8144035 GCA_028565335.1 Limnodromus scolopaceus | reverse complement strand
CCCATCCATCTCTACTAAAAGCTTTGATGATCAAAGTCCTCTGCTTAGTTAAACTGTGGAAGTGAGTTGCATTCTTCATCTGAAGTCCTTCCTAATGTCAGGACAGTCATACCCATTGGCAGAGGGATACGGGAAGAGGGAAAGGTGAAGCAGGACCACTCTCTCTGCAGGGCAGCAAGGAGAAGCAGAAATAGGTCTCTGTCCATTAGTCAGGCGCTAAACCCCCATTAGTGAGATGATGACAACCTATTAGGGCCATTCACATGTGTCCCTTTGGAGCCATAGAGAGCTGTTTAAAAAAGATTAAAGCTTGCTACAAAGGCTGTAAATGAGAATTATCTGCATGTGATGACTCCAGTCTGACTTCCCTGTCTGCAGCACTTCATGAAGCCACCAGCCGAGCTGTGAAGCAGGTTGCCTGCTCTGAAAAAGCCAAATCCTGATG
Source organism: Limnodromus scolopaceus (assembly GCA_028565335.1). Classification (NCBI taxonomy): domain Eukaryota; kingdom Metazoa; phylum Chordata; class Aves; order Charadriiformes; family Scolopacidae; genus Limnodromus; species Limnodromus scolopaceus. Next base: position 8,143,590 of record JAOXNO010000001.1, on the reverse strand, counting down.
GCTTATATTTCCTGTCTCCGACAAGCGTGTGATCATCCAAGGGCAGGACAGACTACAGGACAAGCATACCTCTGCGGTGAACCACTGCAGGCCTGAGACTTGTCAGGGCTGTGAAAGCAGATAAAAGGGATCATGGTTCCTGCCTTGTCACAGCAGGGAGACTGCGAGGAGCAGTAACTGTGTCCTTCGTCACTGGTGGCTTTGCTAATGCCATCTCCACTGCTGTGAGCATCAGCAAGCGAAACGCCAGCGCTGGTACCATCACTTGGTTTCGTGGGTTCGGTTTGGGTGTGCATATGATGATTCTCTACAGATTGCGTGATACCAGCCAGAAATTGCAAGCTAGTCGACTGAAAGACTGGAAGAAGAATTTTTTGCATCTAAATTACCTACCAAAGAATCCCAGAAGTCTATGCAGAGCTAGGACTTTTCTGCTCAGTGGTTTTCCAAAGCATCTTCCTTCATTTGATGCAGCAAAACTGACGGTAATTCCCGGAGAGATGGAGCAAAGCAGAGTAGCAACACCGCATGCTCAGCAAGGCACTTGATTGTTTTTACTGCTTTCATCCAACCATGCAACTCCATTTCTCACTGTGACTCCAATATCATTCTGTCGATCTACTAGGGCTGGAAAATTCATAATGCACTGTGGTTCACGGGAAATTTCTTCCTTTGAAAAACAAACCACTTCCACCTGATTAAGTTTTGTGGGTTTTTCCCTGACACGGCTAGTGATGGATTACTGGAGGAATGTACCAAAGTGTAAAACCAGCAAGGAACTTTATTATAGTATCTGTTAACATTTTTAAGAAAAGCACAGTGAGCAAAGTAAGGGATGTGTCCACCAAACTTTATGGCCCCAGCTGACTTTGGTATCTATAGATGTGCTTAGCAGTGAAAATACTCATCTATGAGAGACTTGGTAGGAACGGGATACTGCCATGACTTACAATTATGAGCAGCGCAAATATGAATTAATGAACTTAGAGTGTTCTGCATCTACTTAGGCCCCCAGTGCAGCAGAGCAAACTACTTTGGGATGCTGCCTGACTTGTGTGTTGGAAACAGCCCAGTCGCAACAGCACTTTCTTCCAAACAGCACTCGAAGCCGCACTGCAAAGCCCCACATATTAAGCCTACAGAAATGAAAACACACGGGCTGAATCTTTCAAACTCAAGGAAACCACACGTCTCTTACACTATGATTGATATAAACGGTAACAGAGGGAGAGTTTCCTTCCATTCAGCTGCATGTCTTGACTGCAGGGGTTCAAGAGCAGATCAGAAGAGTCAGGTTGGGGCTTGGGAACGAAAAGCGCTCAGTGAGTGAATTGGTGCTACTCTTCCAGCTTTTTCGTACGCCTCTTCTTAGCAGTGCCAGGCGTGAAGCTGGTGCCCTCCTGGGTGACAGTCCTGGGGATGGCTTGTTTAAGACTGCCATGGAGAGGTCCATAACAGGGAGCAGTTTCCTCCTACTAACTGCTGAAGAAAGGGTGAAAACTTGAAAAGAAGGGGATGGGACTCACATATCATGTGGATTTGGGTCTCTTCATAGATATTTTGAAGCAGAGCTCATACGGACAGAGAGGGTATGTCGTGGAGCACTTCTCACTGTGCTTATTCTAACTGTGATTAATATGCCATGTTGATCAAAAAAGATCCTGTAAGTCACTTCCCAGATGCCTGTCTCCACATTTTGATTACGACTCTGAAGTTTCTCAAAGGTCACCACTGACTTTTAGTATTTATCCAGATTTTGGATGGCTGCATCCCTTCCAACCCAAGGAAGCACAAACAGCTCGAGGCTGTCAGGTGGTGATGTGCAGACATACCTATTATATTGCAAAAATAAGCCACGTCCGCATTAATTTCCTTTTCCAGCATGATCAATAGCTACAAGGTTTATTGACTTCACACAGCACCCATCTTGACAATAAAGTATATATCACTGTATACAGACTAGTCATCGCATCTATCCTTATCTTCATAATCAGACAGCCTGTCTGAATCACCCTCACAATAGGGCTAGAAATTAAAGGACAGGGTTGTAAGGTAAGAAACAGTAACATTCTTCTTTTATTTCAGCTGCAAACAAGCTTTTATTTAACCGTTCTTTTCTTTGAGTACAAAGTGTTGTGCAAGGGACTCATTGCCCTTCGCTTGCACTTGAACTCCTGAAACTTTGGGCTGGGAACAGGATTTCACACTCGGCGTCACCTCGACCGCAGCCTTGCTGAAGTTCATCAGCTGTGATCTGAACGAAGGTGATTCAGCAACGCTATTTGCTTTGGCTCTGAAAAAGCAAGGTATCGAAGCATGTTCACAAAAAATGAGCTTGGCAGTTAGCATAACTGTCTGGAAAAGGAAACTTCTGGGATGACCATCAGCGCTTACCACCTTTCATACATTTTCCATAGAACAAAACCCAGGAATGCCCCTGGCTTGTCAGTCCCAGGCCAATGTGCTGCTCCTGGGTCTTGCTTGCTCCTTGTTGGCCTTGAGTGCTCCTCTCTGCCCCTGAGACTGGCATCCTTTGCTTGCACTGACTCTGCAGGAGGATGGAGCACACATTGCTCTCCCCCGTTTTTGGGCTCATTTCATGAAAGTCATGGGTTTGCCCTGGCACATACATTGACTAGAAGTCTCTTACAGCCCAGGTTGGCCAGGGAGTGAAAGACAGGAGGATGGACTACATCACAAGATATGTTTTAAAAAGAGAAAACTGGGATGTGTTCAGTTCTTGTGAGAAATGTGGGCCTCTTTGGCTCAAGAAATTATGCTAATCCATGGCCAAATATGAAGAGTTCTGTGTGCAGGCCTGGAAGCACCCCCATTTTGCATTGTCTACACATAGGAAGCTTTCTGCTCCAAAAGCCATCTCCTTTTGAAATGCATTTTCTGAGGCACCTGACCCAACACACCACAGAGGAAATTATTTGCCCAACAACTGTATTTGCAATGCAGCCTCTATGGTGTCTAACTCTGGACCCAGAAGCCAAAATCAAATTTAATGTTCTCTTTAAAAAATGCATTATTTGGATCTGTGTATCTTAGGATCACAACGGTGAAGAGGCGGGGCCATTTCTGAACTGACATAAACGAGAAACAGGTCTGCATTCAGTCTCTAGAGAGCTGTGGTGTGCCAAGGCCAAGGAGGACCATGCTGAAGGACGGCCAGACCCCAGAGAAGCTTCATTTAGAGCTTGGTTTTGAAAAGTGTTGAGCCATCTGGCCTCTGTCCAGCAAAGCACTTTAGCGCACGTGTAACATTAAGTAGGCAAGTAACGCTATGGACTGCAGTGGGCATTTGGAAAAACCAGCCTCCTTCTATAGAGGTCCCTTTATTGCCTCCCTTCAGGTGTTTCCTGACCATATTTCTAGGGGTGTGACAAATACTCAGCAGTTTTTGCAAAGGACACGGACAAAGGTGACCACTGAATACACCTTCTAAAATGCAGCCAATAATGCCTTTGGCACGCTCGAGGGACTGAGATGCTTCCACATCAGATACAGCTCTTTCCTCTACTCACAGTCTTTGCAATATTCTTGTTTTCCTACTGTTTCTGAGGCCAAGGTCTAAGTTCGGTGAATGTGCATGAAACAATTTGCAATGAAATTCCTACACCAGCCTCTTTTCCATGAGATTTTCCATTCCACTCCACCAAATGCCTTCTATCCGTACAGGAGAAACTAAATAAGGAAACTTCATTTTAACAGGCATAATTTTAGAAAGACTTCTCTCTTCTCGTTAGCAAAAGGCAGGAGAGAGATGCATCTTCTGTTGCAGATTGTAGTGGAGTTTAATTGGCTTCAGCTGAGCTACATCAATGCATATCCCAGCACACAAGCGCCAGCTTTCATTTGGTAGCCCTATATCTCAGTGCATGTTCATAGAGCAAATGTTTCTATAGGGGCTCAAGTGTCCATGTGTTCATCCCTTTTTTATATCACAGGAGCAGAGAAGTGTGGTCACAGCTACACTAAAATAATAAGAATAGTGAAAAATTATCACTGGTTTCTAAATATTGTATTGACATTGGTCATTTTACAGATGACCTCATTCAGATCCTCCTCATTCAGATATTTCTCCCAGTACTGATAAGAAACCTTATACATTTCTTAGGTATTTCCATGTGAAGGTTAAATTTGGCAGTGCAGCTACGTAATTACACTTCATCGGAGTATGTGTGATTTGTCTGAATAAGATTGTCCTTCTGCCTCATTATATGCCAGAAAATTGAAACGCAATGTTAAAATGTAAACCGTGAAAAAGGCTGTGTTTGATTGGCAAAAAATTGATTTGTTTGTTTCTTTGATTTGCAAAAATGTGTATTCTCAGAAGCTGTGATTCCCTACGTGCGTGCACACACCTTGAGCAAACCGCCTCACTCCGGAATTGCTAGGATGCCGTGATCAAAATCTCCCTGTTCAGTTTTAGTTGATTTAGGAAAAACAACCAAACAAAGGCTATGGGTTGTGAATGAGTAATTCCTCCCATTGATCTCTGCAAATAATTACTGATTCTAATTGCCATGGAGAACTGTATTTTCAGTTCCTCACCTCCTGCTTAGAAGAAAGGAAACCTAATCATATTCAATTATTGTATAGCATTGCTACATGTTACAAAGACTTGACTCTATTTTAGAGGCAGGAATAATTACATTAGCAATATTGTTACCATGGTGTCACCACTGCTTTGGAAATTTATTATATTGTAGTAAATAAAATTTAGGCTCCACAATAGCTTCCACAGACAAGTTTAATAAAAATTCCAGCTCATTATGAATATATGCATAAAACATCTGTAACTCTCGTGGCTTCGAGGAAAGTGTCATGTGCTATTAGCACAGGAGGAGCAGAGATGGGTATGAGTGAAAAAAGGGCAAGGAAAAAGCAGTCATTTTCCCTGCTCCAAATCATCTGCTCTTCCTTTTGAGACTGAGGCATTTTTTGTTCTTTCCTGGCCACCTCCCTTCATCTGCTGTGGAAATCTGGTCCAGCAGCATTAAGAGGCGTTTTCTATATCACTTTGTCGCTTTTAATTGTAATTCTCAACCCTTTGTCTCAAATCCCCAGCCTTTCCAAGAGCTAAGGCTACACGATGCATGGGATTTTAATGGCAGAGGTGTGACTTCGTGGATGAGGAAGGCTGGAGCTTCCTTCTGCAGAAAAGATTTCTGTGGTGGCTTCTTTGTGATGCAAAGTTGCATAACTGTTGATATTTTTGCAGTTAATTCCCCGCTAGAACAGTTGTTTCACATCGATAAAATAGCACCTGTTACAAATTACTTCATGCTTTTGAAGTAATTTAGCTTTTTTTTCCCTGCCCTTCAGTAAACAAGGGAACTGTTACAATAGAAAGGTTTTCTATCTTATAAAAACGCAAGCATAAATCAATGCCAAGATGCAGTCACCGCAGGATTATTGCTGAAATGGGACCCTGCGGGCCATCTAGGTAATGGTATTGTGTTATGCAACGAAGGAGAGCAATGTTATTAAAAAAAAATAAAAACAGGCAATGAACTTTGTGAAAAATGATGGCTTTGAACAGGGGGATTCACCTTTTACAACAGGCCTGTAAGCAGATTCACATCCCTGACCACAGTGCTGTAACTGCCGTGTGTGTTAAGGTTGTGAACAGATTTCTGAAGGAATGGAAATAGTTATATTCGTATAAACTATTCTGGTAATAGAAGCAATTCCTTTAGACTCAGGTTCAAAGGTAATTATCATTCTTGGTACAAAGACTTCTGGAGAAAGAGTCAAGGAGAGAAGAACTTCCCCTGTGTTTCTCTCATTTGATGCCTTAAAATGAGCTTTAAAAAACGGAGGCTGGAGTTTTCATTCCAGTGTTTCTGCCACACTCTCTGCATCCTTGTGGATGCATTTTCAAATATCTTGTTTATAAGCCCATATTCCTGTAACCGGGAAAGCTGTCAGAGAAAGTTAGGTCAGAATAAGTTAATACTCCTAATAAATAAGCAAACTTAAACAAAACAAGACCAAACTCCTCAATTCCCAAATGCCAAAGATATTTAATTAATGTGAGCCTTGCTTGCGTGCTGATAAGGGCTAATGAATATGAATGACTCTGAGTAATCCAGGAAAGGATTTCTGAGAATTTTGTTTGCACCTACGGCATTGTTCGAGGGAGCCCGGCACGGCAGCAGTGAGCTGAGATACGGCACAGAACTGCTGAGAGGGGGCTGATTTTGATTTCACCCCTTTGGCCACATGAGGTGAGGGTCCCTCGCAGGAGCTCCATGTCCCACCAGACCTTCGATGCTGCCACTGGGTCCCTCTGGGTCGTGTCACAGCTCATCCCATGGGATGAAGTTGTGACAGCCTGGAGGATCTGGTCCCCAGGGGTGTTCTGTGAGAACAGGCAAGAATCAGCTCAGTGAATGTAAAGTAATGATACAGCTGGGAGAGGGGTGGTTGGGTGTCCCCTGCCCTCAATTTTCAGAGGGAGGGGACTCAATTTCAAGTGTGCTTTTCCAAAGTGAGTGGGACCACTCACTACTTGAGCACCTACTCCCATGGTAGTAGGACTTGGAGAACAAGAGAGGATGAAAACAAACTTCAAGCCCCACATTGTTTGACATTTGAGTATGGATGGGCACTTTACTTGTGTTGAGCTTCCTCCTTCCCGTGTTCTGTCATGTTTTGGTTTTATAATTTCAGGAGGGAAACTTCCAAACCCAGAATGTGGACCCTGTTTAAACCTCCAAATGTTTTGAATTTCATCCTTCAGTAGCCATGGGAATAAATGTGTTTATTTCTTCTAGAGATGGATCTTTTTACACACCTGGTATAACGTGCAGGGTCTAACCCCAGAAACACTCATCTATGCCTCTCCTTAAGTTTCTGTGGGCATTTGGTGAAAGGAAATGTCCCAATCTCTTCTTGCAACCCCAGTGTAATGAGTGCTTTGATTAGTATTACTTTTATTATGACAATTCCTTTTATATTCTCCATAGAATTGAAAGGGTGTCCAATCAATAAGAATTTTATTCTACAAATAAAATTTGTAGAATTTACTTACTAGAGAACACATTTTCAGTAGAAGATTTTCAGTATCTTCTGCCAGAAGACAGACTTTCAATAGAATTTTTTAAATCAATTTGCAACCTTTTAGCGATTGTGACTATTTCTCAAAGGACATGCAAGATATGAAGATATTATGGGAGGACATGCAGGATTTGAAGCTGGCAGCAGTTGCAAGAATAACTTGGTGTTTGTTTTCTCCTCCTCCTGGATCAGATGGACACAGCACAGGTCCAACATTTAGGAACAATTAGGAACAATTCCAACAAAAAATTAGGAAACAATTCTTCACAGAAAGAGTGGTCAGACACTGGAATAGGCTGCCCAGGGAGGTGGTCGAGTCACCATCCCTGAATGTGTTTAAGAGTCGTTTAGATGCAGTGTTGGGGGATATGGTGTAGAGGAGAACTTTGTAGAGTAGGGTAGATGGTTGGACTCGGTGATCCCAAGGGTCTTTTCCAACCTAAATGATTCTGTGATTTAACTTGGGCTGTTCAGACACACTCTCACATACCTGTCTGCAGGGGTTTGCCTTGTGCCTGCAGTTCCTAAGGAATTCAGCACTTCTATATCCTGCCACGGAAAGTATGTAAATACCTGTGTCAGTTGTGACAGCTGCCAGCCTGACTATGAAAAGTGGTCCTTGCACACTCCCTGCTCCAGCCCATTGCTCGCAGCTTTTGGCAAACTCCAGTCTTCATCACATCTCCTTTTATCTCCTGCTTTTCAGCTCATACTAATGGCCCTGAGTAATTCACATGTTCTTCACCCAACATTTCCTTCTTGAAGTGTCTTCTCACTTAAAGCATAACTTACGTGTGTGGGGGGGGTTTCCTGTTGCCTGACTTCAGATGCCTGCAGAATAGATGACTAAACCCAAGCCAGCTGGCTGGGCCGTCGGCAGTCGTTTCTATCGCAGTCCTCCCTTCCTACTGCTGTTTGGCGACCTGGAAAAATGTGGAGTTATTCAGCTCACAAGACCCACTTATTGGCTGAGTGATTCATTTCATCCAGAAGGAGTGGATGAATTGTTCCTTTCAAATTCCTGTAGCTCTCCATTGACTATAAAGGAGACCAACTCACAGACAAATGGCTACAGTTTTGGATTAAGAGGCACAAAACCCACCCTAAACGCCTATCAATGGACTGGAAACACGCTCCAGCACTGGGAGTGAATAGAGCTATGTATCCATGTATGAAATTGGAGCTGAATGGGGGGTACTGCTGCAAAATGAACATCTCTGGGATAAAACATGGTGCAAAGGACAGTGAAGAGAGGAGGAAAATATGGGGGCTGCCATGACCCCACAGCAGACAGAGTCCCGTCAGAGAAACCACAGTGACAGTGGAAGAAGGTGGCATAACTCAAACCTGTCAAATTCAAAGCTTGTAAAGATATTTCCTTCCCTCTGAAAGGAATACACTCCACTTAAAAGTAAAATCTGTCTTTATTAATGTTGTTTCTTCTCCTATCAGCTTAAGTAAGTGTGTCTCATCAGCTCAGACATTCGGGGTTTTTCCTCAGTTGTCAGATGGTATCATAGAATCATAGAATCGTCTAGGTTGGAAGGGACCTTAAAGGTCATCTAGTCCAACTATCAACCTAACTCTGACAAAAAAATAAATAAGAAATAAGAAATAAAAATCACTAAACCATATTCCTGAAGACCATTTCAACCCATCTTTTGAACGCCTCCAGGGATGGTGCCTCAACCACTTCCCTGGGCAGCCCATTCCAATGCTTGATAACCCTTTCGGTGAAGAAATGTTTCCTAATATCCAGTCTAAACCTCCCCTGGCGCAACTTGAGGCCATTTCCCCTTGTCCTATCTCCTGTGACTTGGGAGACGAGACTGACCCCCGCCTCTCTACAGCCCCCCTTCAGGTAGTTGTAGAGAGCAATAAGGTCTCCCCTCAGCCTCCTCTTCTCCAGACTGAACAATCCCAGCTCCCTCAGCCTCTCCTCATAAGACTCACACAGACCGTGGACCCCAAGGCAAAAGCAATGGGGTCTGAGGGAGAGCAGGGACTGCCTCGTCCGGAGTTTACCCACCATAAATAGCCCTCAGGAGGTTTTTTAACTCAAACATTGTTACAGTGGAAAAATAAACAGTCATGTTTGTCCACACTGATAGCAGGCATTTGCTCACAGCAAACGCATCTACATGCAAAGGGCTTGCTTGGTGGATGTGTTCAGTGTAAAGTCTGGATAATGAGATGCGTATTGCTTCATTGGCAATTCTCCACCAGGCAGCAGTTTAAATCTTTGCCCCCCATTTGTGTGCTGTGTTTGGTCCATAATGTACTTATTTTCAAGTGTCATTTTTAATTTAATGCATGAGAGAACTTATTACCCCTGGCAGAGTTAAACAGTTAAACTAGGATCTGTCGGTTCCTCCCGAACTGTTGTCAAGTGGGGTAATATTGCTCTGTGATTAGTTTATATGAAGACTTGTGGACTAGTTGAAGCCCAGGGAAGTCATGCAGTGGTTTCTGCTCTGCACGCATCAGACAAAATAGGCATCTGGGTGTTTTCATTGTAACCTCTGATGGCAGAAAGAGATAACTTGGACTTTAGCAGGTTTGGGCCCCTCAGTATCCCAAAGTTTGAGGCTGTTTAGTTACTGAGTTTTGCAGTGCTTGGAAGATGTTCCCATGTGCAAAACTGAACACCAACCTTAACCCACAGCATTTAAGCATCCCTGAAGATGACAGGTATGGATCTTGGTGTGGATAACGCTGTTGAAAGGTACTTCCACAGAGACTGTTACAACTTCAAGAGGTTTCTTGTTTGCACCTTTCATGATCTGAACAAGACCCTGTGAAAGAATTTTTTGAGACCTCTCCTCCCTTTGCTTCTCTTGCATGAGGGGTGTTGTGTGCTGCACCTCCTTTTCCTGGGAGGCAGCTGGTGAGTTGGAGGCAGCTGCCAGTTTTGCTCAGCTGCTGAGAGCTGTGACACACACTGTCCTGCCTGGTAGACACTCCTCACTGGCTTTCATTTTGTTCTTCCTATGAGGAAATGAAAGGTCACTCTGGCTGAAGTAGCTGGTCATTATTGTATATGGGAAAACATAACACCTACTGCTGCTGTGAAGAAACCTTACGCAGGAAATTAATGAGAAGGAAAACTACATTCCCCCAAAAGACCCCAGTGCTTTGGGTCACTGTGAGGAAAAGCTGTCGTGAACTGCTTTCACCCAGACCTACACCCAGTGAACAGGATTGTATATTCTTTATTGCTATTTGAAAAAAGCATCACAGCTTGTGTCTGGGTGGGAAAAAATAATAATAGTAGTACCAGTTCTTGCATAAGTTTTTTTTCACCAGTAGATCTTGCATCAAATCACTGCCACTGGCCCCATTTCACAGGAGGAGAAATTGAGGCACAAAGCGGGAAAACAACCTGCCCAGGCCACTCAGAGGCCAAAAGATCTTCCAAAACTCTGAAGCCTAATTCATCTCAGCCTAACAGCTGAGACTTCTCATCTCTGTATATATTCCAACTTAGTGTTTTCATTGATTTTTTGTTGTTGTTTGAAGTGAGCAAATGTTTATTTCCCAAGAGTGAAGCTCTTTTGCTTCCCGCATAGCAGTCATGATGGTAGATAATCCTACCACGCTGCTCTCTGAGAGCATAGCATCCTCTTGATGTGATTTTCCAGTCTTCTGGTTTGCCTCATCCTTGGCACATTTACTGTCTTTGCTGCAGTGGTTGTTCCTGGAATGGACAACGTGGAGAAGCAGGAAATGGCCAAGTGCTTCATGCACATCCTGGGGGAAATGAGCCCTTCAACCCTCTTTTACCTCAGCTCATGGCAAAGGTCTCATTCTCCCTCAGGGAAAGTGGCCTTGAGCAGAGGGCTTCTTTGTAGTGGGTGTCTCTGCATGGTGGGGAGATGGGACTCTGTAAGCCCTTCCCTCCCGCCATGCAGGATGGAGATGTACCACCGTGTGCTCATCCATATCACACCTGGCAGTCAGTTCTTATTCAGTCATCCCACAAAAGCTCTGCCCTTGTGATGAGCAGCATCAGGGCCTGTCGTGGAGGGACCCAGAGAGCAGAGGAACAATGATTCTCCACGAATGCCACCAGACTTGGACATTTCTGCTGTCAAGGACTTTGCTTTGGTGGCTTCAGTGTGCTTGGCAGTGAACCCATAGCTATAAAGAACAAAATGATACGGGTAATAGCCTGAAATTTCTGAGAATGACTTTCCAACAGGCAGCCTGCCAACTTTATGAGGAAGAATTCCCACATCAGGTGAGACTCGTGTTGTGTTCCTATTACTAAGGTGCAATATTTTTAGAAGGAGACTGGTTTGCAAAGAGGAATTACTTTGAGCTTTCCTGGTTTATTTCTACCCATTTTAAATAATGCAGATTTCAAAAGCCTCTGTAATAGAAAGTGTGACAGAGAAAGAGTCACTGCATAGTGAAAGCAGTAATTGATGATGGTTGAAACTGTCAGATTCGCTAGGAGCACTGATCATCTAGTCAAGGGAAGTAAAATAAATCTCACCGAGACCATCGTGTTTCATTGGATGTGACTGGAGTGACCAAGTTTGCAGCCACCATGGGCTGGCACAGGAGTCCCTGAGTTGCATTACAGTGTGCTGCAGTAACAGATGGATGTTCCTGCACCCACACCTGTAAAATTTCAGGCTGAGAGGGTGGGGATGCGGTTGCATGGAGCAATATTTCAACCTCACTCCTCGGATGGGTTTCCTGCCTGCTGTTTACGCTCTGCTTGCAATGTCAGGCGATCACCTTCCTCTAGGGATGAGATCAGAGCCCAGGTCCTTCTGCAGTAAGTGTCTCACATTGCAAACACAGCGTCTGTTGAACCCCATGACATTTGCTTGCCTTGCCAGACTGAATCAAATCCCATCCCCCCCCCACTAATTACCACTTTCCATGTTTTAATGCAGGGATTGTCAATTGCTCCCACAGTCCTAGAAGGGTTTTTGTAGACAGTAACCTTTGTGACTGCATTTAAACGTTGATTCTATTGTGCAGATGACTATAAAAAAATAAGGTTCAGGCTGTGGATACACTTCATACTGAGAGAAGGGAGGGGAAATTTTCCCCCTCAGTGAGTCAAGGACTGTTAAGGATGTGACATCTGCACTAGCAAGGCTGTGCTTGCATCTCCAAGGGAGTGGAACAATGCTTGTTGTTATTAAAGCCACATCAGTTGTTGGGTTTTTTTTTCCTGAAGATGGTAGAAGGAAATACCTTTCAAAAAAAAAGATTAAATCTAGCCGGACGCTCCTGAGGGCTCCGAAAAGGAAATTATCTATAAAATCTAGTGCCATCTACCTTGAACAGGTTGTCTGAAGGATGCAGCCCAGACTTGACCCCTGACAAAGGATGTGTCAGGATGGTGTGTGCAGCAAGTCGTCGGGATGCTGTGAGAGAGAGAGACAGCGAGACTAGGCAGAATTAACCTCCCTATAACCAGATTGTTCAAGAGCGTCCTTTCATTTCTTCAAGCTATGTCTTTTAGGAACATTGATAACTACAATGGGGTTTTTTTTTAGGTGAGTAAATAAACGTATTTATTTTCACTTTAACTTAAGAAGATTTCCAGTGGCTTGGGAATTGACAAGACATCCCTCACACATGACCCCACCAGGATCAGGAAGAGGAAGAAGTGTTTTCTGATAAGTGGGACTGTCCAGAAGGGCCTTTGGGGTGGGGAAGGAGCCTGGACCCAGAGTGTCCCCAGGCTGTTTGCTATAACAGAATTTCCAGAACAGTGTGCTGGTCTGTATTTATACAAACAAATTAGCAGCTAAGCCTGCAAGTAGAAACTCAGCAGGACTTGTAGGATGCTGTCGATCAAAGACATTACTTCTGAGGATGCTGTTGAATGTGTATCTGGCTGAAAATGTGACCCCAGGTCCCTTCTTTCACACACATGTTGAGAGACCCCATCTCACAGCCCTCAGCCCTGTGCCACAAGTCACCAAAACCTGAGTTGGTGTCACCTTTGATGAATCCTCTACATGCAGAGAAATGGGGGAAATCCCAGGGAAGTTCCTGCTTTCCCCACAGACCTCTGTGGTGGGCACAGTGTTTCAGGGTGGCCCAAGTAGTGGCCAGGTGATGGTGCCTTCACTGCTCATTTGCAGGAAAAGGGTGTTTTAAGCTCAGCAGGAGGGAAGGAAGAGAATGCATCAATGTCCTCTTCAAGAACTGCTTTGTTCTCATTTTTGTACTGCATTTTGCTCATAACCAATGCTGCTGAGTGTCCCCGTGGAGCAAATAAGAGATTCAGCCCGTAGATACTACATATTTGATGTACAAGACTGATTTATAGGATTGGAAGTTAATTAGATTGCAACGATAGGGTGTAAGTGCTGTGTCACTCTTAATAATTGGGTGATTAATGTCAGTTAAAAATAAAGCGACCATGATAAAATACAGTGGAGCTGAAGACGGTTGCTCCTCATTATCTATCAAGGACAGCGAACCTGATTTTGCAGAAAAGGATGTTTAGTCACATAATAGAATCAGAGAACCATAGAATGGTTAGAGTTGGGAGGGACCTTAAAGATCATTGAGTTCCAACCCCCCTGCCATGGGCAGGGACACCTCCCACCAGACGAGGATGCTCAAAGCCTGGCCTTGAACACCTCCAGGGATGGGGCATCCACAGCTTCTCTGGGCAACCTGTTCCAGTGTCTCACCACCCTCAGAGTAAAGAATTTCTTTCTGGTATCTAATCTAAATCTCCCCTCTTCCAATTTAAAACCTTTACCCCTCGTCCTATTGCTACACTCCCTGACAAAGAGCCCCTCTGCATCTCACCTGTAGGTTCCCATCAGACACTGGAAAACTGCAGAGACGACCCAGGAGAGAAGGTGAGTCTTGGACAACATGTGCCTATCCCAGCTGAACTTGCGAGGCCATTGCATTCTTCATAGAGCACCCAGGGGATGCACATAAATAAATGGCAAAAGCCATTATGTATTCGTTATCTTCTCCTGTACAGGAGGCTGGAATTAGACATATTCATTCACAGAGGCCATCGCAGGGGCCTGAACTGTGCCTTTCCCATGATGAAGGGATTGCAAGGTTGATTAACACAACCACACATTAGTAACAGACTTTGGAGCATCAGTGGACACCCATCCTGGTTGGATCTAGCTGCTTTTAACTCTTCATTTGTCCTAAAGGGGTAAAGTATGACTATTAGGAGTATCTATATCAAACTACTGATGATGTGTGGCTTGTTTCTGGCTGTGGGATGCAGTCATGGAATACAGCCACTGCACATTTTTGGTCCTTCTCCATGCCACACGTGGTATATACATAAGCTCAGGTCCATACTTCACGTATTTTCATTTCTATTTGCTGGATGAGGAGCCCTGCCCCAAATGTAAAGACACATTTGGCCCTGTGCTTTTGCGTAAATGTCAGGCTGTTAGAGAGGAGCCAGGATGGCATCAGGGACACGTAAGAAGCAAGTGAAGCTGGAGAAATGTGAACCTGTTGTTTTTGAAGCCTGGTGAGTAGGAGTCTGATCCTCCGACTCCAATATTGGTTAATGGGATCTGAATGCTCAACTCCCACGCACAGCTTTGAAAATTTACTCCATCTGCTCCATTTCTTGTTATCTTGCCTTTTTTTCCCCTAGCAGAGAAGACAGAGCCTTCGCTTTTCCTAAGATAAGCTTTGAGAACTGTAACAGTTTGAGTACAAATGTTAATTTTATCAAAGCCAGTTTTAATACCAATCGGGAATTTGACTTCTTCTCTAGTGGCACTATATCTACACTTAAAAATAAACCTGTGTGGCAAATGAATGCACAAGTTCACAGATGCAAGGTAGCAGTAACAGCTGGATTAAAACCCTGTACTGTACTGATTTTACCACCTAACTCTGAAAAATGGATAGGGATTGTCTACAAGGTCAAAGGGTTATGTTTTATTGATCTCCTAGAGATTATTTTATTTTTCTTCATGTCCCTCATTACATCTCTGGCACGCACAAACACGTCAGTTGTTATAATTCCTTCATAACATGCTGATTAGTGTCTGTTTAGTCCAGAGTGACTTACTTGTGCTGCTGATTTAAAAGGAAGCTTGTGGATGAAACAACAGCCAAAATCTATAATTTTTTTTGCTAAAATCTTTTTTCATCCCTTGTTCTTTCAATGCCTTTTTTCACCTTTTTGAAAAAGTATTGTCAAACTTTTCCTTTATCTGTTTTCCCTTCTGTTTTTTGTTTTCTTTTGTTCTTGCAGGTTTTTTTTTTTTGCTGGCCTTATTAAGTGGCTGTAGTAGCAATAGCAAAGAAAGACATGACTCCCCATTTCAGTGTTAGCATTTCACAGTCTCTGATAAAACATAGCAGAAAATTCTAGCCCAGCTATTGATGTCCACAGGGTATCCTAGAAATGCTGTAGAAATTATATTCCTCTCTTTACAACACAACAAGGGAAACTCAGGCACTCTTGTGCTAAGAAAATACATGACATCACATGCTAAGTTAGAGCCCTGAACTAAATTTTGTATTAATTAGCAAGCAATAAAGACATTCGGGTTCATTATTTGTTAAAAGGCACACAGCAGTTACACTGCTGCGGCAATCACTCAGCCATTGGTAATATCTAGGCTACAAATTGCTTTCTAGATGTATTCCCAGAACATAAAACAAATACATCGCATTTTTGTTTAACAAACATCACTACCCAATATGGGCTATACAGGCTTCTATTTATGTCATTTGCGGTAAACATAACATTAAATATGCTTCTGGATAAGAACTTGCCTAAGAACACTTGAGTCATAATGCAAGCTGGGAGCACTAAATTGATTTTAAGTCAATCTGACATTTTAAAGGAAATTGTCATTATCTAATTCACAAGGAGCTATTCCGAATGACTGTAAAGAAAACTTTTCATTTTGCTTAGATCCATCACTGTAAAAGGTCACACGCTTCTAAGCAGACCTCCTCAAATTACAAAATATACTTGGAAATATTTGCTTTAGTAGAATTAGAGTATTTAACTGTATTTTAATGAAAACAGTCAGTGTTCTTTGTCTCTTGAGAAAGGGAGGATGGAGAGATAAATCCGAGAGGCTGAAGTTCAATTACCTGTTTCTGTGTGTATGTCACTCACAAGGCTCAGTATATAATTGACTTTTTTGATTTTCTGTTTGTTTGATTGAATTCAGAAGTAAAAGGAACATTTTAGGTCAGCCTAAACCAAACGTAATCTTTTTCATTTTCATTATTTTTTTTTTTTTAATCAAGTTAACATTTATTTTTTCCCAAACAAAACACTTACATCTTTATTAAGGTGGTATAATATTAGCTACATCTCTAAACATAACTCATGATAAAGTACAGAAATTATTGAAATAAAACATTCGGTTTCAATTATATTTTCTTCTCATTAGTTTTCCCTTGGACACTGTGTGCCAAATGTGACTACAGCTTGTGAATAGCTTGGGTCAGTCTGGTGCCGTGGGGTTTTTCGGTGTCTTTAGTTGATGTGGCTGCATTCCTCAATATTTTCATTGGAACGCATCCAAATACTTTCAGAATTTTCCGTCGTTTTAAGCTCACTAGGTGCAAAGGAAAGCTATGGGGATTTTCTTGCCTCAAAAAAATGTTCAGTGACTAAATGCATTCATTGTCAGAGATAACAGTTAGGTTTCTATCATCTCTTTGGCCTTGGAAATAGCTTTTTTTTTTTTCAGTATAAGGTTGCAATTTAATGTTTGCATAGAAAATCTAATGCCCTGAAGCAAGAACTTGAATGGTTTGCAGAATATTGCTATTTCCCTGACCAGGAGAGAGGAGATGTAGGTTTCATGGCTGACCTTCAGCTGCTTGATTCCCAATTTCCAGATGCTGGTCTTGGCTCTTCCTTGCCAAGGACGCCCACTTTGGCTCAGGCAGGTAAAACTCAGTCACAGGAAAGTATCGTTGAGCCAACGGAACTTGGTGTGTGGCGTTTTGTCATTTATTTGCTTGTTTTTGAACCAGGTTATGAAAAGCTGTCTATTATACCTAAATGGGTCTCCTGTGATGTCTTGTCTCTGTGGTGACTTCTGCATGGAGTCATAAGGAGTTCAAATAGGAGAAGACCAAATGTAGCCATACGTGACTCGTGCACTGTCTGTGTAATAGAATCATAGAACCATTTAACTTGGAAGCAACCTTTAATATCATTGAGCCCAACCCTTAACTTAACACTTCCAAAACCACCACTAAACCATGTCCCTCAGCACCATGTCATCCTGTCTTTTAAATACCTCTAGGGATAGTAATTCAACCACTTCCCTGGGCAGCCTGTTCCAATGCTTGATAACCCTTACTGTGAAGAAATTTTTCCTAATATCCATCCTAAACTTTCCCTGGCACATCTTGAAGCCATTTCCTCTTGTCATATCGTCTGTTATTTAGGATAAGATACCCACACTCACCTCACTAAAGTCTCCTTTCAGATGGTTGTAGAGAGTGATAGGGTCTCCCTTCAGCCTCCTTTCCTACAGACTAAACAATCCCAGTTCCCTCAGCGACTCCTCGTAAGACTTGTGCTCCAGAAGAGCCAAGAAGTGACTCTCTCTCTAAATCTAAGTGGGGTAATTAAGGTGCATCTGCCTTGAAGGGTTGGAGAATGTGCTCTACTCAGGAGACTGTTGAATGAATTGGGCTACCGCCCATGACCCTGGATTTTCATTATGTCCACCAAGAGGGGAGTGGAGCCCTCAGGACCATGTTGAGCATGAGGACAGCAGTTGTAGGAGGGAAAGCAGTCCCACCTCTGAGCATGGAGTCTGGCTAGGATACCCTGAGCAATCTGCTGAAGTCCTTGTAGAGACTGTGTTGAAGCACCACTTCTTGGGATCTCAAGGAAATACAATGAGAAATATAACTGTTCTCTTCTACAAATCTCATAAATTAGTCATGCAAATGGAGTGTCATTCCCTGGTGACACAGACCCAAGTTAACACCATATTTTTTTTACACTTTGACTATGTATTTTGTTAATGGCCACTCTAAAGGCACCGCTCTTCTGCACGCCTACCTGTGCCTCTTCATGTTCTGCTGAAGACGTTGGGGAAACGAGGGCCGTCAAGTTGTGATAATTGTGCAAAATTCACGGGCTGAACATTGCATCTCAGTGTGGCCTTGGCATATCTGAGCACTTAGGCGTCGTAGCAGTGGGACTGTGCAATGTCACGGAGATAACACTGCCCTCAGCTCAAGCGTGTACTTCCCCGAGTGGAAACATCTTGCAGAAATTAACAGGTGTTTGCTTATCCAGGGGAAGGCACTCCAAGTAAAATGCACGTCTCTGAGCTACCAGCTGTTTGTGTGCATGTAGAAGAGCTGAAATATATTTTCTCAGTGAGAAGTTGATCTAAATCCTCTTTAATTTCAGTAGGAATATCTACTGAGCTCAGCAGACTCTAATTTAGATGCCTACCATAGCTGAAAATGCGGAGTAAAATATTATTTTAAGTTTATTTGCTTTGGAAGGAATGAAGCATGGTTTTTCAGCTGTCTCTATAAGCAAAGTGGCATGCTTAAACTGCTGGTGCAAGGTTTACAGTAGTTTACAAATCAACGGCTGTGTCCGAGGCAGGGAGAACGTGTTGCATTAATACCTTGATTGAATCTGGGAAATTAAGGAAATAAAAATGCAACAGAATAGCATGAGAAAGCATCAAGGTTAGATGTGTGTGTGTGAAGCCAAGTGATGTGCCATCAGCATCCCTTGAGGTGTGTGTTTTGCCATACTTGTTTAGGAGGGTGAAGTGCAGTTGTCCTGTCTACTCCCTGGTGCTGCTCTTAAATGTTGGCGAGAAATTCAATGGGAGATACCACCTTGAAGATACTATAACAATGTACAAGAAGATGTCTCCTAAAGGAGGCGTGATGTCTCTGTAGTACCTCGGAGACAAGACATTTGGTTTGAGTTCCTTTTCTGGAGTGATAAAGAGTGGAGACAAACTCCTTGTTGGTCTGAAACTGTTGAAATCTGGAAGAGTCCCCTGGAGTTGCATCTGCAAGATGAAGCACCCATGTTCTGAAAGACAGAATCACATCTCATCTCCAGGTAGCTGTGGGTGGGTAAGTGCTGCCAAGAAGTACAAGTTCTGCAAACAACTCAGTTGGGTTTCTACAGAGTCACAGGTGTCTGAACTCCCTTGGTCCACTGTGGGCACCAGGCCATGGCATCCCACACTGCTTGGGGGTGTTCCAGCTTTGTGGTGCTTGACTGAGGTAATTGCCCTTTGAGAATGTCTCATTGGTACCTTCCTGCACTTTCTGGGTTTCTGAAAGAGCAGCCGGGATGCCTGAGCCCAGCAGGGCCTTTTGGGTTGCAGACTCCTCAGATACTACTTCAGCTTGTTTGGATGCCAAAATCTCTGAGGATAAGGAGATGGAAGAGCTTTCCATCTCTTCACTGCTGAGCTCTGCAGAATGTACTGGTCCTCCATTTAGCAGTCGCAGACTCTTGGGAGAGAGGTTAAATACATCCTGATGGGCCTTCTGTTTATGTGATTTGAGATGTAGAATCCTTGATAAGCTGCTTTAACGTCAAAGACCAACATGGGGATGGGGAAAAGTCAATATTTTCCTTGCAGTATGCTACAGCTGCAGGAGGGCTGGGAAACGTCCTTCCCAGTTGCAGACTGACACCGGTAACAGTTTCTCCAATGGTTTAAACCATTTGACTCTCTCCTAAAATGGAGATTAATTTCCTCAGATATATGTGACAGGTACCACATTCATGACCAACAAATGAGAAGTGGAGAGGAAAAGCTCTGTACGCAGCCCTGCGTCACTGCCTTCACACCCACAGCAGATCTGAAGGGGTGGTCACTCTGTGGACCTAGTTGTTTATTGCTGTGGTCTAGAAAGGTGTTTAAATACTTCTCTCTCTTCCTTTTTCCAGAATGTGAAAGTTGCTGTGAGTAATGTGCACTATGGTCACCCCTGATTTCTAGGTGTAGGTCATCCTAGCCAGAGCTATTATCTGTCTGCCTCATTTGTCAGAGATATCAGATGTCCAGAAATCCCTGGCTAATGTTGTAGCTTCTCAATATCCCACCAGTTTGTGTTCCTGGCAAGGAAAAAAAGTGAACACAATTGGGGAAAACTGGACATACAATGCCCCTGTATGGGCCTGGAGCCCCAGCTCCTATCTGCCCAGAGGTGGTGCAGGGAGGACCTGATTGGAGAAATTGGAGAGCAGAAACTGAGTTATATGGGCAACTATAAAAATGCAACAACTGGACTTAGGATTCATAAAAACAATATTCATTATGAAGCCGCTTTACTGTGAAATCACTGTTGGCTCTTTAATACAGTTAAGCATAAAATACAGTAATTGTTTTGCAAACTAATTGCCGAGAAAGCAGAGGCAATCTATCTTAGCATTTGTTTATATGCAATGAGGTTTTATAATCTAATTTGCAGATTACCAGCCATGATATTTAGGGCAATTAATGGACTGAGCTGAATTGCTCACTCCCTTATGTGAGGTTTTCACAGAACATATTTCTGGACTATGGAAGGGTACTTAAAATTCTGCACTCACTCCTGTTTATTAATGGCCATACCCTTCCAGAGCTGTAGATGTTACCAAGTGAACACAGTTCTGCTTTTATTACTATTCCTATAAATTAGTTACTTGTACCAGTAATTCATAAGTGAATAAAACTAATTTTCCTTTTTATTTTAAAATTGACTTCTGCTAAATATGACACCGTTACTCTGACTACATTATGAAATGGCCACTGAATGATAAATTCTTAATGCTTTGATGACTTGCCCTGGCAAGCGTCAATACGGATTGCTGTAAACATTCTGAATGCAGAAAGCCTTTGCATCTTACTGCTGTGAGTGCAATTTTTTTCCCCCCTTCTTAAACCACTGTTAGTCCCCGCATCTCACTGTGGATTGTCAACTCTTCAAGCGTGAGAAATGCATCTTACTTAGGTCGTGGCAGAGCAATCACTGCTGAAATAGCCATGGTAGTTTGAGAGGTTACAGTGCTGTGCTGAAGTCAGGTGAAAGTATTCATCACTTTCTTCTTCTTTACGCCCAGAGTTTGCTGTGAAGCAGATGGGCACTCATGATTTCATCTGATATGGGTGACATGAGAATGGCAACAAAGAGATGATAATAACACCCCCGGTCTAGTAAGGTACGTGTACAGTGCCTAATGCCACCGGGTCATCTAAATATCTGATGGATATCCGAAATACAGCTGTGGTACAAACAAATAATTTTGTCAAAGAGATCAAGAATGGATGTTCATGCTGACTTTCACGTGTGAGCCTATGCTACTTTCATTCCACAGCCAAGGCAAACAACCTACTTCTTTGAGTCCCCCATCCTTGGCCCAGCTCTTAATGCATTTTTTTTTTTGTTCATCTATGTGAACCTTTTTATGTGAACCACTTTTGCCTCTTTCTGGGCTTACCTCAAGTTGTGGCAGAAGGAAAGGGTAAACCTAAAGCAGGGAAGGCAGCCTCTGGAAGATGAGACTGACGCCGGGAGCATCCTTAGCAGCCTCCAGGACCTGGGACTCACTCCGACTTGTGATTTGCAAGCATCCTCAGAAGCACACCCAGCACAGGACTGGTGCTTCCTGGCTCAGACTGGAGAGCCCGAGCTGACACTCACAGCATGTGCAACCAGCAACATTGGTAACTGAGGGTAGCTCCCAAGATTCAGGCTGAGATTTGCTGACGATGTTGAAGTAGTCATTTAGGATTCTGCAGTAGACAATGGAGAGAGTCCAGGCTCTCCAGAGAGCACTAATTTGAAGATTAATGGGATGTGTAACCTACCCTCTGGACTTGCATGTGTTAGTCCACTGACTGGTGAAGGAGCCTTTGTTGGCTATTTCTGACTAGACGTCCTGCTTATAAATTGCTTTTCCTAGGTTATGTGACTCCTGGTCTAAGGACAGAAGCTGAGAATAGACTGTTCTCAGTAACACTTGCACTCAGGGAGGTATTATGTGCTTTAACTTGTCTGACTTTCTGCCCTAGGGCATTATGTAGCAGAAGTCACTTCACTTAATATCCAGCCAAACAAGATCTGTATGAAGTCCACACTGTGCAGAGACTGTTCTGAGGCTGAAAGGCAGAAGCTCTGTGAGGAGAAGAAAGAGGTTTCACAAGGTGGGCATAAATGGGACCAAACAAACGGACATCCAGTCCCTGGCTGCATTACAGACTCTCTTTGAGAATATAGGCAAATTTTGTAGTGCTGCCCTAAAAAGACCTATAGGGCTTGAGTTTCAAGTTCAGAGCCTTCAAGCCTTTCAAGCAACTTTCCAGGCACTGAAAACTGATCTACTTGATGTGCTGAGGTTTTTGTTAGAGACGTTTTGAAAGGTCAAATATACCTTTTAGACCCAAGGACAATGCATGGGAAAAGACTGGAAGATCCAGCCCCTCCATAGTCCCTGCCCGCTTGAATATAGTCTTGTATGTATGTACTCATCCTGGTTTGTGTTGTAAATTTCTCTTATGGGACTCAGGTGGGCCTAAAGATGGGTGCAATGCATTAACCTGGACATCTTTAAGAAGTGAATGAGTGCATAGTGAGATGCACTGAGAAGAAAAGGATTCAAACATTCAAGCCTTGCACAGAGGAAAAGGCAATTGCATCATATGCACAACTGGGCGTCAGTGTAATGAAGGTGCCAGGTCTCATCTGAAATAACATAGATGGTGTTGGTCAATGTTGTTCAGGGAGGACTAAACCTGGTTGGTTTGGGCAGCAAAGGGTTTCTAGTGGAAAGAGGTAGTCTTTTCCTTGGCAGACTGTTAGAAAACCCACAGAGGGCAAAACAAAATCTCCAAAGTAATTTCGTTATCTCAAATACATCTAGAGATAAATCATTAGTAGTTAGAGGTGCTTAAGCTGAAAGATAGTGTCAGCACAAAGATTAAGAGCTGCTTATGAATAAATGTAGCTTGGAAGTTAAAAATGCAAAGTAAAACAAAACCTGATAGGTTTTTCAGCACAACTATGCAGAGGTTGGCTGTAGAAGAGGAACTAGCCTTGCTGATGAGAGATCACTCCCCCCGAGGCTCTTTTAAATGAATACTAGAGGGAAAAAAATAATAAAAAATTGAAAATGCAATTGGTTGAAAAGTGCTTTATTTCACTAAGACTGCACTTGCACAGGTGCAAATTAGGTCAATTAGCACAAGTATAGCCCGATGGATCATGTGACAACACTAGGGAATGCGTTTTCAAAAAACAAATATAACTGCAGCAGTGATGCACACTTGCAGACTTCACACCCTGTATTGGTCCTCTAAGTTCAGCTGGTCTCATGATATGTGAGTCTGCTAAGGCCGTCATCTTATAAATGTCAAATTAATATTAAACAATCATAATATGAAACCCAGAGCTTTCAAACTGAGGAAGACGGTTATTGAATGTTAATTACTATTCCACTATTAAGTCATATTTTGAGTTATGACATGTTTATTTTCTAGTTATTAACCTTCAGGATTTTTAAATTAGGATTGTCCCAGTGCACCATGTTAAGTTCTCACATGCTAAATTAAATAGAATCTAAGCTGGAAGAACATTTGAGGTCAGCTTTAGAAATAGTTTTCTCTTAGGGTTTTCTTTTAATCTGCATCTCGAAATTAAGAGAAGCAGTAGCACCTGAAGCAGTTGGCCATGTCCAAGAGCGGTAGTCACAGTCCAAGCTCATACGTCACAGTCCATTCACTGCTTCTGATGGGAAGCCACCTCACTTCCAACAAATACTTCTCGTGTGTGACTATGGTGTAGGCTGTAAGCCTGTTCCTTTGAGCTCTTACTACTGGTGTAACTCTCACTGGATGCTCTAATTCTCATACTTACATACAAGAGCTTTTTTGGGCTTGCTTAGGTCTCTTGAAAATAATCTAAGGCTGGGCATTGCCTCGTGGCTGGCACAGGGGCCACAAGAAGCGCCAGATCTCTTCCTGGCCCAGGCAGCTGTCTGCTAGGGGACTCTGGACAGGTCTTCTTGCTTTGCCAGGTCCCACACTCTCACTTGTGGAAGAGGTGTGCAATGACTTTTTGTTGAAAACGTTATTGTTCTCCAGTGATAGTCACCGTCATGAAGAAGAGTCTTCAGAGGGCCCAGGAAATACCCCTGCTTCTAGCTATGGTGGTATATCAGGAAGGTTTTTGTACTATCTTGCTCTTGTCCTTACAATAAGAAGATGTCTCTAGGACCCTTATTATCCCAAAGCAGCACCTATCAAAGCTAATTAGTGTTCAGACATAAGTCATCCTGGGAATGGGACTGCTTAGCAATGAGCAGCCTGTGGGTTGCTTGCACAGCTGTAAAGAGAAATGGTCCGGAGAGATTCGCTCAGGGAAGCACTCAGCAATCGGATAGAGGCAGAGCCTCTGGTTTATACCAGTCATGAAGAACACCATTTTCTTAGCAAACAGCTGCCAAATAAAGCAAGGCAAGGGAAGTGTGCCAATCAACAGCTGAACTGGAAATTAGAGTTCAGTTTGAGATGAATCTTTCTCCTAGCCTGTGTCACAGTTTAGGTGTCCATCTAACCTGGATAGGTTTCCTGTAATAATTTCTGTAATACCTCCTTATTGAGGAAGGCAAGGAAATATTTTCTCAAAGACTTGGTAGGGAAGCCTTCACTAACCCCCCCCTCCATAGACAATGTTGGTGGAGGAATAGGCTGATCAGAAACCCTTCCCCTCATATATCCAAACCCGGTGGCTTCATTTGACAGTCTGCTGGCTCCAGGAAAGATGTTTCTCTTCCTGTGTAGTATTTCTTTGGCAGCTTGGAGAATCTTCCTTATCACTGCAATTATAATTATAATTATAATTATCAAAAACTTCTAAGAGAGTTTTCAGAAGAAACAGTCCCAGCCCTGCTGGGATCTGTTTGTGGGGCATGACAAACAATTTTTAGAGCAATTGGTTTGATGGAAGGGAGCACAGGAAGGTAAGGAGAAGAGCTAATGCAATAAGTTCCTTCCAGATCTTTTTTAAAGCTGAGTGAATAATTCAGAATGAATAATTTACTTGCTGGAATCAGGCTTTTATCTTCTTTGGGGATATGCTACAAGCAAAATGTAGGTCCTCAAATTTGTCTGTTTGAATTACGTGAATATTTCTTTGTGTAATTCTCTATAGCTTGGTAAGGCATCTTAGACATCCCAGCTGTGTTGCTTTGTTGCAGTTTGTTGTATGAAGTGGCTCCTCTTTTGTGGATTACAGCAGAAGCACTGCTGCCACAGCCATTCATAATGCAAATTTGATTTCTGTGACTAACACGTATTTGAAACTAATCACCTAAGTTCGAGCAAACTGTTGAGATGTTGCAGGAACACATGAATGGCTGAAGGAAATTCAATAAACTCAGACAGCTTTTCATACCCTCACATCATCTGTTCTTTTCACAACAGTGAAAGGTGTTCTTTAACTTTAAAGTGAAAAAATTGCAAGCATGGCATAAACTTTGATATATTTCAAGTTTCAGAAATGCTTGTTGGGTTCACCATTGGTTTTTTTGATGGATAAGGGTTATGCAAATGAATGTGATTCTGGTCACGTAGTTGCTTATGGTAGTACCATCTACTTTAAGTGACTATTTTCTTGCCAGAACAACAGCGGGGCTTGTTTTAGTAAGTCCTTGTATTCTTGGACTTTGACTTGTCTTGATCAAACAATTTTCTTTGCACACACCTTTGCTTAAATAAGTGACCTCCTGGCTGTTGTCATACCACTGGACAACGCCTCACTCAAACATACATCTGTGATCCAAAAAGGAAAATTAAAATTCATATCAGGATTTTTATCTCTCACAAATGTTGCGGGTGACTGGAGGAAGGACTTTGATTTTTAGTGGTTAAAATGTATATGGTAGCCATACACAGGAAGTTTATTTTTCCTTCACTGAAAAACTAGAGCTCCTGTTTGCTCATTGAAGAAAAAACAGGAAATAAATTTAATAAGAAATATAAGCTCTGTCCCAGCTGAAATCAAGTCTTGCAATTAACCCTGAGCTACATATTGTCTTTGTTCACACCATTTATAATCCTTCTTCTTGGCCTCCAAAGCCACGTCTGCTGTTGAAGACAATAGGTGTCTAACAAGTTCTGTACGTCCATGAACAGTCAACATAATGTGCTTTTAGCAGAGGGATTTCTTACCACATTACATTACCAGACCCTCAAATCACAGCCCCAGCAACCACCAGCTCTAATGATGGTGACCCACCATGGCATGGCGTATCTATCCTCATGTATTCCCTGTCAAAGGAATGCCAGTGATAACACCGGCATTGGAGGACCCTCTCCATATAGTGCCCAGTTTGCAAGTGCTTTATGTCTTCTTACTGGTATAAATTCTTCTATTGACCCAGAGTTTGCCGTAATAGATTTTCTGTGAGCAATTTTAAGCATTTACTTTATTAACTAATTGTAGCACCAATTTCTCTTAAAGTGTGTGTGTGTGGCAGGGGTACACAGCTAATAAACTCTCTTGTTTATCTAACATCATAGCTTTTGACCTTGAAATGAAACCACATGTCTGTATTTTTAACCATCTATCCAGTAAGTCCTTTTTTAAAATGGTTGGTTTTTGTCTCTTGGCAACTTGCATTGGATAATGATTATTTTTTTTCCCTCTTGCACTACAAAATGTATTCACCAAAATAATAGAACGTGGCAAACCTGTAGGTGAGTTTGCAGAGGTACCTTGAAGCCATAGATCATATACTTGTGCACAGATGGCTCCCTTCATATGCTCATTACCCTGAGACTTGCAGAGCTCAGGAAAAACCTATAATTTTTTCAAGGACACCAGAAATCATAGCTAGGGATTTTACCCTGCTCAACCTCAGAGTAAATTCAGGAGCTAGAGGTGGAAGAGGCATCCACACTTCCAGGTTCTTCATTTTAGCAGAGTCCAAAATTGTAGGGATAGGCTGGTGCCTTAAAATCACTTGGCAAAGGAGAAACTTTGCTTGTCAGACTGGAGAGTTTCTGAATACATTGTCTCTGCAGCCACCTCCTTACAGTACTTCAGACTGGGTTAGTATAGGGAAAAATGTAATAGCCTTGGGATATTTGTCATGGTACTGTTGAAAAAGATTTAGTTACATATTTTATAATTTGATGCCTTGAGACGTTTTCTAAAAACTTGCCTTCATCTTTTATTCTGCGTATTTTCCCCTTTCAAAAGACATTTAAGTAGCTGGCTTTTCTGCTCTTTATAACAGTCAGCAACCTGTTCATCTTCAGGGCTGAAGACTATTCTCTTTGGAGGGAAGGCAGCAGCTCACATTGTATGATAGCTCATAGCTTCGGATGACTGTGAGGCGAAGAATAACCCACTGCAGACAGCCAAGATGGGCCCTGTGGTTAGAAAGCACCATGAAGCTGCCTCAGCTCTCTGGTCTGATTGAAGCAAATCACTGAAACCCAGAGCTGTTTGGTGCTCAGGTACCTTAATACATTTGAGAAGCTAGGCACCTGTTCTCCATCAATGAGGTGACTTGCATTCAAGGGTGGAGATAACTGCAGCTGCTGGCATAAGTGTGCTTTCACAGGAGCTACGTTCACTGCAGTGGAGGAGGTCAGGTCTCAGAAGTAGGGCAGTAAATAATTTCTTCTTAGTATCTAATATAAATCTCCCCTCTTTCAGTTTGAAACCATTATCCCTTGTTCTATCTCTACACTCCTTAATAAAGAGTCCCTCCTTATGTTTCCTATAGGTCACCATAGGTACTGGAAGGGGCTATAAGGTCTCCCTGGAGTCTTCTCCAAGCTGAACAACCCCAGCTCTCTCAGCCTGTTCTTATAGGAGAGGTGCTCCAGCCTCTGATCATCTTTGTAGCCTTCCTCTGGACTTGCTCAAACATGTCCATGTCCTTTTTACGTTGGTGACCCCAGAGCTGGACGCAGTACTCGAGGTATAGTCTCACCAGAGTGGAGCAGAGGGGTAGAATCCCTCCCTCGCCCTGCTGGCCATGCTTCTTTTGATGCAGCCCAGGATGCAGTTGGCTTTCCACCCAGGTGTGACATAAGGGACTCTGCTTGAGTGTTGATGTCTGTAACCCAGAACCAAGGAAGGGGAAACCCAGAAAATGTCTCCCTGTGTGCCCATGAGTTTAGACTTTCTCTTGAGAGGTGCCCCCTCTCTGTGTGAGTGGCTTTCCTCTCTCATACCTCGTGGTGGAGAACCTGCTGGGGTAAGGGCACCCCTGCCATCATCATGTAGCACCCAGATTTGGTGCTGCAACTTGAAACAGGGAGGGATTTCACTGATCTCTGTATTTGCATAACAAGCCCCTAAGCTTCTCTATATGTCGCATATATGACACTCTGAGTCCCCTGGCTCAGGCAAGCATACAGGGAGGTATGGGTCTACCACAGATGTCCTGAATGACCTTCCTAGGACAATGGCTGCCATGTCCCATGTCTCTGTGTCCCCTTTGCTAAAACATGGTGATAGTTGGGCAATGAGACGTTGGGCAAATAAGTCCTCCAGAGTGACTCATGCCGCAGCTGACCTGCCAGATGCAGCCTGCAGCGCAGAAGGGCTGGATTACTGCTGCCCGCCTTCATGGAGACAGTAATTTAATTTTCTTTTCTATCCAGGTGCCAATTTCTATAAAAGTTGTGGGAATGACATGTGTCAGAGAATTCAACTCTGGTTGAATTTGTCTGAAACTTTTAATTGAGTTCCAAAATCATGAGGGTGGGGAACGTGGAGGTGGGAGTTGGAAGACGAACAGACATTGTCATTACATGAAGCCTAACATTTTAGGAAATGAAGCCAAAATTCTGCTTGTTCAGAGGGGAGGTGCACGAGTCGATGCACCCAAGTCCGGGAGGCTTTTGAGCCCTGCAAAACAGGGGTCCTACAGGCACATCTCCGTGGAGGGTACTGCCCTTACCTACCAGGATGCTCTGCTTAGTGGTAAAGGCTTTCCGAAAGCCACCTTCCATTTGCAGCTCACGTTTAAACAAGGGGCTTATTTTCAAGGCTAATTTGTCTTTGTGTCTTAACCGGCCACATTTCCACAATTAGCCGTCTCCGGCCCCCTCGAGCCGTGTGGGGGCTCCGGGGGGGGGATAGCAGCATGTTGCCTGGCGAAGGGAGGGAAGAGGAGTGTGGGGGGGGGCTGCCTGGCTGCCGTTTCCATGCGGTACAGACAGCGTGATCAGAGCGCTAACACAACAGCCTGTGTAATTACATGTTTCTAGGAAGTGTGTTAGCTCCACGGGGAGCTGAGTCCATTTGGAGAGGAGGAGGAGGAGGAGGAGGAGGAGAAGGAGGAGGAGGAGGAAGAGACTTTCTTTTTTGGGGGGTGGGTAAGGTGAAAAGGGTCAGCGCGTAGCCCAGCTCTCGCTCGAATATGATAAAGGTAATTGTGGCTCTCAAGTGAATGCCGAGCGCTCCCCGGTCCTGGCTCCTCTCCCTCCTTGCTCATGCCTGTGTTATGCAGGCGTCTGCTGTCAAAACCGGGCGAAGCAGGGCTTTGCGAGAAGAGAGAAGAGATTAGACCCTGTTGGAAGCGGTACGTTGCGATATCTGACGTTGTTTCTGCGCTAGCATCGCCCGGGCAGGGATGGAAGATGCAGAGTCAGGGGCACGGCAGTTTTGTGCAGCCTAGGCATTTATTTAGGTGGAGGAAGGAGAGTGGCAATAATTAAAAGCAATTAATTATAGTCCGCATGCTGGGGCAGGGGGAGGATGGCTCGGACCTAACCTGTCATGTAGGTGTTTGATACATGTTCTGTGTTGCTGCTACTCACCGTGGCAGCGTGTGCCTGAGCTTTAAATATCCTGCAGTTCCTGATATCTTGTTTCTCCAGCAGGCTCTCCATTTCATTTTCCTCCTCTCTCTAGTGTAAAATTTGGCCTAGCTTTAAGCTCCTTTCCCTGGCTGAGAAGGTTATTTCCTTCCCTCCTCTCCTCCCCACCCCCTCATCCATCCTCTCCTCCTCTTGCAAATGCTCTCCGACCCTGATTTGGGGTTTCTCTCCCTGCAGCTAGCTCTGGGCTCTGTGGATGCTTTGCCGTGACGGAGGGCCGAGGGCTGACCGAGTCGTGGGGAGGATTTGTATGTAGGAAGAGAGGAGATGGCTGTGCAGCGTGCTCCCGAATCTGCTCTCAGCTTGCTGATGGTAAGTACT
>JAOXNO010000001.1:8091378-8107845 GCA_028565335.1 Limnodromus scolopaceus | reverse complement strand
ACAGGCTGCCCAGAGAGATGGTGGAGTCTCCTTCTCTGGAGACATTCAAAACCCGCCTGGACAAGTTCCTGTGCAACCTGCTCTGGGTGAACCTGTTTTGGCAGAGAGGCTGGACTAGATGATCTCCAGAGGTCCCTTCCAACCCCATGTGACTCTGTGATTCTGTGATTCTGTGACCGTGGAGGAACGATGCTGGCAGGAATCTCCCTTCCTCCCCGGCTCCTTCCTTGCTCCAGCCAGGCCATAATTTGCTAATGGGCTTCACAAGCAGCAAATAGCTGAGCTATGCTGATTGCTCTTTTGGAGGATGGGATGAGAGCAACAAATTCCTGCTCAGTGCTTTGTAGCTGCTTGCTACCATGGACCCAAAGTTTAGCCATTTCTTGTTGATGTTTCCCTGTGGCACTGAATTGTATCTGAACTCTCCTACGTGCCTCTGTAAATGTACAGTAAGACTTCAAACACAGTGACTTAATTGAGCTGAATGAGATTAAACACTCCCTGGGACTGCTCTTGGCTTCCCTGTGGTGGATGTCACCTTTTACCCATCTGAGCCGCAGGACTACAAAATCATTATCCCTGCAATTCTGCTCCAGTGCGTGCCATCAATTTTCTTTTCCTTGTCCCTCTGCATGAATGTGCTGTAGAAGAAGCAGACCATAATGTTTGCACATCTGAATTTTCTCATTTATTACTACACTTTAAAACAGGAGTAAGAGGGATTACTGATTTATTATATATTTTTTTTAATTATGAATATGGTTTGTGCCTTTTATTCCAGCTGCTCATTCTGAATGACTGATAAAATTACCTCATCAGAGATGTGGCCATTGATTTTTTTTTTTATGATGCTATAGACCATCGTGATTTGTAGAAGAGAATTAGTGGGCACTTGAGTAAATGATCACTATGATTAATTGGAGCCTTTCTACAATTAGGAGGAAAGTAACATATTAACAGATTGAAAAGATCACTAAATATGACAACTCCTTTTGACAATATATAAAAGAATAATGTCACTCTGACTTTTTAAAATAAAATGTATTGGAAAACTTGACTGATATCTCTAAACCAAAATAAAATGTTTAAAATGCTGTAATTGCCACAGCTAAAATGCAAGGCTATGAATAGTTACTAATACATGGGAAGGACTTGTAACATTGTGTGACATTGCAATTTTTCAGTTTTTTTCCTTCTGGTTACGAGTGCCAAGATTCCACAATTATTGTGCTCATAACTTCTCAGCATGGCAACGATCCAGCCCTCTGGTAGGCTAATGTGGTTAGCACATTGGGGATCAGAGTCGTACGGAAGTCCCGTATGGACCCTTCCTCAGTGTATCTCATGAGAAATGCAGATTTTTGTGATTTTCTAACTATAGCTGTTGTGCTCAGGTGGCCGGTCTTGCAGGCGCTCGTGGAGTCTGCCAGCGCCAGCGACGGCCGCTTCGTTTCATGTGTCTCGCTAAAAACAGAAGCCACCAGCCGGATGTGGGGCCAGCCAGAGGGACCGGACCGAATTTTGGGCTCTCCCAAGACAGATTGCTGTCCCCAGCCACTGTAAATGCTGCTGGGGAACGGGTGTTTCCAACCCAACCATCACTGGCAAATGTTAGGTGAACATCGTAGAGAGGTTGGTGCTCATCTCTTCTCACAGGTAATAGAACAAGAGGGAATGGCTTCAAGCTGCAACAGTGTAGGTTTAGACTAGACATTAGGAAAAAATTCTTCACAGAAAGAGTGGTCAGACACTGGACTAGGCTGCCCAGGGAGGTGGTCGAGTCACCATCCCTGAATGTGTTTAAGAGTCGCTTAGATGTGGTGTTGGGGGATATGGTGTAGGGGAGATCTTTGTAGAGTAGGGTAGATGGTTGGACTCGATGATCCCTAGGGTCTTTTCCAACCTGAACGATTCTATGATCTCCCCTGTACACCTCCAGGCAGACGTATCCATTTTACCCCTTCATGTCTTAATTCACTCTGCTTTTAAAAGTCAACAAGCACAGAAACTTGCAGAAGTAAATTGACATCGGCCATTTCACAGACGGGTTTTAACAGCACTGAGCATCAGACCAACCTGAACCCTTTATCACTTTCAAGTGATATGAGTTTTCTTGTTTAAACAAATACTTGGATTGGCCTGAAGCTGCAACTCTCAAAGCACATGAAGTGAGGCTCCTGCTTGCCTTTTTGAAGGGTCTTACGGTATTAGGCTGTCCTACTGAGAGCCCTGTTAGCACACGCTTGTCCAGCAGCAATGCTTGAGACCAAATGGCATTTCCAAAGCCTTGCTGAAAGGCAGATCTTTCTCAAGAAGCCTCCCAGAACATGAAGAGACACACAGAAGTGTCTGTCTGTATTTCATGGAAATAAAAGCCATAGTGAATGCCAGAAACCTATTTAGAGGAATGCATCTGCACAGAAAATCTTATCAGTTTTTCACGTCCTTCACGGGATTAAAGCTGGTAATCCCCAAATTAAAGCCAGGACCTCCTAGTACTAGTTCTCGTACCTGCCCTTAGCTTTTCAGGTCTCCAAAAAGCTAGTGATTGTGTTGAAATACCAACAGCTGACCAGGAACAATGAGACTTGAGCCCACAGTGCTTTGATTCCAGGGCAGGTTGCAAAAGCCTTGCTGAAATAATAAAAAGTAATGAATGGAAGTAAACCGGAAGACCATAAAGCCGGGTGTAAAAATAATCCACCCCCGTATTCTTTGTAAATCATTTGTAATTTGGTTAGAACAGAATATTCCTTCCCCACCCTGGCCTTGCCCCAACAGACACTGCCCACCTCTTACCAATGAAGGGTTGCTCTCTGCAGTGTCCTTCACTGTCCTCCCTTCTCTCAATCCATTTACAGCCACCAGAGAGATGAAAATTATTCTTACAGTGGTTTTGCTAGCGCAGAAGCAGAATTCACACAGAGTCTTGCCCCACAATATTTTTCCTATCTGTGGGCAGGATGTGATGATCCTCATACTGCAAGACACTCGGCTTTGGCTCTCATAATTTGTGTGAAGTTAATGTAGGAGTGTTGTAGAACATATGTTTGGCTTAATATAGGTTCAAGATTTTTTTTAATCTAATATATTAAAGTAAAATCTGGGACAGCTTCACAGTAAATAAGATTGAAATGTTTTTCATTTTTGAATAATATGAGGTTAATTGAGCAATAGTGGTCAAAGCACATTGTATTTCCTGGTAATTAATTGCTGGCTGTGATAGTTGACTGCATAAAACTATGCCTTGGGCCATTAACCCCAGGTCATTAGTGCTCAAGGAAATGTCTAGTGAAGGTCATTATAGCTGCTGTTATATAAGCCATTGTAATAGAAAAAAAGTTGGAATGAGCTTTTCAAAACCCCAATTTCCTTGCTCTGGTCTTATTTCAGAGATCTGGGAGTCAAGATTGTTCTCAATTATTCTTCATGTACATAGATTTTCACAAGATTAGGGTTTGTCCACTTTCTTAAAAACAGGGCCCAATTAATTGAAGTGGTTTTGAGGATGATCACAAACCTTCCAAAAGGAATGGCACAGGTTGTGTTCTTAGTGGCAGGCCCAGGGGGATGGACAATGACTGTGCAAAAACCCAACTGATCCCTGTGTTGACTTCTTTAGCAGCAAGGCATGGACACTGGGTAAGGTGGATGTGGTGCAAATGGGGCAGTTGTTGCTACATGTTGGGCCAGTTGTGTTTGTGTCTCGATATTCCAGACCTGGATTGAGTTTTCAAGACTTTGGTGATGGACCAAAATCAGCCCTCTCATGAAAACCAGCCTTGGTTCTGGTTATCCTACTGCCTCCAGAGGGACTTCTAACTTCCAGCTCAAGCAGGAGCTATTGGGAGATTTGCTTTTGTGCTGTCCCTCATATTGCTCTGTAGGTCAGAGTCCCCAGAGCAGCAAGGTGATATTTCTACTGAAAACTAAAATTAAAAAAATGAGTATTCTAAGAAGGATTAATAGCATTTCCTCACTGGTGTGGTTGAGAATTCCATTTTTTCCAGTTAAAGACAAAGAAAGTGCTAATGAAACCAAACGAATGTAAAACATTTTTTTATATACCTTCCTTTAACAAGATATCAATAATAATAGCACTTATTTACTGTATTAAATACAGCATTATGTTGAATGCTGTTTTCTCTAATCATGTGTTTAAAATAGGTTGAGTATTTCATATGGACAAAAGTCCTTGAATTAGTATTCTGAGACCACTGGCTTTAAAGAGATTGTGAGGAAGCACTTCAGCTCTAAACAGGCGAAATTACAGACAGCAGAAGATACAGTGATGGCACAAGAAAAATGTGGCGGAAGTATTTTAACCTGCTGAAGTTGCTAGCAGTGGG
Source organism: Limnodromus scolopaceus (assembly GCA_028565335.1). Classification (NCBI taxonomy): domain Eukaryota; kingdom Metazoa; phylum Chordata; class Aves; order Charadriiformes; family Scolopacidae; genus Limnodromus; species Limnodromus scolopaceus. The sequence goes on along the minus strand of JAOXNO010000001.1, from coordinate 8,103,496 downwards.
TTTTTTTTCCCACTTAGAAATTTTGTTTTAGAGTCAGGAGTTAAATGATTCCGTATGAAAAGACCCGTATTGCCCTCTTGATCAATATAGAAACTCATTTTGTCACCGTCCTTACTGCAGTATATAAGCAAAAGTTTATTTGTTCAGAGTCCTCTACTGATGGATTGCTCCACTCGAATTCTCTTCCTGCTCTGAATGTAATATCAGATGCAGCCTCTGCTACCCACTGCTATCCAAGAAAACTAAACATGCTGCTTACACTGGTTCCGACACAAATGGTTTTGTGTTGTGGGAATATTTTCACTCCTTCTTTCATCAAAGTCTTACTACTGGACTTCTTTGGTCAGGCAGTGCTTAGGTCATTTTAGGGAGTTTCTCATTTTTAGATGCACCATTTAAATTTGAAGAGCTAAATAAAGAGCCATCCATGTGAAATTTCCATGAGAGCTTTGATTCACCAGTAGGAATTAAACCTTGGCTGTGAAGTCCAGAGGTGCTTGGTGTCTTGGACATGGATCCTGTTTTGAACGTTCCTGTTTGGTTTGTCTCTGGTGATTTACCCGAGCTACCGCTTCCAAATACAGGCTTCAATCATTGGCTTTCTACATTTCTCCCAAGAAAATGCATCTGTGCTGGCACTGCAAATAAGATGTGTCTGTTGTGGCTAGCCCCAAATATATTTGGGGGAGGAGAGGAGGAATTGAGTGCTATCCACTTGCATGATGAACTGTAAACTGATGTCAGAGAGTTACTGGACATTTTAGGATTGTATGACCATGCGAAAAAATAAAAAAAACCAGCAGTTTTGTACATAATGGGAGTAAGGAACAAATCCTATTTGAAATCTGCATTATTGTTCATATATAATAAAGCAGGGGTGGCTTAATTGCCAAAGCCTATGCAAACAGAATAATATATAGTCATCTCTGAATAAAAGAGCAGTCAGTTATAATTTTTAATAGTCTTTAATTAAATAAGCATTCATAGAATCATAGAATGGTTAGAGTTGGGAGGGACCTTAAAGATCATCGACTTCCAACCCCCCTGCCATGGGCAGGGACACCTCCCACTAGACCAGGTTGCTCAAAGCCCCATCCAGCCTGGCCTTGAAGACCCCCAGGCATGGGGCACCCACAGCTTCTCTGGGCGACCTGTTCCAGTGCCTCACCACCCTCAGAGTAAAGAATTTCTTTCTTGTATCTAATCTAAATCTCCCCTCTTTCAGTTTAAAACCATTACCCCTCATCCTATCGCTACATTCCCTGATAAAGAGTCCCTATTCATAACACTTCCGATATTTGTGCACTGCCACAACTGTCTCTGGGTAGCTAGAGGCACTCTTTCAGATATAGGCTACTGTCAGTTGATTTCTCCATGGTCAGTAGCTGTAGTTGAGTCTGTTTAAGTTCCATAAAACTTCCCCCAAACCGTTCCCGTCTGAGAGAGAAAGATTTGATATTTTCTTAGGATCAAGCTGGGAGGCGAGTGTAAATCCATATTGCTCTACTTATCTCCATGACATTTCCAGTTCCTACAGATGCAATCAAAACAATTTGGCTCATTGATCTTGAAATTCTTTGACAATTTCACACTCCGAGATGAGTGGTGTGACCCGTACGGTCACCTTACTGCTTTTCATCGATAAAAGTTTTTAGATAGATCAAGATCGCTTGCTTGCTGCATATGCACTATGAATCTTGGAGATTATTATTGGTTTACTGGTGGAATATTTATTTTCAAATGAAAATGAATTCTTAAGTGAGTCATTGCATACATACCCTGCCTTGATATTTTTAGGTGTTAAAGCCACTGTTTCAATGAGGCCAGGATGGGGAAAATTGTCCATGATGTTTCGGATGTACAATTAAAGTGCCATCTGCCTCTGTGATGCAGCAGATGTATAATTGATATTCACTGCTGATTTGCCACTTGATTTTCTGCAGACGTTGAATGCTGTAATTGTTTATACAGTATGATGCTAAATACCCATGTGAGAATTTTCCTCCTCACGTGTTCCCTACCAGAAGCATCACTACCTTTCCTAATACTCAGAAGGTGGGTTCATTAAAAGATAATTTACAGTTAGCTAAGCCAAAATCTTACAGGAATCCAGTGAGTAAGAACCAGGTTTTCAAAAGGAGTGGCTTATTCTTGTGGAATCATGGTTTAATATAGGAAAGCTTGTTGGGAAAACTTAAAATGCTGATCCCAGACCTGATCACCTTTCTGCGGTGATTTAAATGTTGAATGTAAATAGGACTAAAGGAAAATAGTTGGATTTATTTTCCCTCTTTTTTTTGCAGAGATAGGAACCTTCTTCAGGGGAAAATATTTATGTAGAATAAACCCAAAAGGTCAACTATAACATCAAAGGAACTGTTTTCTCTAGGGCAAAGACTATTTAAATAAAAACCAGAGATAGAAACCGCAGCAGTTAATTTTGAACTGATGGGAAAACAGAGACGTGCTACTTTTTTTTTTTGCTTTTTTCTGCACAGTCATTACTTTTAGGAAATGCAATCACTAAAATCTTGACCAATTAGCAGGTATTAATTTTACCCTGTGACTGACTTCTAAGATTCTCCTTCTGAGAATACTCTACACCTGAATCTGCTCATGCTGAAATAAAAGCAAATGTGGTCAGTAACTTCCATGGCAGGAGGATGGTGGCTCTATTTTATATTGCTGCTCTTCTTTTTGATAGCAGCGGCTTTTTAGCATATTAGTTAAACTCACTATGAAGTGGCAATGATTGGCCAGGGCTTTGCATTCTGCTTCAAAGGAAAGAAAAATTGGTGACAGAGAATCTGAATCTGGCTTACGCTGCAAGTAACATTTTGAGTAATCATTTCTTAAGCCAGTGCCTGGCTCGCAGGAAAACTCAACTCTCCAGGTGCTCAGAGAAACCAAGGTCCATTTTGTTGAAACTTGTTCCCTTTTCGCAAGCCGTTCCCTGTACGTGGCACCAGCATAATCTAAACAGATCCCCCGTGTCTTCCCGAGGCTGAACACTGGCTCTCACAATTCAGGGTATCTAACGGTAATAGTCTAGTCGTGCCTAAAGGACATTGTGGCTGATGGTTATGGCACGTATCTCAGGGGGCAGCATAAGCAAAAGACCAAGGAAGAGGATGAGGACATTGGAGAAGGAAAGCAGAGGAGATGCAGGGGATGATTTGGGGAGGGAGGATGGAGTCATATCTAAGGAAATGAGGCTTATTTCCCTGCAGATCAATCTGGTTCTGTTCAGGTTTTCGGTCAGATCTCCATTGCTACCTAAAGAAACCCACAAAGTGAAAGAGAAACAGAGAGACAAGCCAGGATAAATCGTAAATCTGACTATGTTAATGCTGTTAAACATTTGAAGTAGGAGGGGAACAGCTTTTCTTCATGAGACATTTAGCCACAGCCATGATGTGTGCTCTGTTATAAACACAATCAGAAGTCCAGCTATGGCACAATGTATGGTTAATTTTACCCTTATAACTTCTTGTTGAGGTCTAGTTGGGCTCTTTAAGGTAGAGAAATGACAACACCTGAAGGAGAGAAGCTTCACACAGTTGTTTGTGTGTTCTTGTGGTTTATTTTATTTTATTTTATTTTATTTTATTTTATTTTATTTTATATTTTATTATTTCCAGTTTCTTTCTATGATCCAAGCTTTTGGATATGCTTGTTGTATGTAGATTCATCTTCAGATTTAGTTTATACTGAAGGGGAAGGTTGTACTCTCACAGCACGTGAGTGCTTGAACTGAGCCTGGATCACATTGGGAAGCACACAAGAAATTAGAAGACAGCCTGATAGAGAAGGATACACAGAAGGGAATGAACTGTCACTAAAGGGAGCTGGAGCACAAAGCTGGGATCCCCGATCTTGGGAGGAGCAGGTTGAGCATCTCCTGTGATGTACATCTGCTAACTCAGCACCATCATTGTCTCACTGCTACTCCGTTGGCTGAAATGTGGCTTGTTCTCTTAATTGTACTATACTACAGATAAACAAATCAGCCATAAAAAAAAAAAAAGGTTTTGAATATTAGGTACTGACTGGCTGAAGTGTTCGGTTCCTGTTAACACAATGTGTCAACAAAATGAGTTGTCTATCACAGCTAGACTCACATGCTTAAAAATGAAACTCCAATGACAAATTTTAAATTTATTTAAATAAAAAGGGTTAAAATTAATCTTTATTGGATACTTATCAGCTTTGAAATTCCTAAAAATGACTTGAATATGTGGAACTGCTTTCCTTCCAGCAGCACGGAGGACAAAGAAACCGTATCAGTGGAGGTGAGAGGCTGCAGTATCCATTCAGGGGTGGGAATGCAGGGGGGGTCCACTCACAGCTCCCGTGGTGTGTTTGAATTTATCTAAAACAGGTGCTGGGAAAAGTGGAGAAACTGTCCAGGGAGCAGGGACATGGACCACAGGACTCCTGGCACCCAGCCGAGTGCATCCTGAACAGGGAAACTTAGGGACAAGTTCAGTGGACAGATTTGCCTTCTGGTTCCTCCATTTCCTTTCCAGAGGAAATGGTATGAAGTTATGGCAGGAGAGGTTTAGATTCGATATTAGGAAGAATTACTTTACTGAGAGAGTGGTCAGGCACTGGAACAGCCTGCCCAGGGAGGTGGTGGAGTCACCATCCTCGGAGGTATTTAAGAAACGTGTAGACGTAGCACTTCAGGGCATGCTCTAGTGCCAGAGATTGTTGGGGTTTTTTTGTGTGTTTGTATGGTTGGACTCGATGATCTCAAAGGTCCCTTCCAACCATGAAGATTCTGTGATTCTGTGATGTGGTCCTGACAGCAGAGGGGAATGGGCTCTGGGACACTTAGATATGGACCTCTCCTGAGAGCTCATGTCTCCACAGGCTTAGAAGAGCTAGTGATGGAGATTTCCTACTTCAGGAGCAAAATCTCACCATGAAAAACAAAGCAATGTTGTTGAGGGTGCTCGGCTGGTTAATGGCACTCACTAGCCATTCAGATGGCAGTTGCCTCCTATCAGCTCTGGTGACACCTCATTCCTTTGGAAACATCACCTGCAGGCAACAATATACATTTGTCAGAAGCTTTTAAAGTTGTTTGGGCCCTCTGCACCACTGCTGAGTTTATTTTGTGTGTTAACAAGCTGCAGCTTGTTATTCCCACTGGATCTCCAAAAACATGTGAGCAATCTTCAGGGACCAGTCCCTCGTTCCTGCAGGCAGTAGGCTGGATGGCTCTCTTTGTGGGAGGAAACAAGTTTTCTCTCCTCCACGACTCTCTCACTACAGCTTTATTAGATTTATTTCTGGTTCTGCCAGCCTAAATAAGAAGGCAGCTTCTCCTCTGAGAAGTATTCAAAGCTTCACATAAAGTGTCTTAATTTTTATCATGTCGCGGTGTACGTGGCAGCTATGAGCTGCAGCATTTACAAAGGCACCACGGTGTGAGAAACCACAGCCACGGCTTCCAGAGCACAACATCTGGTGGGGGAATCTGACGTGATTAGAAAAATTGTTATGCTGTTGCCAGAATCAAATTATCTGAAGGTGTCCTGCTGGTAAGCAGCAAGTATGAGCTGTACCGCGTCCTAAATTGATGAGTATGAGAGAGGTAGTAGTAGATCTTTAAATATCTCTTTGGGTTAAGTTGGGTTTTGTCAATATTCCCATCTAAACCCTGACGCAAAGTGTCTCGGGATACAGGCCACTGCTGAAACAAATTTTATTTTGGCTTCTGCACATTAACATTATGTTCCCCAGTTTGGGAGAATATTTCCCATCAGAAGTTTCCCTTAGGATTGTGAAGGGCTTTGCTGGGAAGCAGAAATTGACGTCTCTCTTGTCCTAGGAGGTCTCTGTTGTTCTCAAAAATAATCTCTTCTAGTTGTAGGGAAAGACATCTTCAGAGGACAGAAGTGGAGATAACTGTAGCTGAAAATTAAGCTTCCAGGCGATCTGGAATGGCACCCTGTGGGGTGATCTTCGCCATCCAAAGGATCAAGCCAGCATAGGTGGTACCTGCTTCCCAGCTGAGATGCGGTAGCTGGCCCTGTGGATGCTCCCCTTCTGCTCTTTTTACTCTTCCTTGACAGTCGGAGTGAATTGATTTTCCTGTGCTTTGCAGCAGATAAAATTTAACTCCTAGGTGCCAGCTGAGGAACAGTAACCTCGGCTCCTCCAACACTGATGGTTAAGGTGGACTTATCGTTCCCTATTGCACTATTCATGCGACCATCTAAGGAAACAGAAATGTCACGTTTTGAAGGCATGCCTAAACTTTTAGCACAGGATGGAGCATCTGTGGAAGTACTAGGCAGAGTCACTTTCTTTTCCTTTTATAAAGAGAAGCCAGCCTCCTGCTGGGAATTTGCTGCTCTTATCTCCCTCACCACATCCAGCCAGGATCATCTGAAACTTCTTCCCTTACTCCCAGTCATACCTCCATGTGCTACCGCACTGCCGCTGTCTGCATTAGTGTAACACATAGATTCTTATTGGAGGCAGGAGCTTTATTGTAATAGAAACTTTGAAAATGTGGTGAAAAAAATTTAATATTTTCTTTTCATCCTTGAGTTCAAATCTTTTAGATCATTGTAAATTGGACACTTGTCTCTGTTGGCTGATAAGGCTGACTGCATCCTTTGCAGGTTTTCCTCTAGGGAAATTTATAGTAAGATTTAAATACGAAGTGAGTGGTCCCCTTTAAAGTTACATGTACTAAAGGAATGTGACTTATGAATCCCGTTAGCAGTAATGGCTGCATAAGAATATCAAACACTTAGTGAAATCAAGATTTTGCTGTGATGCATCTTGCACTAGAAGGGTTGCTATAAATTTTGTACTGTGCCAAACATTTTTATGTATCTCAAGTATGTGGGCTGTCTTTGATGCTTGTAAAAGTTGAGTCTGTTTTGCTTTTCTTACCGACTGCTGGAGGAACGCATGCATATGTTGGTGTAGCTGAACAGAATCAAAACTCATCTGGATTGCAGTGTCAACAACAGAGAATGCTGCTGCCTGCCGTAAAACCAGGAGATAATATTAAACCGCAAATAAATCATCCACCTTGTGTTGGGAAGACCCATGTTAATTTCATAATTTCTAATGGCCAGCACAGGTGGCATCTTCTGGATAGAGCAGATTCAGTGGAGAGTAGCAATTTGCTTAAAAATTGCCTGTATGAATTATTCATATAAAAATTTGCTTCATGCGGTGAATATTTGAACAATTAAGAGTCTGTTCACTGTCACTTTCTGGCCTCGGGCAAAACTAGGGGGCTGACTTGAGGATGGTGCTGTTTGCAGCCTGCCAGCTGACTGGTACCTATGGGATCATACTGGAACAGAAGGGAACACCAGCAAGTCTAGAGGACAAAGTAGCAGCTGAGAAGTCCCCTGCATCCAGACACCGAGGAGTTTCTAGCATTTCAGTGTAGCTACACACTGGACTGTGGAAGTCTGAGTCTCACCAGGAAGCCTGGCTCTTTGCTGTCCCACTTCATGATGGTAAGGAACAGTTATGGGGACCAAAGAGCCACCCATGTCTGAGCAACAGCCAAGAAAGGTGACCGTGTGTGCCTGAAGTAGCAGGGCTCAAACGTGGATACGGGGTCCAAATATCACAGCAAATTCATTTGGTTTCATGCATGAGGTTGAGTTATCACAGCTTCCCAAGTCCCTCTTGAGCAGGGGACATGACACACCCATGGCTGGGGGCAGGTGCTTCTTTAGAACACATATTTGATCACATTGTCTTGTTTTTAAGCAACCAGGACAATTTTAAATAGAAAAAACCACAACACCCAAAACCCCCACCAAAAAAACCCCAGGTTTCGGGGTACCTCAAGGATAAAATTTTCCTTCACCACCCTGTGCAAATTCCTGGAGCTCTTAGGTCTTTTGTGGGTTTATTCTCTTTGAAGAAATGTCTTTGTCTTAATATCATGCTAATTCCTTGAACACAGCAGGGATTTTAAGGCTTCTGCAAGGTGTGGGAACATCATGGTGATCTCAGAGGCTCAGCCTGTCCCTCGGCACCTTTCTGAGCTGGGGCACAAGTGTGCCCTGAAGTTGACCACTGGCAGGTCTTTTGTATGTTGCCTCAAACTGCCTCTTTAATGATGAAGCCATTCACAAGGAGTCAGTGAGGTGGCTACGCCTATGGCTAGATCTGAAGGAGGTTTTAAAACCGACCCCCCAACACGACATTAAAAAATTATGAGGGGAAGCAGGGGGCTGTGATTTCACCTTTTTATTAATTTCTCTAAGCAAGGCTCAAGAGTTTTGTTCCTTTTGGGTTGCCTGCCTGAATCCCGCTGAATCAGGACAGAAAATTACTGAACGCATGAGAGGAGTGCAGCAATCATTTGGGGTCAGTGAACTATAGATTGCAATATTCAGGGGAGTTATTGCACTTGCCCGCCAGCCCCAGCCGTGCCCCCGCTCTCCCCACCGGCAGCCGCGGGAGAGGAAGGGAGGGAAGGCTGCTCGGCGTTTCGCTCACTTGGCCTTTTCCATTGCCCCCCCTGAGTCATCAGCCCTTCCTTACCTGCTGAAGCCCGTCACGCTGCATTATTGATTGTTTTTAATCAAAGGGATCGGAGTTATTTTCCCCAGTCGTCGGTTTGGTTCACGTCATTCGGCTGATTATTGCGACTCACTGAGATGATGGAAATAACCATCCAGATCATGAAGTTTAGAGGCAGAAAATAGGGAAAACCTGACTAGCCAAGGCAGCTACTTTTGTTTGACTTGATGTTTGATTTGTTTTGCCTCTCTACCTCTGTCTGTACGGTGCGAGGTATTTTATTTTTGCTTCCTCAAGGCTATCTACCAACAATTTAATGACAGCTCCCTGTTCTTACTCCTTGGTTTTTAAGCCTCTGGATATTAGACTTGCATTTTGAGGACCTTTTTCAAGCACTGGCATACATTTTATGCACACCCTTGGGCAGTTGCCTTCACCTCTCAGTGTCTTCTGGTTTTGTAAACGGGCTCAGTGTCCTTTTTGCAGGACCACTTTGTTCATCTCTGGTGTGCTAGGTATTTTGGCAGTCCACTAATCCAATAATGAGAGAGAGGAGAAGCAAAACAGGTAGCTGACCTATGCACAAAGACGGACATGTATCAGAAAAGGATGATTTTGCTGGAGTGGATTCAAGCTCTGTCCCCTCACTGAGGGAGATTTGTGTGAGTGGACGTTCATGCCGCAATGGGCAAGCCCCGGGCTGCCATTCACTGTGATAGATGCAACTCCTACCTCCCCAAAATACTTCATTAGTTGGAACTGGGCATCACACTGTTGCTACCATGACTCAAGCTGTAACAGCCATAGAAACTTTCAAAGAAAACTTTATGACCAAACTCTGCCAGCCTGCTTATTAATGACATGCAAATTATAGAAGTTCAAACATTTGCACTCAATGCTCATAGCTGTTTCTTTGATTGCTAATGATGTTGATTCACAAAGAAAAAGCTTTCTAAAATAAGGAGACTATTTCATGTACCACACCAAAAGCAAATGAAAGGATATTGCATATAGGATTTTTTTTTTGGTCATGTTAATCCCTGTCCAAACATCTCAGGACTCATAAAGTAGGTGAAAATAAAATGCAATTTACCAGCAAATGAGTTAGTCTTCCATTTTTAAACAGAATTATAGCTTAGAGTAAACAATAAACATGCACGTCTAGTTGTGAACTTCTGTCTTGAATTTTACTACGCAGTTGTCACAGATCTTTATTATTTATTCATGTTACAAGATCAGAACAATCATTGTACATGTCCTAAAATGCTCATACCCAGAGCAAGCTGTGCACCTATAAATTTATGATATAAACTACCTTTGCTACCCGTCCTTGAAACCAGAGATTTTTCGAGGGTGAAAGACAAGATGTCAGGCCCTTAACACAGAAAAGAATCCTCATAACCTGTTACAAGCAAAACCAAAGCAAAATTTTTCCCGTTGAATTGAATTTTCATACAGGCTTTCATCAAATCTTCCAGCAGCTCTTTTCTACTTGTTTTTCTGCTGAGTGTGAAGGTGCTGAGTACTGTTTAAAATAAATACATATGTAAGAATTCCTTTTCGTTATTTGCTTAAGTAGGAAAATCTGGTCTTCAGTGCTCCAGCAGGTCTACATCAGGGAATGAAACTGGCTGGCTGGCTCAGAGTTCGGGATATGAGCATCTCTTGACGCTGCATAGGGAACATCTCTTGACACAGGGATGGGTTCATGTGGTCTTGTCATTGTTTTCCCATGAGGGCCAAAGAATGAAGATGGATATTGCTAGGGCAGAGACCTGTATTGGAGAAAGTAGAAGTCTGAAACTGGACAGATTGTGACTCTAAAGTATCTATTTTCCTCTCATTTACCATAAAGGGAATATAAGGGACAGGCTGAAAGCTAAAAGAGATTAATCCATCCATGGCGATTTCTAGGTGCAGTCCCTGGCCTCTTCCAGATGTGCCTTTTTAGAGATACGATGCTGTAGAAGCAGCAATCTGCATCACTCGCAGCACTATCCCAGTTCTAACATTTATCCTAGAGTACAAGGTTCAACATCAGTACTGCAGTGCAGTTTGACCTTATAAATAACTTAGGCAATAGAGTTTTTAACTAATAATTGCAGTATTCACTGGTCATAAAGACGTTATCAGTCCAAAATATGTCCTCAGGCTTCAGCTGATCTCTGGTTTACAAGGAACCTGACTCGTCTGGTGCACAGGTACGTGCATATGTCCCATGAATGTCCCAATGACATCCCAATGAATAATGCATGCAAAGATGATGTCCCAATGAATAATTAGGAAGAGAACAAACTTCATTGAGATAAAATATGTGAACTTTAAAAAGTAGAGAAGAAATATCTGATCTTGAAGCCCAGTAAGAAGTCTGATTAGCAGAGCTTGATGATTCAGCGTAGTCCCGGTTGCCAACCTATTTGAAGTTTACATTATCAGACAAACAGAGGAAAGGTTAATCCCCAGAGATTCTTCTTTAGAGTCTCGACAAACAATATTCTACAGCTGAAATAAAATTATGACACTTGGGACTATAAATACTGATGCTTTTACTTGAGAAATGCAACTGCATCAATTTTTTGCTATGTACAATATAGAATTTTGCTAGGAAATTTAGGGCCGTTTTTGTCTTCATAATGTTGCCTTTGTCTCTTATGACACTTCCAATCTCTTTATAACACTATATTCTGCTGTGAAGAGGCGAAAAAACTGCAACAATAAATATTAATAAATGGAAACTGGACCAGGAAAGTTGTCATGGCAGACAGCCAAGTTATGAAACATTGTCTGCTTTGACACTTATACAATGCTACTGAGAAATGTACTGTATAAACTATTTTCTGGCTAAAATTAAAAGTAATCTGAGTGGTTGCTGATAGAAAATACCATCAGGATTAATTTGATTCTTGGGGTGTTTATTGTTTTTTTTTATAAAAACCTTCCCTTTACAAATACAAAAGAGAGAAGTAATATCAGAAATGTAAACAAAGAATGTAGAATAGCATTTCTTCAGTGGTTTTAAGCAGGATTCTCATATACAAACTCCAAAAGGAGGCGAGATTCACAGGCACCCTCAGTAAGATGCATGTTCTCTTGACCTTGACAGTCCCTTGTGTCATAGGAAAGCTGATGTTGTTGTGGCAAATTGGAGTTTTTCTGTAGTAAAGGAGTAACAGGTTTACCACATTTTGGAGCAATTGGCTTGGCATGATGAGATATTAAGGACTTCACCCTTCCATTCCTCCCAAGATATACTCCCCTCCAACAAAATTTTCTTCACAGAAGTGCCCAGTCCAGATTTGTAAGTCAGTGTGCCTGTGGTCCTCAATGTGCACGTGAGGTTAGCTGCCAGCCTGTTAAGAATGTACTTGAGGAGCAATAATGTGTGGACTGATTTGAGCACTTCGGTTCTGTATGCAAAAGCTTCTTGGGCCACCTGGACACTCCTCTGGATTGCATTAGTTTTAATATTGTTTAAAGAGAGTGTAACAACTGGAGAAAAAAGAATAATGACTGCATGTCAGGCCAACCTCAAAAAAATCTGCATCTGCAGAATATCAAAACCCAATGAAGATCAGTTGTCAGAGGTCCTTTGAAGTGGCTG
>JAOXNO010000001.1:8065827-8091278 GCA_028565335.1 Limnodromus scolopaceus | reverse complement strand
AACCTCAAAAAAATCTGCATCTGCAGAATATCAAAACCCAATGAAGATCAGTTGTCAGAGGTCCTTTGAAGTGGCTGGGATCCATGTCCACTAACACACAGCTCTTTGATTCAGATGCTCCATTAGGATACCTATCTGTGCAGTACAGGTTTATGTTATTACTATTAGTGGAGATCTCGACAGTGGAGTTGAGGTATGGTCCAAACAGGAGGCATCTGCTTTAGGTAGAACTGAATCCCCGCTGATGGTGTTGAGCAATGTGCAGTGGGTGACATTCGGTGACTTAATCATAGGCATCCATCTCCTCTTGAGATGCCTTAAGATACCCACCACTTGTGTCTGGTCGATGTCATCTGGGACTAGAAGGACACCTCCAGCCCTCTGGAGTATCAGCTGGTGGCAGGGTAAAATCCCAAAGGGCAGCTCAAATGGACCTACACAACTGTGTGTGGGCACCTTGACTTTGTAGGAGTCTGGACACAGTGTGGTAAAAGGGGAGCCGAGAAACCTCAGGCTTCTAAGACTTGCTCTTGACCATAAAACCATAGGCTTTAAGGACATCTTCTGAGGTACGTGTTTTCTGGCTCTAATTTGCATTTTCCCAGACACTGATGGATCTGCAGGTACATTTCTATGTCAGCCTTCCCTTTCAGTCTGGGCTGAGGCTCAATTCTGCATCCTGGGGTCAGGGGCAAGATACTAGAGCCATTCTGTTAGATTAATATTGATGGGCATCTCTGAATCCCTGTAGTAATTCAGGGCAAGATTGCATCCTAGTTCTGTGCAACCACATAGGACAGGTCTGCCACAGGTTAGACTCACAAAATAAAGACTGCTTTGCCGATATTTTCTCATTCTACTATAAATATATGAGTGAGTGGTTTGGGAAAATTATGGAATGTGGGGACAAAGGATGCAGTTTACGCTGACAGTGAAAAGCAGTGGATAAAGTGATGTTTCTAAGGCTCAGTTCCCCACTGGAGTAGGGCAGCTGGATGCTAACTTGCCCAGGAAGGAGTGAAGGAGATTGTACCCAATGACACAACCCAGCATTTGTGTAAAAGTACAAGTGATCCTCGCTGCCCTCTTTCCTGGCATTATTAACACTTTGATACGTGTGTGCTTATTAGCTTTGAAAGAAGACACTATTAGTAACAAGAAAATATGTGGCAGGAAAATGGCAAAAACAGATACATGCTTTGAAAATTGTGCTGAGATGTTCTAACTTCGTTGTACTTTTAAAAAATAATTTTTTTCCTATCACCTCTCTATACCACTGCTACAAGTAGGACATAACCGCAACATTGCACCTCCAAGACACAGATTTTGTGTTGCGTTGGTGTTAGCCACTAATAGGATTTCAGTACAAAGCACTTTAATCCATTGCTAAGTAAGTGACAGTGTAGTAATATGGTTTGAGGAAAGGACATGGCTAACATGCTTCTTCTGCTCTTCAAAGACTTCGTTTTATAATCCTCTGCAAAAGCCTTTGTTCAGGTTTCTGGAAGTATTTTGTAACTGCCCACACATGCCTTTAAATATTGTCTCAAGCCCAACCAATATATTTGCTGCAAAATTCAGTCTATAATTACGCTTTCAGTCTCTGAATCACCATATAATGGTATGTTGTGTTGGAGCTGTAACTATTAACTTTAATATTTCAGTAGGCTAATTGCTAATGCAGTTTTAAGAACCAGTGGAGTTGTCACCAGCAGATCAGTAATTTTATCATCACTGCCAGATAAGGCCTCTTGCGTATGACATCTGGTCAAGTATAATGTGTCAGCCTCGTGTCTGCGTTAGGGGTAATGGGTACTTCCAGTCTCACTATAACCTCACAAGTTTCAGCGCTTGTGCAGGGATATATCGGCACATTGTCTGCTGGTCGTGCTGGTGTTCGTGAGCTGGTGGATTTTTCTGGATTTAAAGCCTTATCTAGGTGAGTTCTATCGTGGTTGAGGACTTAACACTTTCCTCACCTTGGTCTTATATCGGGTCATTCAAACGGGATCAGTTTAATCCTTTTCCATCAACAGTAAAACAGTGGAACGCTTGGTTTGGCTTCATGTGAAAAATTGTAATGCTTATAAGGATATAAATTTAGGATCCCTTTGTAATAGAAATAGAGCTATTCAAATACAGGCTCTTGCCAGCGCTGCCTATGTTTGGCTGGATGAGCTGCGCCCTAAACTCCATTGATGAGACTTCAAATGCTAGGATGGGGGTCTCAGACAATTTCCTCAGATGCTCAGACCTATGCTGCGGATGTGTAATCTTCGGTGATCCTACCGTTGATAAGATTACCAGACTAGAAGCTCTTTCTCTTAACTCATTAAAACTGCACATCAGTACAGCACTGCTCAATATAGTAGTCCTTGTGTCCTGTTGAAAGAGGTCCTGCACCTTTCTTTCTTTCTTTCCATAATGGTATCCATATGAGATTTTCAAGACCCGCCTGGATGCAGTCCTGAGTAACATGCTCTAGCTCTGGGCAATCCTGCTTCGGCAGGGGAGTTGGACTAGATGATCTCTATGGTCCCTTCCAGCTCTAAAAATTCAGTGAAATTCAGTGACCTGTCTGGATGCCAGAGTTTCAGCCTAAAGAAGACTTTGAATCCTGCCCAAAAGGCATGTTCAAAACCGAGGTCTTGCACAGTGCTGCTAAATGGGATGGTGCTCAGCATCCTTACTGCAGCCCAGTGAACTGTTAAGCTGCGGGGAAGGTGTGTACGGCAAATGGGCAAAGAATCTGATATCGTCGTATGAAAAATGCATGTTCTAAGGCAGGCTGAAACACCTGTTTTATTTCTCTGCCTCTAACACAATGGGAGATGGGGATACACTGCACTGAATAAAACACGGCTTCAGCCTGTCCCTGGCAGAGCCGCCGAGTGCATGACAATGAACATCTCTTCTAATGCTCACAGCTGTGTCTTTGCGTGGCCAGATCATGGACTGCCAACGCTTGCTTCTTTTCTGCAGCATAAATAATGAACTATGAAGGCTGATGCTTTCACAAATGATTTAGAAACCTTATTGCCTTGACAGCCAAAGAAAATCATGCTGTTAAGTTGCTGTATAGCTCATGAAAATGTTGTCCTTTTAATATTAGTGAGCTGCAGTGAGTAAATATCCTGGAGGTGTTAGTTTTACAGTCAACGGGACTTTGGCTTCAAATACCTTTGCAAGTCCATTGAGACAGGCTTTGTAGGAAGAGATAATATCTTCTACTAAAGCAAATGATATCTGAGGAAAAGAGAAGAAGCTTTGGGGCATATAAGCTATTCTTTAGGTCATCTGTATTGTGAGTCTAGACCTTAGTTTCAAAGTGATGTACGAGCCCTTCAAAATGCCACTCAGTGAAAAGATTTACAATGTCTGACTTCTTTCTCCCCCTCCCCTTTTTAGTGCTGGTGTAAATCAGAAGTGGTTGAGTGGAGCTAGACTGTGTCAAACTGTCCAAGAGACACGGGCTGTACTGTATATTACTGGTACTTGCTTGGAGAAAGGCAGTAACTCTTACCTTTTCAACACATCTTGAAAGCTGTTGGACAACTCTTAGCTCCCCGTCACTTTCTTTTCTCTAGTGGTCTCAAAATAGTCGATAACTCTGGCAGAAAAAAAAAAAATAACTGTGCCCTTTGACTAGAAGATGGAAGCTAAAACATTTCTTTAAAAATACTGCACACCGCTAAATAAGGCCATGGCTATTTTTACCAGTTACTGGGTTTTTTGAAGATTAATTGTCTTCATTCTGCTCATACAAATCAAAATGAGACTTGTTGGCAGGATGAACCTAAAATAAAATCTATTTGCTGTACTGAGAGCTGTGAAGGATTTAGATGAACCAACTTTTTTTCTTTTTCCTTTTTTTTTTCCCCCTTAAAGCAATTATAGATATGCTAGATAAAGCAAATATAGATATGTTCTGACCTGCCCTTATCTCTCTCTGGCTTGTCTGCATACTGCAAAGCTTGTCACAGGCCACGTGGGTCTCTCTGCTAGCCGTGCATGCAAAGGCTGCAAGGCTAAATGCAAGCTCTGAAGCTGTGTCCTACCTTGTTGCCAGGGAACAGTGACAAAGAAGTGCCTGAGCTAAACTCGAATTTAGGAACCATCTTTGCAATGAGCTGCTTATGTGACCTGGGGCAAGCAATTCATGTGGGGTGAGTTTCCTCTCTTCCAGTGTCAGGCTCTCAGTAGCTAAGAGTCCCAACTTCAGTTTGATGGAGGACTCTGCCTACGGATGGGGAGAGCAAGAGAAGGAAGCTGGTCCCCTGTTTTAAACATTTGTCTGAAAATGGGACAAACCTCCCACTGGGGACAGCTGCTTCTCCCCAATTATAGTGTGAGCCCAGATGGCTACCTTAGACTGACACCTAACATCTGGACTTCTATAGGACTGTGAAAGCGTTTGAACTCCCTGTTAATTCCTGTCTGACACAGGTATAATCTCTGAAGTCTCCACAGTTGTCACGAAGGTTTCTCTCTGTGTTTGGTGTTACGTGGCATGCAGCTGCAACATCAGCAAGATGGTTTTTTTGCACATCCTTAGATTTCTGAGGGTTGTTGAAGGTTACTTGAAGGGCTGAAGAACTCCTCCCCCTTCCTCACTATATTTCTGAAGCCTGAGTTGGGCTGTTCAACGAACTTCACAGTCATGGTTGGTCCTTATCTCCAAGAATTGCTGACCTGATCTACTCTCTGAGGATCATTTTCTTTGAATGTGGCAAGAAGAGAACTCTATCCAGCAGCAGTGATGGCGTGTTAGCAAATGGCTCATGGCACCCATCAGTGTCAGGAGCCAAATAAATCAAGTTGAGTAACAGCAAGCACACAATTAGGCTGTGCCAGAAACTTTATTCTGGGATAAACACTGTGGAAATCTGGTTTGAGGAGCCTGGAAGGTGGGACCTGAAGCTAGAATAACTTCTTTCCAAAATCATTTGATCCTGGTGGGATAATTCTGTAGCTGTAAGTACGTGTTCTGCATGTAAATGTGTGCATCTTTGTCTAAAAGATTTCACGTGTTCTCTTCCTTCAGTGGTGAAGGCAATTGGATACGTTTTGGGTGAGAAAGTTCACAACTTTTGATTTCAGATTTCAGATCAAGCAAGTTTTTCCCCAGAAGGAAGAGAATTAAGAGACTTTTTTCCTTGTAGACATTTCATTTCAAATTCTCTATTCGATTTAAACCCGTTTCATTCCACCAAGGGGAAAATGCTTTTCTGGTCTGTTCTTATGAACTAAAGCTGAAAGATTTCTTCTGTCAATCCTTTGACAGTTTTCTGAAGCATCTACCCTAGCTTTGATCTCCTTCTCTCCTCTCCCTATTAATTTTTAACACTTGTTAAAAGATTTGTTCTATTTGTGAGTTGTGAGAAGGTGTCTTAATTTATAGATGGCTCGAGTCTGGCTGTAATTTCAAAGTGTAATTTTTTCCCCTTCAAGAATTTAATTCACGTCCTCAGCTACCATACAGCAGCATAACTACTTTGAATCTTATGAAGCTCCCTTGATATGCACCTGACAAGGCTTCTGACCTTGTTAGTTATAAAATTTAGAGCTGATTTCTCACCAAGAACTTCACACCTGAAAGAGTCATCTGCCAACAACTGCAAAAGATCTTGGTTTTCATTAGAGGAGAAAAAAACCCAATTTTGTTTATCAGGAACTGGCATTGCAGGAAATACCGAAGTTATCCATATTTAAAAAGATAAATGATTAATTTTTATCCAGAAAATATATGAAAATAATACAATTTTCCTTTGTAAAGGAACAGCAAAGTTTTCTGCCCACCTCTCAAATATTGTGCTTTTGAAACATTTTATAAGTGTTTCTCCTTTACTTACCTCTTTTTTTTTTCATACTGAGAGTGGACAAGCTTGCCTGGGACTCTAGTAGTAAACATGAAAATTAAATGAATACACAGTTCAGGCTTGACCATGACCTATGGGAGAAATTAACAGTATTAGTAGTAGCATTCCTTGGGAGAGTCCTGATTTTGTTTTTATCGCTTTCTGTACATAAAATGACCAGAATTTTTTCTCATTTCCCTAGCCTTCAGCAAAGATCAGAAATTTGGGGTTTTTCATGTTTTTCAGCTGAAAATCTCTGCAAATCACAGGGCAACATGCAGGCACTTTTGACCATCTTCACTGCAATAAAACCAAGACAAGGATAAAGGGGTAAATGGGATGCATTTTCAGGCTGTTGTCTGAAGGGTAGTGTGCTGCAGCTTTAGTGCCAACACCTATTTTAACGGGAGCAAGTATTTTTTGATCTGTTTGGTGGACAAAACGTCTCTAAGGTTCATCAGCTCAATGAAGGGCTGTGCTGCCACTGCGATATCTTTTTGTAAAGCAGTGAGAATGAAATACACAGTCCATGGTCCAAGCGACCATGCGTCAGATCCCGTGGGAGGAGGATCAGGGCCCCTCTGAGAGGGTCTGGGCTGGCTCTGCGCTGCCGATATTCTCCTGCAACCCGCTGCCCTCCCTCAAAGGGGAATTTGGCATTTAAGGGTAACCTTTGACATGAGGTGGATTCCCTGGGCAGTGGGTGTAGGTTAAAACAGCAGGAGCAGACTCTATCGTCCTGCCATGTGCTACCTAATAAATGGCAGATCAGAGAAGTGCTATAAAGATGCTTTTCAGCTGTAAAATTCACATCACAACCTTAACCTGTTTTCTTCTGCCCTCCCTCCCATTTTCTTTTCTCTCTCTCTTTTTTTCTTTTTTTTTCTTTTTATCCTCCAGTCTGTGATATTTGATATCAAAGAGCTTTTGTTGAAATGATGCTTTCATTCACACCCTCAGCCTTTGCTTTTTTCCCCCCCAAACTCAAGACATTGAATGCCCAAGCCCTGCTCCGGGGACACATCACTTGCTTTTGTTTTGTTACTAAAGCATCCCAAATGCACAATTCACCCATATAGGGCTCTCTTGCTTTGGTCCATCTCCAGAGACAGACCTGTCTGGCAGCCCATTAGCCCTCTCCATCCATTCCAAGGCTTTGATGAGTGCTGTGTGGGTGAAAAGAAAGAGCTTTAACTACCCCAACATAGGGCCGCAGCTCTTTCCCTTGTTTGGCACATGTGAACCTTCTTTTTTGGGGGCAGAAATCTTCTATCAGCATCTGTTTATAAAAGGAGGCACTGAGATCTGGTTGTTCTCTGTGCTAATCTGGGTTGCAAATTAACTCCTCTGGAGCGTGCTACAAGTGTTCATGCAAACACCCGTGCAATATAATTGCTGTTGCTTCCACAGGACTCCGCAGCCAGCTCTCCTTTCTACTCAACAGAAAGAGGCCCAGGAGAATCTGGATCTGGAGAAAGACATCTTCCGCATCTTTCATTGCCTTTCCCTCCTTCCTTCCTGGGGCATATTTTCACAGTCTGTTGGATCCTCTTTGGTTGCACAAGACTTTTTTGGTGTGCACCTCTTAGTTTGAACCCCCAGGTACAGTCCCCTCCAATCTACCATTTAGCTACAAAAACATAAAGTTTCTTCCTTCTTTTGCTTAAAGCTTCATGTGTCTCTGCTTATGCCTTCTTCTTTTGTAAATCCTTTCTAAATCTTCTGTCATCTCTGTTCTTTTGCTCTGCATGATGAATTTCATAGCGTTGGGGGGAGAAAACATAATAACTACTTCTCCCACATCCAGATCCTTCCAAAAATGCTTGTTGATGGTCTGGTCTCAGCACAGCCATGGAAGTTAGGTGCTCTGCTAATCTGAGTTTAGGATTACACAAGATCTTGACAAGAAAAGTATATAAAGACTGAAGTAGACACATTTCATAAAACGACAGTTTGACGAAAAAAAAATTTAATGTATTCTGGAATCTATCCATTTTTAATGGATCCGTTTCCCAAATCTTCACATTTAAGAGCATAGAACTTTTTGTTCCTCTCATACCAAGCACACTAATGCTCCAAGGAAATCACAATGATAATACGTTGCTGCAGTGAGCACATGTATACTTATTGACATTTGCTAATTGAATTTGTTCAAACAAGTGAGGTATACCCTGAAGAAGGTGGAGAGTAAATGTGGGTTTTAGAGGGAAGAATGGTTGGGAGGGAAGAATGGTCAGAAATATGATAAATATTTGTTTCTTGTGATCTATTTAAAAGGCAACCAAAAAAAAATTACAGAAGGTTTTGAAATGCAAAATGTCTGTCCCAGTATCAACAGCCTAAGATCTGCCCTGAACAAGCAAGAGAACCCCAGTTTTGTGTATCCTGAAAAGTTAAAACCACAGGATTCCTGAATTTCAGCCTGGATGCAGGTGTAAGATACATATTGACAAAAGCAAGCTGAATCAGTTTATATCACGCTTCACAATGAGCACCAGTAGGAAAGATCATGTCTCCTGCAATGTGTTTATTGATCAGGGATTTTGTATCAAAGCCGTTTATAGTAGAGCTGTAGAAATCAAACCTTATTTTCCTTCCTTGGTCAAGAAAGGGGCAGTTTTGATTGCATTTGTTGCCTTTAAATATATCTTCTAAAAGTTTTTAAAAGCAGTGAAATATCCCTTTTCAGTGTTTCCGTAAAAGGTGAAAAATTCTTTCTTGGGTAAAACACCCAACTTGGGGATATGCGACAGCACTTGCAGATAGATGTCTTACTTTCTTGCACTTGCAGATGTCATAGTCTCTGTCTTACTTTCAAGTATTGCATCTTTTCTTCCTCTTCTCTCCTTTAGCTCTTCTCGCCAGATATGAGCCTCTGGGTCACCATCAAGCTCAGCTGGAAACACACGTTCCTTTTTCCCCCCCATTTAAGGACTGCAGTCTGTGGTCCCGTGGCATCACCTCAGCAAGTCTGGGTTCACTTCAATACCTTCATCTCCGGTTTTTGAGGGGCAGCAGGCGGTCTGTCAGCTCTCACAAAGCAAGTGCCACTCATTAACAAAGAAATTTCATAGAAAGTACATTTTGAAATGATAACGCCCTTATCTAAATTGCTGCCTTAACAAGGTGTCACTCAGGCTGCACCAGAGCCCTCGTGTGTTTAGTAGTTCTTGGAGAAGTCTCAGCTTTTCTCTTCTGTCTAGTCTTACTTGTCTCCACCTGGAGACTGAGTGCTCTGGCCTCCCTTTACAGACACCACAGAGAAATGGGTAGCTTTGGAGTCAGCCATTTTATGTGTCTTTTTTAGGATGAAATGAATTTGAAGTTGTGTTTCTAATTAAAAGGGAAGGTAAGTAACAGCCATTGACGTGTGAGGGTGTGTGAGTGGTCTGATGGATATCATGCAAGTTGTTTTTATCTCCCTACCATCTAGGACATGTCCAATATAGTTCAATATGTAATTTCTCCTGAACTAGGCACTGCTAGTCAGTGCTTTCTCAAGTCTCCCATCAATATAGAGAGTCAATATTATTTATGTCCCAGAGCAATATTTCCTGTGTGAAAAGATCTGTATCTGACTTAGTCTATCAAAACTGCTCTCTCTAAACTAGGACAAAAGACACGTCAGTTTTAACATTGGTATATTGTTGGAACATTCCCTACATGTCTAGTGCTGCCACATTTTACCAGCTTAATCTGAGTAATTCAGGTTCATGAAATTGTGGCCGCACCCAGTATAAATTTGCCTTTGCCCACTCTAAAGATGCAAACCCCACCAGGTAGTACCAACAGTGAGAAGTATTTTTCTTGACAGACAACTGTGCTTCCTAATTTGGGGCTACTGAGGTTTCAAAGTGGTGTTCAAGGTCGTTGATACTCCAGATGGATTGTCTTGCCATTCCAATGGAGCTCAACAACTGGAGGAGAGATGGGCAGACAGGAACACCATGATGCTCAGCCAAGTGGAATACAAAGTCCTGCACGCGGAGAAGAATAACCCCATGTGCCAGTACAAGTTATGGCCAACGAACTAGAAAGCAGCTGGGCAGAAAAGGAGGACACCAGGATGACCACGTAGTGTGCCCTTGCAGCAAAGCAGGCCAGCAGCCTCCTGGGCTGCATTAAGCAACGTTGCCAGCAGGTCAAGGGAGGTGATCCTTCCCCTCTGCTTAGCACCGGGGAGACACATTTGGGGTGCTGTGCCCAGTTCTGGGCTCCCCAGTACAAGAGACATGGGCATACTGGAGACAGTCCAGCAAAGGGCCATGAAGATGATGAAGGCCCCTCTCATAGGAGGAGAGGCTGAGAGAGATGGCACTATTCAGCTTGGAGAAGAGAAGACTCAGGGGGGTCCTATCAGTAAATGTAAATACCTGATGGGAGGGACTATAGAAGAAGCCAGGCTCTTCTCCATGGTTCCCATGGAGAACAAGGCAATGGGCACAAACTGAAAAACAGGAAATTGTGTTTAGATATAAGAACATTTTTTTGTTGTGGAGGTGACTGAGCACTGGCACGGGCTGCCCAAGAGAGGTTGTGGAGTCTCCATTCTTGGAGCTATTGAAAACCCAACGGGGCATGGGCCTGAACAACCTGCTGTAGCAGACCCTGCTTTGAGCAGCAGGTTGGACGAGATCATCTTCAGAGGTGCCTTCCCATCTCAAGCATCCTGTGATGTGGTAAGCAAAACTCAAGGCAACATGCTGAGGCCAACCAAGCTTGTGCTCAGATACAGAGTGTGAGTCCTGCCTTTGGCAGCCTGCTGATACTGTGGGTCCCTTTCGAGAGCATCTTTCTGGGCCTTGCACTGACAGTTCTGCCACTCTGAGACGTAGGACATGAAGTCAGGTGATCTGATTCCTTCTGGGCTTCCAGCTACGGGTGACACTCTCACCATGCATGTCAAATGTGACATATCTGTGTTCAGGGTCAAGTTTTGCAGACTGCAGGTGCCTTTGCTGCAGCAACAGACTGAATGGAATACTCTTTTCGCTGGCCTAAAAATAATAGGTTTTGAGAATCCCCTTGGAAATATGTTTAATGCAACTATTGCCTAGAAAAAACAGAATTTCACCGGGTGGCACGGGCTGATTTATGCCTTCCACAAAGCGCTGTGCTACCTGTAACTTACTTCATTGTTTTAACTCCTCCGCAGCACGCCTTCAGACGGTCCTGCTGAATGTGCGCTGCATAGCGAATCAGTCTATACAAAGATTTACATTTCCATAGGGACAGAGGCTGTAGGCATTCCAATGCATAAAATAATACAGACTTAAACCTCTCTCTCCATATATTAGATACTCTCCGTTTATTCACTGGAGCCCAGAGTGCAGCAGGTAGTAGAGGGAGAACTCCAGCTACTCTCATTGCCATATTATTTTATGAAGATTAATGAACAGAGAAGTGAACAGGAGAGCTCAGCAATCTGTTAAATCAGGGTGTTCAGGTCTGTTTGTAACGAGCAAATAGGTCCGGGCACAAAGTGATACAGATGAGAGGTGTTAAGATACGTTCACTGATTTCAGAGATCTGCAAACAAGAATCCTGCGATGTGATCCGTCACTCATTTTGATTATGGATTACAACCAGCAGTGGAAGACATCTTTGGAGGGTACTGCGAGGGACTGTTTTCTTTTACTGACAGAGTGAAATGTGGACTCTGTGGATTGAAATAAGCTGTTTCATTTTAGATAGATCTTTTGGAAGCTTCCTGGTTTTGGATTTTTTTTTAAATTTAATTTTTGCAAACATCTTTAATTTTAAAAGATTGAAACTATGTGAAACATGAGCCCTTTTTTAAAAAAAGGCCTGTTTACATGAAGTATCTGAATTGTTTCTTCATGCTGCAAACCAAACTGCTTGCTATAACATTTGCAATACCTGACATTTTTGGAGAGTTCAAAAGGTTGTCATTAAAATAATGTATTTAGTGTCTCTGACACTAAATATTTCTTGCTTATGTCTTGCAAGGTCTGTGCTTAATAGTTAACAGAGCCAAGTTATAGCTATATATGCTGGAATGATGCCATGCCTGCTTAAATGTGAAGCCCACAGGGTTTTGCAGGTCAATGGTTACCATTGCAGGAGGCAGGACTGGGGCTGTGCAGACAAGCCTTCACCCCCCCCTTCATCTCACTAGCTTCCAGCCCTGATGGGGACCCGTGGTGACACTACCCATATAGAAACCCCAGGCCAGCTCCCTCGGGTACCAGGGCAGGGCATTCCCACTAGCTCAGTATTCTCCATGTCTGATGAACTCTTCCTCAGCAGACACAGTGAAGTCACACAGTGGAGTGGTGTGGACAGCAAGAAGTCAATGGCCAGGCATGGGCAGCAAAGGGGCATTCCCTGATTGCACCCTATAAATGGGAACAGTTTCTTTGCCCCAGTGCAGGTGAGAAAGGGGTAGTAGGACAGTCTATTCTTTAAAGACTATTCCATGGCAGAAGTAATGAGACCCCCACCATGTGCATGTACAAGGCAATTTGTTCCTTTCATTAGATGGTGATCTTATTTTGGGTAGAATCACATTCTGAATTCCAAATGATCTAATTCATTAGTTCAGAGAGGGAAGGCATATTAAGTGATGCCCGGGAATGTGAAGGTTTCTTGTCTGTTAACATCATCCTATAGACAATTTCAAAGGACACAGAGCAATATCTGTATCTTCTCTCACTGGTGAATAGATGTCCCTTTCTTGTGAATTTATCAGACTGGTTTTGTTCTCCATCTTTCAGATGAGGACATGGTATTAGGGCTACTATGGGCCAGTGTTAGCTCATATGCTGCTTTTCAGCGATGTGGTACAGATATAACTGACTATTTTCTGTCTCCCTTTTTTCTTCACAGTGAACAGTTATTTTGACAGCTATCTGATTTTTTTATCATTCAGTGTTCATAATGTTCATAGTAGAAATTGCAGACAAATTCAGACATACATGGCTTATGACTGTTATAGATACTTGTTTTCAAAAACCACCTCTTGAAATAAAATCATTTATGTGGTCAAAGAAACATTAATTTCATGAGGTGGATGATGGAAATCTTTCTTTATGGCACTTTAGTTTAATGGCGCAAATATATAGACTAATGTATTTGTGTATGTGTAGATGCTTATCTCAAAATGAAAAATTTTTACTGCCAACTGTACTGAAGCAATAAGTTAAGGTTGTAAAATAGGGAATTATTCCCATGTAATTAATTTTTCATTATCTGTATGTGCATATATGTGCTTTATTACCTCTTCAATAGGTAGAACAAAAAATATACACAGTTTTACCTATGGGCAATTCAACACAGTAATGAGACTTTTCAGGTATGAAAACGCATCTCTCTTCTTTCTCACTCCCTGTCACACAAATGGGAACTGACTCCTGCTGAGGTGTCAACCCAACATTGGTTCTTCTCGAGGAGAGAATGAAAATCAGGGTATGTATCTGCAATTAGTTCTATATTGTTATGTATGTTGAATGATGAACTTTGGCAGACAAAAATCAAAGCACTCCTTCACACCTACTTGAACACTGGACTCCTCTAGATTCGAGCATCTCTTGACATTTGTTGATATGTATGCTATATAAATATGATGATATATATAAATATGATATACTTTTTATTCCTTTGAGTTCGCATCAGGTGATATATTTCTTTTTTTTTTTTTTACCTGCAGCAAGTAACGAAAGGAGAGAACTGTGAATATCTGTGTTACTTGCTGAAAAGATTGTTGTTCTGATCTGTTTTATAAGAGATGTATCGAAATAAGGTCACAGCAGGCTTGAGTGACCTATGCGATTCCCTGTAGATTGGACTGTCTTTGCTGACTGCTTTCAACTCACACGTTATTGATTTGAATGCCATCTTCAGATTTAACATAGTCTTCAGAAGACAATTTAGCTTCTTCAATAATATTTTTGTGAGAGCGACACTTAGTTTCACAGAGGAATCATTTTGCAAAGAGAGATAGCAAACGTTAACCTTTAAAGGCATAATGATTTATTCCCCTAATTCATTGCAGACTTCTACTGATTAGCATCAGGCTGACAGAGCTGTTATATTCACAGGTTATTGCTGTTACTGGATACCCTGACATTTCTAGCCACATACCCTTGTGAATTGGGCATGAAGATAAGTTTGGCAGAGGTATATTATAGAACTGCCTACACATGGTCATTCCTACCTTTCTCTGATGTGTCTGGTACCAAGCACACTAAACACAGTAGGTTTGTGGTATGATCAACGATTGATCTTAATAAGCAAAGCAGTTCCAGTTTCCTTTGTCAGTCTTTTGCTAAAGAAAAGAAAATAGTGCTATATCTACTGTAAAATAGATCAACATGGTTTTCAGGCATCCTTCCCAGAGAAATTATATAAATTTCTTGGTGTCTCTAGCTGTTGCTTATAGGAAATCTTTGAAATAATAGATTTAACATTGCTGTAGCATCTGTCTCCCCCTGAAATTCTCCATGCTGTGCTGCAGACCTCAGATGCAGTGTTGAGTGTTCCCCAGGTGATCGGGGCTGATTCCAAACCCCGATCATGTCTCCATTTGCACTTGTAAGGGGTGGCAGTTCATCTGTCAATCACCCCCTGCCACCTTGTCTCTCCTCAGAAGTTAAGCCTTTGATACCTCTTTCCAAGTAAGCCCATGGGAACTCTGAAAACCTTTCTTTGAATATGCCCAAAGGACACTTGAGATTTTTTTTATTGCACTAACAGATGATCCTATATACCTTAGACAGACTACTGACTCTGATCTGCCATTCTCCATTTTCATATGACCTTTTCAAGAAAAATCGGGATGTCAGGAACTCTAATGATAATAGCTAGGGGTCTTCCAGCAAGTAGGCACAACATGATAAGCTATTAGGTAAAGTACTTATTGCAATAACTTTTATCTGGTCAGTGACAATGATTTAAACGGTTTCTTCTCTCATCATATTCCTCCCATTTGGACATCCTAAATCAAGACAACAAGTTCATTGGAGAGAAAAGAGGCAGAAATCCAGGCTCCTTCAACTATGAATAAAGTCTGTGTATTAAATTGGAGCGGCAGGAGGAAGAGAATTCCAATTTGATTTGCAAATTGACTCTCTTCCACTCCCATTTGCAGAAATAAGGCCCATATGCCCAGTAAGCAATTGCTGCTCAAGGTAAAGCTCTGCACCGCGGAGGGTTTCTTGGCAGCAAATGAAAGGACCACTGCCACTCTGCTACGTATGCCAGCTCTAATAAATCTGTGGATTAGTTTCCTGGCTGCCACAATCGAGCCAACTCAAAACCATATGGTTCTCCTTTCTTAAACACTGCTATTCGAAACGAGCACGACCGCCTCCCTTCCAGACTGATTTTTGTTCTGAGGAGGGCTCCGCAACAATAAGGAATCATAAATATAGGAGAAGTCTGAGACTTTATTTATCCCTGTTGCCTAGTCCGGCTGATGGTATGAGATCAGAATTGCATTTTATTGGCCTTCTTGCAATTTCCTTCTGTTTACAGTCTGCCCTCTGGTTCTCTTTATGAGTTGGAGTGTGGCACAGCATGTTCATCTGGCTTATTTATTTGCAAGGAAGAGTCCCTGGGACGTATTCTGAATCATACTTGTTATAATCCTAGAGAGTCTTATGAAACAGTTTAGTGGTTCTTGGGCTGAAAATGAGATTTTTGTTCAGGGATAGATTATTTACTCTATTTTTCCCAAGTCTCAGAGA
The DNA here is from genome assembly GCA_028565335.1 of Limnodromus scolopaceus. Lineage (NCBI taxonomy): Eukaryota > Metazoa > Chordata > Aves > Charadriiformes > Scolopacidae > Limnodromus > Limnodromus scolopaceus. Next base: position 8,075,713 of record JAOXNO010000001.1, on the reverse strand, counting down.
TACACTCCTACCCATTAAGCACTAATCTCCTTCTGTAAATGTGCTGAGGCCTGACCCAGCTGCTATTTTCTTATAGATAGCTCTCTTGTGCAAATTGTCTTCATCAGCTGATGGGACAACACCCTTGTGTGAATGAAAGAAATAAGACAAAGCCAGAGGAAAAGACTGAGTTACAATGGGGGATGCTTAATCTGCTCATCTGCAAGGCAAGGTATACCCCCCCCCCCCTCTTGAAATCAGTCTTTAAAGTCTCTTCTAAATTAATATACTAAACTGAAGGGTCCCATTCTCATATGTAAGTGGATGCAACTTGGATGGTCGGTGCGGCTGCTACACCAGCAGTGCCTATTGTCAGGGGTTGTGAGCCTTCCATTGGGACACCTAAACAGAAGATATATTCACTCTTGAAGTACCATAGTTTAAAACCTTTTGTGTTAACGCTAGTAGAACTGACAATTCAAGAAACAAAAAAAAAGTCTGTATTTAGTCCTAGTTCTGCAGTGGTTTAACTTTTTCGGGCAGGGTTTTAAATAATTTAGTTCAGGCTTTTTTTTTTTTTTTTCCTCTCTTTTTCCCTCTTTTTTTTTTTTAGGTTAGAAAAGCTTAACCTACATCTTGATACCAAGAAAATCTTCAGACTGAATATAGCTATACAGGAAAGTTACCTACTCTCCTTCCCAGATTCCTGCATTTGAAATAAAGCCTCTTTATAGCAACATAAGAGTATCCACATTAGAGGGCTTGTACACTTTGACCTAAATCAATACCATTAAAGTAGTTCAATGCTTTTATGGAGACAAAGGTGTTCTTTAGAGGGGCAACAACAGCTTTCATTATACTTGCTGTGTTTTCACCAGGTAATCACTGCATGAACGACTTTCTCTTTTGCCTGGGTTGCATCTCTCACCTCTCATTTTGTTGTGTTTGATCCCTCTTTTCAGGCCAATCGAGATGCATCCCTCTGAAGAATGCCTCCTCTCCTTAATACAGCAGGGAAATAACTGTAGATTTCTAATTTTTTTTCCCTCTCTCACCTGTGGTTTTGTATATGAGATAGGTAATGGGTTATCTTCTTTCGAAGCACTGCAATAGAGTCTGAGGAGTGATAGAAGGTTTGGAACAGGCTGCCCAGGGAAGCGGTGGAATCATCATCTCTGGAGGTATTTAAAAGATGGGTAGACGTGGTGCTTAGAGATATGGTTTAGTGATGGGTTTTGTCAGTTAGGTTAATGGTTGGATTCAATGATCTGAAAGGTCCCTTCCAACCTATGTAAATCTGTTATTCTACCTATGATTTTATGAAGGTGAAGTGGAAAAAGACATCCCAGCTTTGATTCTGTTGGCAGGCAACTTTACTCATTAAGAGCCTAAGCTCAGCATCCAACTCCTACTTCTGATATACAATGGGTTTGTATTGGTCCAAAGCAATCAGTCTATAGGGTTTTTTCCAGCAAGAAATAGCTTTTTCCTTCTGTTGTCTGATACCATCTGATGAGCTTGAGACCTAGACTCACCATAAGATTACCTTCAGCTATATGATTATTTGCATTTCTATGTTTTGTCATGAGACTCACAGTTTTGGAGGGTGCTACAAAATCAGTGATGAGTTATCCGAGGTTTCCGGTGGCAAAGGGATGACTTTGAGGTTAGGATGCTGGGATGGGGCTTGCAGGAATTCCCTTTCTGCCACTGGATGCCTACATAGTCTTCATCAAATTTGCATCAGCTCTTTCCTTTTTCTCAGCATTTGCTAGTATTAATTGACCTTTTTCTGCTAATATTGTAAGACTAATGGAGAAACAGTTGCTTACTCCTCTGTGAGTACCTTGTACACACAAGTCTCAGCTGTGGCTTCTACATACTACAAAACACACATAACAGATTCAGATTTGCTTTTACTCTTTCCCCTAAATGGCCTTGGTCACTTATAACTAAAGCTCCCAGCAAATCATTAAACTAGAAGGGCTGAAACTGAAGGCCTGAACTTCTATGGCTTGGATACCCCACAAGGAGGGAAAAGCCTACAAATAAGGGGAGCTTTGATAAACTGAAATAACAGTAGAAAAAAAGCTGAGCTTTTTGAAAGGTGGGAGACAAGGAAGAGAAAGTGGGAGAGATCGGTCAAATTACGCTGGAAAAAGACTGGAAGTCTGGCCTTCCTGGGTGGCCTTGCCAGCTCTGTGGTCCCAGTGGGGTCCCGCCCACCCACCAGGAGCAGACCTGAGGCAGAAGTGGGAACCATTTGAGCCCCAAACTCAGTTTTGCAGATTGTTCAATTTTAATTGTCCTCATTTCATCTCCAGGTGCAGGGGGAATAGTGAGACAGGCAACGTGTGTAGCTCCTGGCTGCTGTTGAATGCAAATTGTTCCTCTGAAATGGAGCATCCCTCTGCAAACCTGCCTCCTCCAGAGTCCTCTCCTGCATCCCTAATGCATCATGTTACTTGGTTAATTCAGACAGCAAGGTCCCAACCCTCCCCCATTATGCACAGCAGAGCAGTTATCACTTCCTCAGGGAGAGCCTATTTCTTTGGGGCAAATAAACTCTTTAAGGCAAATATATGGGACCAAATCCATCCCTGGTGCAATTCCATTGAAGTCATTGGGGTTTTACACCTGAGAGCACCGTGAAGCTTATTGCATAAAGGCAGATTTTTTTTCTGTCTTCCTTTCATTTACCTCTCTATGAATTTGAAATGAGCTCCTCTGCTCATGACTTATTTATGTTGAGCCATACATTTAAATTCTGGGGTTTCTTTCTTTAAACATGATGTCCTTTTACACTATTGTTCCTACAGGAAATGCTCAAATGATTAGCCAGCAAAAGGAAAACATTTTGGGACAGCATCAGCTGACTCTCTCCTTCCTCCCACTGAAGCACAACAAAGGCACTGCACAGTTTGGATTTCTTTTTATTCCTTAGCTCTCCAAGGAGAAAACTTTCATCGTTAGTGGGGAGGCTGTTGTACGTTAAAGGGGAGCAGCATCCTGAAGAGCTGTCCTCAAAACCCTAGCCACAGATTCATCCTAGCATCACTGAAATGCTCTCAGCTGATCTCAGTGTGTATTTTTCTCACTATAGTGGATTTTGCAGGTAAGGCAAACGGTTGCGGAGACATAGACACAGGTTCAAAAGCAGCCTTTAGGCCTCCTGTTACCTATGAACTTGAGAAGTGGGAGTCTTTCACCCTCTTTTCCTTCCATCTGAGCTCATATAGACCTTCGCTTACAGAGGAATATTCCTCTTCAACAAAAGGAGCCAAATAAATATCGAAGAGGGGTGAGGATTGGGGGATATGTATGAATATAAGAAAAGGCTTCTGGATACAAGTGCATGGCTTCTCATGGATGTGATCTCTTTGATCTGCATGCAAAGTCCAATTTCAGTGCACAACTCGGGCCAAGCAGAATCCTATAACCCCTCCAACAATCCTCCCCTCTCAAGAGTCAGTTCATTATGAAGGAATTTTTTGTGCTCCATTTTTACAATTTGGGCAGAGCTATTTCTGGAGGTGAAAAGAAATCCCAGCATTTAACTGTGCTCCAGAGCCATAAGAAATGTAGTGTCTTTGTTTGTCTGGGGCTACCATTTGACTCAAAGACTCAGACTCCTTCTGAAGAGGAATCTTCCAAAACCCATCAGAGCAAAAGTGCTCAAGCCAGGTGTCTGTACTACCTTCTATAAACCAGCCCAGATTCATCAGTGTTACAGTAAGCCTTGGTATGGTTGTTAATATATGTTACCTGTGTATTGTAGGGGTGTTGAAAGTCTCCCAGGTGTCTCTTAAATGGTGGTGCGTGCCCTTGGAATGTCATACCATAGGACCACAAGTTGTCTGCTGCCTGGCAGCTCTCAGGAAAGAAAGACAGCAATGAAAAGGGGATTTTTCTGAAGAAATCAACAAGTGTTGCTATGGACGGCACAGCAGGAATGAGTTCTCAAGATGTATAAGCCAGGACAAAGGCTTACTAAATACACTCAAGTGTTTAAGCACAGAGATGATGTTTTTTAGCAGAAAAGTGTGATAGACAGTAGCAAGAACTTGGTGGAATGAGACTTGGGAAATAAGTCAAGTAGGGAGACAGATTTCCATAGAAGTTCAGTATTTTGACAAAAGCTGGAAGCTTGGTAACCCGTCTGCTAGGTTATTATTTCCACTGCTTAGCGAGGCTCATTTGGATGCTGAGCAGGGAAAGCGTTTGACTCAATGTAGTCTCCACTATATATATATATCCTTACATGTGTGCTATTTGTCTCAACACCTTGTATTATCAGAGGAGAGAAACAGATGTTTCGAGGACCTGACTCATCTCACTCCAATTTAGCTAAAATAGGATGAGATGGTTCATGACCTAAACACGCCTGTTTCCATTAAGAGAACAGGGAGCCCAGGCAGCTGGCTCAGATCAGGTGTCTCAGCTGGGAACATCCCTTTCCAGACTCGTGGTACAAAATTTTCTTTTCTTTATTCAATGAAATTTGAGGAGAAAATCAGGTTATGATGATCATGGCTTGTGCCATAGGCCACCGTGGCTAGTTTAAATGTGTGCAATGACTACTTTAAATAATGACATTTATATTTACACATGACTTCTGGAAATAGCTTTATTTATCTCATCTTTTTAATGTCTCTCTCTATAAGAAGCTGCATCTTTGCTGACAAAGAGAAGATTTAGTGGGTGTTTAGTGTAACTGATTATCTGCTGAGTCAATCAATTACGTGAACCTGGAGCCAAAGAGAACATTATGTAGCTTTATGCTGGTATTGAAGCTGCTCTGTTGCTCGACCCTGTGACATGTTTGCTATCTGGTGTAAATATTTGCATCTGTCAGAGAAACCTGGCCTGTCCCCTGCTGCCAAATTGTTCTGCTACAGAGACTGAAATCTTCCTTATTAGTTTGCATTAGGGCAAGCACAACCTGTCCAGAATAAATTGACTGGACGGAAAAAGAAATCTTTGAAAAAATAAATGCTGGGTCAGTCTGAGATACTGCTGAAAAGGTTTCCAAGTTGGAGCCTATTCAAAGCCTGCTCTTTAGTGGCCTTTCTGTTCCATCTTTACACAGTTACCTTTTGTACTGAGGTTGTTTTCCCAGTTGCGTGGATGTAAAAGCAAAGAAAATGAGGGTGAGGGTGATACTGTGTGGAGTAAATTGCAAAGGCAGATACCAATGACGACAATGAGGAGCAATTCTGCATCTGCAAGGCTGTGGAAAGTGAAATTCCTTTCAGTGATCTTTCGCAAGCAGTGACTGACAGAGACTTTAGCACAGCGATTCTTGGTGCGTTTCACTTCAACTGCCTGGAGAGCGGGAGAGAAATGTTCATTTATACCCTGCTGTACATGTTTTCTTCAGGCTCACCATCACCCACCCAACAAAAGCATGACCACATGCACCTCCTTCTGGAGATGCATTAATGCCCAATAGAAGGGCTTGGAAGGACTAGGTTTTGGCTGTCCCAGCTTAACTCGAGTGGCTGAGGTTAAGGATGAACCTGACCTCATCCTCTCTGCTGCCTGAAGAGTAAGAGGGATCACAGGAGTCGCCACTCTCTCCCAGATGTCCCTTCCAGCCTCACTGGGGCTCTCTGATGCTTGAGTTGTTGCTCCATAGCCCTTGCTCCTGACAGCAGAGAGGAGGTGAAGAGCAGCCCTCACATCACCTGCCTGCAGGTGGACCTCCTGCAGTCAGATTGGAGGCACAGCACCCAGGCAGCAACGTCCCCACTTTTCTTAATCAGAAACAACACCCTCCAGGGCTGAGATTTCCAAAGCTCTTGTTTCACTGGCAAAAATCACAGGAGTTCATCAAACTTGTTTGGAAGAAGCGGCTGTGCCTGACAGAGAAGTGATGCAGGGACTCGACGTACCTTTGGGTCTGACCAGGCAGCGCCGGCTGAAATGGGGCTTGTGCTGTGGGCTGACATGGGACAGCTGGCGATTTTTGGCAGCTCACTGCTGGAGAAATGGCTTATCTGATTGTCTCTGGGTTCCTCCATTCTGTCTGCCCTCGTAGTGTCTCAGGCTGTAAATCCTTTAAGTGAGGAAACACTTAAAAAACAAATAATCTTTCTAGTGTCGTAGCAGCATGGCAGCTGCTCCGTGCCAGCTGCTCCTAAATACTGCGATAGCACGGAGAAATAATTGAAGCGTGGGGTCACTCTGATATAAACAGGGGCCAAAAGCAGCATCTATCTTAGCCCTGTGTCCTAACTGGCTTCACTTCTCAATTACCCTGAGGAGACCGAGAGAGAGAAAAAGACAAAACCACAATACGACTGTTAGAATAAAGCTGTTTTACTGTAAGGACATAATGCATTAGTTGTCATAGACTGGGAAGAAGGGTTCATTCTCTGTTTAGAGTTGAATTTTTAATGCTCACAAGCTGACAAGCATAGGTAAATGCTGAAGAAAGTCACATGGCAGCACAGCCTGGAAACAGACTCCTTTTACGGGATGTGAGAAAGCGTCAAAAAAGACCTTAGCACATTGATTTTGAATTTCTAAGCACTGGAAGGTACGAAATAGGAAAGTGCATAAAATAGGAAAATGCATTAAAAAAGACATCTTGGGCTACAGTACTTTGAAAGATCCCTTGACATAGTCCTTTGTTTTCCTTTTTCTTTTTTCCTGAAAGACCTTTTCTGTGGGGCCAAATTATTGCTCAAAAAAATTCCACAGGGATGACAAATTGTTCCAAGAGATTTTGAGCCCTTTGGGTGAAGAAAAGTAAGAGTCTTGAAGGCTTTGGGGTGAGAACCTGGGATATTTGCCTGGAGACCCCGTGACATTAGGAGGACCCTGTAGAGGCTAAAACTGCAAATTATTAATTCTGTTGGTTGAGAGAAATGGCCCAAGGTCCACTCAAGAAGGAGACACAGTGGTCTTACAAACGTGATGTTGTTTCTGGTTTTCCAGCCACCACTGCTGGACTGTGGACAGTGCTCCGATCACACAGAACATACCAGTGGGGTGATAGGTGCCATGGGCTAAAACCAGAGCAGCTTGTCCAAAAATATAGCTGATACACACATGTGCTTTCAGCACTTGGAAGAAAGGTTTGGTCATTTTTTCTGAGAAGCTCCTGATTGAGAAGGAGTGATGTCTTCTCTCCTTGCTGTCATGAAATTTGGCTGGTTGATCAAGCTCGCTCCTTTCTGGCCTTAAAATTGTCAAATATACATGGACCCTCGATGGGACAGACACTTCTCCATTTTTCCACAGATACTCTGTGGAAGGAGGCTCTGGGTGCAGCCTCTCATTTGTGTTGCTAAGCCATTGTTCGTGAGACTAGCATGTAATTAATTTAAAAGCTTCCATTCTAATTCTCTGCCACAGCCAGATTTGGAATCAAGGTGGTCCCAATGTAACCTAAGGAAAATAAAAGGGAATGCTTTTTTTTATTAAGCCATTTTTTGCCTCCAGTTTGGTCTAACAGCCCTGTAATCATAGAATCACAGAATCATAGAATCATAGAATAGTTAGGGTTGGAAGGGACCTCAAAGATCAATAATATAGCTGAAAGGGGTTTTGCTGGGATGTCCAAAGGGGCCACTGACCCAGTGGTCCTCCTTGCTCCTCTCCAAGCAGCTGTGGTCTCTGTAGCCAGTTTGGTTGGATGGTAGAAGCAAGAAAAGCTGAAACTGCCACCAAGGAGCAAATGCCCACCATGGGAAGCTGTCCTGGCTAAATGAGTGGGAACCACAGGAAAGAGCCATGGTAAGCCATTGAAGTCTGTCTGCAGATGTTCAGCACTCAATTTCTTAAGTGCAGAAGTGATGACAGAGGATCATTTAAGGAAACATAATCTCCCTATATGATAACATCTCTCCTATTGTCCAGTTTTTCAGGGAAAACGTTGCCTTGACAACGAAATCCACTTGGCAGGGGTCTGCTGTCTCTTAATGGAGGCTGATCTGGAAGTACCTGAGTGAGACGTTTCACTGCAACACCAGCTGCAGCACATGCCCCTGTAAAACCCTTCAGGGCTGCCAGGAGAAGGATGAGAGAGAAAAGGGATGGGAGTATGAGGGAATAAGACAGTGGGATCCCTCTCAGAAGAGACGGGTGCTATATGCAGGACCAGGTACAGACCACAGCTCCAGGCTGGGGACACACGATGCTGGTTTCAACTCCCCTGACTCTAAAAACCCAAGGATGCAGCCTCATGTTCCCCCCGCTATCAACATGGTGCAGACAGTGAACCTTATGCTGCCATGTGTGGCTGGTTTCTGTCACTTTTAACCTGGCAGTACAAAGGCATGCCAAGCACAGACACATTCGTCTGGCTCCCATTTCAGATTTTGCTTGTTTCCCATGCACCTTAAGCTCTGATTGCATCTCTCCACTTCAAGGGTCTTCCCAGAATAAATTCTGATATTTAAATATTTTTACAAGTTCCATATCAGGGCACTGCAGACTTTGCAGAAAAATCTATACCGTAGTGAGGAAATAAACGGAGAATTACAAGCGTGTCCAGAGAGGAGGCGGTATGTGGCATTTATTTGCCTGTAATACACTATCTGCCTAATTACCTCATATCCTAGGACATCCTTAATGTTTTACAAGAGAAGCACAAAGAAATGAAGGTACAAACCGTCCTCCTACGGCTTATGTTTTCCTGCTAATAAACACCTAATCTTCTCTTTGAGTTGATTTATGTAGCTGTGAATATTTTGTATGAAGTGTCTATTCAAGTTTCCCTTTAATTTAAGACACGATAAATGAAGCTTTGTTTGCAAATAAGAGAATGGCATACAGAGTTTGGTAAATGGGGCTATAAAAACTACAAAAAGCATGGGCAAAATCCTGTCTCTAGCGAAAAGACTCCTCAGTCACAGAAAATGACTCCAGCATAACCCATACACATTAGATCTTAGTTTCTCTCTTCCCTCTAAACATTGGACATTGAAGTGTTCAATCCTCCAGAAAAATATAATATTATTTAAAGGCCATAGTTGATGGAGAAGCCACTACATCCTTGGGTAAGTCATTCCAATAATTAGTTATTCTTGTTAAAAGTATGCACCTCAATTTATATTGCAAGCCCCAGCTTTCAGCCACTGGATATTGTTAGAGCATTTTCTGCTAAATCAAAAAAGCTCTTGAACGAAATGATTTATGTTAAGTGAATTCTTCAAGATGATCAAAGAGATAATTCATGTTCTGTTGATGGTTAAAAGTCTACAAAGAAAAGAAAATACCAAATAACATGTTTGAAGTTCAGTTTGGTCAAAGTTTTCTGAAACCTGAACTACTTTACACAAGGATGTATTCTCCATGCAGTTCCTATTGCATGTGTGTTCATGACATTATAAACTCTGAGCCTCAGCAACAGAGTCCTCTAAAGAGCCTGTATTTCAGATTAAGTAAATACAAGATTAGTTTCAGCCCTGCCCTTTGCAACTCTGTTCATTCAGCAGAGGTTACTTGTCACTTGAAGTTGCAAGTTTGGCTTTTAGTTGTTTTGGCAAAGGACCCCAGCTGCCTTGCTACAAAGCAAAATTACTAAGTCACTAGTATTTGTCGATGGTTACAACAGCCTTAGAGAGATATTGCAAATCCCCCCTCCTTGTAATGGAAATTACCTGCGGCACCTCCATCCCACAGAGCAGTGATGGCAAATGCTGACTGTGCAAAAATGACAGTTGTTCCCATCAAGAGCCATCGGATTCACAGTCAAAAGGTAGAAGATAAACCATGTGGATGTAAATATGTCATAGAATAGAATCAGAGAATCTTCTAGGTTGGAAGGGACCTTCAAGATCATCTTGTCCAACCATCAACCTAACTCGGACAAAAATAAACACACAACAAACAAAATGCAACACCATCACTAAACCATGTCTCCCAGCACCACGTCAACCTGTCTTCTGAACACCTC
>JAOXNO010000001.1:8048019-8065727 GCA_028565335.1 Limnodromus scolopaceus | reverse complement strand
AACACCTCCAGGGATGGTGCCTCAACCACCTCCCTGGGCAGCCCATTCCAATGTCTGATAACCCTTTCAGCGAAAAATTTTTTCCTAATATCCAGCCTGAACCTCCCCTAGCGTAACTTGAGGCCGTTTCCTCTAGTCCTGTCGCCTGTGACTCGGGAGAAGAGACCGATCCCCACCTCTCTACACCCTCCTTTCAGGTAGTTGTAGAGAGAGTCATAGTGCAGCCCATTCTTTGGTTTGTTCAATTTTTATTTTTTTTTGGTGAGGTTAACAGTCAGAATGAAATTGCTTTTTATAGCTGCAGTTAATCCCATTTATTACTTGTAGTAGCTGGAGACCAACATGACCCCACAACCCAACAGGGTTTTGCTGTGACTGACGCTATACGTATGGAGAAGACACGTTTGTTAAAGGTCATCTGCATTTCATGACAGAATTTACAACCTAAGCCACGGAGCCAGACGTGGCTGTGAGGCGAGGGCTCCTCTGATGGCAAAAGCTGCATCCCCATCCAGGCTCTCACCGAGCAATAAGGCAACACAGTGACTGATGCCCAGCCCTATGTGACAAAGAAAAGCTTTTGTTTCTTTCCTTGGGTATGAAAACTTCCTGTTTGGTGACTGGAAGCCAAATCAGTAGCTGCCTCCAACTTCAGTCTGCAGTATTAGCTTTGCAAACGGATTTACTTAAAATATCGTTGCTGTGGCTGCGGCCACCAAAGGACATCTATATCTGCTTGCTCCTGTGTCTGTTTGCCCATTGAGTTTGAGTTTTTGTTCTGCTTTAGTGCACCTGCTTGTCTTCCCCATGAGTACGAATTAAAATCAGTTCTTTTTTGATTTCATGCAAGGCCAGGTGTTGCTGGTTGGAGGTTATGGCCATTCTGCTGTAAAAGGTGCAACTATAGATCAAGCCCAAAGCTTAGCTGGATTGATGATAACCAGTTTTGTACTGCTAATAATGAAATTGTGGGATCTCATGGGAGCCACAAATCCCTCCCAGCAGAGACCTGGTAAATACTTATGCAACTGCCCTTGCTGATATCATCTTCCTTCTATACCCAGTTTTGAGTTTTCTCAGGTCACTCTGTAAGAGTAAATTTATCCTGTTTGGGATTCAAATCAGACTCTGGCACTTCAGCACTCCCAGAAAAACCTATAGTTGATGCTCTCAGAATTGAAATCCATATCCAGCAATTAATAATCTTTGCCTAGTTTTCAGATCTTTTTGGGGGTTCTAGAATGCCCTCAGTACATCACTACTGATTATGCTTGGTGCCCCAAACCAGAAAGATGCCAGAAGGTACCTGCAAGCAGACTGCTTGCTCATACCCATATCAAGCCTGAGAGGATGCTGAACTGATAGGGGACCTGCTAGATGGTGTCTATAAACCATATATCTTGCAGCAGGCTGCCCCGGTGAAGTGTGGTGGACCTCGGTTCTTGTCCAATTTTACCTTACAAGCTGCTTATTCGACTGCTGTTCCAACTCGAGAAAAAAATTACCTTTTTATTTTTTTTATAGTGTGCCATTATAGTGTTCAATGTCAGCTTCATCTTCACTGTAGTTCTTGTAACTGCTGCAAGGAATCGATCAGCCTGTCACGTTCTGCTCTTATGGGATAAGGGCTCTGCTGCACAGCACCTCGGTGGTGAGCACCACAGGGGATGAGGGGAGTTGGGTTTCTGGGTTAGCCTCCCCTTGTGTTTTGTACAAATCTTAGTAGGTATTTCTCCACTTGCACTGTTGAAGAGACTTTCCATGCCTCATGTTTCCAAGAAATCCAACCAGACCCATCAGTCTCTGTTACAGGGACTTGACTGTTGAGGGCCTAACGTGGGATCCCTTTTGAACAGCCCATGTTGTTGTAGCTTTGTCTCATCAAGCCAAGGAGCTTTGGGTTTAGTTGATGCTGTGATCTAACCACACCTCCAAAAGCCTGTGTATGAGTCTGCTGCTATTAGCTGTCCTGGATACCAAACATGCTGCACTGGCATCTGGCACCAAACCTTCTGCACAGTACCCTGTGTGTGCTGATTCTTGCCCTGCTGGTGACCCATCATTGCACATCAATAATCACAGTATTAAATACAGCTTCCTGCAACAAATCCTGGGAGATTTCAGTGAGAGATTTTGCTGTTGCCTCAAGAAACTCTCTTGTTCTTTGGCTTTTAATACAGTAATTAGACAAAAATGGAATGAGTAATATTAAGCAGCTCAGTCATGCACTTGAAAGTTAGGCAATGCTTCCAGCTTCCTTGGGCAACTGCAGCAACTAACCTGTGCAGTTCTGTTCTGCTGTCACCCTGCCCTGCCAGTGTACGCTCCTGGTGTGTAGGGCAAGGTTTTGTTAATGGGGTGACTACAGGGGTGGCTTCTGGGAGAAGCTGCTAGAAGGTTTCCCTATGTCCAATAGAGTCAATGCCAGCTGGCTGCAAGGCGGACCCGCCGCTGGCCAAGGCTGAGTCCATCAGCGATGGCGGTAGAGCCTCCGGGATAAGCACACCATGCTGAACAACTTCCAAGGGGTTGCTGCATGGCCTGAGGTTTGTACAATTTTGCAGATTTCTGGGAATATTGAAAAATGCCTCCATTCCACTCCCCTCACTGCCCTTCCATCCTACCCTCATAAACAGCTCTAACTTTTGCTGGAATTTAGGGGGAGGAGGGAATAATCATCCAGAAGAGAAATTTCAGCCTGAATTATTAAACCTGAGAAAATCATTACAAAGCTGGAAAGGACTTTCCAGCTCAGGAGGGACACACGCCCTTAATAATGTACATCTCCACGGTGGTCCAAGGCAAAAATTATTCCTGACCTGCAAGTATCCATTTATGCCAAATGTTTGATTGCTGTTGCTTCTTTCAAATATAGCAGCAGACTTTTACATGTTGTGTTTTACAGATTAACACAAATATAAGCACTTTGAAAGAGCAGTGATGTATTTTCTACTTCTGGGCTCTTCACACCAACAGTCATGTGCGTCCATATGTGAAGGGAATCCATTTGTGTCAGCTGTACTCTTTTTGCCTGAATACAATCAAGCTTCCTCTCTGTACATTGCACCTTTTTTTTTTTCTGTCTTCCCAGCACTATGTTTAGCTCTGCATTTGTTTTCACGTTCTTTTTACCCTCTTCTGGGATATGTACTTCTCCCAGCATTGCCCTGATGATTTAGGACCAGTTACTTTTCCTCCTTCCATAGAGATTTGGCATCGTAAGGGGTGATTGCTTTAGAACCTTTTTAAACTGAAAAAAAACCCCAACACAGTATTGCATTTGGGTTGCATAAAAAGAAGCTCCAGGACTCACACACAAATACCATGCCTGAAAGAAGTTCTGCTTTGCAGATAAGAAGAGGTGCTTAATGAGTCTTTGAACAGAGATGTGGAGTAATTAGAGCCAGCACCTTTGTAAGAGAGAAAAAACCTCAGCTTAAAATAATTAGTCTCTAGTCCTACCAGTACATCTTCCACATTGATAGTCCAAGAGAACATGGAGAACACTCACTTCTGGATCCAGCACTGGATAATCAGATCAGTCTTCATAACACAAACACCAGAGCAGACAGTAAAAATGAGTGCAAGATTGATATATTTGGGAGCTGTGTGATGCACTCCCGACAGTCTGGAAGGCTTGGCTGTAATAAGAGGAAGGAAGATCAAAAGCGTGGCTGTTGAGCATTTTTCAGTGTTAGCAGACCATGTCTCCGTTAGACTGCAGCGCACTCTCAGAACTGTCTGGTTATTTCCCTGTGAACCTGCATTGATTTTCTTGCAGATTGCATTAGTTCCAGTCACAAAAGAAATTGTATCTGTTCTAAAGCTAATGCAAACCTACAGCTAGTGTCTTCCTGAAGCCTGCTTTATCATGTCAAATGCAAGAAGTCACATACGCGCATGACCTTATAGAAAGAACTTCCGCATTAAGGACACCAAACATGTGGTACCAGTTAGCACTGAGAGTACTAGTAAGTCTCAGGTGTACTGTATTAATTATTGTCTTCTCAAACTCACTCATATCTAGAAACTTCAGAAAAAGCATCCTTAAAGTCTAATTCAATCTGTAGGTGTGCTAAATTTCCAACTGTAATTAAAAAATAAATAAAGAAACAAACAAACAAACAAAAAAAAAACTGAGGACCCTCTTGTCATCTAGAGACAAGGTTCTGTGACTGCTACGCTGGGTGAAGCAGCCTCATCCAGCTGAGACAGTGCATCTCTTTGCGAAGCTGATTAAATGACTCTATCAGCCCTGTGCTCCTTTCCCATTATTATATCTGGATTCCATCGTGTCATTGTGTTGATAAGAGATATTTTTTCATGAACTATAGTTTCTATTCCTCCTACTATTTTTTTTGTCCCTCTTCTCTCCCTTCTTGATTTTTTTTCCCCTTCTTTCTATTCCATTCTTTCCCCAGGACTTGAATTGCAATAAGGCTGAACGAATCTGTCATCACCCCATGAACAACCAGGCGACTCTGACCTCTCAGAAGTGAAGACTGTGCCTTTCCGTGCTCCCTTCAGTTGCTCATGATGTTCTGGGGAAAAGGGGTTAATACGTTGCTTCTGCTGCTCTCATTATCTCCCCACTTTGATGTGCTTTAGCATCCCGCTGAAGCAAGACGGTTTTTTTGGGTAATTCCTCACACTCCTTAGAAGAGAGGTCTATGTTACTGCGAGGGGCTGAGCTGAGCATGCTGTCACAGCAGCGTGCAGAAATTCTTTCCAGGGAAAATCTGTACAGGGCTGAGGGCTACCTAAAGACATCCAAAGCACGGCCCCTCCCAAAAGAGCTGGGATTCCTAAAGGCAAGACAAACGCTGTGAGAAAAGAAGGGCTTTCCCATTATCCTAATGGGAAGGGCTGCTGCTAACCCTAAATTGCTTGTATAAGGTCACAGTAAAGCTGAGATTTCATTTTTTATCTTCTACTTCACAGTCCTGCTCTTCCTCTCAGTGGTAAAGGTGGAAAGTTTTGTCTAAATTTTGACACCTTAATGTCAAAAGGCTCCATCATCTCCTTTTATATCCAACTCAGCCCAAGGATGAGTTGCTGGGTCTCATTCCTTCCATTGACTCTGAGAAGGGTCTGAGCGGCTGGCTCAGAGGTAGTTTATAACATCTGTATTATAGTTGAGAAAATGCCTGCCTAAAAGTCTCTGAAAGCTTTGAAAAGGGGGTTTTAGGCTCATTGCAGTATCCTGAAGATCTGATCAGGACTGAAGGCTGGGAGATACAGAAAGTTACTTAATCAACTGAGGTTGAGGAACTGATGTTAATTCCAAGCTGATCAGAATAATTCCTTGCTGGGCAAATATAAACTTGAAATACCTGCCTAGCTCTCGTGGGAGGGAGCAACAAGACAATCATGATTCAACTCTGGGACAAACAAGGAAATTCAAATCTAGGTCTGACATGAGATCCATACATCAACCGGCAAAGCCAAAGTTTTATGGCAAATAATATTTCATCTGCTGTACTGATCTGACAGCTGTGCAACTGCTTACAATGAAGAGAGCGTCACCCACAACTTTGACAAGTCTTGCTCTTTTTGGTTTGAATCCAAATCTTGCTCCAACGTGGGGCTTGGGTTAAATTTGTAAAATTTGCAAGTTTAAAAGAGAGAGGGAAGAAATTGTTCCTAGAAGACAAATACGACACAAGGAAAACGGCATGCCACCTAATGAAGTAATTTAAATGCAAATGAGGGAAAAGGTATGTGAAAATTTCAGGGATTTTTTTGAAGGAAAAGTTTGCCATTCATCAAAACATTGTGATGTGATTTCAGGATAAGCCCATTTTGGTGCCAAATTTCAGACCAGAGGGGGTTTTGTGTGTGTGGTTTTAGGGTTATTTTGAAAGGCTGTGATGTCAACTGCCTCAGAACAGGGGTTTTAGAGGGAGTTGGCTGACAGCCCTAAGGAGAGCAGTGGGAATAGCAACTCAGTAATTGATTTGAGATGAAATATTCATATATTCCCCAGGGAAGAGGCAGCCCAATACCCTTCCCAGACCATGTCACAGATGTCATCATTAAAGCTGGCATTGTTCAATACACACTTTGGTTTGATTGGCGTAGGACCCCCATCACATATTGGTTGGATTTCACCAGATTTTTCTCTTTTTCTTCTTCTTTAATCCAGAATATCCTTCAGTATTGTGGCAAGATCTGGAGAGTTCTGGTTCAGAACAACTGACCGTTGTTCCCACTGGAAAAAAAAAATGGCATCCTGTAAAAACAGCTGAACTGTAGCAACTCCTCTTGTGGGGGATGCTCAACCACTAGGAGATGGCAATAGGCTACAGTCAGAATAAAAAATTAAAGGAGCATTAAGATCATGGCTGTACTTCACAGGCATACACATTGCACCAGGGCTCTGGAATTGCATCAGTGACACATCTCAACAGGGGACCAGTAAAGGGATTTCTTTGTACCACATTACAGAGGTTCCCCAGCCCAGTTTAAAGACAATGGTGTGAATTTTAAGCAGGCTGGGGAGAGGACAAGCCTGTTGTGATCTCACAAAACAAGCTAATAGCCCTCTAGCGCGATAGGAGACGGAACACACATCACATCCAGAACGGGCACTTGGATTGTGCTAAATTGAGAATTTTTAATAATTGCTGAGCCTTACGCACTGTGCAGTGAGTCTCTCTCGGTAGCGTGGATTTGTGGAAGGGGGAAGGGAGGCTCCGTTTTCTCTGAGGTATAGCTGGAGCCTCCATCGTAAGCCAGTGGAAGCTCGGTTGCCACTGAACTCGAGGAAAGATGCTGGATGCTGATGTTGCCCCTAACAACCGTTGCTAAGAGACTTCTGCTGGCATACAGAAGGATTGAAATCGCTGCAGATTACGGCCCTATTTATCATAGTTGTATGAATAGTCTTGTTAAGGGAATGCGTGACATATAAATTTAGCGTGCACATGATAGAAATGTAACGCAAACGTCGCGAGAGGAGACTGTTATAGCAGGGTATTTGCTGGCTTATAAATAGTCGTCTCAGCCCGTACTTCCCTCTTACTGCTCTCGTGGTTTCTCATTAAAACTTTCGGGAGAGTCTATGAATTATAAAGCGGTGACTAACTGCTTAACAAATTGGCTTTTTATAGAAGAGTCTAGCAGGAGCAGGGCGATGAAAAATACCGACAGTGTCGGTGTAACATTATTATTAGGCAGCAGCGAGTGACTTATCCTGTCGGCCCAATTCTGCTGCCAATTGCTGCAGCCTGGGAGAGGAGCGCGTCCCTCAGCATCAGCATTGGATCTGGAGGATTCAGCCTCCGCCAGCCTGAATCTTAACTGGCCACGAAATGAATGGCTTCTTTTCATCATTAGATCACTTTATTAGTAAATTACTGTAGCTCTTCTGATATAATTCACTTCCTGGGGTGAAAAGGGTTTATGCCAATACTTGTTTTGTGTTTAATGGATTCATTATGCTTTTCATCATAAAATTCATCAATGTTAATTGAACGGATTAGCTAAATGTAATTAGAAGAGGGATATGTAAGGGGGAGGGAGTGTGTCTCTATGTCTCGACTTTCTCCTGCAGCTCTTTGCTTTAAGTACTGCCTGAATGTTAATTCCCCTCTTCCTATTACCCTTTCCAATTTGACTAATCAATATAATATCTGCGTTCATGTCAGGGTTCATAGGGTACATTAGATTACTGGTTAATTCAGGACCAAAAGAAACATCACTGACCTTTTAGGGACAGTGGGTTTTTTGGTGGTGATGAGGTGGGGTTTTTCCCAAATGTTCTGTTTTGTAGCAGAGTTCCTTGGTTAGAAAATTATGCCAACTTGTCAAAAACAACTGTGCAACCTAATTATTCCCTTCTTACTTGTGCAATGGTTGTTAGCACACCTGATAATCACTGTCAGCCCTCGGTGAGGGGTGTTCAGGGACAGAGAGCCAAGTACAATTGCTGAGTGGTCTGGTTTTGGCCGACTGTAAGTAAATTACGCAGTGATTAGGTTTCTGTAGCCACTTTTCCTGCAGATAAGATAATTGAAGCTGGAGTAGCTGCCTCGGGGAGAAATGTCATACCTGCCTCACCATTTTCTTCATGTCAGGGATGCATTTATGTCACATCTTTATAGGTCAATAAACAGCTACAAGGGAATTTCAGCTGTGAGATGTTAAAGTAATGGAGCTTCCATCCTCACAGAACATTAATGCTTCTAAATAGGTTAAACCCGGTTGTTTCAAATCTCAATTACATTTACTTGAAGATAGGAAGGTAGATCTCAGATCAATTCTTGCAAGGCAGAGAACACGGAAGAGAAGACCCTCGGGCTAGGTTCAGTAATGAAATTAAGTGCTTAAAATGTAAGTGTTGCGACTGCCAAAGCAGTGAGACCTTTGCAATAGGAGTGTTAAGATGCCTCCAAGTCTTCAAAGCTTAACTGTGGGGGTGTTTCACGATTATACGTGGACTAAGCGTTGAGGAAAGCCCTGTGTTGGGTCAGTGAGTGTCACAGCAGGACAGGGCAGCCAGGAGAGGCTGAACCAGTATCCGTGTCCTCGGGAGACCCAGCATCCTTGCATCAGGAGAGGGTGCCCAGGACATGGGGCTGGTTTAGGGGAACTCTGAGTCCCTGTTGCCTGTTGAGTTGGCTGGGGAGCTGGCATGTGCCACCAGAGTGGGGTTTACAGATAGGGGCAGCACTGTCAGTGCTGTGTGAGGCTGTGGAGCGTGTCTATACAGAAAGTTTCTCTCCACACTGGTGGACAATAGTGGGATCTAAAGAGGAGAACAGGACCAGCCTTGAATAAAGAGGCTGTAGCTGTTGCAGTAGAGAGGTGACATCCTGGCCCTGGTGGCTTTAGGCAGTGTGTCCTGTCCTTCCCCCATCCCTTCAAGTGAACACGCAGGGATGGCTGGGGAATACGAGGTGGAGTTTGTCTCACAGGAAATGTTAACGTGCACCTGTATTTGATTTCAAATACCCATTTATAACCACTTCCATTTTCCCCCTTTACAATAGTTATTCATGTTCTTTTCTATAGAAAGCGTGAGAGCGATGTTTTGTGTAAGAACAACTCCACTGTGGGCAATCAGGAGCGATTTTATTGTCAGAGCCAAGCAATAATCTCACAGAAAAAGAGATCAGGTGCCATAATCTTTCTTCTAACATCCAGCTGGTTCTGGTGAGAAACTCTGCTTGCAGCCGCCCGTGCTGCTCAGCCTCTGAAAACACCCCAAGGTGTGTTTGGGGAGACTCTGCCCAGCTGGGAGCTGGAGCAGACATCCATCCTCTAAAAAAACAGGGGCTTAGCTCAAACTCACCTGGGCAAGTGAGAGCAGGGGATGGTAGAGGCACAGGGAAGGGCGTAGCAAGATACTCCATTTACCTCAGTTTGCTGGGGAGCCCACAGGCGTGCTGTGCAGCGCTGATTCCTACACGCACAGCATGTTTGGAAAGGGTGCCAAATTCATCCCAAGTCTTCCTTGGGATGTGGGTGAAACTGCTCCAGGGAGGAGAAAGGCAACATATTGATTTGGGGGACAAGACCACTGGAAGGGTTAAGCATTTTTCCAAGCCACCTTTCTCTGCACCCTGTAAACGTGAGCTCTGTCCTGCAAGGGGGCTGTCTCTTCCTCACCCAGTGATAAATCCTATAACCTCACAGGAGCAAATGTTATTGTCCTAAAACCTCACTTGTTATCCCAGGGACATTGCAGGGTTCTGCATGCACGTGTCTGCCTATGAACCCCCATGTCCCTCACCTGCTCAGCCTCTGCTTTTGGATGGTGGAGGGTGTGAAGGGAGGATGCTTTTTACCATCAGAGGAAGAGCCCGCGGAGGGAGCTGGGCACACACTTTCCCAGCACCAAGAGCACACCCAGGTCCTCCTTTTACTGCTCCTGCAGAAGCGCTGCATGTCCTGCACCTGCAACCTTGCTTTCCTAGGGCAGCAAAGCTCCCGTTTGCAAAGTCCTCTGCAGACCCCGGCCGTGCTGCTGCAGCTGCGAGCATGGCATGGGGACAGCCTGCCTGTGGGGACCGAAGGACTTGGGTGGGACATCCCCATAGTCCGTAGATAGCCCGTGGGAGCAGGTCTTGCAGTGCCTCCCGGCGCCGACGGGCAATTGTAGTGCAGAAGGTAAATGTGGGGAGCACCGTGGGTCACTCCAGAAGGTGGGTCATGGCCAGGACATGCAAATGGGGACATAGGGCAGTGAGAGATCCCTCAGACCAAGCTGGGACAGGTGGTTCCATCCCCAAGCACTTGTTCCATCAAGCGTAAAATCAGGAGAAGGTTATTTACCTTCTTTGAAGAGTGTGGTGAGGTTGTCTGTTGAAAAGAGCTGTGCAAGAGGTCATTATTTATCTTCCGGATCTGTTTATGGGAACTTTTAATTTAACATTTCATTGCTGATGTTCAGTAATAGACTTTTTTCAGCCTGTCTTGCAAGATCTATTATTGGTGTTCACTGGAGCAGATCGAAGAGAGAAATTGATGTCTTTTATCGCTTGATCTATGCACGGTTTGCTACTTGGGAAGATAAAATATTCCATGCTTATTGAGAATCTGCATTATTGAGAATTGTATCAATGCTTGTTTTATGCTTATTGACATTACATTTAGCTGGCTATTTGACTGCCGTGTTGCATTTGACCAAGCTTAACTTCGTTTCTAGGTCACAACAATCTCTTGCCCCAATAAAAGGTAAAGGAGGGAATTCCTATTTTAAACTCAAAATAATTATAATTTAATTTTTTTTTGAGATATTCACATTGATGCATTCAAGCCTTGATATCTGCCCAGTCCGCTGGGGAGTCATTTTGACTTTGAAGTGCAGAATTGTGTTCATATTTAATAACGAGCTCTTTTTAAAGTGAAGCTTAATGGAGGTTTGTTGATAATTATTCTGCCTCATTGATAAAGATCCCAAACACACAAGAATTTCAAATTATTTCACAGCTGATTTGTATGCACAAAGCGTAATTAGGATCATGTAATTTCCTTGCTAGTTTGGTTCTCACTTGAATACAGAAAAATGTTACTTAGAAAAACTTTTATACTTTGTTGTTTGACTGACACCAAAAAATCAAATATGAATTGCAACCAAAAAAATCCATGTATAAAGTGCTGCATGCTATTACTGAGTACTACAGAAAGGCTGCTTTGAAGGCAGAATTATAAATTGCCTCATGGGTGCTTTTAATGTACTCCCTACTTTATGTTATCAGAGACCTTCACAACGTCAATTTTACACACACCTCTATGAAAAGGGAAGATGCTATAACCACCATTTTACAGATGAGGAGCTGCAGTACAAGAGAGTTTAAGGTCAAAACTGTCCACTCAATTTAGCTACATTATTGGAAATGCCTAGAACTGGATTTTTCAAAGCATTATACAATGCAATATATACCTGAAGCACCACTAAGACAGACTTCAGTACTCGGTATTGAGCCAGATCAAATTCCAGGATTTCCTCTTGATTTCAGCCTGGAGAAGGAGGAAAGCACAGGCTCTGTGGGAGCTGCAGATTAAGGAAGGTGCCTGGTGCCATGCAAGAAGCCAGTGGCAGAGGAAGAGGCAGCATCCAGGTCTACCCCAGGGTGTTCAACGACTTTATTTGGAACACTTAACTGCTATGAGGAGTTGTGTCATGGTCAGGAAAACTAAAAAGGATATTTTTCTAGGAAAAGGATGATGTTAGCAGAGCTCTACATTTGGGGGAAAAAAAAAAAAAGAAGCTGTAAATGATATAAATAGCTATTTGTGAAATTTTCAGATGAACAGTTTCTTTTCCATTGTGAACTGATTTTTTTGCCTGGAAATTTTTCTTCATTTCTAGTGAAGTTAAAATCCAACCTTATACTGAAATAGTGATTGCTGTGTCTGGGGAAAGGAAGGAGTGTTTGAATTACCAGACGGAAGCACTTTTCAGGAACTTGTCTCACCATCCTGGCATGGGATGGGGAAAAAGATCCAAATTTTGAACTCATGTAAGACAGGAGCTCTTGTTCAGGTCTCTATACAACTGCCTATACTTGTGTTAAGCCTAAGCCACTTTTTTTCTTCCCATACCTTTCCTTGCACACTTCCAAGACTCAGCAAGTCTATGGGCATCACCCTCCTAAGTTACTCAGCCACAATTCATCCTCCTGCATCCTAAATGAAGCAACAGTCCTCCGGGGGGAAAAAAAAAAAAAAAAAGAAAAGAAAAGAAAAAAAAATATGTGATCATGTAATGAAAGGTTGTTTCATAATATATAAGTACCAGATGTGGGATTGAGCCTGCCTAATTTAAGCTCCCAATTTGTATCTATAACTTAAGTGCCTAGCAACCCAGCCCTGGGAGGGAAGGCTGATATTCCCTGCACGATCCTTTGGACATCTCCAGAGGGAGATACAGGCTGCTGCAACTGGGTGCCTGTGGTGGGCTGGCAGTGGAGCTGGCCCAGCCTCCTTTCCCTGCATTTAATGTTTGGTTTTCCTCTGGGTGGTTTGCTCGTTGGGGGTCCCTGAATGGGGCTATGCTTTGGACATGGGTACAACACTCCTGGAGATGCAGAGCTGAGCTGAGCTTGCCAACAACGCTCTGCTCAAAGACACTCTGAAACCTCACGTGGGTTATGCTCTCCCCACGCAAGCACATCTCCCGTTTCCCAATTCTTGGGCACAGGGAGCCAACCAACCTGCTGCAGCCACTCACCCTGGGAGAGGGCGTCCAAGCAGTTTGCATAAGGCATCATTAAAAGCCACAAGAAAGCAGGGATTTGTGAAAAGAAAATAGATGGGATCTAAATTAGGCGGTATATGCAAGGAGCTGTGCATTTGTTTAGAAAATATATTCTTACTCAGAGAAGAAGAAAGGTCTTGCTGCATCTCTATCTGTGATTCTCCTCCTAATGTGCACTGGTTAGACCATGTACAGAGAGACCCCAGTAATGACCCTACTAGTTATTCCTAACTCAGTGACATTTGCCTCTTTCTTAGAGGTGGATGGAATTAATTTTTCAATCTCTCTCCACCGTGGGCCCCTTCTGGCTATAGAGGGTCTGTTGAATTGTTGTGGGTTTTGTTATGCAGCCTGTTTGACACCTCGGGTCAGATCTGAAACACGGACAGAGTGAAATTGAATTTTTCCACCTGATCTTCCCCTTTCTTATTTTACTGCGGGTCTCGATTGCGTTCAAGTCGTGTTTCTACCAAGTGCCATGCATTGACTGTTCTTCCACTCACAGACAGATGAACCATCATACGAGAAAGGGCTGATTTAAATCCTACACTATAATCTCGAGTGCCAGATCCATACACTCAAAATCATGAGTCATTTTCCTCCCCTAATGGTAGCAGCCTAAAAATTGTATTAGCAAAAAGGTGGTGTTTTGTTGCGTTTGGTTTTTTTTTTTCTTCCATTTTATCCTTTCATCTGCATTTTGGAAATTCACATTTGAAGGCTTATTCCTCAAGAACAAAGGTTGGGAACTCTAATCCCATGTCTCCCAGAGCTCAGGTTTTAAAAAAAGATGAGGTACAAAGCTGAAGTCCAAAGACGATGTGTAGAAAATACAGGCAACTCCATACTGCTGTATATTTCACCAAAGAAAATGGCTGATATATGCTTTATGTAGTCCACACTCCGTTTATGCTAGTCTGTTCTGTAACAGACTGCATGGAGCTGTGTGGGGAACAGGAAGGCTCTCAGTTCAGTAACGAATTTTCATCTATCAAGTATTTTAGCCCGAGCTCTTATCCACCAGCCCATCCTTCCCCTAGTTCTTCATTTACAGAAACCAACATTTTCTATCATGTTCATCGGTCAAGAGCACTTCAATCTGTTGACATCCAGACCTGATTGTCTAATGTGACCTTTGGAAAGTCCTTGACAACTTCAAATGTTGTATAAAGCAAAAAAAGGGGGCAGTTGTGCACCACCTTGTGATAAATGGGGTAAAAAAGAGCAGAGAAGATGCAGTAACAAATGGTTTAGCATTTACCAGTAATGAACCAGGGGTCATTGCCACGCTAAGCTCATGAGCATCTCTCATGTGCCACTTAGGATGAGCTAGTACAGATGTGTTCTCTTATGTTATTGCATTTGTGTTTTGACTTGGAAGAGCTGGGATCCTCTTCTCTGTACAAGGGGAAAATTGTCTTGTAATCAGACCATCATCCTGTCATACTAAGACTTTTATGGTAGAGTCACAGTGTTTGAAGCCTTTGGCCATGTGTCTTTAGCAAGTGGTGTGACTCAGCAACAGTAGGTCTATAAAGTGAAACGGATGGTGCTGAGGACCCTTCTTATACACTAGAGTAATTTCAAGGCATTTACTCCAGAATTATGCTAGCCGTGTCCTGTGAACTATCTGGTCCATCAATGTTTGGAGCACATTAGGTGTGTTCCTGCAATAACTCTGCAGCATCTCCCAGTGGAGGTTCACCTGGAAGGAATCCATATCATGTGCTCTGAGACCACTCTGTGAGGCGAATGACACAATGGTAAGTGGAAGCAACCAGAAGATTAACTCCAGAAGGCTGTTCCTCGTGTAAAATAAAACACAATTTTACACACACTTCTTGTTGGCAAAGTGCAGTGCTTGGTCTGGACAGAGAGGGCTGGCTCCACGCTTGTGCTTTGTGGCAGAGCTGCAAGGGTTGTGCTCCTTTCATTTGGAAATACTTGTGTTGCTGGTCCTCAGGCTGGTTAGAGAGGCTGCTGTTTCCTTCTCAGGATCTGTCACAAGTTGGGCGGTTCAGGGCTTCACAGATGGGAGTTGCCAGAGCAAGGTGTCACTAATCAACAGGGGTTGTCCCACAAATCTCACTGAGAATGAAGTTACTCAGGTATTTAGAAACAGCCCAGGATGGGCTAGAAAAGGGAAGAGTCAAACCAAAGGTAGGACAAACCACCTTGGTCAATTGTCCTTATTGGCCATGGGCTCCATCCTCTGCTCTGGCTGTGGCATTGGCCAAGTAGTCAGCCAAGGGGCATAAAACAGGATAAAGTTCATCTGGACTGATAAAGATCAAGGTCACCCAGGATGACTTGACTTGGCAACACCTCCAGGCTGCTGGGAAGCTTCAGCTGACCTGGGCATGGAGGAGCATCCTTTCTACATCCACACCAGATGTTGATGTAGGTCTTAGCACTATCATACAATTTTCAGTAGCCATTATGGTCCCTTGAGAGGACCATGACTTTGAGAGATTTCTTAGGTTTTTTGTTTTCCTGAGTCAAATTTACTGGCTGGAGGAAATAAGTTTGTGGTAATCTAGTTTGCAAATATATTGCTTCCACTTATCATACTGTAAACATGAATGGAACTTTGCCAGTGTTTTTCAGGAGTGTGAACATTAAAGATTTTTATAGGATTTGCAAGGTAAACCCTACAAGATGGAGCACTGGGACAAACTAATATTGATATGAAGTGGACATTCAGAGTCTGGCAGTGATTTTCCATATCAGAGTTACTCAGTGATTTTCAAAAGAAAAGGAGAAGATTGATTATCTCATGGATGCTTTGCTAATTTGAAGGTAGATGCACTCTCAGAGATGTAATCTGAGCAATTTTAAGATGCTCCTGCCATTGCTGGACCCTAGCCGGCAGCATCAGTTGCCTTAACAGAACATGCGAATGCCCCTCCACCATCTCAGTATGAACTCAGTCAAGTTTAATAACCCTTTGCCCCATAGCAATCCTGAGTTATCCAAGAGTTATTTTTGATCACACACGGTGCCTCTCACTACAAGTGATCCATGCAGCCCCAAAGATCAGCAGGCATCAGTCATCTGCAAACCACTCACACACCATATGAAAAATGTAGCTCGTGACCTCCTGCTCCCTGAAGAGCAGTCGATATTAAAAGCAATCCCACAATATTCAGTGGTACAGGCAGAGGTCAGATCAGGCTGGCCCTTGCTAATGCGCTGTGTCAGTATTTCTTTAGTGACCTCATCAGTCCTCTCAGAATTATCTTTCTTTAAAAGATGTCATGTCTGTCTCCTTATGAAGAAAACCTTCTGGGTGAGGCTTGATCTTGCATGTCCCTGCATCTAGAGAGAAGCAGTATCATGGAAGAGGCAGTCTGACCCCTTTAACTCAAGGGGATTTTAACTCTGAAGCTTAATGACGCTTTAATTGCTACCTGTCCTCTAAGAGAGAGAAATACAGCCGTTCTGGGACTGTGGGTTTCCGAGTGGTGTGTAAGGGAAGTACCAGGAGATGTACATGTTAAAAAATGCTAAAAATGTGTCTGCGAGCATCCAAGCCAAGATGCAAGAGCAGATGGTCTTCTGTGAGAATGAGGGATCGGCAACCGCGTCATCAAGTCCATGGTTCAGTCTTTGTTGTAGCGAGAGTAAGTGATTTTCACTCAGCTTATATTATTCTCCAGAGACCGTGCATGTGTGTGTTTTTAAATAAAACATGATTATGTTTCCTCGGTTTTGGGTTTGCATACTTTAAAGCTGAATATCTTTCATCAGGCTTTCAGACGTCGGCATTTTAACCGAACTAAATAAACATTCTCAAACTTTCTCAAATGTCTTTGCAAAAATGTTCAGAACGTTTAATTTGCCATAAATCTCATCTTTCCACAGAGTTCTATGCTACCATTTTAATTTTACTATCCTGTATTTCAAGCTGCCAAACTCCATATATATCTCCTGAGGAGGACAGAGGGTACGAAATCAGTTTGGAGAGGGATAGGTCTCTTTGTTTGCTGCCTTCTATTTGTTTGAACTTCAGATTCGTGCAGGTATTCTTATTGTCTTCCTTGCAACAACAAGACATTGATGTCTATAAAAGAGAGCCTCGTATTCTCGTGGGATTTCAGAAAAAAAAAAAAAAGAAAAAAGACATGCTGTAAGATTTGCAGTACAAAGATGGAAGCTGGCAGTTCTCAAATAGTAGGAAATTATTTTAGTTTAGTCTCGTTCTTCTGTATCTCCTACTCACTACCGCCCTCCCTTAGAGTCAAGCGTTATCTATGGTTTTTCCCAGTGTTCTTCTGACACTTTTGCTCTCCACTTGACAAACGCAATCAAACTATAGAGCAGAGTAGAGCTGGTAAATTAAGGTACTTAAGACGAGAGTTGATTTCAGAAAACAACCAGGATTTTGTGCGATTTTCAGACAAGACCCACTGAAGTGAACTTAGCAGCCAGCATTGCCAAATCATTAGGGAAAAGCTGCAGAGGAAGCAAATTGTTGTGCTCATATTTCTATCATTGTCTGATTTGGATTTCTCCCCCAAGAAACAGTCTGGAGTTATTTAATTACTGCTGATTTCCTATTCACAAGAGAGGTTCTTCATGGAAATGCACGCCTTCACGCCCTCTCCTACAATACATACATTGTGGAGAAATAATTGCAGAAAATAGCTGCTTCCTGTTTCCTTCAAGCTGGCTGCTCTTGGGAACGGCAGCTCTTGAGAAGCTACAAAGTGCATCTCCCCCTCAGCATGTCATCCCCCTGGGTCCAAGCACGGTTTTGCCCCCACCATCCTGAAGACCAGGACATTTTGCAACCCCTCATGCTTAGAGCAGCTTCCGCTCTACCAGAGGTCAATATTTTGTTCTTGTAAATCTTCTGAGGGTGGCCTCTGACATCCATGGACCTTAGACGTGGTCAGCAGGGACCCAATGGATTGCTGGCTCCACCTTCAGACCCTGAATAGATGGATGGCATTGCTCCTTAGGACTGACTTGGAAGCAAACCTTATAGCAAGGGGTTGAA
>JAOXNO010000001.1:8032627-8047919 GCA_028565335.1 Limnodromus scolopaceus | reverse complement strand
CCTTCAGACCCTGAATAGATGGATGGCATTGCTCCTTAGGACTGACTTGGAAGCAAACCTTATAGCAAGGGGTTGAAGAAAGAAAGGAAGATCCCTGGTTTTATTTCATGCCATTAGAAGTGACCCTGGGTTTTTTTTTCCCATATTATCCAAGGACACCACAGTCATGGTCCCTACTATAAGGAGGTGGGACCACAACCTTGAGCGTGTTTTGAAGACCTCAGAGGTGAAAAATCCCCACGCAGATAGCTTTAAGGGCAAGGAGTTCGAGGCACCTGTACTGAGATGCTGTGCTCATATTCAGGGTGGAAACTGCTGGGTAAATAGAGCTGTTGGTATCAGGCATTGTGAGCCACAGAGAGGTCCAGTGCAGACCCATCACGTCGTCTATTTAAGCAGGCTTGTTCATGGGAAGTGTCTTGATGGTTTGGGGGAATGTTTTGTACACTGTGAATGTTAAATGACCCCTGATAAACAACGAAAGTCTATTAACAGGCTGCTCTGAAAGCTATCAGGCTTAATTACCTCAAAATGCTGGGCTTTGCCAGACTATAAAAACCTGTTATTTATTTTAAAAGTTTTGAAAACATCTGTAAGCTAAATATATTTGAATGTATATTTGCATATTTACATGCCCACGTATATGATGATTATTCAATGAGAATGGACTTCTGCGACTTATTTCTGCTATTTCTTCTCTTTCTTTTGGTTCTGGTTGTATTTTCTGACTGCGGCAGTAAAACGCTTGGTGTCAGCGAAATGCATATTCTTCCTCTGCATTTTTTGGCTTTTGAAGGAAGATTTGTTCTCACCCTCCCAAAACAAAATCCTCACCCACAGCCTACTTGAGAAGCCCTTTGATGTCTGCTTACTCAGTGTAAAGATACAGGGCTCTAGATCTCAACCCTCCCCCGTTTGCCAGCCCAGGCACTAATTTTCCCACCTAATAAAACTTCGTAAGAGGGCAGAGTCGAACGCCACATCTAATCATTGATCAGACCATAATGAATTGCATATATTATATTAACATACTCATGATCGTGTGAACATCTTTCTCCCTTTTTTTTTTTTCTTAGAAAGGGGGATAAAATGTCGCACTTTTTCTTTCTGTTACCAAGGGTAAGGAGTGGAATTATTTCAATTTTTAAAAAAACATCCCAAATCCTGCCTTTTCCAGCTGCAGGATTTGCATATACAAAATGAAAATGCTTATCTGATGGTTCACGCTGAGTGCGGCATTGCATGCACTCATTAATGATCAAAATCTTTCTAATTCAGGTGTTAAATTTTAATTAAGGCACTGTGCTGATTAATACCAAATAACAAGGCAGGAACGACTGCATTTTGCTCACGAGGGACTGGCTGCTGTGCCGATCTGGTGGTGTCAGCGCACCCTCATTAAATGTAGCTCAGCTGTGCTGCTTTGCCCTCCAAAATCTACCATTGCCTCCCTTATATATCAGTTTGCCCTGAATTCAAAGCACTGTCCCCTGCCTTGCACAGGAGTAGCTACCCGGGCTGTCAAGCCTCATCTTTCTTTCTCGTTGTTGGTTTTGCGAATGGGAAACATTTTACTTGTTCCTAAAGGTGCACAAGGCAAGGAAGAAACAGCCACCCCTGCCTTTTCCACCCTCTGGCCTTCTGATGGCAGACACTTTGCCTGAAACTCCACACCTCTCGTGTCACTTGCATGTATTTTGTTAGCAATGCCAATCCCGAGAAGCAGGTCAAGACCAGCATCGAAAGCTGCCCCCCACTGACCGCTGCCGCTCCGGGTCAGCGGAGGCCATCAGACTCCTGGCTCCCCTTATTTACCCATCCGCTTGAGCTGCCGTCTAACTGGATTAAGCGATCCGATCCATCGTGTTTGCAATAATCTCACTGAAGCAATTGATTGGGCAAGCGCAGGCGAACGTAGTCCCGTGAGCCCCGGTGTGCTTCATCTCATCACACGGCCACTTGCTCCACGGCTGTGGCGGTCGACAGTGGATGTTAAGGCTGGTTTCCTACTCGTCTCACGTGCTGGAAAGCTTGCCAGGCTGACAGTGATCACTGGAAGAACACTACTCTTCCTACGCTTACCCTTGCTAGTCACCCAGGCGCTGTCCATGAGGTTAATATATATATATATTTATTTTACATATAAACCACAATATGCTAAAGGCAAAGCTAGTCATGCCTTAATCCAGACCCAGAATATTATTTTTCTCCCCCACCACAATGAAATCCTTCATGTTTACCCATTTTCCCTAAAATGCCTTAAACACACTGTTTTGTTAAGCTGCAAATAGTTAGAGCCATGTATTTACAAAACCCAAAGCAGGTGAAGAACCCAAAGAACAGGTGAAAAGAAAAAAGAGATCATGACCCTGTATTTAGGTTATCCTCTTCCAATTCATCAGCCACTCTCTGGTCTCTATCCTCCTGAGATTGCATTCATTGGATAGATCTCCAAACTAGCGCGCCCCATTTGATTATATATCATATATAACATATTTGATTACATAGTTTGGATCCATCACCATAGCTCATTCAGGTTTGGCTCCCCTTCATCTCCTTCAGGGCACTTGACACTCTTGTCCTTCCCTTCATCCAGCCATCTGTTGTTACCATCAACTTCAGTTGTGCTCACAACCCTTGAGCGTTGACCCAAGCAGTTCAGCCTTGCCCATAGGGGCAAGAGGTGATTTCTCTGACCTAGTTTAGGACATCTAAAAATTAGACATCTAATTCTGGGCTGTTTACCCTACTGTCTCCCTACAGTCAATGAGAAGTAGTAGGTGCCTCCAACAGGTGGTTCACCTCATCCTAAAATTGGCATCTAAGATCAGATGAGTGGCCTCTGGACACCTGTAACTAGGAGGAAGAATAGTGTGGGGTGACTAACTTAAAATTAGTCATCTGATTTTGCCATGTCTGAGTTCAAATGAGAGAAATCCTTTCCTTAATGACTATTTTTACTCAGAGTAAGCCTAACTCATACCTTCAGGCTGGACTTGGGAAAGCTGTGTCTTGGACACGTGAAGTCCTTCCAGAGTATATTAGGTTTTTTTCAGAGTTAAACGATGACTGTTCCCTTTTTTAGATGGAATAAGGGGAAGAGAAAGTTTGGGGACCTGCTCCTTTGCCCTATTGTGTTGGAGTTTCTGTGTAGTGACGTTGTTTTGTCCTGCTTCCATGGGGCAGGAGGTAGGGGAGCATCTCTTCCTACCACTGGTGGTGATGGGTCATGGGGATGAGGGTCTCAGAGGTCAGTCAGGGTCCCATGAGAAAGGCAGGTCCCTCCCACAGATAAACTGCAAGGTCCATTGGTGCCCCGAGGGACTCGTTTCTGCCCCACTGCAGCTGTAGAGCCAGATGGTCTAATGCTGCTCTGTTTTGGCACTGCAGATCAACTTCACCATCACTGAAAAAACAGTTTGCTGGGGGCCTCTGGGCCGTCATGAGATGCCGTGAACTTCCTACCTGACAAGTGGTGATGACAACCCAGGTGAGACAGCAGCTGTACCCGACTGCTGAGTCTAAGCACACGTGACTGCAAGAGAATTAATGCTGGGCAGCAAGTGCACGTTGCGTGGAGCTGATTATTCACTGCATGTAGCAGAACAGGTGGGCTGCTGTCAAGCAGAAGGACAAGTGCTTTACCCCCCTCGGAGGCTAGAATCCAAAAAAATGACATTTCTTTTCCTTTGGCCGCTCTGGCAGAGTGAAGAGTTTTCTGAGCTCCCTTGGGGGGTTAAAAAAATCAAGGAACACGGAGGCCCTTTGCACCCCTGATGCTTCACCCAGTGCAGAACACAACCGATGCTCAGTGTTGTCCCAGGGCAGCGCTGACCTCCATGCAGGCAGCAGCAGGGGTGGACGAGGACTGTGCTGCCTATCCTGCCTTCTCCCCTCTCTGTAAAGCAAATGCTGCACAACATGCAAGTAAACACATTTTTATCAAATGAAAGAGATAATGTAGGTGAAAATGCTATGGTTATGGGCTGGTAGGTTTGCAGGAAAAAACCAATCAACCAAACAAACAAAAAACCCCACAACCCCCAAAAAACCCTGCCAAGCTTTAAAATTGCAATGGCTTTTAATGTATTTCTCGTCCCAGTATTCAGCTTTCATGTGTTGAAAGCAGCCAGGAGAAACTGTTAAAGGTGCAGTTAGTGGCAATTGTCAAATTGTAAATCAAATGGGAAAAGCAGAGTGGGTCAATAAAAATAAATAAAAGGGATGGTCCCCTGGGTGGGATGGAAAAGCCAGCTCTTTTGGTAGTCTGAAAATAACCTATTTCTCCCCCAGTAATCAAGGGTATTTCATTATATAGAGAAACACAGGTGAAGTAGTCATGAGGTGACTTAGCCTGAGGGTGCTCATTGTCCAATGCACCACAGTAACTGCATAAAACCAAACTGCTACAAAACAAACAGCAAAAGAGGTTCTCCTGGTTGCAGTTATGGGTGCTGCTCCCCACTGTCCGCCAAATGAAACATGCCACACACAGGAGCATCTTTTCCCCACAAACCTCTTATTAGTCCTATAGGACTTCTCCCAGATATTCAAATTTCTTACTTACCTTCTTCCTGATCAGGTAGTCTGGTAACACCACTGGAGTTAACTTTTCTCTAACCAGAGCTCCTCCGATCCCAGTGCAAAACTTCATGTGCTACCCAGGTTTCACCTCTACAAACTCTGCACCTCACCCAAGAAAAGATGCTCTTTCACAGCTCCCTACGTACCAGGGTGAACTCCCCAAGTCATTTTTACTCCTCGGTGCAGGCAGATTTGACCTCTGGCATTTAAAGATCAAAGGCCACGGTCTGACACCATTGAACCATCTAACTTCCACTTCATCTGATCTGTTTATGTGGTCACTATTTTCCACATCATTGACAAGCCACTGGGTGGGTGATTCGTCACAGGGTTGACAGTTATAGACCATAATGTGTATAAATAGCCCCTGTTTTTTAAGGTAATCAATGGAAAAATGAGGATCAGAGTCTGAAAGGTTACGAATATGTGTATTTATTCCTGCCTTTTGCAGACACAAGGGGCAGGGGTCTTCACTGGAAACTTCCTCGTAAAACTTTCATTTCACGGGCCACCCGTGAGCCAAGTCCTCGATTGACGTAGGGTAACTGCAGCTCTAAAACAAGGGCCGCCTGTTTTATGCCAGCTTTTGCCATCACAGAACTGTGCTTTGCAGCTGTGCTACCTCCGTAGGACAGGGTCTGTAATGTGTGTAGGTGCATGAGGCACCCCACAACTGTGGGGCAAATAGCCATCAAGCCCAGCATAGGATGTCCACAGAAGGGTTCTTGCAGAGAGGAATAAGGATGTGTATCATACTGCTTCCCAGCAAGGAACACATTTTCTTCCTAAGCTAAAAGTTGCAGCTGGACCCTTGTGTTTAACATCCATAAAAGGACTTAACCACTCTAAAATTATCTACTTCCTTTTGAATCACTTACACCTTGGCCTCCACAATATCTTTTGGCAACTAATTCCATTTTAATGACAAACTGTATGAAAAGCACTCTCTTCGGTTCATTTTAAACCATGATATCGCTGCATGTCTAATATTTCCTGTGAGAAACAAACCAGTACTATTTTTCTATTTCCTCTTTGCTGCACTATTCGTAATTTTACAGACCTTTATCTTTAGCTCCTCTTTATCATTTTTCCAAGCCCAAAGTTCTCTGTTCAGTTTCCTCTGTTTTTTGAAAGCCCTTCTACACCTTTGATCATCTCTGCCTCTCGTCTCTCCCACTCTTCTCCAGCTTTTCAAGACGAAGTCATCAGAACAACACAGAATCTTCAAAATACGGGTGCAGAGAGGTTTCTGCAGTGGTATAATGAAGTCTGCACTTTATTCTCAACTCTTTCCCTTATATTTCCTAATGTTCACTTTGCCTTTCTCATCACCACTCAGTTTGAGCCAGTGTTTTCAGTAAAACCACGGTGTCTCCAGCATCTCATTCATGACTTATTATCAGCACTTTAAAAACATCACTATTATGCATAGGTGGGCTTATTCCCCCTCACCCTGTGACTCTCTTTGCACTAATTGACACTGAATTTCATCTGCCATTTTAATGCTACGTAAATCTCTCACAGTTTAGGCTGGGCTGGCCAATGACAAACCAACAGATGCTCTCCCCACCTCTCACTCAAAGGAGAGGAAGAGAGATTTATGAGTTTAGGAAAAAAATAAACTAATGAAATATTAATAATAAAATTAAAAAGGAAATAATGAAATAGATACTCTATATATATATAAATATCTACAAAACCATATGAAGTTCCCAGGCAGATGTCACTGGCAGGCACTGGGAAAGTTCCAGACTGGACTCAGTAACAAATGGGAACTGGATTCCAGAACTCACTGGTAGGGACCAAAGGTAGATGAACTGACAGGGTCCTCCTCAGACATCAGCCACTGAAGAAACAGAGCCCTTGAAGAAGAGCCCTTGAAGAGGAGCCAACTGACCCCTTTGATCTTTCAGCTTTTTTACTGATATGGCAGATGGGATGGAACACCCAAGCAAGACTCTCTCCCCCTGAACAGAAAGTTGGCTCTGCTCCACCTCAAACCAGGACAGGAATTCAGTGCCTCAAGATCCTCCTGTAGCCCCTCATGGTTGGCTCTGGAGTTGGTTCTCCTGAACGTTTTGTGTCACCCACAAGCTGTGGCACTTGAGTGCGCCTCCCATCCAGGGTTGGTTAGGAGGTAGCGGGCCAGCGGAGGTGCCAGCACAGACCTTGCCGTTGCTGTGAACTTGTCCTCCGCTCTTCTCCAGCTTCATACGGAGAAGGCTGGGTTTCTGCAGGGGGTCGGTAGGGGCTTGCTCAGTCTGAAGAGACAAAAGGGAAAGCAGCGCTCACGGCATGTGGGCTGCAAGAGGAGCTGTTACATATTGCGTGCACACAACGGGCTTTTTGTGACCTCATTAAAGCCAATGGGAGCTTGCCATCTGCTTCAGCCGGGGCATCATCAAGATATAAAAATATTATGCACTGTTTAGATGGTGCCTTTTCCTGAGCACTGGCTGATCCTTGCCATGATCCCCAAACTAGGTATGAGCTATCACTTCTGTTTTTCAGGAGAGAAAGCAGAAACTGAGCACAACACAGAGATTTCAAAGACCATGAGTGTCTCTCATCTGGTCATACGTGTCTGAGAGGAGGGAATGAGAAGCAGACAAGGAAATTCTTGGCAACCTGTCTTATGTCACATCCCCCGCCAGCAGCTCTCTATTTCTGTCTGGCTTTATGATCTCTTTTTCTCAATCTTGCATCTCCCACACTTCACAGTCATCTGGGAGTCTGCCGGGAAGGTTGTGAGCTAACTAGGTGACAGCGATAGAGAGACACAATTGCAGAAGCTGTAATAAGCAGTATTGATTTTGAATAAACACGTGAGTAATATTGACTTGGAGAAACTGTCTCTTAACAAGTGGAAGGACTGACTGGCTCCAAAGGATGGAGAAGTGGAAGTCCCTTTCTGGACCTGGGTAAGGCAGGTTTCAGTCACAGATACAAAAGCACAGTCTGTTTTCAGCATCCTTTTTTTCAGCACTATTGGCAGACAAAGTCATAAGAACCACAGGGCTTTGTAAATGAATGAAGAATGAAGTGTTTTAGGTGGAGTGGTAGAAGAAGGGGACAATGAAAAGAGCAGTGTAAGCATATGTGGTGAGTGAGCCATGGTCCAATGCTTGAGAAGAAGCTGACATTTGAATGATACAGAAATGTTAAAGGGAAAGAGAAGAAAGGTTTTGGTGAAACGTAGCTGTGAGAAGCTAGGAAAGACAAGCAGTGAAAACTTAGGATTGTGGTTTTCCATCCACGGTTGACAGTCGCCTCTGTATATGTGGCTTATGGATGGGTCACCAGGCATGAGTCGTATCTGGATAGAGCAGCCTGGATGCCCTCTCACAAAATTTCTAGAGCAGACCCATTCTTTCCCATTTACAATGCAGCAATCTTCTCTCTTTTATTCATGATGGCACATGCCATCAGTTCCCATAATCAGTTGCACAAGATTCCCATGGTGACATCTTTCCCGGAAAAGGGACATGGAGGCCATGTTTGTAGATCTATTTAATAATAATATTAACTGGCATAAAACATGGGGGTAAACCCGCCGCCTGTGATTAGGCAGCTCTCAGCAACCCACATGAGAACCAAGGCAGGGAAAACTTGGCTGACACACAGAGACCAGCAAGATCCTACCCACAGGTGCAACTCTGCCTTCGGATGCAGCAAAAAAAGCTCACATTGACATCAGTAATGTTGATAAGTAATAAAAAACCAAAAAGCCAAAGACCCTCTCCCCCACTGTTTCAGGTCCACACCAGCACTGCTCTGAGGTCCCTTCAGGGTCAACGGAGAGGTGCCGTGGACTAAGCAGACTTTAAATTGGACTCACAGTCATAAGAGATTCACCCTGAACCTGATCAGGTAGCACTGAAATTAGTCACAATGGAAAATGATCACATTGACGGCTTGTGCCATGAACAAAGGCAGAAGTGCCTTAACACTTCGTATTTTTTGATGAGCAGCTTCCGGATCTTTGGGCCAAGGATCCAACTCTCATCTCTGACACTTGCTTGGGGTACCTCTCTGTCCCAACACACGGCCATAGAAATGCTTCTCTTCAGGGTGGTGCTGTAAAATAACTTCGGACCACTCAACCCAGCCCAGAGGTCACCAGTGGCACATGGATTTCAACATGGGAGCCAGTCACCCCGATATCCCATGGATATGTGGATTATCATGTGTGCAGTAATGCCGCAGATGCCTTGCACGGAAATAAGGAGATAGAGCTCCTTTGCATAAAATCACACAGAAAGGAAAAGTAGGGCATCTGGGAGGCAAAACCCCCAATTTCTTACAACTCCCTAGTTGTTCTTTCTGTATGGCAGCAAGAAGGCTGCTGTATGCAACAGGGGTCTGCTGAAATGAGGGCATTCCTTCCGCAAATGCATATTCAAAGATTAAAGAGAAAGCTTTGAAATATTTTCAGAAAAGGGGTCAATTATGTAGATTTTACATGGCTTGTTATTAAGGCCAAAACTCACATCATTTTCACAAGGGCTGGAGGATACCAAAGCAAAGATGTAAAGGGCTGAGTCCAGATTTGCCAGGAAGAAGGGAGGGAGAATCAAAACATTGTTAATTATATCCTCACAAGAAAGGACTTGAGGTGTTCGGAATTCATCCCATGAGGGTAATTTCAGGGCTACAAGTTGTAATATATATTATTGCTGGTCTAAGCAGGAGCAGGGAGGAACTCTGACTGTGGTACCTTCAGCAGCTTTTTGCAGGGGACTCTACTTGTAACTTAAACAGGAATATGATATCCTTCCCCCAACCTGTCTGAACTCTTTCAGCACTAACAGAATAACGGGTCGAAAGGAAACTGGTCAACAACTATTTCCTTGGACTTTGCAAACCCTTTGACGAAGTTTCTTACAAAGGTTGTTGAGGAAACCAGAGGCATTTAGTGAAAGATGAATAATTGTGCCATTGATTAAAAAAAGTGTCCAGGACAAAAAAACAGAGCAGGAATGACCAGTTAGTTATTACAGTGCCAAATGCTAACAAAAGTCTGTCAAAAGGAACATTTTAGCCATCTTTTCATACATAAATAAAAGACTTCATTTAGAGAATTAGGACCATTATATTTCTTTGATATTCAACTAAAAGAAATATTATTTTTCTCAATTAATATTGTACACACTCATAGGTTATTAGAAGGTTATTGAAAATAGAATGTCCTGAAGTAAAGAAAAAGGTGAGTTTTATAATCCCCTGTCCAGGGTTTGAGGTATTTCTTGAGTCTGGGAAAGAAGGCTGCATCTTGGTGTTGGAAAAGTGCTTTTGTGTTCATAGTTTCCAGAGTGCAAAAAAGAGAATGGAGAATGGGTGTGATTGATCAACGCTTTATACCTGGTCCAAAAATTCACTGTAGGTAAAGCGTTATATTTGGATGGTAATGAAAATTTATAAGCCCAATAGAGCAGCTTGCTGTTCCACAGCTGATCAAAAAATGATCACATGAAATCATTTTTCAGTGGAAAAGTAGATATCAACTAAAGATTTAAAGATCATTAACAAATACCAGTTCCCATGAGAAAATACCCAGTTTTATCAAAAAGCTAAAACATTTGCACCCATATAGGGTTTTCAAGAGGAAATTGTGGCATCTTATGAGGTACACAGCTCACATCAAAGGGAAAACCATTTTATGATCAGCTTTGTAGCTGTAGCCCTATTATTCTTGACTTCTAGCATGAATTAGCTAGGAGTACAGAAATGATGGGGTAATGGTGTTGCACTTTTCTTCTAGAGATGTCAAAACATTCTATGAAGGTGTTGATATTTCTTTAGCATAGGAAGACTGAGGAGAAGGAGAACTGAAGGAGGTACCTAAAGACAGCATGAAACCCTGGAAGGGAACCTGCACATCCTAGCTCCCCATGCAAGTGCCCTTTTCAGTAAATTCTGGGGTATGTTATTATCAAATGAAAATCTCTAGCTGATCTTCCAGAGTTGGCAAAAAGAGGCAATGAACAGTGACAATTAGAAAGCTAACTCTGACTTTTTCTAAGGAGGAAAAATATAGGACTGCCCATTTATCTCCAAATTGAATCGAAGACTATACAATTCTGCGTGAGCATTGTTATTTTCCTTTATCAGCACGGCATTGTTTTGTTGCATGAAATCTGTATGTTCAATAGATTTGATTTTCCAAGCAGCTGGGTTATCTTGCACTGTGAAGGCTCTCTCTTAATCTCAATTGCTGTGCTTTTCTCAGTGCCGTTCCCAGCTGCTCAGAAATGAGCACGGTGCTTTCATCTTTCTTTTCGTGCTCTTATTAGGTGTGACAGTTTCCACAATACCCGTATGTAGAAAAATATGCAGGTTTTAATTTGGTTTTTAAAAATGTGATTGTCAAAAAAATATAGGCAGAAAGATGTTGCTTTTAAATAATAAAAGTCCTGCCATGATCACAAAATAATGATGTATTTCCTTAGAAAGATGGGGTGGGTTTTTTTCAGTTTGCTCTAATACATAATTGCAGCCAAACCTTATTTATCCTCAGGAGATGAGGGAACAGAAAAGAGCTGAAATATGCGGAGTTGGGTTATAGGTGCTTTTCAAGTGATGGTGACCCACAATTAGGATTAATGTATGTATCTGATCATTTGGTTTCTGGTAAAAGTCTTTTGAGAGACGACACTGGTGATTACCCACTTTTTTTCTTACCCCGAGAAGCCTTTTTTGTGTAAGGAAACCCTCCCCTGACATGAGGGGGCCATGATTTTAGAGACCACCTATTGGCATGACTGAAGTACCAACACAACAGGAGAGAAAGGGGGAGCAAAACTGCTTGGGAGGATGGGATGCTTCAGTGGAAGACTCTCGGCTCTGAACCTAAGCAGAGGGTTCAATGTTACAAGCAACTGCTTAGAAAATCAAGCTGGAAATGCCTGAAAATTAGTGTCAACCTCACAGCTAACCTGGAGGCTGAGCATCTGCAATGGAAGGGACAGATTTCTCCAGCTGCTTTCAGCACTCGATGTATTGTCACTTCTGCTCGAGTTAGCTCTCTTGCAGCACAAGGAGTTTTACAACCTGGCCCCTGCGAAGGCAGAACAGACAGTTTCTCTGTGCAGAGAGGGCCAAGCATGCTAAATCATGAGATATGATAAAGTTATGGCCATACACAGCCTTGGTCAGGACATTTTTCTGCTTGCAACCCTGGGGAAGAGAGCAAAGGGAAAAGGGCTCCGCCAAGAAGCGGAAAGCAATGTGTTCAGGAAGGAGAATTAGGTTTGCAAAAAAAAAACATTTGCTTTTCCTACCAATAGGTAGAGCATGCAAACCAAGTTCCCTTTTGCAGAGCCTGGGCTGCATTGTTGGTGATGGTTTCAGTTAACGGGCTGCACTTAAACCAGGGCAAGTGGGAAGTCATCACGCATCCAGCTCAGCCAGCCCTGCCGTAGGCATGCTAACCCGGGGGACAGAAAGTCCTTGGCCACTGCTCTAAATCCAGCAGATCCCAGACAGAGCTTCCATAAACCTAGCATCACTTCACCAGGAAAACAAGAGGATGGTCCCTTCTCTGGACCACAGTCACTCTCCCGTCTTTGTAACAAAATGGCTTTGACAATGAAATCATGATATTTATGCAGAAGGAATGCACATTTGCTCTGGAAATGTCATCATCAGGTCTAAGCTAATGTCATTTGAATAAGAGGGGGCTATTCACATTAGCTGGAAATGTTACCAACAAACTAAAAAAGACAAGTAGGTATGAAACCAGCCTGCAAACCATTCACTTCAGAATATTTCCCTATTTTCCTATTGTAATTATGTTTATGAGATATGCATTGAGTACAGAATTACTGTGAACTCTTTCAACATCTAACCAACAAAGTGTCTGACCCCTATATTTCAGAAGCTGTACTGCCACTAAAATTTTAGATACCTGAGGCTACGATAAGAACTGTAAAACATTTTTCTTTTTCTATGTGAAACTCAGGAAAGCAACTGATCTGTACAATAGCCTATTCTGCATTATTAAAGGCTTATTGGTAAAGGTTTGATCTACAGCCCAACCCTCCTGGGTTGGGCAGCCCAGGGCAAAAGAGTCCTATGTCTGATGTAGTTTACTGAAGTTTTCTAACAAAATAGATTACCAGAAAAAGCATTATTTTGCTAGTGCAAGTGTGCCTAAGGACTTTGCCTATATAAGAAAAAATATTTTTTTTTTAAAAAAGAATCAACCAAACAACAAAATCCAGCAAGCTACTTCTCACCCATGACCTGAAAAATGACAACACTTCAAGCAGAAACAGGAGTCCTGTGTTAGACTTTCCCTAGCTGCAGATGAAAGCCTTCCCCACTTCATGGCTGTTTGCTCCTTCTGCTGTAACTTACTGCTATTCACGAGGCAGATAATATAAACCTCATTTATTTTCCTTACATGTTTTTTTCTTTTAGCTGAGATGGGTTTTCTAATCCAACATCTCCCAGATAAATAGGCACACCAGCTCCGGGAACTGGGGAATGGATTTGGGTTTAGGGAGGCTGTGGAAGGGCAGGAGCCCTTTTGCTTACTACTGTGAGATAAATCATCACAAAAAACTATAGTCTGCTTGTCTGACACCAGTGCTTACAGGCTGCAGTGCTACAGGATGAGTTTTCCTCGGGTGAGATAATTTTATCTCCCAGGTGGTTATCACTGGTGGGTAATAAATCCAATGATGTTTCTAAGTGACCTTTTAAAATGAGGACCACTTAA
Organism: Limnodromus scolopaceus; assembly: GCA_028565335.1. Classification (NCBI taxonomy): domain Eukaryota; kingdom Metazoa; phylum Chordata; class Aves; order Charadriiformes; family Scolopacidae; genus Limnodromus; species Limnodromus scolopaceus. The sequence goes on along the minus strand of JAOXNO010000001.1, from coordinate 8,034,613 downwards.
TTATCTATGGGACATTGATTTAGAGTAAATCTATATAGTCTGTACAGTTGTTTTTTTTTTTAAATCCCAGATACTAAAAATGTTCTTAAACTGCATTAAAATAATAAAAAAAATAATACAGGTTTCCAGATTACCTATGTGAGGCTTGCAGGAATAAAAAGCATCTTGAGGAGCAATTCAGCAGTGGTCAGCTCTGGCAGACAAACACACCCTGGAGACGAGGGTGAAGGCCATGGTGTAGTATCCTCAAGGGGGTGTCTCCGAGCCCAGACACAGCACAGTCCTGGAGACCTTCTGAGCAACACACCAGCAAGGTTGCTTCAAAGGAGGGTGGCTGGCAGAGTAGCAGCTCCAAGGGAAGAAGTAGATAGATTCATTGTAGGGAAGAGGGAGGCCAGGCTAGGAACATACACCACATTCTGGCTCTCCAAAGGTAAATACACTTGAAAGTAGCGATTAGTAACAACAATGAGACAGCACCAGGCAGGAGACAATGCTACAGTGTCAGTGCTGGCCTTGCTGGAGACCACTGCCATGGTCAGCAAACACCTGAGGAAAATGTTTCTGGTGATTAAAGGCCAGAAGTCTTTAGGAGGCTGAGAAGCTTCTCCTGAAATCTGACCCGTTGCTGCTGTTAGTTCATTACCATTGAGAGTTTAGTGCTGAGAATATTTCCTGTAATTTGTCTGCTCAGGTGACTTAACCCAAGAGCAGAATCTACCTTCTTAACAAGAACCTGGCCATACCTGGTCGTACCCTGTGGCGCCAGGAGATCCAGGGACTTACACACAAAGTCCAAAATGTGGAGTCCCCTTCGGCTCATCCCGCCTTTGAAAACCAGCAGCGAGCTTTCTCCATCCTGATAGGGTTTTCTGCCTGTTTTAGGTCCACATCTGTGACGCAGACAAGGAGAGGTTGCTGTTCTCTTGGACATGCAGTATTTGCCAGGCAAAGGCAACGGAGCAGTGCTGGTGACCTGGTGCCAGGTCAGGCTGGGCTGCCCAGGTAGGGGTGCTCAGCCCAGGTGGCCTCACTTCCAACCTTTCCATTGTCAGCTACAGGTGTAGCTAATAGTGGTAGGGGTGCCTCCATTAACAGGTTAAGCAGGACTGTAAGGGGCAGCTCGCTAGTGATTTTTAGTTAGGGGGTAAAAAAAACAAACAAAAGAGGATCTAAAAATGTACTTGTGCCTGGCAGGGTTGCTCTGCAGAACTAATCCTTTGCATTTCTTTTGCATCCTCCATCTGTGATTTCATGCTTAATTGACTTATGCATGCAATGTTCCTCTGAGGTATAGATTATCTCCACTTTCAGAGTGATAAAATGGAGTGCGTAGGGGTTTGCGACGTAACTTGCCCTAAACCCTCAGGGGGTTACAAGGCAGAGGACAGGGTAGACCTGGGTCCCTGCTCCACACCCACAAGGTGAGCTCCCTCTCCTTGTGCAGGAAATCGTGCTCCACGGGGGTAACAGCCACCACGTGCTACACCCAGCAGACTGCATTGCCCAAAATGTTCAGCACAGATTTGCTGGGTCTGGCCAGGGCACAAAGCGTGGAGCTGCTCTCGTCCCACACGTGAGCCCTGAGGCACAAGCCAGGCCAGTGCTCATGGAGAAACGCCATAGTCATCGTCACGCAGTTGGCTTTTATTTTCAGTAACCCCGGCGTCAATAACTGCACCGCAGCTCCGGCCGTATTGATCCCGCTGATGCTTTGAAGATCGATGTTTGTAACAGTCCTCACTACAGCTCTTTGGGGTGGTCAAAGCTGAGTCCTCCAGCGGTAAGGCTGAATTTCATCCCCCTGGATGCTGTGGGACACTTTTACCTGGTATGGGTTAGAGGGAGACACATAACACATACCTTGGGTTACATCTGCACAACTCCTGTAAGGGCTAATAAAAGACAAACACCAGCCTCCTTTGAATTGATAGAAGACAATCCCCAGCCAACAGATTTCTTTCTTTGACTAGACCTTCGTTTGTG
>JAOXNO010000001.1:7972111-8027599 GCA_028565335.1 Limnodromus scolopaceus | reverse complement strand
GGGGGGGGGAAGACCCAAACCTAAAAAGGGCTGGTTCCTTATGGACATAAGCAAATCTCACCCATTTTTAGGTAACCCCTGAACAGTTTGCCTTTGTCATCATATCAGTAGAGTTATAGTAAAAGTCACAATCTAAACGCAGCAGAGCCAGACTGGGAAACTGGATCATGCGAATATCCCAGTTCCCTCCCCAGCCCCCCGACCCACTGCAGGCATCGCTCCTGATTTGCACATGCTACTTTTGTGAGGGCTGTGTGGTGTTTTCCACTTTTACTCACAGAAGAGAAACAAAAAGCAGGGGAAATCTGGAAAAGCGGTGATGGGAGAAGAACAGAAGCAATAATATTCATACCATTTGGAGGCAAATGTTGCACTTATGGGAAGCGTGCAACAAAAATAAAAAAACGAGCACGGAAGACGCTCCGAATGTTAAATATTCATTAGTATTCCCCGCGCCGCCTGTTCTAAATATAAGATACGTTTCAGCGCAGCCCCGGTATGTGACTGGGATGTTTCCCCCTCCCTTGTATGATGCCGTAGCCGTTCGGATGGTGGGATGTCGCCATGGCAACACTGTGATGCTACCTTTTGTTCGCCAGACGAAATGACCAGTGGCGAGGTTGGCCAGCGGCGTGCGTGCCAGACACGGCTGGGCTGTGGCAGCGCCTATTGTCCTGGCCACCAGCAGGACTGCGGGGTGGCAGGCAGGAGGTGGTGGCAGCCGTTTGCATCGGAGAGAGATGGAGACTGGCTCCAAATGCAAACTCCTTCTGCTTTTCAGGGCTGGTGCAGGCAGCACAACTTGGGTCTGTGTTGGGATCCCCATGCCAAAGGTTAGGAAGGGTTTCCATTTGCAGAAGGTTTATCCACAGCTGTACGCACCCACAGAGAGGGAACAAGGGGAAAGCTGAGGATTCAAATATATACCGTGGAGTCTGACTGTTTCTAGGACCCTCAGCCAGCAGCCTAACGGTGAATATAAGGCGCTTTTTTGGCCATTTTCCCCACTACTGGGTGCCTGGGGCAACATTCAGCTCCAGAGTCAGACACCTAAATTCACTTATTTACATCTACTTGGCTAAAAGTCAGCAGATACCTCTGCTCTCGTTCTGGTCCATGGAGATCCTTCAGTGCAGTCAGCAGAGGCTAGAATGATATTCAGCTCCAACGCTGAGTCCAGGGGGGATCTACCTGGCTCCAAGTAGACATCTACCTTGGTCTGCTGCCTAGATTCCAGCAGATGTTTAGATTATGACAGTATAAGGGGGTTTCAAGGTATCCATCTTGCTCCCATGACTAGTTAAGGAGCCAAGAGTAATTATACCCCCAGCTAAAACACTTCTTCTAGGATGAGGCAGGTTGAATCCAGGACAGGATGAACCTCTGCAACATCTGTGTGAACCAGACAAGTGGATCCCCTCTTCTGCAGATGGAGAACTTGAGATATGCTGGGCGAGGCTGACCAGGCTCTGAGTCAAATGCTGCTCCCCTCCCCAGAAAGAGGATGAGAAAGCAAGTGTTCACATGCTCCTTTTGCCTCTGTTGTGCCTTTGATCTGAAAATCGCAGGAGGGGAGGCTGTTGAACAAGTCTGTGGTAATTTGAGCATTGCCATGAGTCACAGCCCAGGGGAGGAAGGAAGTGTCACACCGTGGCACACACTATCGCGGCACCACGCTCCCAGCTACAGCAGCTAAAACTTTCATTTCAAAGTGAGGATAAACTTCTCTGGCTCCCACAGTTATGAAGTTATTGGTCTGGATGTGAATGGAGGGGAGGGATGCATGGAACAGGCTGGATGCCTTCAGAGGTTGGTCATCCTGCTCCTGTAGCACACGAAGGACAGGTTGGTGGCTGCATAGGCAAAAGCAGAGTGTCTGCCCAGATAACAGAGCTCAAGTCCTGCTGGTGCCTGAAGATTCAGAGGAGGATGAAATAGGGTGCACAATCCCCATCCATCCACCGCAACTCGAACATTTGCTGGAAACTGCCATCCCCAACGCTTTCCAGGGACCCAAGCTGAAATTTGTCCAGGCAGAGCCAGTTGGGTTTCCTGGTCCCATTGGTGAGGTTGGATGTGGACAGACCTCCCTGCAGACCTCCCTGTCACGCATCACTTCAGCCATGGCTCACGGTATTGCCACGCGGGGCTCCTACCTCACCCTGGGGACCTAGAGCATCCTCCGGGATGCAGGTGGGGGTCGCAGCCTGCGACGGGCGGGCTGGCTTCCGGCTGGCAGCCACGGGTGCTGCTCAGACAGCACCGTCCCCTTCCCCGTTCCTGCTCGTCCTGCTGAGCTGGGCTCCGCTCTGACTCATGCAGTATCAGCACAATTCCCCAATCCGTTCAGATCAGAGAGGCTTTGAGTGCTGCTGAACCAGAAAGGCTCCAGCTTGCTTTTCTGGTCCCAGATTGCTTTTCTGGTCCCAGATTGCATTACTCTTTTGGCCTTTAGGAAAACTACCTTTTTTTTTTTTGCTTGTAAACAGAGATAACACAGGAAACCTCATGAGGCACTGCGGTTTAGCCTAGTTCAAAGCAGAACCGAGCTTTAAAAGAGAACTGGGTGTTCATATGCTACCACGGGTGCACCATCCACATTATCATATTGCATGAAAGCTTGACCACGTGGCTTGAGATCTCCCAAATTCCCAAATGCTACTCTCTATTTAGGTCCCTCTTGACATTTCGTAGAGCCAAATTCCCTCATGATTTGGAGAAGAGGGTGTTTCACAGATGCACAGACTTGTAAACCTGACATCAGAGTCTGACACAACGTTGTACAGCAGAAAAACGACAGTTGCTGTGTTTTACAGAAGCCTGGAATTCCTGATACGACTTATTCATCCACTTATTAAAGTCTTGTAAATACCAATAGCAAAGTATATTTATATACATCCAGCAAGAAATAGATGATCCTGCCAGCGTTATACAGTGTCTCTTTGGGTCCGGAAAATTTATCTCTGCTTTCAACATGATATGATCAGATTTGTTCGCATTTAATAAGGAGCTGAGTTTGGCTGAGAACAGTTAATTATCTTTCAAATTAATATGAATCACTGTAGGGGACCACCTCCACTCCCTGTTTTTACCCCATAAAGGATAATAAGAAAAATACCCTAAAACTGCAATATCTACAGGGTTGAAAGGATCAGAAGGGAGAGATAGAGAGGAAAAGGGATGTGTGGGGTTGAACACCCTCCTTTGTGTCACTGCCTGGGTGCACTTCTGCTGGGGCTTACCAGGACAGGAGGGACCTCTGTCTCTGGGTTCATCCCAGGCTTTTCGCCCTGTGTCCTCGTACACCACCATGAATATACTCCCTTGCGTTGTCTCCATGCTGGTGTAGCCCACAGAAACCTGTGCTGAGGATGAAAGATGCATGTGGACAGAGATGGTCCCTACCCCAAGCAACCAAAGCATGAAACCATGGCAAGAGGAGAGGTTTATGGAGGGGTGAGAAGCCATAGAGGACCTGAGGACAGGATTCTCCTTGGCTTTGGACATTTAGGGTGAATCACTCTGGGAAGGAGTCTCTTTCATTGGCCTTGCAGGAGCCTTGATGGTTGGCTTGGACCGGAGGGCAGTTTTAGATGGGAAAAGCTAAATGAGGTGACTCCTTATGGTCATCCAGGGAACGTGTGACATTATCAGACTTTAACTGGATCTGCTGAATCCCAGCTCGGTGACTTAATCAGAGGGTGACTCTCCCTGAGCATTTAGCTTTGGGGCCTCAAAGAAGATCTGGTGTTAAAGGACATTAGAAATTTCCACCTGTGGTAGGCTCCAACCAGCCTGACTGATTTTTTTAACACTGAAAATCAGGTTCTAGTGGTGTAACAGGGTTTTTAATTTCATTTTTGGACAGCAATTGGGTGCTGGTATGTGGAAGGTTATACCCTGGGCTGGGGAAAGGGAGCCTTATTTGTGTCTGTATTAGGGAGTGGGGTGGCCCCGGGGGGAGCCGACCTTTGGAGAAGAGATGGGCAGCTGGCGCTCATTTGACAACGTGTCAGAGGGATTTTACTTTGGACTGGTCTGGTCTGGCCCTGTGGACCTAACGCTGGTGTCTTTACAGCTCTGAAATCCATTTCCCAGTCAGATTTTTCTCCAAAAGAGATTCAGTCCCAGCGTCGCTCCCTGATGGAAACCAGAATGCGGGAAGCAGGGGCAACTGGGGAATTTTCCACAAAGGCTTCCTCTGATCTGAATTAAAATGCTAATGGAGACGCATTCAGCCAGTGTCTTTTGCTGACCAACTTTGCGGGACTATATTCCTTTTGTTCCGCTCTTCCTTTCTTTCTTTCTTTCATTCTTTCTCTCAATTCCCGGCTGACAATTGACAGGAACTCCCTTTCAGCGTGGGTTTGGTCACTCGCCGACAGCGAACGCGCCCGGCAGAAAGCGCTCCAACCGCCGGCGTTTCGGAAACGGGGGAAACCGCTCGGGCTGGAGCTTGGGATGATGAGAATCACACCCCTTTCAGTCAGTCCCCGGGACTGATCCACGATCTGTCCCCAGCGATGAAGTTTTCTCGGTGCTTTCCCAGGCGGCACGGAGAGCCGAGGAGCCTCAGCCCCCCGCGGGGGGACGGTACCGGATTAAACCCGGCGGCACAATAGGCAGGGCAGAAAGTCCCACACCTTCCCATCGCCGACGCCGAGCGGATCCCCGCGGCTGGGCTGGGATCACTTGTCCTGTGCTGAATGCATTACGTAAGGCAGGGATCGTTTGTCAGCCGTGATGGTACAAACATAGCTGCAGGCAGATTATGCAGAGAGAGAGAGAGAGAGAGAGAGAGAGGAGGGAGGAAGGTCTCTCCAGGAACGGTGCTCCACGCAACTGAGGCTTGCAAGTTGGCAGGTTGGCAGCTGGCCGAGCTGCCGTGAGGGTGTCGCTGGCGGTCGGTCCCTGACATGCTCTTGTTCGTGTGGGATGCTTGAGACAGGCACGAGAGACTAAGTTGGGGGGACGAGGATTGGCATGAGGATCGGACCAAAATGGAAGGGCTTCTGTCTCCGATGAGAACCAAGGTAGGGGAAGATGTTAATATCTTTTGAAGCTGCTTTTTACCCAAGGAGGGGAAGGGGAGGTGCGGGGCTAGCTCTGTGAATAGGGGGCTTGCCGAGCTTTTTTCTCTTTTCTTTTCTTTCTTTTTTTTTTTTTTTTTGTTTCTTCTTTTTCAAAACTACGCTCGTGAATGTAACTCGGCAGAGGAGCGACAGCAATCGCCTCCAAGAGGGGAGTAACCCATCACTCCTCCTCGACAGAGATGACCTTTGTAAATGAGTTTGCCTTTTGGAGTAGACAGCCATATTTTTGTTTGAATTTCCAGTCGGAGGCTCTCATTGTGTCTGTGTGTCTGTGCGTGCTCCCCGGGGAGCCGTTCGGGGAAAGCGTACCTGCGGCGCGGGGAGGGATGGATGGTGCCACTGGGCTACCCCAGGACGGTATTTTCAGCAGCAAGGGGTGCACGGACAAGCAAAGAGAGGGGTTTTGTACCCTGCCAAGGTGGGAGACCCCTTGGTGTGGACCCAGACCAGAAAGCTGTAAAAGGGAAAGTGAGCGTGCAGAAGGAAGAAATTGCTGCACTTGTCTGCTGCCTTCTCACGCTCCCAACTCTCTTTAAAGGTTTGCCATTAATCCTTATGATTAAAGAAACTTGAAACCCAGCAGGGGAAAGCCAGAGCCAAATACAGTGATGGTGTAGTTTGTAAAATCTCCTTCTGTGCTACTAGTTCTGCGTGGTTCTGGGGGATAGACTGAATCCTGATTGTATTTTATTTAGTCACTGCCTCCATCCCATGTGGTAACTGCCTTGAGTAAATCTTTCCTATTTTTGTTCATCACCAAATGTAATCCAGCCCCATTGTACTGTATCTCAGGACTGGGAAAACTGGAATTTAATGACAATTCTTGCTAGCAACAGGGCATCTTCATTTGGCTTAAATGCAAGCAGTTTTGAAGGTGTAGTCAGACCAGAGTTGTTTCATATATATGCCAGACTAGAAAAAATTCTGAGAAATGGTCTGGTCCAGCCCCTCTGCTGAGGCAGATCAGCTAGTCTGGTCTCCTCGATTACATCCCTGCCATCTACTATCTTAAATTAAAGGCTCTTCAACGATTGAAAGTATTTTCAATATTAAAAGCTAGAAAAGTGATTTTAATAATGCTAATTTGCCAGCAAGTGGCTGTGCTGCAATTCTCCAGGGGAGTAATTTTTTTTCACTTCAATTCAGTTCTTTTTTGTCTTGCCCAGTAAGTTGGGGATTAAAAAAAGGACCTACCAACTTCATATAGCTCTCTATTACCAAGGGTAATGCTAACGGGCAGTTTATAGAATGAAAAATTTATAAGGGATTATAGACCCAGCCATTCATACCTCTCATTACTGAGGAATACATACGTTAGTGTTAGTCTTTGTAAGGCATTTCGCAGTACTACTTTAAAAAAAAAAAAAATAGCCAGAAAATAGAAAACAAAAAAACCTGCCCAACAGATCTCATTTCCAGTATTAGAAAACATACGTTTTGGTTGATGTTTGCATTCTGCTCCTTTAACCAGGCTTGAAATGATTGCTGGAGGCAGTCTCTCCCAGAATCGGTGTGCTATCAGGCTAACGCATGGATTACGGTCAGGCGTGTGTACTATCAGCACCTGCAGCACGCGGGCGGCTCTGAAAATGACAGAGTAAGGGAAGTGGACCGGGACCGGGTATTATGTTTGTTCATCTGACTTGATTCGCAGCTGCGTCTGGAATGTAAATCCTAATAATGCTGTTCATAAAGTGTAATCTCAATTACCGCTACCAGGCTATTTATTGATCCTATAGAAGAATCTGCTTAGGAGTATAAACATGAGCCTTTGGATCCCAATCTGCTCTAATATCAGAGAAAGGGACACATTTCGAGCTTCTTTGTATATGCAAAAATCTTCTCAAGCCAAAGCCATGTGATTTTAAACCATCGATTGCAATGATGTAAAACTGACGTGATTCTCTCGAAGATCCAGGTCCTGACGTTGGTGTTACGTTGCTGTTAATCTGGACTAGCACCATGGCAGCTGATGGCAATATCCAAACAGACTCTGTTCAATAAAGATCAGGATTTGGCCCTTACATCTTTACCTTTCACAGAAATAGCAATGAGAAGATGACTTGAATAGATTTGAAAAATAATCTCATTTCCAAGATGCATCGTAGCTGGCATTGGCTCCCTGCTCACTTGCCAGAAAAATCTAGTGTAAAATCCATAACTCTCCAAATACTATCTTAATATCTGATGCCTACAAAAAAAAACTTGACAACAGTGAGGCTGCCGTTGTGCCGAGACCCCTGCCTGTCACACTCCCTAATATTACCTCATTTTTTCCCCTCTACTCCCCCGTCTGTCTGATCCCATCTGTTGTCGCTTGTTTTACACTTAGGCTGCAACTGTTGGAGGCTAGTTGGAAGTTTTTTTGTCCTTTGGTTTGTATGGTGACATGAAGGATGGTGGGCTCCTGGGCATCTCCAGCAGCGCTGCCCGGAGAGTCTGCAAGCTCCGAGACTTTGACCTGCCTGAAAGAATCTCCATGTTACAGGGAAATGCAAATAAACCCTCAGTTCTAGCTTTAGTGTCCCAGGCAGCTATATTCAATCTGCTCAAATCTAGACAGAAAATTTTAAAAAATCACCCAGTTTGCTTTGTTTCCATAGGTAGGTAGGAGTAAGGGCTGACTCTTGCGTGGACCTCTCACAGTCTGACACCAAGGGCTGAGGACAACGTGCATGTACCTCTGGTAGCCAAACAAGCAAAGGTTTCTGTAATTTAAACGAGGTCCAAATCCCTGCAGGCGGGCTTGGGCAAATCTTACGGTGGCGACTGAAAATACGGTTGCTGTCAGCCCTTTGGTCTCTTTTGCTCGTGGAGGTTCCCACCCCACAGCAGAGATGGCAGAGGCACAGGTGGGCACGTCTTGACTTCAAAAGTCCCGTTCACGGTGCAGGAGGGCTGGAGCTGAGAGCCCTGACACAATGTGCAGGGCAGAGACATGGACACATGTCCTCATTTCTCCATCCAGCTCCACGGCGGGGCTTGCCAGCAGAGGGCTGGGAATGCGCAGTCGGGAGTGTATTTCGCAGGGGACTGTTTTCCCTTTCCACAAAGCGATAACCCATTTGCTTACTGGGCCATGCTGGGCGATCATAGACCTGGGTGCTTAATAACTTCGAAACTCTTTAAAATATTTGTTGAGGTAAATGGGATATCAAACGTTAAGTGCATTATACCATGTAATGGGCTCCACTGCAGCAAGTCATGGGTGATTAATACATTTCTACTTTTATGTAACTGGGATGCACAAATGCAGGAATTTAAGGGAAAGTGGAGGATTATGTGGCAAAACGGGTTGATATATCAAAATTGAACCATAAGTGGAACGCAGTGAACAGAAAATTTACTGCATTTTTCATGTTGATGGTTAAATTTCATGACTAGAAGTAATAGTGGGACGTAAATATTTGGTGGTTTAATTATGATACTGCTAAGTATTACCAGAATGAGCTGAATTCTGTAGCCTTGTATGTCTGAGCCCCCCTTTTTAAGAGCCAATGACCGCACACAATAGCAATGTCCCCATGCCACCTTAAGAGACTGTGAAGTTGACTGAGTACCAGGGAGGGAAAAGAATGAAGAAATGCATAAATATTGCACTCCTTTTGTTAGCCTCCATTTTAATTTGGTTTATAATCCTCCACACATGCACAATTTGCCTTAACCCTCAGTGCATCGCCTTCAGCAAATTACACTGGCATAAGAATTTCAGTAATTTCGGTTTCTCTGCCGTTGACGCTTGCCAGTGCATGCTACTGAATTTGCAATGAGCACCTGGCTTGAACCACCCAGAACTGGCTAGCTCCTCTATTTTCCTTTGGGAAGCCTGTGTTTGACGCTTTTTTTGTTTATCAAAGCGCTGCTTTTCTTTCAGACCGGCTGAAAGAACTTTTTCAATGAACTTTTCGTCTGTTCAGAAACACACGCGGAGGGTAAATGGAGATTAATTACCGTCGAATTTACTAAGCTTTGCGTCCAAAGATAATGAATTTTGAGTGTTCCTGTGTACAGAGAATTCAGCTAGGGAACTCAGTAAATAATGTGTGTAATGTTTAGATAGTGTTCTTAAACCGTTAATGGGGCTGTTCTCTCTTATTGAATCTTATTAACTTTATCTGTTTATTATAGATTTTGGGGATTAGCAAACTCCCATGGTGTTACTGTTTATTCGTTAAACCCTGTTGGCTCTGCTTTCAAAGCAATTTAGTTTTTGACCGCTAGATCTCTCAAAATGAATGGTTAAGTTGTCCTTTGTGTCGAACTTAGAGAAGTTCACAGCGACTCGAAGCAGAGAAACTTTGGGAGGCTCCACATCCCCCATGAGTCTCAAACAGCAGAGGGCTGTGATGACCGACCTTCGAGATTGCCAGAGGAAATTGGAAAGGAAAATTGCTCCAGAGAAAGGGAAGTTTGGAGACTGAGTTACACCTGTGGATAGGAGTGCTGTAGTCTTTAACCCCCTTGGATGGTAACTGAAAGAGGTTTACGTAAGCAGTTTCTGTGTCATAGTACGAGGCTGCATCCAGCAAAACACCTGAGCAGGTTCTTAACTTTAAGGTCACAAGTTGTCCTCTGCAAGTTAAAGTTAGGATCCTGCACTGCATGGAGAGCAATGCAGCTTAAAATCCCCTTACAGCACCCTTGCACAAGCCCGATGCAGAGTAAGTCCTTTGCGTATGGTGTGAAACCATCCCTGGTGTTTTTAACACTGGTGAAAGACCAAATGGCAAAAGGGGACACCTGTCCCCCCAAGAAGCAAGTCCATTGTTTATCTGGAGTCTCAGATCCCTGTTTCAATCTCATTATATATTTAACTCCCAGTTTGAATATCCCATTGTGACAGAAACATACGGGTGCCAACGATGCTCAGAGACTGGGATTTCCAAAGTCATTTGGGGGATTCAGACCTCCTGCCTGGCGTACCTTCACATGGACAGTGAGCACCCAAACGTTTTGGGTTCCTGATCAATCACCCACAAGCTGACACGGCTGCGTGAAATCCACAGGGTGGACTGGGAAGCGCTGGTGTCCCCTCAGCAGCCCTTCCATGGGACACTCTCACAGTCTGCCAAGCAGCTTAGGGGGCACCTCCTTCCCTGCCTGAATTATTACCAGTTTGACTCAAAGGTTAATGAGGCCATATGTAATTCTCTGAGCTTATAGATGGATAAAAAGAAAGGCAATTCAAGAAATAATGAAGTCCTATGTCTGCTACTGTTAATCACAATTTTATAAATACCTGCGAGAGAGGTTGTAGGGACATAACTCAGAGCAGAGTTTGGCTTTGGAATAACTCTACCATAACATTATGCCTCTGGAAAAGCAGAGCCCTTTCTGTTCTTCTGTAACATTTCCTAAACCCATCCAGATCTAAAAGCAATATATCACTGAACATAAAACTGAAAGGTTATTCTTCCTCCCCGGCTGTGCTTTGTATCAGCGCAGTGAGACACCATGCCTGGCTGGTCCCTGCCCTCGCACACAGGCACAGCAGGGGCGGGTTATTTACTGTACAGGGGGGAAGCATCCTTGTGTGTCCTGGGCAGGAGCTGGACACTGCACCATTAATGAGAATGGCGTTGCAGCCGCACTGGGAGGTCAAAGTCCAGCACGGGGACTCATATGCTTGATGCTGGCCAAACACGATGAGAAGAACGAATCTTGTCCCCAGATGCTCCCTATTTAAGGCTTTGGAGGAAACGGTGGCATTTTGCCTCTCTTATTTAAGGAGGAAGGATTGCAGTGCAGATTCTGATATCTCACCTGTGATTCAATGGCCAGCCTTTCCTTTCTCAGCACCTTCAGTGGCACAACTGAGTCAAGGCTGCGCCGTCCTAGCACGGGGCACTCTTGAGTGCACATCAGGTTGAGCTGGTTCAGCTCTTGCTGAGCACTTCCCTCATGACCATCAAACAGTCCTTGAGGTGGACCAGGATGACCATGCCAGGGTTGCTTTGCCTTTCACAGACAGCGCGGTCGCCTGGTTGGAGTCCACCCTCTGCCATCACCAGCTGAGCATCAGGACCCATATGACTGGGAGATGCAAATAGGCTTGGCACCCCATTGTGTTGGAGTCTACAATGACTACAGCATGCCTGGATGACCAAAGCTCTCTTATTGTGTATCAAATGCCACTAAGTCTTTTCAGGGGATGGAAATAGGAACTGCTCCAAAGTGTCCTGCTCACCTCTCATTGTCCAGATACCGTAGAATCATGGAAAAGACATTTAAGATCACCAAGTCCAACCATGTCCCAGCTCAAGCCAGCCTGCACCTTGGCCTCAATTCTCCATGTCTTGTTCAGCCTGTGCAAATCCCAGGCTGTAGCAGAGGTGCCCAGGAACATCTCAGGTTCCCAAAACCTTCCAGCGTCTGAGGTTGCCTGGAAGTGCCCAAGGACCTTCTCTTGGCTCCCATGGGACCTCACAGAATAGCACAAGCACTGAGGGCTATGTATAGACCGCAATGATACCAAATTTAAATTAATAATAACAATAATAACATCATTATTATTATTATTAATAATAATAATAAGCTTTAAAATGCAGTAGAACAAGGCATGGACTGAAAGAATCAAAGAAAAGTGACAATGACACCATTAAGAGCATAAAGCTCAGTAGCTCCGTGTGTGGGTTACAGGCTTCAGGGGTTTTTAATAAGTGCACCCATCTTCCTATCCATTTCATTAAGCAGTTTGCTTAATGAGCAGCTGTTGGCAAGGCAATTGGCCATCCTTTTCGAAAGCAGAGCTCAGACAGAGCTGCCCGCTGTTAGCTGTGAATCACAGGTTGTATCCACTGGGGAAGCTCATAAAGTCTTAACTGCTGTAAAAATGGGAAAGCTGAAAAAATAGGGAAGTTGCGAGGATGATTATAAAACAAAAATGATGGTTCTCCCAAAATGCCAGCATAGTAGTTACCTACGGAGGAAAACATTTCTCCTGCACGGCCATCTGATATATTAGATCATTCTGAAGGCAGTTATTGGTAGGGACTGTGTGCATTTAATGTTTGGGACTATATGGAATGCAATATAGCACTTGCACAATGCATATTTCACGTACAAAACATCTGATCCATGACTGGTGCATACAAGCAACATAGCTCTAAGCACCTCAGCACACACTTCAGTAGTGATCAGCTATTCCTTATAATAGCTTGCTTGTTTTAGGTGAACGTAAAAATATGTGTACAGCTGGGCATGTGGGCTTTCTTCCTGAGAATGTACACCTAATGTACTTTAACTTCATCTGCATTTCTCTTTTATCTACATTGAGATATAAACCCCACCAAATCCTCAAGACCAAAAGTCTGACCTCATTTGAGATTCAACCAGCAAGACAAAAATCCCAGGCCCTGCAGGTTGTTCCAGTTCAGAGGAGACCTGAGGACAGGTACAGGTGTATTTTGGTGTAATTTATAAACATGTAATAATGTCAATAAACATACAAAGTCCTCCTTCCCTGAGCACAGCAGGTATCAAACAAATGAGAGGGCAGTTTTCCTGCTCAGGGTGTCTTCTTTCATGCAACACCCACCCATGCCTGTGTTTTTCCTTGGTGTCTGTAACCTTAGTGTGGTTATACTACAAGGAAGGCTTTTTTCCCCTCCCTAGTACAGTCACAGGGTATCACAACACGTGGCAGACCAGCTAAGGCAGTCAATCCTTTCTTCTCTTCAAGCTCCACGTCCTCATTTGGGTTTTTTAGGGTAAGTTCTTGTCCCTTTGGTGCGGGAGCTCAGCTTTTGTGGTCACATATCACAGGATTAACACTGCTGTTAAAGGCTGATTTAATAGTAAATGCAGTATAAATAACAACAATAAAAATGCACCACTCCTTCTTTTACAAAATCTTGTTCGCGGGTCTCCCATGCAACAAAACCCAGAGGAAAGTGGTGGCTCTTGTGGCATGTCATGAGGTCCCCTGGGTCACAGCACTGGTGAGGCACAGCCCAAAGCAGCAGCCAAACCCATTCCCATCTCTCTGAAAACACACAGATATCATCGTTCTTCTGCTCATCCGGGGCTTGGTAGCACAAACGCTTGCAAAGCTTGACTCTGCCGCAGTAACTTTAAAGGTAGAAGCAATCTCCTGGGTAGACACCACTTAAACCACTCAGGGCTTTGAAGACAGGAGGTCAAAAACAATATATCAAGTCAAGTTATCAGCCATTCCCGTCTTCCCTTCCTCCCCTCCCTCTGGCTTAGAGCTGCAGGAGCTCAGGTCCTTTGATGTAAACCTGTCAGACACTTTGGTCTCTACCCTGCTCTGCCCTGCCCTATTCTTCCACACACACATTTGTGTGAGATTTTAATTATAGGCATGATCATATTGGTAAGAAAACCCTTCCTTAATTACACGCTCAATTAATTCTAGTAGCTTAGGAGCTGAAAGACGAAGTTAGGTGAAATTATTACTGCTTCATCTAAAGCTGGATCTCTCCACGGCCAGGTTTGGAATAATACTGTGGAAGTAATTTTTCTTTAGAAAAATGGTTTTCATTTAGAAGAGATTAAATTATTTTGGATAGAGGGAATTAGAGTATTATCTGGTGCCACTGAAACTCTTTTCTAGCAAGACTAATTACTTACAGGACTAATCTTTTCAGTAAATATTCCATGATCAGTCCCAAGAAATATATGGTGCAAATAAGGCAACATTCAGCCTCATTATGACTGGCACTCCCCTAACGTAGTATGGTCTTTAGACAGACATCAGGTGAGATGAGACATTAAACACGTCTTTATAACATCAGATACCTCTCCATGGCACCAGTGTCCTGACGTTTATGCTCACACCCTCACTGGTAGTTGGGTAGCACAGGTATGGGTACCGGCGGGATTGGGGTAGGGATGCCTGAGAAACATTGAGGCTGAAGCCAGCTCATCTGAGCTTTAAGCCAGGATTTGTCCCTGTCTCTATTAGACCGGTGGCTCCCAACATCTGGGACAGAAAAACCTGTGTTGCATTGCCAGGATCCCTGCTGATACCCACAGCAGCATGGAAAATAAGGCACAAGCACAGGGGAAACAAAATTTAAGCTGGAAGAAACAGTCTAGGATCAGGAGAGGATGCGGACAAAGGATTAGGACTGGAGTAAGGAGTTTGAGAAGTGGCAACCAGGAATAAAAAGATGAGGTCAGGAGAGGATGGGTGAGGGATGGAAGGGCAAGGCGGTGGCAGAGAACTCCTGACCGTGGCAAGGAAACCTCCTTCCGCTCAGACCCCGAGTCCCAGCTGGATGCAGGTGATAAAATGCGCACGTGTAAAGCTGCTTTGTGAAAAGGGAACATCATCAGGATGTTAAGCAGGGAAATATCAGAGCAAGGGACATCCCTGCAGCCCTGTCCCGTCTAATTATGCAGTCCCACACTGTTTTTCCACAGGTTTCTTCTCATCTTGTGGATAAGATGGACAATAGACAGATAATGAGCAGCTATTCCTTATTTTGTATTCTCCTTATTTCTCAGTGAATAACCTTAGGTCTTATTTACTGAATACTGCCCTGAAAAAAGAATTATTCATTTTCTCATGTATTTTTTTCTGTAGTACTAATTGCAACGGTATCAAAGCTCATCAAAACCTGTAATCAGAGTCTGGGTCTGTCTCCATTTAATTGATGCAGAACTGAGCCATGAAGGAATTGTTAAAGGTCTCCTCCAGTTTTGGGCCATTTCTGACTTTTCTGCATCCTTAACATCATACAGCGCTTTCTGTGTTCCTTGTGCCCCTCACCATTTGCCTCTGGCAGAGCCCAGACTTTCTTCAAGTCATGTCCCAGGGGTGTCGCTCACAAACCCAAAAATAAAGCTTAGATGTCAAGGATCATTAGTAAAAGTTTGGGATATATGAATCACCCATCACCAACTGTCTTCACCCAAAGACTATTTCATCTTCTGCACTGCTCCTCAGCCTCCTTCCCCGTGGACCTTCTGTCCACCACAAATGCCAAAGAGCCCTTTAGAAAGAAGATGCCTTGACTCATTCATCCCTAAGACAGCTCTACCCTACACACGGAAGAAGGCAACCACGGGGGCAGAGGTTAGGGTGAAGGGAGCACGTATGATCATGCAATTAAAAACTGCATCATAAAACATCCACCTATGCCTGGCATTCTCTAACTTCTCCCCCTGATATTTACCCAATGCAGTTTCCACGTGTGTAATACCACCGCGCATATGACTATTGTCACATGGCTATTTTTTCACTTATCCTCGCGTTATTAGTTCCCTCTAAGAGTTCAAGACAAATTCACTGCAAGTTTATCATTCCTCCTTGCACCTTTTCCGAGTAACCCAGATTGACAAAACAGGCAGTCGTGGGAGTAGATGTGAGCGGAGCTGAACTGACTACGTGAAAAGGCCAGGCAGCTTTTGAAAGCATAAATAAAGCACAGTGCTGTGGCAAAACCATATGCTGAGGGTGGGGAGCGAATCTGTGTCCTTCCACTTGCATCCTTCTATATGGCACCTTTCCTTGGAATAAATGTCTTTGCATACTCCACATGAAAAGCTGCATCAGACTGTTTGCCCTCATTTGATAGGGTAGTAAAGGAAGCTTTATAAAGTGGGTGTGACTTTTACAGTGTGTAGCAACTCATTTTTAGAAATATGTGTCTGCATATGCCGGTAGTTACCCTATTTTAAATCACTCATGCACATTTACTGATGGTATTTGCATTCTTGTTGAGTGTAAATTTTCTAATTAGTAAACACAATATTATTAGTAAGGCAGATTTTCAGGTACATTAAGAAGAAAATGTTAAGGAAAAACATTTTTTTTTTTTTTTGCATTTCTTTAACCTCCAACCAGATCTTTTCAGCTTCTAAATACTTTTTTTTTTTTTCTGCTTAGACCACAGTTCCGTCACATATGTCTGGGTTTGAGGGTTTTTTGGAAGATCTTCTTAAATGGGTGATAACAGTGTTCTGGTGCTTCAGCAAGTGGAAGGGGAAACATCAGCCAAATGCTTCAAGCCTCTCCCACAGACATCACAAACCTCTTTCACCAAGTGAGGTGGCATTTCTCCTGGATCCAGCCAAAAAGGAAGGGAAAGGTGGCAGAAGAATCGGGTGACTGAGCTAACATTGCGTAAGGTCAGAGTCTCCGCTGGCATAACTGCTGAAACTCAGAAGAGATAAACTGCAGTTTCTTGTACATGCAGGCGAGTCCCGGGCTTATTTGTGAGAATGAGTCACATTAATATGGGAACATCGCAGATGCACAGAAAGATGGTAAAAAGTTGTTTGGGAGGCCATCAAATGCTGGAAAATAACAAATGCAAAAGAAAAAAAAAAACGTTAAGATAATATTTTTCAATCTGGAGGGAAAAAGAGAAAGGGTTATTTTGGTTGGTTTTTTTTTTTCTCTTTTCTGTTAAAAGTATCTAGACCATTAAATCAGCTTTAGCCATTAATCTTCACCAGGAGATATCACCCACAGCACAAACAGGGTGATGAAATAAAGCTACGTTGCCTATTACGTATGTTGCAAAAGAATTACTATCAGTGGAGAAAAGACCCAACCCAAAGGGAACGAAATGCAGGGCAGAGATTCAACAATGCGAAACTGTGTTCTACTACTAACCTTGCAGGAACTGTGCCAGTTCGTATTCCGTGAGGAATGTGGCCACTCCTTTGTCTATGTGATGCTCCAGACAGTGCAGAATAAGGACCAAAAAATAGGAATTCTTTAAAACTTTCACTTCTAGAGATTAACTGGTATTTTCTTACCAGAGATGATGCCCCTGAAGACAAGCCGTGGAAATTTTTAGCACAGAATGAGGGTTGTTTGCATTGGTATCAACAAACAAAACTAAAATCAAACCAAACTGAAACTCAGAACCAGGGAGAGATTCATGGTGATTTGTGAAAATGAGAAATCTTAGAAATGCTTCCAAAAACCTAAGGAAATGGTTAAAGACTCCCAGATGCAAAAATTAATGCTGAGCATTTACATTCATTTGACAGAATTTATCTACTCTTCTGCTCCATAAAAACTAAGTGCAGTACTTAACCTGCAACCTCCAGCGATGTCTGGTGTGTGTTACTTCCCAGCCCCAGCGTTGCTCAGAGACGTGCTCTGGAATGCAGAATGAAGTATATGGTGGAGTCTGTGGGCTGAAGGGAAATCATTATTACACAGTAATCAATACTGTGCATCTTGCATGGCTTCTCAGCTTCTCTGACATCCCACCATAGCCGTCAGAGGTTGGGATTGGGGTTTTTTTCTGATTTGAATAAGGTCATAGTTTGTTTGTGGGCTTTTGATTTGAATCGATTTTCTTCCTTTTATGATGGTGACAACACTCCTAAATTAGCCAGCAGCACTGAAACCTCAGTAGGCATCATTTTAGCACCTGGGACAAATACACTGGTGGTGGAGATGAATGTTATTCTCTCCAAATCAATGCAGCTGAAAGTGCAGTATTTTGAATAAATTTATTCCATATCCTTTGTGGTTTTTTTGAAATGTAGGAAGGAGACAGGGAGAAGGGAGCAGAATCAGGTGCTTTCCTGCCTATAATATGTTGATAGAGAGAATAGACACAGTCCTGCTGATGCCAGACTGGTAAAGGCAAAGACTTTTACCATTGCCAGGTGGTCTGAGAGATAGACCGTCTGCACACAGCTTGGGATGGACCAGGATGCCAAGATCCTTCTGCCAGAGAGTAATGGGATTCACTGAGTCTCTAAGAGCCACACAGGGTGGAAATTTGGCTTAAAATTTTCCTGTCAAAGCTCTTCCAGATTGCTTGCTTTTAAGATGTCTTGGTCAAAGCATGTTAGCTTCAGACTTTCTACCAGTCTACATCAGTAGCATCCCAGAACACTCAGTCAGTGGATTCCCCAGGGTCAGAGGGTCTGCAATTCTCAAGAAAACTCACCCACAGGCTCCCTGTACCCCAGCGGTTCTTCAGTGGGAAAGATCTAGCCTGGTAAGGTCTTGGCCCTGGTCCTTTGGAGCTTGCATGTCCTTTGGCTTGGTACTGAGGACCTGAAGAACACTAGAGTCTTTGCTGTAAGTGTCTCGGTTCTTCCCTAGGAGGATTGAAGACCTTGATACCCTTTCTGTGGTCAGGGCTTCACAGGGATCTAGCTAATGAGCCTTTTGCTGGGACTAAGGGTTATAAACACTCTGAAAAGTGTGGGTGAGGTCCTGGTGTCCAGGTTCCAGAGGGAACAGGCCAGTATGGAAATAGAAATTTTCTAGTCCAGCACCATCTGCCTCATGCTGCCTCGTCTCCTTCTTCCAGCTTCATCACCCCACGCTGCCTTGTCTTCTTCTTTCAGCAATCAGGGACTTGAGAAAGGCCTCAGAAACCTCTTTGTGTTGGCTCCCTGCCCAGCTCTGAGTCGTCCTCGCAGATTCATAGAAATACTGTTGAAATAACACACTCCCATGGATAACACCCTATAAACTTCTGCTGCCTTCTCCCACTGAGCTTACTGCGAGACAAGAAATGTTAATGCCTTGAGGGTGTCCTCTTAATTGCATGGCGTCTGTCCAATGGAAGCATATGTACAAATTAGCTGCGATTGCTGGTGTGCACAGTGGTAGTGCTGCTCAGGAAGATCTCCGCTGGTATTAATGCAAATACAGGAGGTAATTCCATAGAGAAGTCAGTCATGGTTTGGTATTAATCCTCAGGCACAAGGCATAAGGATTTTCTGGCTTGACTGTAGTGCAAAACAAACCATGGTAATAATAGGGTCCTCCAGCCAGCTGATTATGAGATTAATTAATACCTAGCACAAAGTGAGTGTACTTCATACCTTATGGAGAAAGGGAGAAGTAAGTAGAAGTATGTTTCAGTGAATGAGCAAGTAAGTGTCAGTGAGGAACGGGTAAAAAGTATTGAATTATGTCAGTATTATTCTTGGTGTGATTGTTGCTAGTCCCCCAAGGGTGCAGATGCCTTGCAAATGAATTGAAAAAACAATGGGAGGAATAAAGAAAAAAAGCAATGGCTGTAAATCTGAAGTGATGCCACTCTTGTGCTTGCTGCTTTGGTGGGCAGGGTTCTTGTCTTT
This sequence comes from Limnodromus scolopaceus, assembly GCA_028565335.1. NCBI lineage: Eukaryota > Metazoa > Chordata > Aves > Charadriiformes > Scolopacidae > Limnodromus > Limnodromus scolopaceus. The sequence continues at coordinate 8,008,472 of JAOXNO010000001.1, read as the reverse complement.
AAATGTGTTTGTGGCATGCTCAGAGCAAGCAACCTCCTCCACCATCAAACTCACAGAGCACCAGCCTTCACCTTATCCCAATGTTGTACCAAAGTTGATTAAGTCCTAAGGTGGTTTATTCTCCTTTAAAACTGGTATTCTGAGATGGCCAGGAGGGTTTTTTTCTGGGGATTTGTTTAAGGGAACAGTTCAGGCAAGCAATGAGCACTGATATATGTGCTCTTGCCATGTGCTGGCCAGACCATCTTTCAGGCAAGAAAGCAACCTCTTCTCCAGTCCCAGCCAGGTCATGGTCTGAGGGTCTTGGTACTAAAGGTTTGGTGGTGTCATCGGTGGCAGCCTTTTGCCCACTGGAACAAAAGCCTGGGTCACTGCTATGCTTTACGCAGCTCAGCAGAGCTTTGTTAGTAGGGTTAAGGCTGGTTAGCAGCTGTATTCGCCTGAAATAAGGCAGGTAAAAAGTCAAGGTATGCACTTATCAACGTGGTCACTAGCAAAGTGCTCAGGAGGAAAAAAACAAGGAAGCTGCCAGGCAATTGCATGAAAATAGAGGCAGATGAAAAGTGAGCCCTGAAAGGTAGATGATCTGAGAAGGAAAGGGTGGGTGTGAGCTCCCGAGGATTGCTGGATTCAGAAAGGCGTGTAGTTGAACCTCGCCTGACAATCTTGTTGCTTCCCTGGCCTTAGGGAAATTACTTAAATCTCTGTTTTTATCTCCCCCAGTTTTCTAAATTGAAGTTGTCATACCTGCCCACCTACTCACCTTTCAAAAGAATATTCTGAAGCTCTATCTGTTTGTAAACTGCTCAGGAGATAGCGTATGCCAAACTCTCTCAGTAAGTAGCAAAATTTATTAAAAAAAATAGGCCAGAGAGGCACCCGGGCTCAACGACAGAATAGGCACATTTGCACTGTTTGCAGTAGGAGTCTGTCCAAACTGTTCTCAGCAGTTCCAGCGCAGATTTGACCCCCAGGTAACCAGCTCCTCTCCCAGTGCTTAACTAGTCTTATGGTTAAAGAGAGTTTCCTAATGCCTGCTTTATTTTCCTCTGCAGAGTGAGACAGATTGTCCTTCTCTTGCAATTAATCCCTGACCACCTTTTTATGACAAACTGTTTCACAGCCCCTCAGGCTTCTCCTTCCTGGACCACAGAAACCTACATCATTTAACCTTTCTTCTCTGGTCATGTTTTCTAAACCATAACCATTCCCATTGCTCTCTTCCAGAAGTTGTCCAATAATTTCATAGAAGGTAGTGTGCAAACACGGGCACAATCTCCAGGTCACAGAGATGTCTGCTACATCTTGAATACATTCCTCAGATGAGATCTGCCTTTATATCTTTTTTTTTTTTTTTTTTTTTGCAATATACATCATGCTATTGATTCATGCACATTTTGGGATCTAAACTATATTCTACATGGCATGGCAATTTATTCTACTGGTAAGTTGCTGCCTTTTATTGTTGTGAAACCTTTCACATCTTTTCTAATTTGCCAACCTCCAATATTTTCCTCTCCACACATATCCACATGCCAATTTTTATTGGCAGATTGTTGTAAAATTTAACAGAAAATGCTACTGTTGCTGCAGGTTTACTTTATCCATCCCATAAAAATTAATATAAAATAAAAACCCTGCCATAAAATGCTTTAAAACCCCATGAGCAGAATATTAATCTCTGTTACATTTTATAGTGGTTTAGAGTGACTGCAAGGAACCCTTATGAATTTAGGGCTTGATCTTTAGCTTGTGTAACTTGACATGTCTGCCTTGACATCCTTACAGCCTACATTACCAATTCCCAGCTAGCGAGCAGCCGGCCATTAATCTCTCCTGCATGCCATAGGACCTGTGCTTCTTGGGGCCAACTGAGACACTGTACACTCTGGACCAGATCTTCTCACACCTTGTGAGCCTCATGCATGCAAGGAGGGAGCAGCATAAGTGGTGGGAGGAGATGGCCTCTTTGCATCCTCCGGAGTGTGACCTGGATTTCTCTTTTCCAGGACAAGTAATAAAAAGCTGGCACAGAAGTGCAGCTAAAGCTCCCTTTTTTTCAAGCATGAAATAAGGGATGTATCTTCCAAGTCCTCAGGGCTGTGTGTAGTTACACGAGGTGTTGATATTAGTGCTGGCCATCAGATGCAGGTCTCACTTGTGGCCAAACACCAGCCCCAAATCCCACACCAGGGCTGGTAGCAAACCTTCCCATTATGCCTTCAGGGGCTCCATCGCACCCAACGACAGCAGGAGCCAACATTCAGTCTTTGATCCAAGCCCAAACTTCTGCTTGGCTCATGGCAAGGCGTTGAATGCTGGGACGTATAGTCCTTGCTGGATAATTAAGGGAAAATATGGACACAATTTGGTAAATCACCCATAAATTAAGCCCAACACAATGGCTTTTGGCAGGTTGCTAGTGCAACACTTAATTGAGGAAAATTTGGCCTTCACCATTGTTCCAAGTAAGTTGCATATTGATTATTTACTAATCAGGAAATGTACTTTAACAAGTTTATTCCTGTATAAACTTCTCAGGCGTGCAGATGCCTTAAAGCAGGCCACATTGCTACCGATTGTATTTTTAATTGCTGTGTTTAGAGAGTCTCATTGATCTAATCAGGGCTAAATAAGCCCCACGGTACTTCCCATAGTAAAGTTTACTGAGGATGTGTTTCTTTAATTTGCTGTAATGAAACCTTCTGCTGTGCTGTCACCGGTCAAATGCAATGCCAGTGAGCAGAGGGGGATGCTCCACACTTTAATAAATTTGTTGTTATTTCTGCAGTTCAGAAATCCCTTCACCCAGTCAGTAGGAAAGCAGCTGGATGACATTATCAGTAATTGCTTAATATTGTCATTGCATTTGCTTACAAGGAAAAAAAGCTACAGACTATCAATCAGCCAACAGAATATTCATAGTCTATGATAATAGTAAGTGCTTTTTGAATGTCATGGCAACAGTCACACAAGCAACGTGATCTTGTACTTGATTACTTCCTGCTGCATTCCTGATAGTGTCCATATTGCTCCATTAATTTTGCTCTCTTTTTTTTTTTTTTTTCAATCTCATTTGTGTTTGGCAAGGGCGTAAAATAGACCGTGCCTTTTCCCAGAGACTCCCAGTGACCAGGGACTCCTGGGGTGTCTGTAGCTCTTCTGTAGCCTTGATATGTCCTATCCTTGACCCAGCATTCCTGAGTGCATTTTAGGAATTATGTCTGGATTATTAGAGCACGTAATCTCTGAAATCAGATTTGGGACTGACTTTTGTGAAAAAGATTTAGAATAATCTAATTAAATAATTTGTTGTAAAGGCTTTTCAGACAAGGGGAAATAAATTGATTTGTCTAAGACACATCTGGACCTGACTCATTCTCTGCTTGGCCTAGTGACCTGTGTTTTTCAATTGCTTTATCTCATTCACATTTGTGGGTTCATGGCTTTCAAAGGCCAGAAAACATGAGCATTTAGTCTTCTGTACTAGAAAATCATCCAGTAATTTCTATATCAAGTCCATAACTTTTGAACAGGCAGTGGGATACACTTTGAGAAAGAGCTGCTTGGAGGGCTGCAGCTGGTTGGTAAACAGCTATATCCCCGAATAAATTGTTCTAGATATTAGTAACCATTCTTCTTCAACAACGACAAAAATGCAACAAAATGAAACAAGAGGAAAAAGCCGAGATCTTTTTTTGCGGCTGAATTTGCTCATTGCAAAGAGCAAATCCCTCAGAGCTCATAGCAACTTCTACTTCAGCCTGAAGAGCTGAGTCCTGTGCAAAATCTCCTCATGCAAGGGCTAATAGGTTGTAATTGAGTTATCTCTTAACCTTCCTAAGGATAAACTACTTTAGATAAATTGGTTTAACAAAAGTGAAAAGTTCTGCTTGGGCAAAGGCATCTGAACTCATGTTAGACAGCTTCTAGGCTGCCCTTTGGCCTCTGTTGTGTTTCACTTAAGGACCATTTCTAGTCCAGGAGAGACCTGAACTGCAGGGTCCCAAATGAGTGTACTGCGACAAGAAGGTGCAAAAGGGATGAAGGGGCCTGGAACCATTTCTTTAGGGCACTTGAACTAACAGCCCAGTTCAGCCATCACCCACCACAAATGATCCCTGCTGATGCAAGTTTTCTAGCTCAATCTACCCTCTAAAGGTATCAAAGGTATTTTAACTACTTTGATAATTTTGTTGTAATACCTTGGCTATTTTCCTCTTTCTTTTTTTTTTTTTAAAAAGAAGGAAAGGGAAATACAATATTTGACCAGGAAAGTACAGGAAGTAAGGAGCCAGGTCTACCCTGAAGGAAGACAATTCCAACTTCCAGTTTTACCTTTTCTTTTCATTCCCATCTCTATTAGATCCTCCTTATGTCATTTCTTATTTAGTCTTCATGTGCCTGAGTTTCTTGATGATCTTAGCGGGAATAAAGTTGAGGTTGTGAGCATTTGGTCCATCCCTGTAGGCATGGCCACCTCTGGGGCAAGTGACCACTAGCATGGTGATGCCCAAGGACTCTGCTGCTCTTCTGACAATGGATTATTTGGTTGTATTATTTATAAAGCGCTTTGATAGGCTCGTTTACTGGGAGCTAAGTAATGGCAAGGCCTTTGAGGGCTGAATGCTTGTCAGACGTTACTACATTAAGTCTACAAGTGAAAATCAAACTGCCTGGCTTCAAAGAGGTTTGGCTGGTGTAAATTAACCTGTATTTTAGAAGTTCTGGAGCAGATGTCATACTTTGCCCTGGAGATCTCATTACTGCTCAAATGTATGCGCAGATTTTGCCACATTAACGAAGCAGCGGGGTCCCCCTCCCCCACAAAGCAGGATTAGCTGCTGGTGTCTGTAGTTATTTTTGTCAAAAACCTTTTGAAAGCTTGTGCGAGGAGAGGAGGAGGGAAAGTTCAGAAAAAGCCAGTATCTGTCTTTATTAATTACAGGATGATTAATTATTTAATCTGCCCAGATATCTGTATGCACAACTCGGCTGATTCTCATTTATCAGGCTTTCAGCATCATTAATCAAGGGAAGTTTTAAACGTAAAGGAAGACAGGTTGATTTAAGGTGACCCCTCCGGCGCATGTGCTGCCCGGCCCCAGCGCCAGGACCATCGATCATGGCAAGGGCTGGCTCTGCCTCCTGCCAGTGAGGGCTCTCATTTGGACCACTCCATGATTTGCTTCGGGCTCCTGCAGGGCTACTTCTCCAAATTTTATCATGAAGTTTGAAACCCACCACTGGCTCACGTGAAAGCATGAGGCAGATAGAACAGGAAGGTATGGAAACAGCATTTACTTAGACCAGCTGAAGAGTGGTTGCCCCACTTCAACAAGACCATAGTAGTCCCTCTTCTGGGACCACCTTCTAGGATGGTGTGCAGTTCTCAGGAGCACTGGATGATGCTTTAGTTTAACAGTTCTCCATTGCAGTTCGTTACCTTGGGAAGTGCATGCACGTTTCCAGCATGCACACAGTGGCTCAGGAGATGCTCGGTAATTTGTCATCCTGCCACAAGGCTGATTGTATCTACTCAGCTCCTGGATTACACATCCAAGCAGAAGTCATTTGCCTACCTGTTTTAAACTGCTAGGCAAGACCCAGGTCTGGGCTTCAGGAGTGTAAGGAATAAGCATGCGTGGACAATGAAGAGTCCTACTTTGCTGGGGGGCTCTTCTGCAGGTGAATGACGGTACGAGGAAGAGGTAGGTGGATGTTAGCTCCTACCTGGGTGCAGACTGTTTTTTCCTTTTTTTCTCCCAACCTTCTGCTTAGGACTTGGAAAGTGACAGTTTATCAGACTGCACTTGCCAACTCCCATAATCTTAGAATAATTTTAGAATGGACCTTATGTTATTGGAATTGTTTTTAGATCCTTAGCTTCCGGAGTCAGGTTATACTGGAAGTCGTTTGCCAGATTGCATTTTAAAGCACACTTTAGCTTTCATGATTGCTAAGAGCTTAACAGTAAAATCCAAAGGATTATTACAGGCTTAAAAGTCAGATGGCATATACCAACTTTCATTTTTATTTTTCATGTACTACTTTTTCCAGATTTACAATGAATGTCAATGACTGAGGGAATGCAGAAATATTCATTAACCATGGAGCCAAGGTATCTGGAGCAATTGAAAATTCCTTTTTCATGGTGAAACCTTCCTAACACCGGGGTTGTATATCTTCATGCTGCATAGTTGGCTTGCTGGCCGCTGTGTGGCCATACCTGGCTTTGCCAGTCTCTGCAAATCATTCTTGTTCAGGCATTTCAAGTGCTGGTTAAGGAAAGAAAAAAAAAAAAAAAAGAATCACTGTCCAAATTTGCCTGTGCTACACTGAAGGCAAATGTATATACCTTGCATTTACATTGAAATCTCTGCTCAGAAAATGTAGTTGAATAGCAAGGAAGTCTTACAGATCTATTCAGTTTTTATTTTAGAATGAGGAAATCAGTAATCCTTGTTCCAGCTCTGGGTGGCAGAACACAGGCATACCCACAGTCTCAAATATACCTGCTCTGCCATCTCACGCAGAGATTTCTGTTCCTGTAGGAAAGACAAGAGCCTCAGACTCATTAGCCATAGCAGTGTCCTGCACAGTAAACATACCCATAAGGCCGATCTCCAGGCATAATACATGTCCTGTCTATCAGGAGGAGCAAGGCTGATTTTCCCTTCTAAGGAGGGTTAAAGATCACCTTTCATTAGTGAACTGACAGCGACTGAGGTGTCCTCCTATCATAATAATCAGGGAAAGGCAGCTCGTGTCAGCCAAGGACACTGTAGACCACAGAACCCCATTTACTACACCTTATATTATTTTAGACTTTTCCTTTCTAAGGAGGATCTCCCTCTTTCTCCTGCACACGTCTGGTTTTCGGGAATGACTGGGCATAGTTATTATTTCAGTGTTATTTCATTGAAGTTACCCAAGTATCGCTTCAGTACCCAAAATGCACAGAGCTCTTTAAACTCCATGCAGGCAATGATATGCCTACTATGGGTATGGAGAGCTAAGAGCTGGTCTCCAGCAGACACCTCAATATAGGCTCTCACCCCTTCCCCATTCCCTCCAGTACGTCACAGTAAATGGCCATGGATTATTCTTGCATTAACTGCCAACCTGTGAATTCAAACCTTCATCCAGCCCACAGTGATTTATGTAGGACCACAGGAGAAAAAGCATAAAGTCAGGATTTATCTTATAATGAGACACCAAGCTAGAAACCAAGTGATAGGAGTTCTTTTCCTATTTCTGCTGCAGGTTTTGGCAAACCACCTAATCTCCCAGTTTCCCATTCCTGTCAAGGAATGATAACGCTTTTTCTCCTAGTCTCTATTTTACGTAGGTAAATTTCCATCTTCACTCTGCAGAGTCCACCTCTGATGTGCATGCTTAGTGCCTCACTAATAGGACCTAATTTGAGCTGGGAGCTACCAACCAATGGACGAGCACCAGAACATGTCCGTGGAGTATTTTTTGACCTCTGTTTCCTTTTTGTGTCTCAATGATGGACTTATGTGTCACAGGACTCACCAACAGAGCTTCTTCCCATCATAAAGCTTTAATTGCAAATTAACCTTTGTTTGATTCCTTGTAAAAATGTTATCCTCCCTGTAATTGAAAAAGAAGGGAGTGCAGTAACAAAGAACCTATTTATTGTTCGGCTTTCTCTGAAATGTTAAATGTTAAGTTATCAACTGCTGCCTAACTTGTGTACTAATTAAAAATTGTTCTTTGAATAATGTAAGTACGCAGGATTCTCAGGGATTCTATAAGTAATAATTGGACTGCCAAGATAGTTTGACATCTTGGAAGTGCTGCTTTTGCATGGAGCCAGTAGAGCACATTATAGATTTTTAGCAGGGATACATGTTTATAGTAAAGAGAAAGAAAATTTAACAGTGCTTGTAGCTAAATTATCTTTATTATTAATCATTTCTTTACACTGGCAGCAATTCACTTGTCCTAAAAGCATTTAAATACTGAGGACTGATTCTGCAATTTCTTTGCATGGAAAACTCTCAGTGAAGGCATTTGAGATTTTTACGTACCATCAGCTTGCAGGACGTTAATAACCTGATTCAAAGCCTTGTTTAATAGTGGGAAGCTTCCTTTTGATATCAACTAGTTTTTCATCCAGCTGTAATTGAAGAGCAGAGATGGTTTTTTCTGTTGACATTCTATATAAGTCCCAATAGATTCCAATAAACCGAGCATTTCAGTTGTTATAGAAAGATCTGAAAAAGGCTTTTAGTTAGCGGGGAATGATACTCAGTATTTTCCTGCCCCTTTTCATAGACTTAAGTGAATGTGTTTGATGATTAAAAACGTCTGTGGGAACAAGTTTTGAGTATACTGAGGGGGAAAGAAATATTACAACTCTAAGTTCTCACTGTAATAAACAACTCTTTTCCTGAGTCTATAATGGACTAGATCAATAAAACAATTGACGGTAACCATGGGAGAAGAAGAGTAACGGCCTCGTTTAGCATTTATAGACTGCTGCTCCTGAAAGACTCTAAATGCTTTAATTAAGCATCACAACAACCCTATGATGTACAGGAAGAGTTATTATCTGTATTTTACAGGTGGAGACCAGCACAAAAAGGCTCCGAGGTCACATCAAGAATCTTTGGCAAAGCTGACAGTGGCAGTCATGTCACTTCACTCCCTGTTGTATAACCCCACCTTTGGAGGACATACCCTTCCCCATACGTAATGTCATTTACAGGACAACCTTGAGACATCCCTGTAGGTAGAAGTCCAGGTGAACCCACCAGGAGTTAAGTGCACAAAGCATTCTTAGGACAATAGCAGACTATAGCCAGCATTTCATTAAAGGAGAGTGAACTAGTCTTGGAGGTGTAGGAAGTACCCAGCTACTGCTAAATCTCTGCAAAGTACTTGGGAAAGTTCAGCTCCCATATAACTTTGTCTCTCATTTTTTCTCTTGATTCCTGGTTTTGTCTGAATGTGAAGGAAGTTACTGAAGACGTGGATTATGGGAAAGCCTATATTGGTTGTATTTTCAGGAGAATTTCTAGCCCGGATTGCCACAGATAAGCTCTCCAGTGAGACAGTTTTCACATGCTCCACCTTGGTGATGCACACTTGGGTGTTCTGGGTGACTTTCAATGGCTTTAGGGGGAATATCCATGCTTTTGGAGTGACATTTCAGTCTTCTAAAGGTTTACTAGCCACTGACTACAGAGCTAAATCATTACAGTGATTTATCAATCAGTGTCAGAAAACTCTGGAAAAATCTGTCCAAAAGAAAGAAACCCTAATATCAGTCAAAGGACATTCCTTCCCTACATAAAGCTTGTAGCTTAACTCTTGAAAACACCATCCAACAATATATACTGAAAGCCATTATATTTTCACTGTATAATCCCAGAATAAATGGTTTTCTGACTAAGACTCAGATCCAAGAAAGGACTCAGATGACTTGAGTGGAACGTGGTGCTATTGTGGGTACTACTCCCCTTGTGTGAGGGGAGATTGGCAAAAATCAGAACAGAATCTATAAGAACGTTGAGTGAGGAACCGCCTGAAGTCAACACTTCAGAGTCACATCCAGACAATACAAATCCCACTTATGTGTTCCTCATAATAGCTGGTAGGAATGCTGGGTGCTCCCCAACATGTGATCATCTGCAGCTAGCCAAGAGACAATGCAGAAGACAGGGAGCTTACACCCTGAAATTTGATATATAAGTAGCTATCTGCAACCTTCCCTTGGAAAATTAAGCAGGGATTATTTAAAAAGAAATATTACAGAGGTGAAGGAATCTCCCCTCTTCCCTTACACTGCTGTGCTTTCCTAAGAAAGGAGAGAGTAAAGGTCAGTTTTTGCCTCTATCAGGTGTGATGCTTTCACTGCTCATCTTCCAGGAGCTTGGCCTGAACTAGCCAGAGGTGTCCTCGGATAACATCCACTCTGCATCGCCCCTGGTGAGGCCCTCCCACCACATTGGCCTGGAGAGAAAGGGAGCGTTCAAGAGCAAGAGAGGTCTTCTCCCAGGACCTCCCCTTTATTTTATCTAATGATGGTCAGCTCAGAGTGCATCTGCTCTAGGGGTTTTGAAGTACAACTGTGAGACATATAATCCTAGATGCTAGATTGGTAGCAGCAAAAGTGGGCTCTGTCCCCAATGAGAGAGTTTGTGTGCCTTAGATTTTCTTTACCCCACATCCTTCCGTACCTCATCTGCCAAATGTGACTAGTAATCTCTTTTTCTGACCTCTCTGTCTTACTAAACTAAATAGTAGCTTCTTCCTTGCTTTAGTCTTGGCACATTTTTGTTGAGTTGGATAATGGGCATCTCCAAGGGAGTGATGTGTTATGAAAATAAATAAGAATGACGCACCTCCAAATGCAGCATACCAAGTCTAGCAAGGACTGGAGCCTACTTTCTGTGCTGGCTTTTCCCAGGCTGCCTTTATTTATGACTTCAGGCCCTTGACCTTAGCTGGCAGTGGAAGCTGTGGAGGAAACAGCTATGAATGTAATTCTGTGTATGCAAAGATGTTCTTCCAGGCAGAGATCCTGGAACACACTCATCAGGTACAGCATGAGCCATAAGACATTATTTATTCAAGGATGTTTACGGCATCTTCCACTACAAGCACACATGTGCCCAGAGAACTGAACCGTGGCTGCTTTTCTACATCACAGTCTCGTATCTGGGACATCCAAAATGAGCTTATTTTGGAACCATGAAATAAGTATAGGTCAAAACCCATGGCTGTGCCAATGCATTCCCTGCAGAGTGAGAGATGCACTGGTATGTCCTTGAGTTGAATTTGGCTTTTCAGGCATAAGATATGAAAAGAAACACTGTCGCTTTACAATGGCTAAGCACGGGTCCTTCTCAATGAGGTCTTCAGAGAGGTCACCTGTTTGGCTTGTCTTGAAAACCCTTACCAACTAAAGGCAATCTCTTCCACAACATTACACTGTGGGACCAGCCTCTAGTTCAGGAAACTGTTTATCAAATTTAGGCTAAATTTTGGTACTGTGTCTGGCAGACATCTTTCTTCTTCTCTCATCTCAATTAAATGTTGCTTGGATCCATCATGCATTTATTCTCTTCCATGATATTTGGCCTCTCAAAACAGCATAGGTGTCTTCAAGCTACATCCAAATCCCTCCCTTATGGCATATAGTCACCACCTGGGCTATCAGCCTTATAGTTCCCTGTCCCTGGCCAGATCGTGGAGTACATCACATGGAACCTGTGTCCAAGCAGTGAAATCCCATCCTCATTATTGAATCTATGAGAATTTCCTTTGTGCTAATCCTTTTTTTTTCTAGTAGGAGGCATGGTAGTCTATATTTAGAGTGAGAAGAGAAGCTGACAGGGGATTTTTCTTTCCCTTGTATTTTTTATGCAAGTAGTGTTTGGAGTAGATTACATTTAGAAGTATCATAATTGTCTGGAGTGCTTTTACCAAAGTGTGCCTAGTAAAAATGGCCTTCTGCTTTCTCCTTCACAGCATTTTCAAATATCTCAGTGCAGAGTGCATCTTTTGTTTTCAGGAAAACCAACCAAGGGATGGAATCTTAAGCAGGGATTTTTTTCTGTTTGTTTTATTGTTGCTGTTGTTGTTTGGTCGGTTTTTTAATTTATAAGCTGGTCTGTAGGGCTGGGGAAATGTTTTGACAGAGAGGAAAGAGATGATAATAGATAATGGAATAATCCATTTGTTGTGGCTGCTTTACCACTGAAATTTGTATACATGGGAGACCGCTAATAAAAATGGAGCCATTTACACATAATTTAGTTGATTGAGTTAGTTCTAACTCTTTCACAGCCACCTCAGAAGTGCATAGTTACTTAAGGTTATAATTTTGAGAAGGTTTTTAATTTAGATGGATGCCAGAGATGCAGGCTACTCTTATTAGGAGACATTCTGTGCTGTCCTTGTACTATGCTTTATCTAATTAGTGCATACTTAAACAGTACAGCTATTTAATAACCCCTCTGTGTCTTCCACGTAATGATTATAATTATGCCAGTGGCTGAACGCAGAACCGAAGCATCCAACAGGATGTCCTTGTGACACAGAATGGCATGAATTTTAATTGATTCCTTGCTCAGGTTTGGCCAGGAGATTCCAGGTGTAGGCTACCGGGCTGCCTGTGCAAACCACACCATGCTCAACCGCACATGGAAGCAAAGGTCTTCATGAGGTCCTTCCAAGGACTGATTTATCTCCCAATCCACAAACCACTCCAGTACTGGGAATATTCACCCTGACTGCAGAAAGCCTTGGACCAGGTTCATGGAGAATAAGAACTGTGAGCAAAGCTATCTTCTGCCTGAGTCAGCAGTGGCTAAAATCTAATGCTTGCTCCCCAAAATGAGTGTTTACTTTAAATTTTTTCCCTCTTATTAACTGTTCCCATGTCACCAACACACTGTACATACTTCTTGGCAGAGAGAGCTCTGCAGAGCATTACAGATAAGAGTAAAAGCTTAGAGTGCATGGGTTTCCATGTGCCTACAGGCGTTAAAAATTAGCCCACAGTCCCTCCGATTCATTACACACTTCTCTGCAAGCTACATTTCAGCAGCTCCTTCAGTAGCATTTGAGCCAAAGAAGGACAAGACATAAGTGTATTTAATAAAAGATTATTTATTATCAAGATCATTTTCCTATTAGGAAAATCCAGAAAATCAAGCTCACAGCCTTTAAAAGTAATGCTTGGCAAGTTGGTGTGAAAATTACACTTCTTCCAAGTCCACAGGTTCTTCATAAACTGATCTGCACATTCCTAATGCAAGGTATTGAAACATTTTCCAGTTAGGAATCACATCTTAATAGTAAAATGGTCCAGCAGGTCCCCTCCCTTCCCTCTCTGAGTTTTATGCTTCCTGGTGCCAGTGACAATACTTGGCCAGTTGAAAAGTCACATCAGGAAGAAGAGGGATCCAAAAGTGCTCAGAGGTTCTCAGTGCCATAGCTTTGGAGTCATTACTAAGGATAAGCCTTTATATTGAAAAAACAAAGCAGATGCACCCTTCCTCAGGGCTTTGCCCGTTACCAGAGGCAGCATCATCTCATCACTGATCTACTCAAGCTTAGTGTACAGGGCTAAGGCAAGGAGGCCACTGGCCAAATCCAAGTGCCTTCCATCATTTCTTATGCTGTTCCTGGAGCCAGACCTCACAGAGAGATCTCTGTTCAGCCTTCTGCCAGGTGGATGCTGGCCATGGCCAGGGAGCCGTAGTCTGCTCTTCCCTGCAGTAATGCGTTATTTACGCCCAATTACTCACCAAACAGTTTATGCTAACAAACTTCAGTTGGTCAGTTGTTTCTAAGTTGTCTCACTCCCATCACAGATCCCACTGTGGTCAGAGGAGACGCAGCTATTTTACACCAGCGGAGGACCTACCCTAAAAATGCTGACATCCCTGCTTTGCCATGAAGATCTTTTTATTTCCTCCTTTTGAAAAGGAGATTAGCAAAAAGCAAGTAACATGCAGAATTATTCATGCTGAACTTCTTCAAAGCTCTTAGATATTCAGCACATTCACAAACAGTTGTTAGCTCTTGGAATATTTTTGCACAAAGAGTAATCTGATGACGAATCCTTCAGTTTACCCTCCTGCAAAACAGGACTCTGTGAGTGACTTCCTTTGGCATCAAGACCCTTTCAGCCAAAATGTCTATATGTTCTTCATTGGCAACCCTTTACTCATTACAGCTTGGGTTGTCTAATTTCATTAACTTGCTTCTAAGAAGGAGGACATTGGCACAGCAATTTTAATTTCTTTGGAATGATAAAATACAGCTCTAGGTAGATTTCTAGTAGATGTTGATGAGCTGGAAGAAAGTCATACCTGCTGGAAGATGTACTGAGCTAAATGTATTGTAGTGTGGTTAATTTTGACAAAAATAAGACCTTTTTCTGCCTTATACAAACGTAGAGCTGTTTGAGATGAGGCTTCTCTACAGCTAACAGAGAGACACAGCCTATCGCTCCATGGTTTCTGTCCTTCTGTGGCTACAGCCATCCCCTGGGGTCGGGACAGTGGGGTAAATTTCTGTGCTGAGCACATGAAGAGCATCAGAAAGCTATATTCTGGATTGATCACAGCTATTACTATCTGAAATACCTAACTGACAAGTGCCGTCTGCCCTAGGCTCCTCATATATCCCGAGGAGAGAGACAGGAACACCAAGGAGGGGAACAGGAGTTAAGCTGAATGTCAGAAGTGCTTCTTTTTTTAATATATTTCTGCTCATCTTGAGATTGAGGTCTGGTGTGGAACTCTGATGTAGGTCCTTGGCATCTTTCAAACCCACAACACTGTCACTACTTATAAACCGTGACTACCTTGAGAGTCAGACATAGCACACCACCCAACGAAGATGGCTTTTATTCTAGGAATGACAACAATGTTGAGGGAATAATAAAAGGAAAATTTGATAGAATGCTCTATCCCAGCGAACAGAGAAATTGTGTTTCATTGGTTAGCATGTCGCCCATAAGCGGATCTGACAGCTTAATTTTCTAACATGGTACATAGGAAACTTGAAATGAGCTTTTCAGTGAAGTGCAGGACACAGAGTGTACCTCCCCAGCGTGTTTCATGAAGGCTTTCAGCTATAGCTCTCCTCCCACTGTTCTCCAACTTCCTTATTCTGTCTCTTTCTTTCCACGAGATGTGTTTCCAGATATAACTGCTGAAAAGAGTGTTTCTGTCTATGTCTATTGGCTTGACAATGGCATAGTGTGGGCAGGGATTCCCTTAGATGCTTCTTTTACAACAAAAAGCTTCAGGACATGAATTCTGGGGTTTGGTATTGCACACTTATGACTGTTTCTAGCTGGGAGAAATGATGCAAAAATGCTTCAGCATGCATGCAAATAAGACACTGTAGTGGAGTTATCTTAGCATTAAAAATCCAGCTAATTTTCATATCCAGGATGTACAACTAGTCAGCATTGATATCCTTGTTCCTGTAATGTAAGGAATAAATGGGACACCTCCTCTTGGCCCTGGGAGAGAGGCCTGAGGATCACATCATCTAGCGTAGGGCACATATGGTTCAAGGTAGACACCCAACTGTTCTACAGTGTTTCAGGACAGCAAAGTCTTGCATAGTTCCTAGAGGAACAAAACCTAGAGACCTGGACATGTTTAACAAAGCACTTAACTTACACTGATTTACAGCAGTTGACATTGGAGCATTTAAAATTTTAACTACTACGATAATGGCATGAACCCTACATCCCAACTGCAGGTCCCAGTAAGTAAGCTGTGACAGCAGACAGTGCTGCAGCAAAATGTAGCTGCTCTGATCCAGGGCATTCAAGGAAAAAAAGAAAAAGGAAGTCCAAGTAGATGTATCCAGACTTAGCAGACTAAGGGCAGGCGTTGACACAAAGGTTTTCCAAGGTGCTTGAGAGATATTAAAGAAAGCCTTTTGCATAAGGCAGCTGCTCGGAAAGCAATTCTGAAAGTGGGTGTCATATTTTTCTACATAAACCATGTGCGTGCAAGCATTTGCCAGTCAAATGGTTGCTGATGTACTTAAGTTTCTAGCCTAAGGCACCCATGAGCTGCAAGTATGGACCTTATTTTCTGTGTGCAAGAGGGGGGTCCGAGGCAATATGAAAAATACTACAGCTCACTCCCTTTTTGCTTTGACATGCTTTTGGTGACCAGCATGTGATAAAGCCCAGGACTTTGGGAGAAAGATGTGAGTGGGAGAACGGAGAAAGAGAAGAGTGTTTTTCCCCAATGTGTTACTTGCTGACTAAGGTCAGATTTAGGCCAGTGAAGACTTTGATCTTAGTCCCTGCGCAGCTGAGGAACAAGCATCTCCACCATGAGAGAAGCTGCGGTGATCTCTGTTAAAAATAAAAATAGAAAAATCAGCATCCAGTGCTGGGAAACCCACAACACGACCGTGGGAGATCCATTCCCACAGGCAGCATCCCTCCCAGTCAGAAACGAGTGCCATGTTCCCAGTGTGATGCTGTCTGCCTGCCGTACCCAGCCCCTGGATCTGCTCTCTCAGCCCTCCCCTGCCCGGAACCTTTCCCCCCCACAGACAGTGGTGGGTTGTGGTGGTGCCAGCTCCTGACACAGCCGCCGTGTTCCTCAGTTCCTTGGGCCTCCTGCGAAGCTTAGAAAGTTGTTACTGCAAAGTGCTGCAGGAGTGAAAAAGTGTTATCACTCTGTATTGGAGGCCTGAGAAAATTATAGCTGAGTTTTTGGCGTTTTTTTTAAAGCCGGTCGCTCTACCTCACTGCCCAGAGTAATTTAACTTTGCAAACTATGAAGGGAGAATGCTAAAGTGGTTTTGACTGGGAGTTAATGCGGTAATTCCTCCAAAGTACCCAAAAGTGTCAATCACTGGCTGCAGCTTTCAGCTTCTAATAAATTGTCCAGGGACCCAATTTGGGTGTTACTTCAAATGTGAGATGACAAGGAAAACAACCAAGGAGCTTATTGCAGAAAATGCAGGTTTTAATCTACATTATCTACATTGTGCAACTGTGCAATCTACGTTGCACAAACTTGAATGTAAGAAGTTCCATCTAAACATGAGGAGGAACTTCTTTCCTGTGAGGGTGGCAGAGCACTGGAACAGGCTGCCCAGGGAGGTGGTGGAGTCTCCTTCTCTGGGGACATTCAAAACCCACGTGGACACATTCCTGCGCAACCTGCTCTAGGTGGACCTGCTTTGGCAGGGGAGCTGGTCTAGATGGTCTCCAGAGGTCCCTTCCAACCCCATATCATCCTGTGATTCTGTAATTATCAGCTTCCCCATCTGCAGAATTGGGGGTGTGCCCAGCAGCTGCTCAGGAAGGGAGCTGGTCTGGGGAAGGCTGACCTCTGCTTTCCCAGCCTTGGTGACCCACGCAGGTAAGCCTTGCAGCATGAGGAGCAGAGCCAACCATCTCAGTGAACAATTCATCTGGAAATCTTAATTCTCATTTGCCCAAGCTTCTCGTTATCTCCATGACTTTATGAGTCAGTGCTGGAGTAGGCAGAAAACAAAGCTACTTCAAACAGCCCTGATTGCGTTAAGGTCCTTTAGAAGGAAGGGGAAATCCTCCAGGGACGTCTTCGTTGGTGCTCAGCACTTAAAGGACAGTAAAATTTAGCAAAGAAAAAAAAAAGGGGGGGGGTGGGAGGAGGGAAAAGGATAAAGCAAAAGTGAGAGGGTAGCCTGGCCCTGCCACTTTTCATTTTGGTTATTCCCATCCCCTCCAGCATCACGGTTTGTAGACCACTACGCAACGCTAGAAGTACTTACAAACATCTTTGCACGGAAGTGAGTGAAGCAAGAATCAGGGCTTCACTTTGTGCATCGAGTCAGCCTAGTGAGCTCTCTGGCTTTATTTCTGAAGGCTTGTGATCCCTCTAGTCCAAGAGGCACTGAGATGAAGCCAGGCTGGGAAGTCCTTCTGTGTAAATTATAATTTCAGGTACAGGATGGCTCTTCTGTACGTGGGAGAAATGGCTGTAATGCAGCATGCATGGAGGTGCATGTGTGTTTATAGCTCATAATTGTTGGTTTTTTGACAGATGCTTGTTGCTCTTTAAGCAGACTGTGATTCCAAACGTCATCGCGGCTTTCATGTAGCATGAGTGCTGCAAAGTTAAAAACATTGTTCTTCCAGATGCAGTGATTAACATAAAAATGAATTGTACAGCTAAAGAAAAAGCTACACCTTGCTCACACAAACGTGCTGTGCATGTGAACCACTGGTGTTTAGTTAGAATTATGTTACACAGATCTCGCTTATAACCACTTCTTTTGCCCACAGCAGCATGAAGAGGTAAAGCTTTGTATTTTCTTGCTGATATCTATCCCAAGGGGATGCCATTTCTTACAGAAATCCTTCCCAGTAGAGTTTAGCTCCTGCAAACACGTGTCTCACCTTTACGTTAGAGTGACAGTAAGCACCTTAGCTCTGTTTTGTGCCGTTGCTGCTGCTTCCGAGTCCCATCCTGCCCGCGAGCATCAGGGCACGTTAAGAGGCGCGGTGGGAACTCGGTACCGAGTAGGATCAGACTGAGATGCATCAGTATTAAGGTCAGACTTACAATGCATTAATATCGCTCAACAGAAATATTAGCTGTCAAGAAGCTTAGAATTGTTCTTTTTATGGCTTAGGGAACAGTACTATAGCAAGAATGACGGGAATATAAATTTAGAGGGTGTTTACAAGGTGGGAAAACAAGAGTCAACATAAATGGGCTATTATCTCTATTTGGTATTGCCCGATTCTCAGTGAAATGAACGTGGAGAATTTGTGCTGAGTAGGCTTTTTCAAGGTTAGCAGAGACAAGGAGTTGTTCCCAGGGGAGGATGAAGAGCAGACTGTGATGGAGATGAACCACAATATGAGATGTCAGGTTTTGCACCCCGCAGCAGTGTTTTCAAAAGCAAATGATGGAAGATGACTACCGCATTGATGAAGCTGTTTGCCTCATCATGATCTATGAAATAGTGTCTTTCTCCCCTACCCCAAACCCCCCGCAGATCTTCAGGGGTTAGTGGGGTCAGCTCCTTCTGTCAAAAAATGCTGTGGCTTGCCAAAAAGAGGTTGAGACAATACAGAGAGTAGAATGAAATTTCTTCAGACTATTTGACAAAAAAAAAAAAAGCTTCCAAAATAGCTCCAAATAATATAAAAACTGTAAATTCATTATGGACGCTGCTTTTAGAGCTGTAACACCACCAGAAAAATGCTTGTCAAGAAATCCAGAGATGAAACTGTGAGAGGCAAAGATGCGAAGACAGCCACTATTTCTTAATAAACGTATTTATGAAAAAATATTTTTATTTTAGGCACCGTTAAGTCCATTGGTGACATCAGCCCTTAAAGTATGTCACATAAAGGTCTGGTCAGGTCAAAGCAAGCATACTGGGCTGGCCTCAAAAGGGAACATTTTCAAAAATTTTGGGCTGATTGGAAAATATAATGGCCTCAATTTAAATAAAGATGGTGATTCCAAATATTCTAATATCTTTCGTGGAATGGAACACCATGAAGTTATTAAAATATCTATTTGGCAGGTGCAGCAGTGAGCTGAAAAAATAAATATTGTGTATAAAGAAAACGTGAAGTAATATTTGGCTTCAAGGGCCGTGTCAGGTGTGCATACAGGTTGTGTTAAATTGCAGTCAGAGATCAGCTTCTAGTTCAAACATGGTTCATTTAATTGGAAACATTCTCCAATTATTTACCACAATTCAAAATGAAATGGCAAAACGCTTTAGCACATTTACCAGTTTTTCTCTTTTTTTGAAGATAAACCTACTCATTCAACTCTACCCAAAATTGCAAATAGTTTTGGTTATTTTTCAGAGATGTTTAATCAATATGTGTTATTATTTTACTTATAGGATGGATTTTTACAAAAAGGTCATAAGTTGAGTGCTTCTGGAATATAAAACATCTTGGAAATCTTCTAGAAAATGTTTCCTACAGAAGACTTCAAAATGATTCTGTGGGAATAGGAAAATCTTGTTAAATGTGGTCCCACCATCGAATTAATGTAAAAAGGGAAATAGTCTTTGAAAGCATAAATGATAAGGCAAAATTCTATGACCTGGTGTGTACAGGTTGGAATAAATAATGAAAATTGTCAAATTGTAGCCTTAATAATCTATGAAAAATATCCTTAAGGTATTCAAGGAATGCAGCCATTCTTCCTCTCTCGAAAGCAATTTTACCACGTTGGGTTTTTTTCCCCTCTTTCTCGTGATGAAATGCTCCACATCCCCAATACATCATGATATTGCTATTGTCTCCAATTTAATCCACCCGTAATCATATTATCCTTCCCCTCTATATTGATCTGGATGAAGCAGTGGCTCCAGCAGCTCCCTTTGGTGCTTTTAGGCCTCACCAAAGGGCAATATCTTCAACCACTGGCATAAAGTCTGGTGTAATTAAGGACCTGTTGTATGAGTCAGCATGCTGGAGACCACATTACATATGCTTAATTGGATAGTGTGCTCAGCATGCACCCACGCCGAATGGTTAGTCTCTATACAGAATGGGTCTGTAAAGGTTTGGGCTGCTACTAAAACAAAGCTCTGCGACTGAAGAATTAATTTGCTTTTCTCAGAGTCTCTGGTGGTGCCTAGCACTGCAGCAAATACTCATCTCGAATGATTCTGCAACGTGCAAAGTAATCCCCAAGTGAAAGCAATCAGTAACAGGAGTTATGGGGCTTGGCCACATTGCAGGCTTTTGGCTACAACTAGACTTTGTGTACATGTTAACGTAGAGTGAGCTTGCAAAACCCTTCCACCACCTGGTAGTGGCTCAGATAGGTGCCAGATTTAGAAAAATACTACCCATCCTGCTACACAGAAACTCAGCGTTGAAAGTACATGTTTGCCGCACACTGATCACATTTATCTATGTATTCATCTGCTTTGAGATCCCAGTTCTGTGCATCTTTGACTTTGCTTAAAATAACAGAACAAAGCAATATCAGAGAGACAAAAACTTCAACGGTCACGCCTTCTTTTGACTTGATGAAGTTTGGCCCCAAAACATTCAATACCAAGATCTCCAGACTTGGACATTTCTTCTAAGATGAGAGCTGAGTGGGAACCACATCCCCTCCCCAGTCCCTCCTGTGAGCTATTATGCGACTCCTGACCAGGTATGGTATGGTCTAGCCAGGTGAATGAACATCTCCTGGAAGGTCCTTGGTACTGTCATCTCTTTTTTGACTTTTTGAGACTAGGTTGTTCCTCTTTGGCTTTTTCATCTACCTGAAGTTCCTCTGACCCACTGTTTTGGGATAATATGTCACATAACTGCTGCAGTCAGGACAGTTGCAGGGTATGCAGGACATGAGCGTGATCAATATTTGTGGAATTACTGGCTGTATATTTTTCAAAAGAATCACCCCCTAGTGGTTTCTCTGCTTGAAGACAGGATGGGATCTGAGGTGTCCCAGTGCTCTTCATGGAGTATACAGGGACACGTGCAGTTTGAATTTTAGGATGTATTACATTCAGCACAACTGCTGGTTAGAAATGCTGTATTTCTTTAAAAATTAGCAACTTCTTATTTGAGTGTGGTAAATAAATATATTTTTATGTATCAGAAAAAAACCAACAAGTTGGCTATGATTTAATATAGCTCTTTATTTATAATAAAATCTTTCTGATTAGAAGCTCTGCATAGCAAACATCTCTTTCTGTGCTCAAGGAGGTGAGGTTCTAGGTATCTTCTAGCCTTCAGCAGGGTGCCATCCCTGCTCCCTTCAGACTGGACTCTGGTTCCCAGCCTATCATCCCCTGGTTGAGGTCTGGCTGTCACAGTCACAGTTCAGCATGCAACTGCTCATGCCCCTAGCTGCCCACAGCCCTCACCCGGATCCCCGTCTTTTGACCACACTGACCTCCATAGTTGTATTCTAGAGATTAAAAACAGAGGAAAAGAGAGCCCAGCTCCATCTTCCTAAAGGAACAAACTACTTTGGCAGCTCCCCTTCGCCATCACAGCCCCGCGCCAGGCTCCCCACTTGGATAAGTTAAATGATCCATAGCAGTACCTATGCCAGGGGTATCCATAGGGACGATCACATGAGCAAAAGCCATCCGGGACAGCTGGATAAACCACTCTTTGATCTAAAATCTTCTCTGCAAAGCCAGTAAACCTATCAGAAATGAGATCATCAAGGGCGAAGCATCTTCCTATCTCTCTGTCTCTCACTTGCCGCACAAAAACTTGCCTGGAACAACTGTTGCCTAAAAGGAGATCCTTCTCCTTCTAAGGTGTTTTTGGGGGAAAGGGGAAGGAGGGAGGGGGAAGCTTAATCGTCTTCCCAGCAAGCTTCACTAGATGGCAGTAAACAGAGGCAAATGAGTCAGAAACCCCATTTTAGGAGGACTCGGTAAACCTCAGTGACCAGCTGCTTACTCCAGCATTTCACCCCAAAACAAGAGGCTGTTCCTGTGAAGCAGCAGCTCCCTAAAAGACATCAGGACTTATTTACAGTTAATGTCTCTTCAGCCTCTGTGAAGGCTGCATTTGTCAGGGGACTAAGTCTGAGCTAGAAAACTCCTGCCTTCCCCGGCTCTTCTGCAGGGATACAGAAGTTTGCCTCCCAGCTTTTCCCTCTGCAGGGTCCGTTTGTCAGGTCATTGCTCCTCTGTTTCATTTTCCTTTGGGTGTCCTGCTTTGCTGTAACCCCAAAACAACCTCAAAGCGTCTCCAAAGTACAGTTTGCCCAGTCCCCTGGAAGACCCCCCACCCCAGGGCATGAGCCCCCGTAGCAGCTTTTTCAGGGCCAGCAGAGTAGTTTGGTTTTCCCGTTGCACATCAGGTGCTCAGCATCTGCCGTTTGGTTTGGGTGGGAAGTCTTCAGCTGTGTAATGGCTGTAACCCTTTGATTTGAAGGTAGGCACCTGGCTTGCCCTTCTCCTCTCCTTCCTTGGTAGCAGGATGGCTGGTGGCAGTGCTCTGCTCCACACAGTATGTGCTGTCCCATCTGGGGGCTGCAGTAGTGGCTCAGACGGTGTGTGGAGATATCTGAGATCAATCCAACCACTCGCTGCGTTGGCCTAAGAAGGTGCTAATTGTTGTCAGGAGACTTTTCCCTGCTGGTTCCCCGGGGACATCCTTAAAGCAGGCAAAGGAGAGCCGGGCACTGTGGAATGTGCTGTCAGAAATGACAGATTGTTCAAAATAGGATTAATCTAAATAGGTTTGTTTTAACAAAACTCTTCACAGGAGACTTCCCAGGCCAGCTGTGGGAAGGTGTGTGCCAGGACAACTGGTTCCTGAGTGACACCATCCTCAAGCCCCCATCCCAGGCAGGACTTGGAGTGATGGCCCAGGGACACCTCTCCAGGTTCCTGGGGGAAGGGCCAGAGGTCCCTCAAGTTTTGTTTCCTGCACAAGCGCAACAAATTTAAAATCTCATCTTTCTACTCAGAAGAGAATTTTTGGGGGGATTTTTTTTTCTGGCCAGCTCTCATACCACAGCCCACAAAGGAGCAAACCAACCAACTCCTCTGTGCCATGAAAACACAAAGCACCCAGCTCCATGGCAGACCCAAGAAACACAGCAGGGTGTCCCTGGTGTAAACACAAAGCTTGAACACAATTTCTCATTTTAGCATGGAGATGAAAACTCCAGAGAAATGTTTGCAGTGAGCTAAGACTATGTCAACACAGAGCTCCCTGTAGCAGTGGACAAGAAGAACTTCTGAGCTATAGAGAACCATCTTCTGTCATTTATATCTACTTTAAATATGACCTAACACAGATTCAGAGGACCAAGGTCTGGAACACAAAAGTGGTCTGGTTTGTCCCCAACATTTCCAAATTAAAGACAAGAGTGTGTTTCAGTCTCTCTCTTGCTGGACCTGTCACTCTTTTTTTGTTGCCAAGTGAAGGTTCATCTTCTATAGGACTGGAGAGGGTGTCTGCACCTAGAAAGTCTGGGAGTCTGGTGGTGGGACCATTCCTCTTGGGCACCAGCTGCAGCATCCCCCAGAGAAGGCCTGAAAGCCCAATCTCCCAACCTCACAGCCTGTGTCTCTAAGAGATAGCAGGTGGTTAAACTCAGGAGATGGGTTGGTTCAGATGGAGGGTGCTACCTGTGAAGGTCTCTTCAGGGGCCTCCCTCTCTCTGTTGGCTTTTGGGTGAACTTAAACTCTTAGTTTAGGAGGTCTGGGTGACCTGTTTAGGGCTAATCACGTCACATTTAGGTGATATAATGCCTGAGTGAGACAGAATGGACCCAAAGCCCAAGGCTATATATCTCATATCAATCTTGCTTACAAACAGAAACAGCCTTGCAAGGCCCAATTCTCCCTGGTTTCATTATAGCCCTCAGAAGTTATTTTGAATTGAAAGTCCTTTCTAAAGCGTGGTTTAAAATGAAATATTTGCTGCTTGGAAAGATTTACAAGTTAGGTAACACTATGGAGAGATTTTCTCACCTTTCGATATCCTTCCTTTCCTGTGGGACATTGAAGTGTCATACAGATGAACAACACAATGCCATTTGCAGTCGCGTAAAATCAACCATAGTTTAATGGTCGTAACAGCCCCCAAATGCATCTTGGCTGTCCCTGGGGGTTGGCTGTGCAAGATGCATACAGCCTCGCTGACATCAAGGATGACACTGCCACGACTTTCCAGGGCAAGTGCTGGGAATGGGAAATTACTCCCTTTTGTTCCTTACGACCACTTAGAATGAAGTGTCTATAATGAAATAAATATAGTAAACCCGGTTATCCCTTATACGTACTTGCTGTGAAACCATGAGATGTTGTCCTAGGAAGCCTCAGCAATCTTTCAATCTCATTGCTATTAAGCCTCTTAAAATTACTACAGCCAAGCAATGCCACTGGTTGGATTTGTTTAAAGTGAGAGATAAAAATGAACTTTCAGGGATAACACTGAAGTTGATAATATCAGACTCTCCAGTCCTGGGCTGGAACAGCCATCTTCTGTTCATAACCCAGCAGGGACTCCAAATCTGCATCAGTTACTTTGAACGTGAAGCTTTTGAAAGCACCAGCTGTGCTGTGTTAATTTGCTACTGCAGAACTTAGCAAGACCAGAGCACTGAATCACCTGCAACGCCCGTGTTATTGATGTGGCTGATCAGGAGCTCTCAAGGCTGGTTTGAGGTGATGCAACCTACACTAAGAAGATTAAATATGTTAAAGTGAGGTTACTGCAAGCGGTGGACTGTTGCGTCTTCTGCAAGACTCTGCTGCTAATTATGGCAAAGCCACTGGCCTCTGCTGCAAGAACTGTTCCAGCCTTTGATTGCACTGGTTTAGGAGGCAAAGAGACATGTGGTACATTTCAATATCCCAGTTAAAAAGGAGTCCATGGAAAACTAGCAGAAAACTGAGAATACCACCCAGAAAAGGACGGCATCAGCATTTTCCTTCCATTCATAGGTGCCACCCTTACAAACAACTGTCTTATAAAAGCTTTTATGTTGCCACGTAGGAAGATGGAAACACAGCCTGCTACTTGTTAATGAGATTACAGGCTCTAATGCCATCCAGAGAGACCAAAAATCCCCGATCAGTAGAAGACTTAGAAAACAGAGGGAGGATGATTAAAAGTGAGGTCTTACACAGCGCTGTCACGGCAGGGGCTATTCCCCAGCAGGGACAACCTACTGCACACTCTGGGGAATACCTGCAAACTCCCCCATCCCACTGTGGTGTGCTGCTGAATTACTGATAAATGCTCTTGAGAGTATATTAACGCCACTGGTTTTGTGGGATGGCAACATTCAACAGAGGAGCATATGGCCCACGGCACCAAGCTGGATTTTAGGTAGAGCAAGTCTAGACTGTGAGTAAATCAAAACCAGAAGACCCTGCTCTCAGATCCCTCTCAAAAAACCCAAGAAAAGTTCTCTTAAAAACCCCTGAAGAAGCAAGTTTATGACAAAACCAGTAGAGGCTCCCCAGAGTCCTCTGGGTACCCTTCAGCATCCCATGTGCCATGTGCTTTAGGCCATAGCTGCTTTAGGGCAGCATGTTCCTATGTGTTTGACAGCCCAGATCCAAGCCTTTCGATGACACAGAACAAATAATGATAGATTTCCCACATAATTAATGTTGGTAATCGCACTGTTCAGTGAAAGAAGGATATCAATCTTGATTTGGCAGTGGGATTCACTGCAACGTGATGGTTGAGGCTCTTATTTAACCCTGCTATGATTCTAAAGGAGCGTGTTGGAGCATCTCTCTAGCCCTCAGCAACTGACACTGGAAAATTGCTTCTCCTGTGCCTGATCTGCAGATCAGTCCAATCTCTTTCAACACACACCCACCCTGAGCATCACTGCAGACAGGTCTATTTGTGCTGGTGCTTTCAGTGTTTGCAAAGGGAGCATCTTCAGGATCCATGTTGGTTTAGCTGTATTTATTTCACACATATAAGTATTCAAACCAGATGTGGTTCAATGTAAAATTATGATTTCTACAATACTATGAACCCAAGGAGTTTTAGCAGTTGGCTTAAAGTACTGTGACATCTACACATTTCTATATGTGGGAGGAGGAAGATACTGTTGGTATATATTATATTGACAGTCTCTGACAGCATAAGCAAGAAGGCAGTGCACAGTGTTCTTAAAAGAACAGCCTATGGTGAATTGAATGGCTTACGGCAGCTATGATGATGGGAAATTGAAGGAGCAGCTTCGTCTCTCAGGTCAGACTTCCTGGAATGAGACCTGAGACTCAGTCCTTCCAGCTTTAAGTGATGGGAAGCTGCAAAAGTAGAGTTGGGTCTCCACTTGGATTGGATCTAGAATAGTGTAAGTCAGGGGTTTTGGTAAGTTAGTCCTGCTTTTTACTGCTGTAAATGAGAGATCAGCCAGGTCTTTTGTATCTGTAGTGAGTACACTGGTCAAAAACTCATCATTGTTTGAATTCAGAGGAGCAGACAGCTGTCCCATGAAAAAAGAAGAACTAGGGTTTGAAAGACTTATTCCTGTTTGTGTCTCTGACCTCCTCAGTTATCCTGGGCAAAGCTCTCCCCATCTCTCAGCTTCAGTTACTCAACGATAAAACAGGGGGAACCATCCTACTCCTCCAAAGGAGGATGACTCTGTTACTCGGACTGTACATCCCCAACCTGTTGGATCCATTGACAACACAACATGAAAGATTTCCACCCAACAAGGAGAAGCGGATGGACTAGTGATATTTAATATTCCAATAGCATCAGAAGAAAGGGTACTTCCAGCACTGAAGCCCCTGGGTCTTGTTCTTGGGATCACTTCTCTTCCAGTTCCCATAGCCAATGTCAGGAGAGGACATTTGCAGCTGAATTAGTGCAGACTAGAACTCAGCTACAAACAAACAAGGCTGAGCTCTGTTTCCAAAGTGCCAGGTAAAACTTGTCCTGAGCATAATTGTGCTCGATCTTCTCTCCATAACATGTTCCTCTTTCTCTTAGTACCACTTTATTTTGCCAAAGTCAATATTTCAGGTGTTGTTTGCTTTTAATTTGACGTTTATTCCCAGCGTTCAGATTTTATTAATTCAACCTCTTTTTATTACTATTTGTCAGCATTAATTCAGGAGTGTATATCATTTGTAGGTGGAGTAGTATGACTACTAAAAGGCTCCCTGACATAATTTGCTGCCCTGTTAACAGTAGCAATAATTTGAGCAATTAGCGAGGCCCTGACATGGGCTTTAGCTTCTCTGTCACATAGGAATACCTCCGCGGTGCAGCTGCCATGCTATTTATACTCCCCCGTCAAGTCCCAGACTGAAATAGTGCCCCAGGAGAGCAGCCTGTAATCAGTCCCTTTGCAATGACTGGATGAGCACTAAATAAGTCCTGGCCTTGATTATATTAACGAAGCTGCGTGGGGAATGCCCATCCGGAAATCCCCGGGCGCTGGCTGATTGAGTAGTCTGTGTGCTCACAGCATCCCTTCCCCCTTCCCCTGCCCCAAGGAAATCCGACAGTCCCTTTGCCAATGACCATGGCCTGATAACAAAAGGGTCACTGCAGTTCTTGGGGACTGAACCTCCTGGGAGCCTCCACTAGGAGATGCTGAAGCAACCTCTCAACTGTTCATCTTGGTGTTCTCTGGTGGGTCGTGGCAGCAGTGGCTTTGTCCCTGAGGTTAAACGTAGCACTGTCACCCCTTGTATAAAGTGCTGGGTGGTAACATCAATGGAAGACTCTGACACCAGTAAGTACTGGACAAGCTCCTGTAGACTGGCAGGGCATCACTGATACAACCAAGTGGCGCATCAGTGGTACAGCCAAGTGGCACATCACTGTCTCAGAGGATGTCTCCAAGGGACAGAGTCCTGTGTTTTACCATCTCATACTTTTGATGGGAAATTGAAGCAGGGATGTCTCACACACACAAAAATTAAAGCTCGTGATGGAGCTGGAATTGCCTCAGACCCTGAAGGTCCCTTTGCACCCTGAGACCACCCCTTTCCCTAGCAATGGAGGATTTGAGTCTGAATCAGAAGAGTCATGAAGAGCAATCCAAGTCCTTGACTGGCCAGTCAGGCGAGATTCAGCCCACGGGTCTTTTTGGTGCACTGCGACACAAAAAGAGATGTTTTATCTCTAGGAAAGAAAAGCTTCATTAAACATCCTGGAAAATTTCACATGGAAAAAGCCCCTGTGCAACGTCAGAGCTTAAAGCCACCACGCTAAAGCTCTATTTTTGGATCTCATTAAAATAGATACAATCTGCGCATAAAATAAATTACTTGCCTTATAATTTTCTGTTCAGTTGGAGATTTACCAGTAAAAGCAGTAATTAACAACTTGTTCTGCTTTTTACTATCGAGACCCTGATTCAGCACAGGGTTTTGATGAGGTTTATGCTTGGCTGATCTTCCTTCACATGGCAGAGGGCAGGTCGTGAGCATCTTCCTAGTCCAGTGGGGTGCTTCCCTCTCCCTCTGCTCTGCATGCTTTGAGGGCTTCACACTAGGCAGTGGCCCATGAGGTCAATCACCCACGCGTCAGCCTTTCCTCCACACATCGAGACCCACAGAGGAGGATGTGAAGCCACCTTCTTGCCTCAGCAGTGGCTGGGATGCAGAGGACACACCGTGGCAATATTTGCAGGTCACAGAATCAAAGAATCATTTCAGTTGGAAGGGACCTCTAAGACAATCAAGTCGAACCGTTAACCTAGCACTGCCAAATTACCACTAAATCACATCCCTCAGCACCCACCTACATGTCTTTTAAATACCTCCAGGGATGGTGACTCCACCACTTCCCTGGGAAGCCTGTTCCAGTGCTTGACAACCTTTCCAGTGATGAAATTTACCCAATAGATTATTTAGATTTATCCAATCTATACCTCCCCTGGCACAACTTGAGGCCATTTCCTCTTGTCCTATCGCCTGTTACTTGGGAGAAGAGACTGAGTCCCTCTCGCTACAACCGCCTTTCAGGAAGCTGTAGAGAGTAATAAGGTCTCCCCTGAGCCTCCTCTTCTCCAGGCGGAACAACTCCAGTTCCCTCAACTCGTCCTCATAAGACTTGTTCTCAGGCCACCATCCCTGAAGGATGGGGTTTTATGGAAGGAGGTTGTAGAAAGGTGGGTGTCAGTCTCTTCTCCCAAGTCACAGGTGACAGGACTAGAGGAAATGGCCTCAAGTTGTGCCAGGGGAAGTTCAGGTTGGATATTAGGAAAAATTTTTACACTGAAGGGGTTATCAAGTATTGGAATGGGCTGCCCAGGGAATTGGTTGAGGCACCGTCCCTGGAGGTGTTCAAAAGATGGGTTGACATGGTGCTGGGGGACATGGTTTAGTGGTGGGGTTTTTTTGTCAGAGTTGGGTTGATGGTTGGACTAGATGATCTTGAAGGTCCCTTCCAACCTAGATGATTCTATGATTCTATGGAGATGCCTAAGATCCATGCTTGTTAGCAGTTTGGGCCTGAGGCACATTTGAGCTGTAGATATCTAACATACCATGTTGATTAACTATAGATTATGTGTTCAGGAAAGATCATTATGATCAGCTCATCTGCCCTGCAACAGGGCACGGACCCGCAGTCTCACTCCTGCATCACCAGCGTAAGGAAAGATCCACTCCTGCAAATCTCTCCCGCAGGAGGGGTGCTCAGACCAGGCTCAGGTTCCCTCCTAGACTTACCTTTTTTTTTCACTAAAGCTCATCAGCAGGATTCCAGTATGAGCTTAAAGCTAAGCCGGGTCAGATCTGATGAACTCACAGATCGAAAATAGTTTAAAAGTCTGTATTTCACAGGAACAGACCTCAAGACTGACAGGTTGAAAGACCACATAAAATAAGGACAGAGTAAACAAAAGAGTGCAGTCTGCTGTTGCTTTAGCAAGCAACTGGCATCTGCAACTATAGGAACAATTTCATTCTTTTCCTGTGAGTTACTGCAGGATGTGATCAAACAGGAATAAGTATCTGAAATTAAAGGCCAAAAAAATAGTGTAATTGAATTGCTGATTTCTCTGTAAGGCTCCCTGAGATAAAAGAGTTGTCCCCAGGGAAAAGAGAGACTGGGGGAAAGCATGAAAGGCATGGCTGATGTCTTTTCTGTTTTGCATATAATCCCCTGAAAACTGGAATGTCCAAATGCTTGCGACGACGCAAGCGGGACTAATACTCTGGGATCACATGAGCAATTATCTGATTCACAGGTGAAGATGGTAATAAAGTGGCTGAAAAGCCAACTGCCAGTGAGAGGGCAAGAAGCAGCAGGCTCCCTTGGTTACGGGTCATGCCACAAACACCTCTTGAGATCAAGCAGTAAAAATAATTAGGGTTGGGAAGGCAAGGAGTGAGGTTCCCAGATGGTGTGGGTGACAGATAAGGAGTCGTCCTTTTTATCTGCTGCCAGGCCATCCGCTCATCCAGTTTTGTGGCTGACTCAGATCTCCGTTGACACGCGGGGCTCCGTGCCGCTGGAGCTGTCAGGGCAGCGCTGCTTCCAGCCTGGATTAAAGGTTAGGCAAGCTGTGTCTTGCTTTGAGGTCTGGTTATTTGCTTTTGTGTTTATACAACAGAAAAGAGAGAAACTCTTGCCAGGGCGAAGATGAGTTGACACCCTTTTTCTAGAGGACAGGCAGCTGGGAACTTGAGGGTGGATGACTCGGCTGCATCACATGACTCCCATACAGAATCGCCTAGGTTGGAAGAGACCTTTAAGATCATCTAGTCCAACCATAAAAAAAAAAACCAAAACAAAAAACACAAACAAAAACAACCAAACAAAACACACCAACACTAAACCATATTCCCGAACACCATGTGTTTGCCTTTTGAATATCTCCAGGGATGGTGCCTCAACCACTTCCCTGGGCAGCCCATTTCAATGCCTGATAACCCTTTCAGTGAAGAAATTTTTCCTAATATCCAACGTGAACCTCCCCTGGTGCAGCTTGAGGCCATTTCCTCTTGTCCTATCACCTGTGACGGAGAAGAGACCAACCCCCACCTCTCTACAGCCTCCTTTCAGGTAGTCGTAGCATGCTGTGTAACGCCGGGTGTAGCAGGGATAGCCTTCACCAAACCTGTGGTCCTTCAGAGGGCTTGTTGGAGCCCTGCCTAAAAAATAGCTCCTTCCCTGTTTGCTCCTTTGTCAAATAAAGAACATGGCAGTCATCCCACCATAACCATGATGATCTGCAAACCAATCTTCCCTTTCCTTTCCAGGCCTGCCAGTCCCCACACTAGTTGCAGCTTGCTCACAAAGTCACAAATGTTTTTTATAGCTCCCCATGTATCTGATTTTGTGCAGGAGAGAGGTCTGGTGTTGGTCTAACAGAGTATCTGATCAAGATCTTTGTTGAGGACCATATGAAAGGAGCATCCTCTGTTGTTGCAGTTACCTGAGTAGCAATAACATTTGCAATTACACTGGCTGCAACAAAGATCTCTCGGGCATCTTCAGCCTCCAGGGAATAAGGTGATCAACCCTCAGGTCAGGAAGAAACACTGTTCCTTAGGGCAGCATTGCACAACTGGGGCTGCTTTGCAATTCCAGAGCACAGAGTCCTAAGCCTCCAGCAGACAAAGAGGTAGGACTTTCTAGCATGGAGACATGTCCTGAGAAAGACAAATCTTTGAGAGGGGATGAATAACAGGGCTGGGCAAAAGTAGCTGCCTGTCATAAGGTCTGTCTGGAAAGCTGAAATCAGCAGTTGCCCATTCAGCTACCCAGGCTTTTTCAGGTGATGGCAGAGCAGACCCAGACTGTCTTGTGTGTTCACATTAGGATGCTACTGGTGGAGCCTTTCTGTATGGGTCACGTTGATAGCAGGAAAGTGTGTGGGCAACCCTACCGTTACAGACACATATGACCACACCAGCAGCGAGAGAGAAGCTGTTGATGGGCTTCAGTTGAAAGGATGCCGAGCTAAACCAGCTTGCTTGAGAAGGCATTTTATGGATTTGTTTTATATGCCGTGCAGTGACATGCCTGGTACTATGTTTCAGATCAGAACTGGTAATATCAAAATGCACAAACAAGGTGCAGCGAGGATGGGCAGTGCCAGCACCTTCCCCTTCCCTGCACCTCCTGCAGTCGGTGATGTTCACAGACACCTCCCGCAGAGTGCTGCCAGAGGGAAAGGAAAATCTATCCAAATCCCTCGCAGTGTCACTGTGAAGCAGGCTCCTTCCCAAGCCCATGTGGCTTTTGAACCCCTTTATGTTCTGCAGGATTGTGTAAGATCCTCCTTCTTTGGGCAAAGAGGCAAGATGTGCCAACGGCAAAGGTATAAACCCCTTGAGGGAGATATTTAGTGGGGAGAAGAAAAGAAAATGGGGTTACAGAAAGAAATCTTGGTTTTGTGGGAGCTTGGTAGGGGTAGCGTTTGCAATGATGTGCCCATGAACCATCCATCTGCGGGAGATGGTGAGAAGCAGAGGGAACACTAGGTCGTGCTGTTTCTCCAAATTCTTGTGCAGCAAGCGGCGCTGGGGCTGGATTGCACATTTCTTGCAGGGACTGAGGGTTTTTTTCTGCTGTGGGTAAGCGAAGAACTTTGATCACACTGTTTGGGTGTTCTTGCAAGGAAATTAATTGCATTTGCTGCGTGAAATGCTTTGAGCACAGAGGCAAAGGCGCAGGGCAGGTCTTCGTAGGAAACCAGAGCTCCTGTGCTCAAACGTGAGATAACACTGCTTATATTACAGGGAAGGGATGATGAATAACAGCAACAGTTCGGAGGGTTTAATTAGCCTTCCTGCTATTCCCATCAAGAGAGGAAAAATAAAGTGGGAATTCTCTGAGGATGCAAACTGAACTGTGTGCTGACGTGAGGCACAAATGAATGCCATCTGGGCGCGGGAAGAAGCCGGCTTTATTGGAGTCTATTGTACCACTTTAAGTGTGTTGAACACTTGAATTCACTCTACCTTAAGGCTGAGCATTTAGCAAACTGCTGCAAAGTAATCCTGTGTCTCAGTAGGGAAAGAGCTCAAACGAGCGGTGTATTGGCTTTGTTTCCCTCGCACGGTAAAGAAAACTGTCTGCTCCCAAAGAAGAGTTTCTTTGTGTTCCCACTCTTAAACCGTGGCTTGTGCCCCCTAAGGCTTTTAAATGAATACACGAAATCAGCGTGGGGATTTTGAGTTCTGTAAAATTCATTGCTGCGTGCGCACTTCAGCAGCACACAGGAGCTTTCAGTATTTTCCTTTAATTTAGCAGGGAGCTGTTGCAGCTGCTGTGGCACTTCAAAGACCATTCTGTGTATTGCTCCTGCACCTGATGAACACAAGGCCACGGCATTGTTAAACTGCCAGTTTAGAGAGAAATGGCTTTGCAAGCAGCAGCCAGTGCCGCCTCATGCTCTTAAGCCTGGCTCTAGCCGCACCAAGTCCGTGTGTGCTACCCCGTCTCTCCAGTCTGGTCCAGTTAATCCAGCTTCATACCAGCTGGGACCACCCTGAGCCTCTTGTCCAGTCTCTTGCCTAAACATAGATCACCTGAGCTGGATGCTGTCTGCTCATGGAGTCTCTGCAGCACTTGCTATTTGAGGAGGGTTTGGGTATTTTCAGTGACAGTGGGTTTTTTTCTGCAAATCACGTGCCGAGGACTCTTCACTCACTAGCAAGTCTGTTGCAGAAGTGCTGGGACACGAACCATGTTCTCAGGCAGAACCAAACTGCAAGCCTCCCTTAACCGCACGCTGCAAAGCTCACGTGGCTTCAGAGCCACAGGACGCGTGTTGTGGATCTCAGGGAGCAGAGAAAAGATGAGCTTTATAAATGATATGCAGGAGATAAATGGTGGTAACTCCCCAAGACCCAATGCAGGCAGAGCTGGGCCAGCTCACTTGCTGCTCCCACAGCCAGGGAGTCATATTGACCAGCAGCCCTTTCCCCCTCGCAACTAACCAAGTAATTTACATGCAAACGTGGTAATTACAAAATTGTGCTCTTGTGCCTGGCTTTGTAACCCCATTCCTGAGTTGATGACTGGAAAAAGGACCACAAAGATGATCAGGGGCCTGGAGCATCTCCCTTACGAGGAGAGGCTGAGGGACTTGGGTCTTTTTAGTCTAGAGAAGACTGAGGGGGGATCTGATCAATGCTTATAAATACTTAAAGGGTGGGTGTCAGGAGGATGGGGCCAGTCTTTTTTCAGTGGTGCCCAGGGACAGGACAAGAGGTAACGGGCACAAACTTGAATATAAGAAGTCCCACCTAAACGTGAGGAGGAACTTCTTCACTTTGAAGGTGGCAGAGCCCTGGAAGAGGCTGCCCAGGGAGGTGGTGGAGTCTCTGTCTCTGGAGACCTTCCAAACCCACCTGGACATGTTCCTGTGCAACCTGCTCTGGGTGGACCTGCTCTGGCAGGGGGTTGGATTAGATGATCTCCAGAGGTCCCTTCCAACCCCATGTGATCCTGTGTTTTGGTTGGCTTTGTTTTTCGGAGGAAGAGGGGGAAGGTGTTTTGCAGCAGCTCTGTTGGCAATAACCTGTTCCCCAGTTCTGGGGAAATGGGTTTGCATAAGCACACAGCTTCTTCCCACCACGGTTGCAGACAGAAGCCTGCTGCTTATGAAAATCAGTTCATGCAAAACCAGTTGTTAATAAGCTAGAAATAATGTCGTGGGCATTACACGGGCTAATTACTACCCCCCTGTGATTAGCCTGGGCTAACCAAGAAACTTAATGTACCTTGAAAGGAGCTGTTGGCTCCCTGCAATCTTCTGCTTACCTTCTGGGACTCACTTGGCACAAGAAATACTTACTCCTAATATTGACCTATTTGCAGTATTAATGAACAAACATTACTATTATTTTATTTATTACTAATGTTTTATTAATGCTCCTCTCCAAGCATTACCGGAGATGTCAAGTTCCCCAAACTGGACACTCCTCTCACAGCCTGTGGGGAGATGGGCTCTCTACACCTGGGAACACTTTCCAAAACGCACGATGTTCTTCTAGATGGGTTAAGCCTAGCAAAAAAGCTTGAAAATGGAAACTCTGCAGCATGCCAGCAACATCAGAGAGATTAGCCCAAGTCTCTCAGGAGCATTGTGCCTTCTAGATAGATAGACAGAGAGATAGATGTCTCTGTTCTGTCTACACTTACCCTTCTCCACTCACAATTTGTGGCACTGTCAAGGATGACAGCCCCATGGCTGGCTGCTGCTGGCTACGCACCTCGGTTCTGCTGTGTTCACTTGGTAGAAGCAGAAGATGGTGACCGGTGACTTCTGTCACGCTCTCAGTGGCTGTGGATGCTACTGAAGACCCACCAACCCAAATGCTGCCTGGTGGCAGGGTTTGCTCCCACAGGAGCTGAGGAAAGGGCAGATTCTGGTGATCTGCCGTGCTCATAAAGGCTTTATATGGGTATGTCTCATGGCCTTGACCTACAATCAAGCCATGAGACAGCGCTGAAGTGATGAGATGGGCTACAGCCTCATGCTTAGAAGACTGTCTATCTTTCCAGCTCTTTACTCCAATTTTTTGAATAAAAGCTCAATTCTGCAAGGGCCTGTTGGCACAACAGCAGTTACCTTGAAATGTGCAAGATAAGGGTGAGGGTATGAGTGCTTCCCGTTGCCATTTGTCTGCGCGCTCTCCTGAAATGAAGCAACTTTCAGTTCAATGCCAGCTGTCGTATCCCAGAGGAAGCCAGAATACTCAACTCCCTGGAATTTTAAAATAAAAAAAAAAAAAAAAGAAGAGAAAAACTACTAGTTAGAAGGTAAAACCAAAACATTCTGCCCAAATCCAGCCCCCTAGGTGAAAGTTTTGCCCACAGGTTTCAGTACCACAGTGGTGGTACAACACTCCCAAAAGATGCAGAGGCTTTATCCATCTAAACCAGATGATGCAGGTTTATATCCATCCTTGGTGCCTGCTGAGGGCAGGAAGCCCAACTCCCTGTGCACAAGCACAAAGGAGGAACAGCATCCCAGTCTATCAGCAGGAGATGAAGAAACAGGTAGAAACACTTCTTTATTTCATCCCAGCTAAAAGCCCCACCAGATGTGGGAGGAACTCCCTGGGCAGCCCTGCTGAAGACCGGGCATGCTGAGCTGAAACACATATTGCTCTGCTACTCGCAGCCCTCTGGCTGTCAGACATCCAGGGAACTTTAGCACTGCTTGGTCCAGCCAAGGGTTTAATAAGCTCTTTTATCTCATAGAGGTGGAGTGTGTTCAGGACCACCACAGGAGTGAAAAATGAAGATGCTGCCTCTTGTGCACGTGTTTGGGCTGATAGGGTCCCTCGTTTCCTCCTAGTCCTAGCAAGGCACCTCTGCTGTGAGGACATGCTGAGAGAGCTGGGGTTGTTCAGCCTGGAGAAGAGAAGGCTCTGGGGAGACCTTATAGCTCCTTCCAGTACCTGAAGGGG
>JAOXNO010000001.1:7950844-7972011 GCA_028565335.1 Limnodromus scolopaceus | reverse complement strand
TTCCTGTGAGGGTGGCAGAGCCCTGGAACAGGCTGCCCAGGGAGGTGGTGGAGTGTCTGTCTCTGGAGACATTCAAAACCCACCTGGATGTGTTCCTGTGCAACCTGCGCTGGGAGGACCTGCTTTGGCAGGGGGGTTGGACTAGATGATCTTCAGAGTTCCCTTCCAACCCCATGTGATTCTGTGAAAATAGCCATGAGATGTTGCAGACTGGTAAGAAAATGAAATGTTTCTACTGTTTAGGTCACCAGGCCATGTCCTATCTGCGTCAGCAGCAGCCAACAGATGCAGATGAGAAGGCCAGTTTGGGTCACGAACGGGCACGAGGCAGCTGTGAACCTGGTCCCTCTGCCTAGCTGGGCAAAGCAAAAGCAGTGATTCAGCAAAACTGGCCAATGCATTTTTTGTCTGCTTGGTGAAATATGTATAAAACGAGTGGACGATAAAATGATAAAATGATTGAGCCTGCTGCCTGGGAAGTGAAAGCTGTCAACCCTGCAAGGGTAAGTGCAGGTCTGGGAGCATGTGCTAAGGGTTCTGCACACACTGTCCTGGAGGTAGCACTCTGCCAAAAGAGCCACGCTCAGGACATGTACTCATATCACAATAATGGGAGGTTGGAAGAGACCTCTGGAGATCATCTCATCCAACCACCTGCTCAAAGCAGGGTCACCTACATACAGCAGGTTGCTCGGGGCCATGTCCAGCTGGGATTTGAATATCTCCGAGGATGGAGACTCCACAACTTCTCTGGGCAACCCGTGCCAGTGCTCAGTCACCGTCACAGCAAAAAGTACATCTCCAGCCCTGCTTCCACCAGTCTCATTCCAAAGGGCACACCGTACAGATTTCTTGCCTCCTGCAACAGAAGGCTGAGACACCTTGGCAAGACAGGTGTGATTCAATTTATCTGCGCTGTACCTATTTCACAAAGAGAGAGAAAACTTCAAATGCCAAAGCAAGCAATCAGGCTTTTAGAAGATCCTCAAAATAATGAAAAGCATCGCTGTTGCAAGCAGAAGCTTTTAATGTTTTTTTTTCCTCCCTTCATTTCTCTTTTTTCTCTTTTTTTGGCAGTATAATGAAAAGTTTGAAAAGGACATACTTCCCTATGCTTCAGCCCAGAAGCTATCTCTTACTAACAGGGGTTAGGAACAATCCTTTGATTTTACTGCCTGGCAGGTTTTTTGGGGGAGGTTTTGGCACAGGGGGTTGTCAGAGACCTGGATACCGGGTGCTCCATTGGTCTCAGCTGTTCCTGCTTTCCTCAGCTGTGTTGTGACCATTTATGCCTCAAATCTACTGAAAACAGAGTGTTTGCTTATAAGTGCCGTCATATCTGTCAAAGGCTATAAGACTGCAGTCCCTTAGATGACATAATAACTGCACAAACAGGCACTGAGCCTCCAAAATAGAATAGCTTAATTGGTTTGCTTTCCCAAGGAGATACTGGGCCAGACAATGCAGCACAATAGCTTAAATCTACACTTAACAATAGCTTCGTCTATAAATAGGATATTTTTAAGCAATGGGAAGAACATTTGGGGTAGAACATTTTTCAGATGAATAGTTTATTTGCTAATAAATGCAGTTTCAGGCTGACTGAAACTATCCACAGACTCAGGCTGAATTCAACTAATGTTTTCTGCTGCAAAAAAAGGGGACCCCTTTTTTTCTTGACAAACCAGAAAAGCTCCATTCTAACATTTCAATGTGAAACATTTAAATCACCCGCTTAAGAAAACTCTTCATCTTAGAATTCAGCTTGATTTGATTTCTTTATTTTGCAAAGCATACCCACAAATTAAATGAATTATTTTATTTTGGGAGCATCCCAGAAAAATTCTTTCAGCTTTAAACGAGGGAAAGCAAAAAATTTAGCAGGCACTTCTGTTCCCATAGTCTGTTCCCATAGGTCTGTTCTGGGGCTTTGCTTGCTTTTTCCAGTGGCTTTGGAGTGCGAACATAATGTACAGCTGGTGAGCTTGTCTTTACAGCTGATAAAGCGAGTTACAGCAGGGTCATGTTGAAATGAACCCTGGATACAGGTCAAGTACATAAAATAGAGTTCTCCTCCAGCGGCCTCACGTTACAGACCTGATTTATGTTTCTAGTGCTTGCGGTTCTGTTTGGAGCCTGGCATGGTTACACGCAGCCTGCCCAGCCAAGCTTGAAGGCTCCTCTTCTCTCAACTTGCTCGTGTGAGGTGGGGAAGGTAAGAGGCATTAGAATCAGCTTTAAAAGTCAGAGATTGATGGAGGCGACACCGGTGGGTCTCGCTGCACCAAATGCATTTGCTCGCTGTAATCTGTGGGAAGAAAACTTGCTGAAATAATTCTTGCAAAAAGTCAAAATATGCCTTTTGCAGGCAATCTAACATTTGAAAAGCCTCATTAATAATGGTTTCAAAGTGGGGAGAAACTACAGCTTCCATCTATGGATCACAAGGCATTTTGCAAGTATTATCTAAGTGTCAGAAGATAAAAGGGGAGAGATCACTATAGGCCTGATTTTCATAGAGGTTTCATGGAGGTGTCTGGAGAGATTATTAAAAACATCTAAGCAGATTAAGTGCACATGAGTCCTCTTAAAAGCAGTGGAGTTTAGACGCCGAACTTGCTACAGCTTTTTGCAAATCATGGTCAGAAAAATCATTTAAACTAAGCAACTTCAGGCGTCTAATGCCTGTGCTTAAATAGACTATGGTGTCCCTGCATTGCTCCGCGGCCCATGCAGGGCGTGGGAGGGAAGGCAAAGCTGCACCACACTCCTGCTCTGAATCACACTCAGGAGGGCACTCTCTCTCTGAGATAACGTGAACCGTGACATAACATAACAGCTCTGCTAGGTCAAACCCAGGTTCATCTGCCCCAAAACCCAGTCTCTGACAGCATCCAGCCACAAACACTCAGGAGAAGAGAAAAACCAAGGCAAGTCTGCAGACACACTTCCCCAGTACATCCTCCCACTGCCCAAGAGTCACTGGTTCAGCCACTTCCTGACTTCGTCATGTTTAACAACCCTTTATGGACTTTTCCTACATTAATTTGCCTAATTATATTTCCAAACCACTTACATTATTGGCCTCCTCTGCATCCGCTGGTGATACTTTCCCTGCTTTCACCATGAGCTATGCAAATAAGAGCTTTTTCGCATTCTAAATTTGCAGCATAGTCGTGTCATTACATAGTCTTTAGTCCTGGTGTTATAAAATAATCTAAAAAAGAATAATCTTTCTCTATTCACCATCTCTGTGTCCTTCATGATTTTATATACTTTGATCATATCTTCCCCTCTGTCATCTTTCCCAGCCTCCTTATCTCTTTAGTCCCTCTGCATAAGAAATTGTTTCCTGCTTATACAGGGAGCCTGTGGTTAAAGCTTAATGTGGATTGCTTCGTCAGTCAGTGGAGATTCATTCCCCTTACCCAGTCCTGAAGTACAGGTACCTTTGAGATGGCACACAACAGGCATTGGACTGTGCCCAGTGCCACGAGTGAGCGGGGAAGGAAATGGAAAGTTGCATTCAGGTGTCTCTGTGAAGGAAATGTATGACGCAAGAAAATAATAAGCCATTTCAAATATAGTGGAGTTGACTCTGTGACAAAAGGCTGAAAGTTTTTTTCTGTCCACAAATAGGTTATATTGTGATTTTAATGCCCCAACTGTGAGGGCAGCACTTGTGACATCCCCTTGGCACCCAATGGCTGAATGGTCCACTGATGACTGGTTTTTCTGACTCTGATTTTTCTATATCTGACTCTTGACACTGATTTTTCTATCAATGCCATACCCTGAACATCCAGGGCTATTTGCTGCAGTTGGCTTCTCAGGCAGGATCATCCAAACTGGGGTACAGCTGCCCCTGAGGACACACAAGCCACTTCAAAGGGATGTGCAAGCACAGCCAGAACAAGCAAATGCCTCTTTGTGTCTATGGACATGGCGCTGCCCATCATGGCTCTTGCTGCTGTTTCATCACCACTGCATCTAGTGACAGCACTCAAAAAATGAATTGTGGAGCCCAGGAGGAGCTTTTCCTCTAGCTACTGAATATGGAGTGTGTACAGCTGCAGTTGTCCATCCTTGGTTTGGTGCCTAAAGCATGTGCACCTTAGCTGTCCAAGTGCAGGGACTTGACTCGGTTGCTCAAACCCAAGCACATTGTCTTCTGGACATGCATTTCTGGACACAGAAGTGCTGCTTGTCTGGGATACACAGATCACAAAAAGTCTGCAAACTTTTTAGGAAAAAGCCACGGATAATGGTTTCTTTCTTATAAGCCACAGATAATGGTTTCTTTCTTACAAGTAGATCAGAAGCTACTCTAATGCATTCAGGCCATGGTCCATGATGTGCTTAGTGGTCACAGCTCCCAAAGAGGCCCTTAGGAAGTGTAGCGTTTTATGATCAGTCCAAATATGTATGGCTGAGTAAAAATAACTCTGGGTTAGCAACCACTTCCACAGTGCGGGTGTGTTTTTCATTCATTTCCCTGCACTCAGGTGTTGCTCTCAGAAGCTGGATTTCTAAAACTGTTTGAGAAAGGCTTTCTTCAGCAGTCCTGCATGCTGCCTTTTCCCATCCCATTTTTCAGAGTTGATTTTCAGACTGGAATGAAAAAAGAAAAATAAGACTTTTCCAACTTGAGGAGAAAACAGCTGAAAAAGGGAGACAGAACAAAAGAAAGGAATGAGTTGCAATAGTTGAGAAGCAAGTGGCAGAGTATGTCCTAGGGAAGTGGGAGAACCATTCTCAAGATTTCCTGTGCTGTCCTCCTCCATCTGGTCAGCTCTCTGCCCGTTTGGCTGCCAAGGCACATATTTCTCTCTCGTTTTGACATAAAAAAATCCTGTGCCGGTCACAAAAACCACCCTGCCGCAAATTTGTCAAAATTGGCCTGTTCATCCTAAAACTATGAATCTTCTTTTTGTTCAGTATATGTATTCAAGAACACCATAAAGGTATTTATCTAGGTGATCTACAAAGGGAAATGCTTCTTGTATGTGCATATCTCCTTATTCCCTAAACCAAGGGGTACGCAGAGATGCTTGCAAGTGGCTGAATTATCATAGATTAGCAAGTTATTACTGTTAATTTCAATTAAAATGTTTTATGTTATATTATAATGTGCTAGAAGCACGCCAACATCTGTACTTCAAGCTGATGACTAGTAGTCTGTTAAGCTACGATAACTTCAGCCCTTGCAGCGCATCTCCCTTCTTGAGGGAAAAGCCGTAATGTTTAATGCTGGTTTAGCTGGTGACAGGTGACTGCAGCGGTGACATAAATAAAATCTGCATGTCCTTGGTGCTTGAGTCAGAGCACACCAAAACATCCTTTTGAAATGAAGCAGAATGTATATTTTAACGTCTGCAGACATCAGAAAGATGTTTGAAAGAACAAATGGCTGATTTTCTTTCCTGGGGCTTAAATGCTTCTTGTGCCTCCCACGGTACATGTCCAGGGCCAGTCCAGTAGAGATGCAAATGTGAAACCCAACCCAGACCGTGTCCTTGGAGGTCTCGAGTGCCTTCCAGAAAGGCTGAGCGGCTTTACCATGGCCACAACCACCCACCAAAATTTTAAGTGGGATTTTCACACACTTCAGCTAATTGCTCAGGTGGCATTGAAGGCTTTTGTTATACAATCCCAGAGCAGCAGGGATCCGCAGAGATGTGGTCCCAGCCATTAGGCTGCTGCTTTGAGTATTTTCCTCTGGCTTTTTAGTGCATGTAACATCTCTGTGCTGTATGCTTTTTAATCTTTAGAGGTGTCTCACCACCCCATGCTGCCAACCTTCCCCTCTTCTCTTTGAGCTCTTTGATCAGGACACTTTGCCCTGACGTACCCATCAGTATCAGTGGAGATCTGGCTGTATACAACCCTTGGGGACCTGTCCCATTGATAGTGATGAGCAGCTTGATTTCCAGGCTGCTTTTCCCTCCCATTTCTGTGTCCCCCTTCCCCTCACGCCGTTGCCCCTTCCTTTCACCATGGGTTTGAAGCATGTCCCAGGGCAAAGCTGCTCTCAAGGGCTTGGAGCTGAGCCGGTGAGTGGCTGTCAGCAATGTGAGACAGTGCTCCTCAGCACACCCTGACACCCAGGCAGGTGAGAAAAAGATGTAGGGAAATGCAAACACCAAGGCACATGGCCAGGATGGTGAAAAGGATGGGAACATTTTCATTTTGTTTTTGTCACTTTCCTTAAAGTGATGAATGAACCCAAATATCCCATCTCATACCTCTACACCTACCAGTTTTCCTCAGCAAAACAAGAGTAGTCTGCAGGCGTTGTCTGTCCATATGCAAGATCTGATTGCTGTAGGAGGAGGGATGTAGCAAAAAGGAATATATGAGTTTACTCAGCTCCAAAATTGGCCTTCTCCATTGCTTTGGATTAGCCAGCAAGATATTTGGGGCGTGGTACTTATACTATAGAAAGTGTGCAAAGGTACAGAGACAGCAAGAAAACCCTTCTGTAGGTGTTTGTGTGACTCCATGCACCTGGGGACCGGTCTGCTGAGCTCGGTGGGGTCCTTGATGCCAGTGACTTCTTAGATATGGAAAGAGGAAAGACAAAGATGATGTGAGTGAGCATCGCTGAGAGAGGAACCTCAGGGGAGGGGATGCCTCAACAGAGAGCATAAGCACTTTCACCTTATGAATAATCTCTTTTTAAGGAGGAAAAGGACCATCTTGATGCTGTCTGGTGCCCAGGCTTTGCTAGAGTGCATCACTCTAACAAAGGACATGCCACTGTTAGAAGCGTTTCATGGCTGAAGGAATTAAGGGTCCTGGCTTGCACCTAGAGTTGAAACAAAAATTGCTGTGGGGCTTAAACCTGTTTTTAACAAGAGTATGTAGCCTGCCAGATCTGGTGAGAGATTAGCAATTTAATTATACAGGCCTTGGCTTCCTGCTTTCCACTAAGTGCCTAAAACCCCTCCAAAGAGACCCATTACCTTCCCTTTTTTTAGCTCTTACATTAACTAGGCAGTTCAGAGCAACATAAACACAGGAGCAGGAGAGGGGCTCCCTTGCAGAGGTCTCAGGGTTTTATAGCTAAGTGCCTCCTGATGGATCTGTCAGAGCAACCCGCGAGAGCAAAACCTGTCACTCCCCGGAGCGACCATTAGCTTTATTTCCAGAGTCCCTGAAAGCACTTCCCATTTGTCCCCTGTTGAACTCACCAAGGAGAGCTGGGGCTCTTCTTCTCGGGTGACTGGCTGACTTTGAGAGAGGGAGGCAAAGCGAGCAGCCGGGCTGCGGGCACAGGGATCTGGGATCTGGGATCTGGGATCTGGGTTAGAAAGCCTTGGCAGGAGTGGATGACTGCGTGCTGCTTCGCCTGGGATACAGGGGAAGGACAGGCAGAAAGCTGCTGAGAAACATGTGACATCCAACCTGCTGAACTCCAAAAGGCTGTTTGGAATAGGGAGCCAGGAGGAAGAAAGGACAGCTGGGGCCTTTTTGTCTTTTCCATTCACTAGAGCCTGTTTGGGCGGTTAGATCCCCACTAAGGAGTGTAGGGAGCAGATACCATGTGCTTTTAACAGGTACTTTCCTGATAGATGCCCTAATAACA
This sequence comes from Limnodromus scolopaceus, assembly GCA_028565335.1. NCBI lineage: Eukaryota > Metazoa > Chordata > Aves > Charadriiformes > Scolopacidae > Limnodromus > Limnodromus scolopaceus. The sequence goes on along the minus strand of JAOXNO010000001.1, from coordinate 7,964,423 downwards.
CAGAAAACTAGTGGCTTCTGTGTCCCTTACACCTTTGTACATCCACAGGGCAGAGCTGGGGAAGGATCAAACCCCAGAGGGTCAGGCTGCTGCTGCCAAAGATGTTGGCTGGCTGTTTTACCTGAAGTCCTTTCAAAACCAAAGCAAGAACATCTCTGCAGGCAGCGCATAGAAATCTTGCAAGGATGTAATGGAGCGTAATCAGTGACAGATTTGTCATCTTTATTCCATCGCTGTGGCGTGGGGAGGAATCGCCGCTGATCATCTCAGCAAAGCACCGTGACAGAGGAGACCACTGCCTGCTCAAGCTATTTTTATGTCGCTTTAAGCCAGGCTTCAGTTTATGGGACAGGGAGAGGGAAACACATTGCTCTTTGGTCAGTCATTTGGCCCTGGGGGTCAGCACGCTCTGGGGGTCATGCTGGGGTAGGGAGAAGAACCTGGAACCTTCCAGGAAATTCGGCTGATGCATCTGACGGTTGTGTAGGAGCATTGACAGGAGCTTTGGTGCCCCCTGCCATGGCTTCCAGCCTTGTTTGCAATGGAGGGTTGGTGGGTTTTGTGATGATGGGGGCACAGGAAGAAGGTGTCCTCTGGCTCTTCCTAAACTAAGCATCATTCCTAGGACTGTGTGCAGCAGCAGGAGTGTGAAGTGGCTGAGCCAACCACCTCGTTCCTATATCTCCCTCTTGCTGCTGGCCCTTGCCAGGCTTTGGGAAGGGGGTTCACCCCACTGAGCTGCCAAGGTTCCCTCCAGGAGTCGGTGGAGGGAAAGGCTGAAGCCCCATAGCACAAATGGCCTTTTTTTGGAAGTGCTTGTTGGTCATCTTGGAACATGGACAGCCAGGTGAGGCCTCTGTTAGCCAAGATAGCCCCCCTTAGGGAGCTCAGTGAGGGTGAAATGAATCAGGGGGGGACATCAGATGTCAGGTTATGGAGAATGACATCTCCCTGGGAATCTCACACTCCCTGAACCCTTCCTAAAACCTTAAATGCTCTGACCAAGTGATTATCTGGCAATGTTAGACTCGGCCAGAAAAGAGAAGATTTTTTACCCTTCACCATCCTGGGGAAGAGCATAAAAGTACAGAGAAGTATATATAAAAAAACTAGGAGGCAATGAGAAAGAGCCCAAGCAGTATTTTCTTTTTTGAGTTCCATAGTAGGAGGGGTTTTTTTGGTTTTTTTTTTTAGCAAATAAAATGATGCTGAGGTCTGATTCATGTTTTTTTAATGCCTCAGAAGTCTGCAGTGTCATTCTCGAGGTTTGGCATCCTAATTCAAAGTGAAATACATAAAGCCAAAAGGAGTGTGTCAAGGAGTTTCTCTAGCTTTCATCATCTGTTTTTTTTTTCCATGAGCAGGCACTGTCCTTTTTTAACTGACTCGCGGTGTGTAAAAAGGAATAGAGGGAAGGGCTTGGTAATAAAATGTTAAAGAGATTTTTCTTATTATTTTCAATGGTATCAGGGTAGAGCCTCTACGCATACAATATCAGCTAAACATTCAACAACCTAAACTCGTTCTTACCAAGCTTATAACGACTCCCTGCAGCGAGCTCGAAGTCCCCGGCTATTAGGACAAATTAGCGGCTGTTAATAATAGACGCTGTCAGCAACTGGATACACACCGTGAGAGGAACTTTACGCACAATACGGGTATGAAAAAGTACACGAGGATGAGAAGCAAGCTGCCGCGGCTCTGCGGACCCTCGCGGGTGCCGGCCGAGCTCAGGGTCTGCGCGCCCCTGCCGAAGGTGAGCTGCTCCCGCCGGGGCGGAGGGGGATGCCGGGGGATGCAGAGGGCTGGGGCAGGGCGGCAGCGATGAGAGAAAAATTAATTATGGACTTCTACGGGAGTTTCCCAAAACTCGAAATCTTTTGAAGATGGAGGAGGGAGAGGGACAGAGTGGGACGAGGAGGTGGGGAGCTCTTCCCTGAGAGATGGGAGAACTCTGGGCCATCCTCTGGGCAGGTTAAATGAGAGGTTGCTTCTCTACACTAGGTCTCTTCAAATTCAGGCTAAAAGAGCAAGCGGGAGCCCACAGGTGATGCTGAGAGTGGTCAGCTGGGAGTCACTGGTCATTTAGGATGCCATTCATGGTCAGGAGAGGCACAGGTTTCTGATCCAATCTGCCTCTGGAGAAACCTCTCCCTCTCACTGACTATGTGCAGTGCAGTGTCTAAACAGGGGGGTTAAAACCACTGCAAATCTCCTTGCTCCCTTCCATCCCCCGTCACCTCTACAACGTTTTATCATGTGCATTTTTTAAAGCTCCAGGACATTGCTGCTTCTTGAGTCGTCAAGGTCTGCTATCCGAAAGCCCCTGCCTCACACAGCTTTTGAATGCCCAGCCTTGCGGGACGTGCCAGGGAAATACCCTGCCATTGCCTGTGGGGTATTTCTGTGGGCTGGGCTGGGTGTGAGCTGAAGGAGGAAGGAGGCAAAGGGATGTGAAATCTGGTGGGTTGGGTACAGGACATTATTTCAGTGCTTTCAGGTGCATTGAGTTCCTCTGTGCCTCCATGTATCTCACTCTAAGTGATAACACAAGCTGAAAGCATCGTACCGGCCACAGGTTAATTCACTTCTGCTTGCAAAATACCTGGAATCTCAGAGCGAGTCAGAGAGGGTGCCCCATGTTCACTGTGGGACACCAGGCAATAAAACCCCTCAGCAAACCCGGTGTGATGGAGAGGGGCTCGGCTGCCCAAAGCCCCTCTTGCCACGTGGGGAGCACCGAGGACGAGGACCGCTGTTTGCATCGCCAGGGCCTCAACCCTCTCGCTGTGCCAGACTTTGTAGAAATACTAATAGCAGAATTATGGGCATACATCACCAGGGGACCATAAATATCATTTTTAATTAACTGGCTATTCTACAGAGGAGACTTTGTGCAGTGCTGCGAGACATGGGAACAAAGTTCAGCCTGTCCCTGTGACAGAGCTCCAAATTTCCCCTGCTCTTTCCCGACCCAATGCCAGCAAACAGATGTGCTCTGTGCCTCCTATTTATGCGCTCCCAAGAAATTAGCACCCCGTTAAGCTACACAATGCAGTGCATTTATTTTTATTTCACTCTGCTGCAGCCTTTCAATGTTAGCTCTGCGCTATTTCTTACTGGAATCAAATCCAGGCTGGCACCAAGAGCTGCTTAAATCAACAGTCTATGAGGGTATGAATTTTCTGCAGCAGAACTAGTGCCTATAGCTTAAGATAAAGCAACCCCCAACCTGCAAAGTCCAGTTTTTGATCCAAGTCCAAAAGGGAAAGGACAGAGGAGGAAGATTTAACTTCCAAATACCTGAAGCTGGGACTGGGATTTGCCTGCAGTCCCATTTTAAGGCAATAAACAGCTATATTTATATCTCCTGAATGTGCCTATTATTTCAAGATCTCACCCAAACGAGTGAAAGTGACATGACAAAGCAGCACTGTAGGGAGCCAAAAATGTATAAAAAGCAATTGATCCATTATAGATGCAGTCTTGGGCAAGCTCGGTCTATTTTTAATCATTTTAATAATGCAGCTGATTTGCTACATCAAGGAGGGAAGCTGAAGAAGGATCCCTCCCAGCAAGCTAAATAATAGGCTAGTGTGGCTCAATGGCATCTGGACAACTCTGAGGGTGTGCATGGCACAGCGATCTCCCCGGGAAACGCTATCACTGCAGAAACCCTGCCCAGCAGGTCACCTTGAGACATGGGAGACCCAAAGACATGACACCTTAGGAAAGTGAGAGGAGAAGCCAGTGCGACACTGAATTGTGGCAAACAGGATTAGAAAAGGGGAGGGTTTCTCAAAATTTTTTGAAAAGCACATTTCTATTGCTGTGCTTTGGGTAGGTGAATTGTGTTGCAGAGATTGCTGCTGTGGGAGGCAGATTCAGCTACGCATCGACTAACCAGGCTGTGGGACTCTTGATTTCTCCATGTTCTCTATGTTCTCCATGATCACAGACCTATCTCTCCAGCTGAAACAGCCAAGACCCATCTGAACATCACCTGCTCAACTCATCTGTGCCAAAGACATCTCTTCCATCTTTGGTTGGCTTGTTTGGCCCTGGGGGAAGCCGGGAAGAGAGAAAACTTGAGGCTTCCCCTCCCTTTCCCATAGTGGCCTTTAAATGAGAGTGCATGTGAGAAAGAGACAGACGCCTTCTAGCCAAAGGATAACCTTCAAGGCACTCATTTAAATCGTGAAAATAAAACAATGTCTTAGCTACAGAGAGCAATGTGAGGCCATCAAGGAAAGAGGGACCACCCATAATGGAGAGTAATGTACTGGGGACAGTGAAAAAAGTCCAACAGTGGCAGCTATGCTCAGGAAGATGAGATGTTGGTTGAATATAGTGACAACAAACCAGAAATTATAGCCGTGATTTTTAAACTCGAAAGCTGAGTCCTCTATGACAACTGGGATTCTTTGGAGGCAGGATGATCCAGGACTCCATTTTGTTGTCGCTAAGCTCACTTCATAAAACAAACAGAAATGTCCCTGTTAAAAGGCTGTAAAAAGGCTGGGGTGGGACTTGATGTTAAACTTGCCAGGGTAGAGCAGCTCTGGTCATCACTTTCCCTCTTTGTAATACCTCGGGGCTGCTGGCGCTTCCCATCCGGGGACTTTCTTATAAAAACGTTTATCTTGTTGTCGTGTGGAAGCAGCATATTTTCTGCGTTATGGAGCTATGTCAATCCCACTGCAGGCGAGAGGTCAGGAATGGGACTCCCACGCTCATTCTTCATCTGGCGGCATGGGCCAGCCCCAGCCTGACGAGTCCCTCAGCTGTAAGCAATGACTTCTCCGTCCCATTGCCAGCCAGGGGATGGACAGACACGTGGGATCTCAGCTGGCCCGTTGAGCAGCCCCCAGGCGCATTGTAGCCTTGGCTGTCAGTGCACTATGTACCTGCAGGTTTGGCCCACGCAGTTTAGGATGGGGAGCTGCTCTCAAAGGAAAGGCATGTTTGTCACTGAGGTTGCCATCATCATTGCTCGGCCCCTTTCTCCACTCATGGTCTCACGTGTCGGCTTTTGCCAGCAGCAATGCAGCTACAAGTCAAAGTAGCTGCCCCTCCATGGAGTGTCATCGCTTTGGGACAAAAGCAAGACTTTATAAATAAAGGAAAATAAACATATGTAAATCCCTGTTTTAAAAAAATAAATAAATAAATATATTTTTTTAAAAAAGCATACCTGCTGTGAGAAAGGCAGGTAGCTCATGTTCAGTAGATCGCAGCTATAGGTTGGTTAGGCCCTTAATCAGCAACTGGTGTCACACCACTTCCACGGCTTCAGCATGCACATACCTCTCGTGCAGGCCTAGCAGTAGTATTTAAAGGTCTGGTGACTTTGTGGTGTCTTTGGTATTTCTGTCTTTTGGATGTCAAAGCACTTCATGGACAACTTTGTTCAGCAGAGTCTGGAATTGGCTTAGGCATTTCGGAAAATTCATGATTATTCTTCCCATACAGAACTGAAACTTAAGAGCAGTTGTACTGGGTACAGAGCAAAGGTCCATACAGTGTCCCGTCTCCAGCAGTGGCTATGAGTGATGCAGAGAGGAGAGCAGAAAACATACATGATACTTTCCCTCAATATTCTCCCACCTTCCACATGTTTTCAACTCAGGGACCTCCTGTGTTGGATGTGCCCTCTAGATGTCCAGTATCCCTCTAGGGATTTATCATGCTTTAATTTGTCAAGTCTTTTTCTGAACCCACATAAAACTGCTTCCTTACCATCCTTCAGCAAGGAGCATCACAGATCAACTCACCGCTGTGTTTGAATCGCTTTCTTTAATTTGTTTTAAGCATGACTCCTGGCACCTTAATTTGATGCACCTTTATTCTTGTATTGCGTGAAACAGCAAACAGGGATCCCTTTTCGCCCTCTCCATGTCACTTACCATCATTCTGCAAATCTCCTTAATTTTTCCTTCACGCATCTTTCTTTTTTTGTTTTCCAGACCATTTTGCTTACTTGGTCATTTCTTTATGGGAGCCTTTTTTTTACATTTAATCATCTTTACTGCCTTTCCTTGAATCCTGTCCCTCATCTCTGTATCTTTTCTGGAGATAAAGGGATCATAAGGTAGCATTAAAGACATAAGTGAACTCTGGTTTGATTCAGTGGCATATTAATATTCTCTTTTGCTTGCCCTTTGGTAATTGTTAATATTTTATTTTCTTATTCCACCACTACTGAGCAATGAACTGACGTTTCACAGAACTATTATAATCCAAATATCTTGCTCCTGGGTGAGCCCAGAGCCCATAATTTTATACGTTCACAACATTTTTCCTGCCATGAAAATGACTCCACATTTGGCTACATTAAATTTAATTTGCTGTTTTATTGCTCATTCACTTAGTCTCATCATCTCTTTCTGCAGGCCCTTGTTCTCACTACCTTGAATATCATGGTGTCACCTGCAAGCTGTGCTCCCTCACTGCTTATCCCCTTTCTCAGGCTGTCTGTGAATGGGTAGAACAGCATGTGTCCTCTCCCAGATCCCTGGAGAAAACCAAAAGGTTATCTCCTTGCTGCCTTAATTGCACAGACTCAAGTTTTCCAGGACTCCTCTGGAGATAATGTGTCATAGCTAGATCCCTTCATCAGATGAAGTTGTTGCATGTCATTCTGAAGCACAGCTTTGAGGTTGGGCCATAGACTGATCTTCAGCCTTTGAAGCAGCATTAGGTTAATTGATTCATTGGAAAATTATCCCCAAGGCCTTCAGTTGACATTGAAAGCTACTGCAGGACGGGGATGACTTACAGCGTCCTGCACCAAGGTGAAGGCAGATGGCTGCACCCTGAGCCAGCTGGAACTTGCATGGATTCACACTTAGCTCCAGGTTCAGTGAATTACTGCAATCCAACCTGGAGGTGTCAGGTTGATGAGTGGGAAGGAAAGCTGGAGATGAAAGGAAGGGTTTGGAAGCTCAGGCTTCCCTGTCATCCAAGTTTACCAAGAGGACAAGACGTCCCTCTTCACCTTCCCCAAAGGGAACAGCTCCATGCTTTGTTGCAGCAGACATATTACTTGCTCTGAAGAGGACAGAGCATAGAAAAACCTGTGTAGGAGACTAAAAAGACTCATCTTCAAATCCTCACTTTGGTAATTTGAAGCAAAGAAGTTCATAAAATTTCTCTACTAGTTGGGTAGACACACGTCCTGGCTTGTCACAGCTGCATTGCCATCCCATCCCACACTTGTGGGCTGGCAAAGGCACTGCCCCAAATGGGCTTTCACTCTTATTTGCCATACATGTTCATAATCCACAATTACTGAGGACTTGACCCCTTGGCTAAACTAGTGGAGGTGACCCAGGGTGCCTTTTCTGGTGAGATTCATGACCCGGTCACGTTTTTTGCCTCATAAAAGAATAATCTGACTGTTCTTCTCCCCAGATTCCTCAGCTCCCATCTTTGCAAGCTGGGCTGGCCCAAACATAGAATCCTGAGACTAATTAGGCTCAGATCTGCTCTTTATCCCTTTCTTTTCAGCTTTTGGCTTTACTCACTAAAGTTTGTGGTCTGTTTTTACACCCCTGCCTTTGTAAGCCAGCCTTTGCAGGGTGACTTTTTCCTACCATCACCAACCACTCTCACCCCAGAAACTCCCCTAAGAAAACACTTCTGGGACCCAGTGTGTCCCCGCATAACATTTCAGGTTTTGAAAAACAGCATATTATGCTGAAATCTCATTTTGGCAAAAACGTTCCAACTGTCTCCACTTTTCAGCTCTCTTCTGATATCTTATTCCCAAATGGTAGAAGAAAACTAGGAAGGAAGTGAGGGGAAAATGTGGGTGTAGAAGAACATCCTGTTCTGCACAAATCCCCTGGTGTGTTGTCAGATGGATGCTCTGCTTTAAATAGAAGAGGTCTCATGTTTGCAAAGGCCAAAATAATAAATTCTCAGGAGTTACAAAAGATGGAAATAATGATTTAATAAAGAAAGTGTTTGGACTTACTGCATTAAAGAATCAACCAAGTTAGAGCTTCTCTTTATGACATGCAACCTCATTTTTGAGTGTACCTCTAATGCACACACACATACACAGAGGCTTTGGGAATAATCCCTGGGGAACCCAGTGAAATTCTCTTTCTTGTTTATTGTATTTGAGAGGCTATTTCCATAAAAGAGGTCATCTGGGGTAAGCAACGTTAAAGTGAGAGTTAGAAGAGAGCCAATGGGATAGATTCAGAGGCCCCTAAGCTTTGATGTGTTTCAATAAGTTCTGGTTATATCTGAGTTTGTGACACTGATTTCTGCTATTCACTTTTTGAAAGAAGTTGAATGAACCAACTTTTTGCACTCTGGTGACCTTTTTTTTTTACCATCAGTATATTTTTTGCCACAGCCACACTAACTGCTTCAGTTACCACTAGAACAAGGAATCAATTTTTTTTTTCATCTTCTGCACATTTTCTATGCCTTAGAACTTTTTCTATTGTGCTTTGCTTTGAATCTGAAATTTTAGTGCAAAAATTTGAAGGAAAAACAGAAAGAAAGATACCTTTGGGCACCAAATACCCTGCAGTCTAGGACTTCGGAAAATTCCACAAGATTTACTTCAACAAAACAATTTTCCCCAGACTTCTGACCATTTCTAAAGACAGTTAATATTGATCAGTAGGAGAATTGTTCAGTTGAATATGGCATCTGCAAGAGTCTAAAAGCTGTTATATCTCATATCTCTGCTATTTATTGCTGTGATAATGGAAACCCAGGACATGTAACACTTAGCCTGGGTGAGAACCCATGAACCCATTCATCCTCCTTGTGTTGTCAGTCAAGCATGTGATGGTTTTAGTGCCAGGTCCCAATGAGTGGGAATCAGGGAAGCCATTATGTGGTTCCTTAAGCCATTTTCTTGTGCCTGACACAATTTTCTCCATCAGTTTTGAAATAATCTTGAAATTCGTCTTTGTGAAGACAAAAATGAGCCTGTGTTCATGTCAAAGAGTCTGTCACATGAGCGTTGCATTCTGACCCTGGAAGATGTCCCCTGTTGTTTATCTCTGTGGCCAATACAATGCAGCTACAGGGACAGTCAGGGGGCAGAAGTGGCGAGGTTACTATTGCACAGAGGCATCCTACAGAAAAGGATCTTTAATTTCATATTTCAGTATTTAACACATCGCCTTTGTGCAATAAATGGGGTGGGCAAAAGTGATCACATGTTTGGTTCCAGTAAAGTTCTTGTTGTGGCCAGACTGCTTGGACAGTAGTATCAGTTAGAGGCAGACAAATGCATGATTCATAGAACCATAGAATGGTTTGGGTTGGAAGGGACCTTAAAGATCATCTAGTTCAAATCCCCCTGCCATGGGCAGGGACACCTCCCACCAGACCAGGTTGCTCAAAGCCCCATCCAGCCTGGTCTTGAACACCTCCAGGGATGTGGCATCCATAACTTCAGTCCTGGTGGACCTCTGTTGGCTCATACTGACACAGCCTGTGCACTGCTTGCTGTGGACCAGAGACAGGGACATGAAAAAGGACAGTCATGTGGAAACTTAAGAAACTGTGGCTTCCCAGGATCTCTGAATTTCCATGCATGCCAGAAATGCAGGCTTACCAACAACAGGTCTTCTTCTGCAAATACTTTCTAGAGAGCAGAGCACATGAAGCCCCGTCTGCAGTGAAACCTTGCAGCAGTGAGCATGCTAGCTCACTCATCAGCATACTGCATGATGGCCCTCTAAATTTCAACTACCTCCAATGTAATACCTTCCAAATACATTTCTTTGTGGTTTGATTCATGCTCATTAAAACATCCCTCCACTCCGACCAGTGAAGATAGACACTTTGTCAAAGCTTTAATGAAAGGGCAGCATGTGGATGATGAACAGGCTTTCTCTGCAGCAGACAAGCTTCCCGTGCTGGGTTTATTTCTGGAGCAGCTAACCTATTATCTGATGCAGGGCCTTGTGTGAATGAGAATCGGTCCACACGGAAAATGAATTACGTGCCCTTCTTTGCTATTGAAACTATCCATCATATCGTGTCCCAAATGGTCTATCATGTTGTTGTCTAGTAAAACTCGGCCATCAGAGGCAGCTCCTGTTCAGATGCTGATGCTAGATGTCTGAAAATGTGATTTCAACTATAACTCTGAGGACATTTAGTTGGAATTTATGACTAGAGGTCTCTCCAAGCTCCATCAACTCTATCCCTCTCACACCTTTATAAATAATACTGGTCTTCAGTTTCTGAGTCCTTCAGGGCAGCCTTGTGGTTTTTTTCCCAGCATCTGGAATACATCATATGCAAGATTGCATTCTGAGATTTCAAACTGTGTGGGTACATAATAAATAAATAAAAAGAGTTTGGCTGAATAATGTGGACATCATGGGAGGCAGTTTGGTGGACTTGGCACTGCCTAGGGTGCAAGAGACTTTGGTACCGCTTTTGACCATACCAAGACTTTCAGTATTTAGCCTTTTTGTGCCTCAGTTTCCTTTATATTTGCTTCCCAGCCAGAATTAACCAAAACCCTTGAAGGATCTCCACTGGGTTTAGCTTCAGTTGGATCAGGTCCACCATTACCTTACCTCTACATGCGGGGCTGTGAGAGCTACAGACAAAAAATGCTAAGCAAGCACAAATGTCACCTTTTCTCCATTGACTTAAGTAGGAGCAGATGTGAGGGGGAACAGCAAGCACTTAGGATCATGGTTTAAACTTTCCATAAATATAGTAAAAGGAAGAGTCTAGCCCTGAGAAGTGCTTAGCATCCCAGCCGGGGATGCTGCAGAGCTGAAGGGGTTGAGTGGTGGGAGGACCTTTCAGAGGGGTTGCCAGGGTGTTTGCAGAGTCAAACCCTGCAGGATTATATGAGGTTATTCCCCTTCGTACATAACCTCAGCAGCCACCACGGCACTCGGTGAAGTCCGATGCTTTGGGGAGGGGGTAAGGGAATCTATTAATACTCTTAGGAAAAAATTAGCATCCAAACAACTTTTGTTTCCTTGTTTTTTACACGTCTGTGCTCTCCTATGTCACTAGCTACAGCGCAGAGCCTGATATGCTCCGACAAAGAGCTATTGATGGTGTGCTTGTGTGAATTGGCCCAGCACTGGTCACAGCCAACTTCTGTGGGACCTGCTGCCCCTGTTTTACAATACGCTCCAGTGTGCTGAGCCATTTGTGAAAGGTCAGAAATGAACAGAGAAATGGACTGGAGTCAAAAACAAGTAGTCCTATAAATATCAGTCATAGTCAAAGGCAGTTTATTCCATTCCTCCCCTCTCTCCCCTTCTGTGTGTGTGTCTCTCCCTCCCTCTGTTGTGGTTTCCCAGATATAACTCCATGTTTCTGACTGGGGAGCTCTGAAAGGAAAGCAGCACGCACATTGCAGCTTCTGCTCCCATCTTGCACACATGGAATAATTCTTAGTCCCGCAAGCAGGACTGACAGCCGGAACAGAGTCCAGGCATCATCTGGACTCAGATGTTAAGTTTTGATTTCTCGGATTTTCTTTATCTGTGAGAAACTCATTTGCTACGGTTTGAGAACTGGCTTTGGCCGCAGACGGTTTGGATTGGGACTCCTGAGGGCTCTTCTCCGTCCAGACCTAGCATTTGACTTCACAATGACTTTAGCAGCTAAATTAGAGGATATTGAAGTGACGCTGGAGCACCTACTAATGGATGTGTTTGTAAGTAAACTATAATTTCTGATTTAAAGTGCAGTGCTAATAATCCATAAGGCAGTGTACAAATGCAATGGTGTATCCAAGTGTTGTATTGACTTATTTTCTTTACATTTCCTGATAAGCTGTGTGTCCAACACTAGCAATGTGTTGTGGAATAGCTAAAGCTTCTACTGCAAAACTGGAACAGTGTGGCTGCAGGGCAAGATATATTCTGCATTGCTCTTTTGTATTGTGTAAAATTTTGATGAAGCACATGAAAAGGAGAGATTTGGTCAGAACAGTTTGAGGAATATCTCCGTAAAATACGTGCATTGACAGACCATTTAAACTGTGTATTTCTTAGCATCAAGTGTCCTTGGCTTTAGGATTTTGACAGCTCTTAGATTGCAGTCTTCTAGAACTTTGACTTTTGGGTTAGTTTTGTAAGAGATGGAGGAACAAGCAAAAGTAGTCATGTTTTCAAGAAAATCAAGTTTATTCCTCCTGGATATGTCAAACACTTTAAACCGGTGTTAATCTGAAATTGCTTCCATGAAATCATCAAAGCTCAGTGAAGCAATGTATGATTTGCTTCAGCACATCTGAGATAAGAATCTGTCTGTATAATATCTTGTTAAAAGTTTCTTAAAAATATCAGAACATATCAAAACAAATTCCTGTCTTTTCTGACACAACTTGATGGGTTTTGCCTAAAAGTCAGAGATGGCTGTGTTTTAGAAGGTTTTTTGGGCATGGGGGGAGAACCAATGATGAGGGACTGTTAAATCATTTATCTTCTTCAAAAAAAAAGTCTTGTCAAGGTGAGCTGTACTCTCTGAATTCAGACTATAAGAAATAAGATGGCAAATGACATTCAGAATTTTCATTTTGGCATCTCTTAAATGAAATGCTTCAAATTTCAGGGTCTAGTGATGAGGAATCTTAGGCATCAGCTACAAAAGTGAAAAACAGAAGAGCTTGCCAGCTTTCTAGCCTGTGGTCCAGTTACTAAGGTGTCCATCTGTGCTGTGAAATGTAGACTCTGAGCTGCCATGTCCTCTCAGCCCCATGGGAAGTACCCTGTCCCCTTTCCCACAGGCTGCTGAGGTGGGAGGTAAAGGAAAACAGTTGGAAACTGCCCTTTCAAAGCTTCTATGTTGGGTATGAAATACTGAAATACTCTTTGGGCTGTAATATTTGAATCAAACTAATGACTATTTGCCACTCTGGGGTCAACTTCTTTCCCCCTCTCTGAGTACCGTGCATCCCAGAGAAAATCCCTAAGGGTTTAAATCCCCATGACAAGCAAAGATCCAACATCCGCATCTCATGACCGCAGCACGCTGTGAAAGTTAGACTGCGTGGGAAGGGGCTGGTGCTTTCTTTGGACTATTTGCAGTCGCTGTAGAAAAAACTTGGCACCACGATCCCTCTTTGTCTATTTGTAGCCCAGCATCAGTTCATTTGAGCTGGGTGCTTGACACCTGGGAGACTGAGAGTCTTCATGGGGCAGGTGTCATTCAGCAGTGGGCGCTTAGAGGCATTTTGTCACAGGGTAGCTCCAAGCAGTATCTCAGAGACTGCCAAGAACTAGAAAGCCAGGGTTGACTGACTTGATTGGGGCTGAACAATCCTACACGTGTCTGGCTGTGTTTGAAGGGCATGAAAAGCCTCCTGTCCTGCTGGGAACCACCCAACCCTATGATAGAGGCCATAGGAATTCATTCCTTTTCTGGCTCTTCATGTCCCATGGTTAGCACTGTTTTGGAGCTGTGTCTAGGCTTTGTCTATTCTCATGTCCATCCCTTGCTTCCATCCAGGTGTCTTTCTGTGGGAATGAGAAAGTTGGAGACACGCTGCTGAGCGAGAGCTCAGCAGGTGTTCTTGTATTGATGGGAAGGAGGCCTTGAGATCAGTAAAACAATGTCCTTA
>JAOXNO010000001.1:7906920-7950744 GCA_028565335.1 Limnodromus scolopaceus | reverse complement strand
CATCCACTTGTAACCTATCTGTGCAAAGAGCACAACGCATGATCAAAAGACAGAAACTATATATGCTGGAAAAGTGAGACAATAAACGTCTTTGCTTCACCACTTAGCGGAGTCCATGCCTCAAGTGCCACATCTTTCCTCATGAGTTTTAGAGGTGTTCAGGTTTTGGCTTTTTTTGTAATGAAGGTGGCAGTAGACCAAGTAAAATATGGACCAAATTCTCCAGAAGTGCAGGTGGCCTCAGTGAGTGAAACCAATGGATCTCTTCTCAAATTGTGTTTTGAACTGATCCCTCAAATGCGTAATTCCAGAAACCCAGTGAAACATCCCCTGCTGAGACATTGCAGTCACAGCTGAAATTGTGATGAAGGAACAGGTCTATGCGGTGCCACGCTGTGCCACGCCAGAGCCCCAGCTGGCTCTTGGAAGAGCTGGTGTATCTGTGCATCATTGTGCAGGGGCACACTGCAGTAGTGTCCCTGCTTCGCCCCCCTTGTCCCCCTGCAGAGCCTGCTGCTGGAAGACTCAGGGGCAGTATGTCCAAGCTTCACATCTCACTTTGACTATCAGGACTGAGAATCTAATCTAGCCTCTATGCAGATCACGGAAATAAGTTTTCCCTGACGAGCAACCACGTTTTCAGCTAGCTGGGTTCTTCTGAAAACTACCTAGGAATTATGGCAGGCAGAATTTCAGGTAATCTAGATGAAATATTCCAAATGCAGAATCACTTTGTCTGTCGCAACCAGGACTTACCTTACATTACCTTGCCTTGTGGCTATATTTGATCTTAAACCACCTGCCCACTTAGCAATGCTAAAAATAATTTCTACTACTGAATACAGAAAAGCAAATATGAAACTCAGTATAAAGGAAGGGCAAACCATAAAATTCTGCCTGTTATAGATCATTCTAGCGGACAGGTTTGTTGAGGGTCATTAATCCATTACCATGTGTTTTGTTGTTACCAGCAAGACTAGCACTTGGGCAAGGAGAACGGGGCCATTCCGGTGGGGCTGAATGGGCTGCAGATGGACTGCCAGGTAACAGGACCCTCCCGGGAATGATCTCCAAGTCTGCTCCGTGCCATGCATCTTCATCTGTGTCAGGTTTATTGCTGAAAGAGTGAAGCCATCTGTCACTGTAATGCTCCTCTTCCAATTCTCCGGTGCCCTCCACTGCTCCAGACTAGGTGATTACTTACAAAACTGGGAAATTTTGGTCTATGGAGCTTTGACTTGTCTTTTTTTTTCCTTTGAAGAAACTTAGTTTTAATGCTCGTTGGACTGCAGGGGCAGTAACCCATTCCCAGACCAGTGGACCCTGACAAAGCCCACTTTAACAGCTTTTACCAAGCTAGCAAGCCCATTTTGTGACAGTGTAGAAAGGTTATAGTAGGCAGCAAATTAGAAGTAACCACCAGCTTCTAAAGAAAACTGAGCCCTAGCTCAGCTCACACTAACCCACCCCTCGATATAATTTGGCTTCTGCAGGAAGATAGACTGAAGAACGACTATAGGGTTGGGCCAGTTTTTCTCTGGACAAGGTTTTAGCTAAGTTGTCCTGCAGGAACTCATCTGGAGTGCGTTCAGCAGAGTTTCACAGGGAGGATGGCAAGCCTTGGCAGCAGGAGATGTGTTGAACACTTCCTCTGGAAAGCTAATAATGCACGGGAACACTTTTTAAAATATTTTTTTCTTCTTTTTTTTCTTTTCTTTTTTTTTTCTTTTTTTTTTTGTTGCGGAGACTAGAGATTTGCATCCACATGGCATGAGCTGCCACTTCCTTCCAGGACGTGGTGTACTCACCGCCTTGTCAGCCCGCTGTCGGAGAAGCAGCTGTTGCTGCTCTGACACTTCCTTTCCCCTATTACCAAGGGGCGTTGGAGAGCTTTGCCGGGCTCTACAAGACGAGATAAAAAGGGAAGCCTCCGACATGACATTTCATAATTAGCTGTCATCACCAGCGGGCTGCCACCGAGCCGCTTGATGAGCTGGGATTTGGCTGCCTGGAGGAACACGGACAGGGAGGCAGGGGCCAAAGTGGGGAGGAGATGCAGGGATAGGCTCAGCATGTCCCTCGGGTGTGCTAAAGGGAAGGGGAGGGAGGTCTGGGTACGAAATAAAGGCTCTGAATCCTCGTTTCACTGCTTGTGAAAGGCATCTCTGAGCCAAACCCTCCCTGCCTCTGGACACGCTAATTATCCTTGTGCGGTCTGTAAAAGGAGACCTTTGAGGTACACCTCAGGACCAACCTTGCTGACTTCCAAGCTTTGCCTTAGGCACAGCTAGAGTGAGCCTCCATGATACACCATGCCCAACACGCCTGGGACATTTTGCACGGGATACCTGGGAGGGTTCAGAAGTGAAGTGAGGTGTAGAGCCTGCCCCGCTGAGGGATGCTTTTCCTTGCATTATGAATGTGGCTTTAGACTTGGAAGAAACAGACTTTCAAGCAAACAGGCAAAGGGATAACAATCCTGGTGGAAAAGTGAGCCTGAAGTAGTCAAACATAAGCTGGCCTGAAAAAGGAGACTGATTTCTGAAGGCAGGCATGACAGACCGTAGTGGATGTCCCAGGAGAGAAAGAGAAACTTAGATGAAGTCTTTAAACCATGAACGCTGTACCCCTGGCCCACTCCAAATACAACCTGGGAAACGACAGGCCATTTATCTCCAGTGGTTCACAGGGTCTTAGACACTATCCAAACACAGGCAAACCTGCCAAATCCACAGTACATTCCATAGATCCATCTACATTCCTCCAGACATCTATTTCCACAGCTGGCTCCTCAACCTTCCTCTCACCGCACTCCACAGACAAATATATGTGTATATGTATATATTTAAAAAAAAAAAAATGCGTGTGTATATATATAGGAGACTCTCTGATGAAAGTGACATTCGTGTGGGCTTCCTGGCATGGAGAAGGTCTGTGGCTGCTTTGCCCTGGGTGGACATAGCAATCAGGGCTGAAATTAAAAAACAACCAATTTGCTGTGCTCCAGCCGCCTCCACTACCCTGAGAAACAGCTGCTCTTCTCCCTCCCCACATCATCAAGTCCTGGCAGAGTCAACACCGAAACAGCAAGGATATGAAACTAAATGTCTGTTTCTAATACCATAACTTAGGAAGTCGGAGGAAATTACCTGGGATGCTGCAAGTACTCTGGCTCATTCTTCTGCCAGCTAGTGATGAACAGAAATTAAAGTCTGAGTCAAACGTGTGTATCCAGCCAGACCGAAAGCCCAGTATCTGAAGGAGGAGGAATCAGTCCCTGACACTGCAGAGTCCCTAACACTGCACTGAAGTCAGCTCCCTTGGCCAGAGGTGCCAAAAGAGGCAGGGCTCCCTGGCAGATCTTGGCAATGGGGATGGCACCATGAGGTGGAAAAGGCCACCACATGGAGTGGTGGCTACCAAAGGCCTGGAGTGGTGGCTACCAAAGCCTGCATATTCCAGCTCTTAAAACTGAGCTGCCAAGAGAGGGGCATATAAGTGACCGGGCTCTTTGTTAATAATAAAGAATTAGTTAAAAAAAAAAAAAGCAGCTGTGATAAATGACAGCTTTTCTCATCATTTTACAGGCAGGGCAACGGAGACAGAGGGACATGAAGCCATTTGAGCAGCCCCCTCCTCCATTCTCCCACTCAAAAAGCAGTAGAAATCTGAATTCCAGAATCTGAGCTTGATGATTTGTTCCCTTCAGAGTACACCACTCGATCACAACAGCAGAATAATCCAGATCATCAATACCTGGGACATGGATCTATGGCACCCAGGATGAAGTGTGCCTTTGCATCTAGTCCTAGCACGCTCCGGCATGGATAGGTGTTATTCTTGTCTATTCTTGCTGCAATTACATTAACTTTCCTATTTTCTTATGCTATCAGCACTGGTAAACAGTAGTTGTTGTCATAGGTGGTACTGAGGACAATTTGGAGAAAGGAGGGGTGCAGAAAAATGGTTGTGATGAACTTGTCCCAGCCACAATTTGCAGAGTAAACCCTGCACACAGCAGTCTCCATCCCTGCTGTAATCAAACAAACGTTCTCGCAGTTACTATCGACTCCTGGTGTCTGCGTTACATTTTTCCTAATAACCATTGCAATAACAAGACATTATCAACATGTAAAGTGATCCATTAACCTCTACAGCAGCAATAAATTGTGTGGCTTTGCCAGGCTGCCAGGACTTGCTAATCGAAGAGCAAGCAGCGAGTTCGCACTCGGAGCAGTCACAAATCACGCATGATGCGAAAGCGTGGGCGCTAACCTCACCCTCTGCAATATAATGGCTATTGCCATGTGTTTATTTGTCAGAGAGAACCGTTCTTTGAAGCAGCTTCTAATGAGTTTCTCTCTGGCAATGGCAGCATCCTCCCATTCGTCCTCAGCATCCAGTTTGCAGGAGATTTAAAGTCTCATCTTCCATCTCTGGAGTCAGCCTGAGTTTTGCCAGGGTAATGGGTAGGAGCAGAATCAGGCCCCTTGAGCTGCACTAAAAGCTGAAGTTGCTCAGCACGATTGTGACATTAAATAGATCCAGCTGGGTAACTGTCAGGTTTTGTTTGGACAATTCTGAAAATGAGAACATAAAAATGAGCATACCAGGTCTTTCCAATGAATGATCTAGTCCAGCGTCGTGACTCGGGCAGCAACCAGCGTCAGGTGCCTACAGACAAATGTAAGATCATGGCAAGTACATCGCCATAATCCCCACAGACATCATCCAACCACCGGTTGTTTGCACCCAGGGGTTTCCTAACCCAGAAAGGGTGTCTTCAAATTTAGCAGTCCGCAGTAGATGTTCTTTCATGAATTTGTTGGGTCATTTTTTGAACCCAGCCCAGGGGCCCGAGTTACTAGGCACAGGTGCCACAAAGAGACCTGGAGCAGAAGAAAAGCCGTAGTGCTGTGCTGCAGCCCTGTGCACAGTGCAGTCAACCACAGATAACTCCCAACCTCGCTCCCGCGAGAGTCAGGTCATGCTGTTGACCCTCAGAAAGCCTTTGTGGAAACGAAGAGCTTCGTGGAGCAGTCTAGGCTTGCTCGCCCATGCTGAACAACAGGCAAACAGAAAGTGGTGAGAATGAAGAGCTGGGAGTGAGAATGCCAATAGGGATGTTAGCAAAGGCAAGGTAATTAAATACAGCTACCAAGGGGCACAGCAGAACTTCTGGTAGCTGGAGAGGTAGACCAAGAGCAGCCAGTTATGAAGCTTATGTTATATACAATGGGGAGATATAGGCAATTTTAGGTATCATTCACTCCCAGTAAAGTAGAAAAGTGCCCATTTCTCTTCACTGATAACAAAAGGAGACCAGATGAAAGCAATCAAAGTTAGGAGAGGTAAATGCCACTCTAGATGTCTCCTACAACTGAGGTAGGGTGTTGTTACATCTTGGCAGACACAGGAGAGCTGGTGCAATAAAATATAAACTGATAGGCATTACAGGGAGAGACTCCAAGGCTGAAGATGCAGAGACTCAGACAAACTTTTCACATTTCTTAATTCATCCATATAAATCTACAAAGAACATAACCAAATTGGTTTTGTATTTTGCCAGTGTTAGCGGTTCCTCTTTCAGCTTTGTGCAAACACAGCTTGCTTCTCTTTCAGAGCGAAAACATCGTTATTCCATGCCTGTGAGACCTCAACTACAAAACAAAATTTGCCCAAGAGGCTGTTTAGCAGGTCTGGCAAGGCTTAAAAAAACCCTCCTAATGCCTCTCAGGGGTCTTCTACTTCTCTTTTTCCTTAGGGACACATTGGCCTCTCTGGTATCCATGTGGCTTTCTCTTGGGGCAGCATAACTCTCTCTCCTTCCCTCACATAGACACATATGCTTTCCCACAATATATTAAGATTAATCAAAGCAGTGTAACAAGGATGAAGTTTTAAAAGCGGGAAAACGACACAGAACAAAGAAGCATTTATCTTCACAGTGTTTGACATAGTCCATATGTCACGTATCCCGTTTAAGCCTTAAATCTAGCTCAAGGCTGAGCACCTTCCATGCCATGCTGAGCTAAAAACCCCTATTTCTCCAGGAACTGAAGCAAATCAGCAGTGCGAAGCACTACACAGGCACAGCCCGCTCACATTTTAAGACTTGATGCTGAGATGCACCACGTATTTGCCCATTCCCCCGCAGCTGCCGGGAGTCACAAAGACTTTAGACGAGGTCCCTGTGACTATTGCACGGCCATCCCCCAGCTGAGCGCAGGACTGCTATTGTGTGCATCACGTCCAGCCTCTGCTACATAGCCACCATGTGGGAATGTGGTGGTGTTGCCAAATACCTCCTCTTTTGTTTATACAACCCCTAGAAGTCAGAGGTGGCCTCTGCGATCCCTTGGTGATGTTTACAGGGGCGTGTCTCCAGGGCAGTGGGGTCAGGCAAGTTCCCTCCCTAATTAATTACTGTCTCTCTGAGTTATGTGGGAACCAGCACACTAAAACACAAGGGAAATGTCCTTCCATCTAGCAGAGGCCCCACTTGCTATCTGCTGCTGTTCTTCTGGCCAGGGTTTTCTAGGAGCCTGTCTGCCTGGTTACAGGGAGGCTGGGACTGCTTTCTCCAGAAAGGACCATACACTGGACAGCAGGTGGGGAGGAGAACTGGAGGTGAGATGGGGAATGCTCCTGGAGACTCTGCTTGGTGGCAGTAGGGGACGAGGAAGGGTGCAGGTTGCTCTGTCCTCTATCCTGAAGACATTTTCTGGGGTGTATACATCTGTGACATGACTTTCACTAGAGGCTTTGCCCCCCACTTCTTCTTTCAAGATCAGAAATAAGGTTGAACATAGTGCTCTGTTTGGACATGACACGTTTTGCTTCCTGGCACTTCAGCATGTTGGAAGGGCCTCTGACCTGTAAGCCAAACCTCTTTTCTCAAGGACATACATGCAATGAGTTACCAGAAGTGACTGCATTGGGGGTCTCATGGACATTCCATGTGCATGGCTCTTGCCCTGGGGACATATAGCCTCCCTCAGCCATGAATGAACAGGACCACTGCTCTTTCCAGCACTAGGCTCGTCCTCTACTCAGAGATTTAGAGCAGTGTGACCTTATCTTCTGTCTACTGGAGATTTCGCCAAGAACTTGCTGGCTTCATGGGCATGCCAGCTGATGAGTTTACGTGTTTGACTAGGTACAGGCTCAGCGGGTGACATCCTGGGTTTCACATTGTACTCTGCCAGCCATTCCCCATGACACCCAAGGCTGAGGTAGAAAAAGCAACAGACGAGCAGTCATGTGGGTATTTCTGCTGGCATACCAGTGAATGAGGAAATTTAGGAACATCTAACATTACATTCTGGATTAACCTACAGCAATGTTCATCAGATACGAACTTCTCTGAGTCCAGAAGCGCTTGGTTCTGGGTTTCTGTTTGGACTTATGCTAGTCAGATGAACTGCAAGTGGTTAAACAACCTTGCTATAGCACAGTGCAGAGGTGTCACAGGAGCCTAATTTCCCAGTCGTCTCTGTTGGCACAAGTGATGGACATGTTGGCATGCAGTCCAACACCGTGTCCATCACTGCATAACCCACAGCACCAAAACAGTGTGAGACAAATCAAAGATCTCTCTTCAGGTGTGGGGCCAACCTTCACATTCACCCAGCAAAGGCACCCTTGCTGAGAGGAGACAGGGACATGTGACGGTCTGCGTGGCCCACAGGCGTGACACAGCCTTGCCACACACAGGCACTGCACACAGGCTTTCCATGGCTGGAGACCATGAACATCCTCTCTCAACCCTAGCATGCTGCTGGGTTATTGCCAGCTCCGATTGAGAAGGCTTGTATGGGAATGGAGCTCCGTGTGGTGTGTTTTCCCACATCCCTCCCCAGGCTACAGTGATCGTAATGTTTCTCTGTAAAACACCGTGTAAGACTGGAAAATTGTCACTTTTTTTTTTTTTTAAAAAAAAACTTTAAAGCAAGCTGGATTTGCAATGACAACCTCTGTTTATTTTCTCTCCCAAAGTAGCAGTCCCCCTTACAGCCTGATTCTGGGTGCAATAAAACATAAGCTAAGTCACTGTAGGAACTGCAACCCCTAAGCTTTGCCTTGTACTCCTCATCTTCCAATTGCTTTGCCGGGCCCCAACAAATCAACTAGAGAGGATTTCTTACAGTTGGAAGTAAGAAATTCCACCAAGATTAATAGGAGCAGCTAAAGAGCTTAAATAAGAGTGATTTTCCTATTGGGACTCCAGGGAAGAATTTGGCTTTGTTATTGATATAGACCATAGATATCATCCAGAATGGAAAATACCATCAGGAGCTGCAACTTATGTTTGTTCTCCTCTTACTCTGCTACCATACTCATGTCTTCATGGAGTACAGAACTTAAGTGGGTTTTTCTGTACTGAATGACTTTTCAGTTTTACAAAACAGTGTCTTATTGATAGATCTGATAGATACCACATACCGCGTTTCAATCTGTGCCACCTCTGTCCCTGGTTCCCGATACACTGATCTCCGCTGGGCATCCACTGACTTGAAACTTGACTCAGCCCTTGCAAACATAAGCCATGCTTTGCAGCAGTAAATGATTTCTCTCTCCTTTTCATTAAAGACCAAAAACAAAAAACAAAAAAAATCTAGTCTAAATAGCAATCTATTGGAATGTACTTTCCTCTGATGCATTGTTACCGCAAACTGCTGTTCCTGGCAGCCTGCAATTAGTACTGAAAAGCATCCACTGCTTTAAAGAGTTTCGTCTTTCAGCAGATAGTAAATGTGGTGTGTCTCTTTTGAGGGTCTGTGGTGGCAAGGCCAGGATGTTCCCTTACAATTGTTTGGCTTTTATTTCCTACTGTGCTGTTCAGTTGGAGATATTGTCTCTGCAGACAATGCAGTTGAATGAAGCCTCAGTGATGAGTCTGGTCATCTTAATCTGCCTCTGCAGTCAACTACATGAGAGAGGGGGCTCTCCAGAGTGGAAGTCAGAATTTGATGGGCTGAAGTGTCCTTGGATGTGCTCACATCTGCCACAAACACCTAAACTCCCTCTCTGGGCACAACTAGAAAGGTCATCATGAGAGCATGTTCTACTTTACCTATCCTATAGGCAATCTATCAAACTAATCCTAATAGGCTGTCCTATACACTTGCCAACGTGCCTTGAACAACTGTAAAAACAAAAAGCTAACATCTCACCCTCCAGGATGGTTTCCACAGTCCTGATGGTTCTGGTTTGGCTTCCTGTCTCCAGGTCCGTATCACCTGGGAAATGAGGAAAAAGGAAGTGTAATAGTGAGTCCAGGTCTCCAGTCTTACGTGGGTTCTGTGGAGGGTACCCGTAGAGTTGAGCCTGGGGTACAGCACAGTGAGGGAGGGAGGAGTGAGGGCCATTGGCATATGCAGGGATCTTGTTGGAACTGGTTCCAATACCATGCAAATGGATGGATTTCTTCTACTTTTCACATATGCAAGAGGTTTCTTGCTAAGAAGAGTATTTGTATTATTATTCAGCTGCCTTGAGCAATACGCAGATTTACATTTCATTTGCAAGACCTAGAAATCTATGCAAAGAACTTGTGGTTCATGGAAATGACTGAATAAACACTCCCTTTTCCCCTATGGATAAAATGAGTCTATGTGGTGCTTCATGCTGCTAACACTAGACTATCTCTGGGCCTGGAGCTTGATTGCTGGTAGACACTGGTTGAGATGTGTGTTACGGCTCTTTGTCCCCTCTAGTGGATAAAGTTCTGTCTACAAGGCTGGTCTTTCTAAGAGTTTCACCTGCAGGAGACCTTGATTGCCTGAATATGTCATCTTATGGAGAAGGGGCTGGTGTGAGCAAGACCCCACACACACACCCCCGCCAAGGCCAGAGCTTCCAATTGGGTGAGCAGGGAGATCTTTGCTCCTCTGCTCTCATATGAAGCACTAACTCCTGAGGTCCTGACTCAGGCATGACTCAGTTTTCACTCAGGCAAAGCTCCCAGTAAAGCAGATCACAATTGCCTTTGCCTTCTCTCCACCAGTAGATCCCCAGTGGCTCTGCTGGTGCAGGCAAGAGGTCCCTGTGGGCACCTGGGACATGCCAGTCACCTCGCACTTAAATAACCAAGTAGGCATCCTGTGAGATAGCCAGGGGGGGGGGGGCTAACAACCATACAAAAACCCTGCAAGAAGTAAAGACCCCAACTCTGCACCTATTCCATATAAAGAACCTATATAAATCAGTCATGCTTAAGATATTTCCATCTTTTCCTGTCTCTCTCACTCTCTTTGGCAAAAGGCATATGGAACTAATTATGAACAAAGGCCGATTGTTTTAATATTTAGAGTTTCCCACATCAAGCTGCTGGGTTTTTTCTTTGACTGGTTTTAATGCATGTGCATATGCTGAGCAGATACAGAGTTTCTCTTCTTTATTTTAAACGGTTGCTTTAATGTCACGTCCCTAACACCTTCATCCTGGCTTTTGGACTTTGATCAAAACAAAATATTTTTAGTTTTGCATTTAAATGAGAACAATACATGGAGGAAGGGGCTGGCTCCAAAGCTCAGCAGATTTTGCTCTCCCAGCTAGACTGCTCCAAGGAAAAGAGCCTGGGCCAACGTCTTTTCCGTTTTATAAGCTAATTCAGAATACCACTACGGAGTTGGTGGATTGAGAAGCTCCCACTTTGCATACATTAAGTCCAAACTACATCTGGACCAGTGTACCTGTAACTGAGCATGGAAATGAACACAGCGTCCAAAACACATTCCTACAAAACCACAGAATCACACCTGGCTGCTTTGGGACAACTCCTGGTGTTGCAGAAAGTCTGTGGGAAGGGAAAGAATTTTTCCCACTTCCAAACCACTTGTGTACAATTTAGAGTGTAAATATAGTTTCAAACTTTTCTTCCAGAGAAAGGGAATATCATTGTCTGCTAGTCTCTAATGTGGTTTTACAAGAGAAAAAAAAAATAGACACTGAGACTGACTTTGTGAAGACAACATTTCCCAATTGTAAGTTACAGACAGCTCCAATATAATAATTTTTATAATAGAAGCTGTAGGCATCACCAAGCAGGCTTTGACTGATACCTGTGTGCACAGACATGAGTGTGAATGGTAATGTCTGTTCTTTCTACTTATGCACGCCCTGCACTACGCCACACACACCACCTAGCCTGAACCGGTGGGTGCTGGTGTTTAACTGAGCAGCCCAGAGGATCTGCCCGAGCCCTGGGTATGTGCTTTCCAACTTCTAGGAGAGAGGAATCTCTGGACGTAGGATTTAACATTAATCTCTGCACCAGATGGTGATACACCAGATATTCTTTTTAAGGTGAACATGTGATCTACTGTACAGCAAACCAGAGGGGTCTGCAGTCACATGGCAAAACGTATAATAACTCTGATAGTGCTTTGATTAGACAACTGACCTGGTTACCATCTGTGGCAACAAGAAGCAAGCTTGACATTTTTGGAACATTCTCCCCAGAAGCTTAATTCTTCCACCTCTGTGGCACAGCAACCCCACTGAGCAAACTACACCAAGAAACAGAAGGAAGCTAAAGATACGCTGCTTGAAACATGTTGTTAAGGTTACAAGGCTTGGGTTTTCCTTTTCCTTTTTTTTTTCTTTTTCCCCCTTTCTCCCCCCTCCTTCTTTCAAACAAGCCACATCTTGACTCATATGGTCTGATGTGAAAACCCACTCAGCTATTTGATAGTTGGGAAATCTAGATGAGACTGTAAGTTATTTCAAAGGAAGCCTGTGTGTGCTGTGAACTCTCTCGCTCTCTCTCACACACACACACACGCACACACACGAGTTTCAGCTCTGCACTATGGTAGTACAGACAGCTGTGACTCCGGGTAGGACCCGAAGACTTTTATTCAAAATACCATATGGATCACTGAGGAGACGCAGTGTGGAAAGGGTAAGCCATGATTTCTTTGTCCTGAATGCATGCCCAGAGGATGAGGAGGGTACCATTCGATAGCAGTTGTCTGCCCCGTTAGTAGTCAGAGCTAATAGAGGTTATGTCATCATGTGTAGAAATTACTATTGGGGTATGCCGTGGTGTGTAGAAATTACTATTGATGGGACCTGTATGGTGACGAATGGGAATCAGTCCTAGTCAGAGGCTGTGTGATGACTTGGGGTAGTAATCAGTGACAGCAGGAACAATTAGATTATATGCAGCAATTAAAACTGTTTAAAGGCTCTGTGACAGTATTTGGAGGTATTAATTTCTGAAAAGGATCATTTCTAATAATCAGGACTCATTGAGACAGTGCGACGGCATACGGCAGCACCGACCTGTAGCAGTGGGGAATTAATAATAATAATAATGTCAAATAATGAATACCGGTGGAAAGCTCGGGGTGACGTGGAAGGGCGCTGTGTGAATGAGCCTGGCAAGCTGCCTCTGCTGGAGCTGACAGGGGTGGCATGGTCCCCCCAGGGGACAGGGACACCTCACACACCCCCTCTGCTTGTCACTGAAAGGGTGCTGGGCTCAAGGGGATGGACACGGTCTGCATGCTCCTGGCCACAGGGGGTTTAGGCAGGATGCCCCAGGGATGGGTGAGTGATGCTGCACCCACTGGTCCATCGCTGGTGGCACGTGTAGAAGCCCTAGGAGCCCAGAGGGGTTCAGAGTTGCTCTGCATGGGATTGAGGGAAACCTTTGCTCGAGGCATCTGTTTTGCTGAAAAGCCGTTTCTGCGTGAGCTGAAGCCACCTGTGAGTTTATTTCGAGTCTGTTGCATGTGTCACTCAAACAAAAAATCTGGTTTTGGATATTTCAAATAATTTTTTTTTCCCAATTTTTCTTTCAGAGTGCAATTTCATTTGGATGAATGCATTCTTTTTCTTTTTTTTTTTAAGGGATATGAAAAAAAAAATCTCAAAAATTAAATGCAGGTCAAAAACTGTTTCAGTTAAAAATAAAGCCTTTTTTTGTTTGTTTTTCTTCCCTCTCCATTTGGCAGAAGGGAAAGCAGAATAACTTTGTGTCAACCTGAAACATATTTTCTTTGCCTTTCCAGTCCGTCAAGCAAACCAAAGATAATCAATTATTCACACAGCTTTGGTCTTCTATTGTTTGATCGTTGTTTGTTGCCTTGGAGTGCATTCAGAATTGTCCCTCCTGGTAAATTTGCGCTCTGTGGTTCAAGATGCTGGTTCTTAGAGGGGTCCAGGGCAGGCAGTCCTGCCTCCAGCCTTAACCTGCTTTGGGGACCTTGTCCCCCGTACAGTGCCCAGCACGGCTGTAACATCGGCCAGGGTTCCCTCCTCTGCTGTTCAACTGCTGTTGCTGACCCAGGTCACAAGAGGTGGGTTGGCGCCTGGTGGCTTTGCAACTCCCCTTGAAAGTGTGCGGTGTCAGAGAGCCTGGTGTCTCCTTCAAAGGTGGCTTCCCACAAGGTGACAGATGATTTTTTGGCCAGAGCAAGTTCTCGGCTGCTGTGGGGCCACCATCCTCTCCTGCTGCTGGCCACAGCAGGTCCCTCCCCATCTGGAAGGGCTCATGCTTTCACGCAGACCATACCTGAGACTGATAAGCCTAGAGAAGTCATATAACAGTGTGAAAAATAGGAGACCACCCTCCTCCACGCACGTACACATCCCCTTTGGAAACATGCTTTCCATACCGACCTACCTGAGCAGCAGCTGCCCGAATCTTTGCTTTGCTGTGTACATTAGTCTCCATGTGATGGA
This sequence comes from Limnodromus scolopaceus, assembly GCA_028565335.1. NCBI lineage: Eukaryota > Metazoa > Chordata > Aves > Charadriiformes > Scolopacidae > Limnodromus > Limnodromus scolopaceus. Next base: position 7,937,049 of record JAOXNO010000001.1, on the reverse strand, counting down.
GAGGTGTAAAAACCAGCAGTATTCCCACAGGGTGTTTTCAGGAGGTAATCCCATGGTGGGGAGCAAGGGAGAGCATGGAAATACCTGCAGGAGAAGGTGTAGGAGAAGGAGGATATATTTCTATAGGAGGCAAGAATGGATGCATAAGGATGACCAGCGCTGCAGGGCACTTGGCAGTGTGTACATACTTAATAGCTCCACACGTAGCCCAAGTGACCGGCTGCTGTCGGGGGCAGAGGGGGGTGTTGTTTTATTTTCACTCACATCCACAGTTTATTTCTCTCCTTCCCACTTCTTGACCTAAGGTTGGGGTGGTTTAGTCTTCTTGTCAGGCAAATGCTGGAGCCTTGCTAGAAGAATTGCCAGAGGATTTGGTAGGATAGTTTTTGCAGCCAGCTCTTTTCCGTCCTAAATCTCTGTCCTTGCCATTACTCTCTCCACCTCTTCACAGAGCTGCCCCATCAGGCACCTGGCCCATGAGGTTGTGGCCAACCTGGCTGAAGCACGCATCATGCTCTCTCTCCCTGGAGCCCCCCACCAGCTAGAGGTGGCAGGGCAGATCCCCTCCACTTGGAGTCCTGAAGCCACACAGAAGCTGTGTTTCTAAATTCTAAGCGTCCACAAAGTCCCACTGCAGCAGTGAAAGAGCCCGAAACATGGTTCCAAGTGAGCAAGTTTCACATGTAAAGCCTGAGATGTGAGAGATCTGTGCAACTCATGGCATGCACTCAGCAGAAGAGAAGGTTTTACAAAGGCTTCTACCAGACCAAATAAAAAAGGGCAATGCTAAACATTAGCAGGTATGGCACAGAGACCCCCAAACGTGACAGCTGAGGCAGAATTATTTTTTGTGCTGTTTGGCACAACAGCAGCCGGTGTCAGGATTTAGACATGAGTTGGGTTCATCTAAGTCAGTGCTGTTGTCAATGAGACATCTACATCCTTGTCAGCACCTTGGGTGCTACCTTTGGCATCACTGCAGAGGCAGCCAAAATACTCTGCAGGGGTTGCAGAGGAGGTCCCCTAAATACCCATGTTTGGTTGAATTCATAACTCCTTAAACCCCTGCCAGCTGTCCTTTAGCCAGCATACACAGGGACACCTTGGTCGGAAGAGGACCCCCCCCAAAAAACCAGGCGACCCGCATCCCACCCCTAACACAGTATGCCTCAACACAGAGCCCTCCCCACCAGATCTTCCTTCCCTGGGTCTCCTTCCCCCACCAGTAAACAAGCACGTTAAATATGTAGCCCTTTCTCCCTCTGCATTATTGATGTGAGACGGTTTATGCCCGCGAGCCATCTTTATTATATCCATGTGCTGCGGATGTGTGTGAGAGGAAGATGAATAGAGCCCTGCTAATGTCTAACAAATGCCCAGCGCCATTCAGAGATTTTTATTTCTTTTTCTCTGCTGTTGCAAAGCACTGGTAAAGAAGAACACATATTTACTCCTTCTCTCAAGACCTCACTGGCTGTTTTCCAGCCACGGGAATGTTTCTCACCACAAACACAAGGTTTTTTGAGTTAGAAAGCCCAGAGAAAACATGTAGCATTCTTGTGTTAAAAAAGAACAAGTCTGCCCTCTCTTCTGCCTTTAAGGCTCAAAGGATGGTACTACAGATGCTGTGTGAAAAGGAAGGCCATCTCCAGACTAAATGAAGTGCTGTAAGAAACAAATCAAGCTGGGAGAGATATGGCTGGAAAAGCCATTTTAAATTAAGCCTTGCACCCCAGCTTTAGGTCCCAGCTCTCAGCTATGGTAAATTAAAGGCCCTGTGCCCAGTTGTGTCAGCGGATGTTTGCAGCTCAGCAGGATTTTAGTCCAGATTGCTTTTTTTATTTCTTGTGCCTCCAAAAAAGATAAGCTAAGATTAAAAATGCGGACAGAGCCCCAAGCCAGAACTCCACTGTCCATTACACGAGTGTAAATCTACACCAGTGCTTAGCTGAGACTGGTATTTACCTATGACACTTCCTCTCTGAATGGATATCCATGAACACTCATTCATATCATGACTTTAAAACACACCAGGCAGAGATAAATCTGTAAATGGATATTTATTGCCATAGAAAACAGATGGCAGAAGACAAAGCTCCCATGTTCTTATCCCGAGCTGCAAGCACGTTAAGAATGCGGCAGGAAACGTCATTCCTCCTATAAATAAATTTCTCTTGAGAAGAGAGAATCCAGGGCTGAAAAGAAAAAAATTAGTCTTTCTGCTCTCCAGGCCAAGTCTGAGGTAGGTTTTCCCACGCTACTCTGCAGCTTATGGTGACCTTTGCTTTTGACAAGAGAGAAGGTTGCCTTCAACAAACCCAGCAAAAAGAATTTGGGTACGTCTTGCTGCTGTACTGTGTCTACCAGTGCTTTTACTACTCTGAGTTACTGATTTTCTGTTCCTACTAAACAAAGCATAATTCAACATTTGGCTTGTTATTAACCATTTTTCCAGCATAGGTTCAAGAGCAAAGTGGTCAGAAACCTCTCACACCAAGGGCTGTAGAGCAAAGCAAAGCAGATCTGGTGGCATTCATGGCAGAGTGGTCCTCATTTGTTAAACCCCCTCGTGCAAGCCTCCGTGAGTGATGCTGCAAGCACTCCTTCTGACACCATGACTAAGCAAGTGCTTCAAGGGAAGTTGATCTTTCCAGTTCACACTATTTACTTGCAAACCTGTTGAAAACTGTTATGCAGGTTCTGCAGACTTTTGCTTAGCACCTTCAGTGACATTTTTTGGACGGGTCTCTTACCTTGACAGCATCCCTGCCAATCTGGTGGACTGCCGAGGTGACAGCAGAGTTGCTCAGATACTGTAGATAACAAAAGAACAGCAGATAATTGTGTATGGAAGTTGTCCAAGAGAGAAGAGAGACCTTGAAACAAGGAACTCCTGTTGTCTTAACTTTATTCTGGAAGCCACTCAAGTCTCAAGGTGATGAAACCAATATACAAACTTAGAGTGGTGAAAAAAAAAAAAAAGCAGCATTTTGCAACAAACTTTATTTGCAATGAATTATTCACCAGCCCTATAGACAAATAAATGTGTCCAAAAAAAATAAGAATAAGAGGATAAGCTTGAGTAGCAAAACTGTCACCTGTGTAATGCCCTGATATAATCACTTGTGACTGCCGAAACATCAATTTTATCTGCTTCATCTGAGCTTTATCTTTTCTGACCTGTTCACAAGTATTTTGGAGGAATTGGCTTAATTTGAACTCTACCTAGACAGATAAATGCTTGGTGCACCCTCTCAGGTGTCTGGAAGTTGTAATATTTTGTGACACTTCTAAAAGGTGTAACAAATCAAAACAGACTCTCCTGTGAAACGGATCAGGAGCTGTGCCAGGCTTTATCCCCTCGAAATGGATGCAGGTTAACGGTGCAAGAGGTGAGAGGACGGCAGCGGCTAATGGGTAGTGACTGGTGAACTCGGCAGAGTTCGGAGCTGTGATACTGCTCAAATTGGCTTTCAAATGGTTGGAGCTTAATTGAATTCTCAGAAGCTCTTCAAGGCCTGGAGACCTCACAAGCACAGGCTCTGCCTTGAAATTTCCAGTGCTTTGGATTCTTATTTTGACCGGAAAATGAAAAGCTTTTTTCATTACAGTTTGGCATTTGCTGCCTTCATGTTGGCCAGGCCCTGGGACAGCAAGGGCAGGTCAGCGGACAGAGCAAGGGCAAGCCAGGGGACAGAGGCTGGGAGCCAGAAATGAGCCAAATGTTTTGGATTTGGGTGAAGGGAAGGGGGGGATCATGTGAATCTAGTTATAAAGCCTTGGAGGAGGTGGAAAGGCTCCTGTAGTTCATAAACCCTCTTGGTCATCCAGCTAATAAGCCTGCTTAAAGGGCTTTCTCAGGTACCATGCCCGGATCATGCCCCCACCAGCAACCCAAAGCTCAAGAGTTATGGTAGTTTAGCACCAGCGTACTTTGCCTTGAGGTAGTGCTCTAGAGCTGAAAAGGCAAGAACTTACCATCCTGACAAGGAAGTTCCTGGAGAGGTTTTTCCATACAGAGACGTTGTTTCATGTAAGGTTGGCCAGTGATAGATAATGCAAAGTGGTTAACTTGTATATTTGAAATATCTTCTAACCTGCTCCACCCTGAAGACCTAGTCCTAATTCAGCTTCTGGCCAGGATTTATCCCTGGAAGGGCTTAGACACGCCTTCAGTTGGGTTTTAAACTCCAAACATAGAAAGCCTCTAGACTTTGTGAATTCCCAATCCACTTAAATGCTGCTTCAACAATTTCCTGAACTAACAGCATTTTCAGACAAGTGCAAAGTAAGATACATGCATTGTTCCAGTTTTTAATTTCTTAGTCAATTTTTTCATTCATTTAGATGAGGTTACTATAAATTTATGGGGAAGAAAAAACACAACCCAACTCCAAAACAGTGGATGAACAACAAACCTAGCCTTCATAGAGTTTTTCCATTTTCACTCTTCGAATATCTTTGGTCCAGACCAGGAACCAACAATAGGCTGGTTAAACACCAGCAGTGATTACAGTGAAGCTTACAGTCACCAGGACCAATCTAACCAGCTTGATAGAAGCCATGAAAGAGGCTGTTCTGACTAAAAGGAAATCTGTTCTGTACGTAGTTGCACAGTTTCTATTTTGCTGATTGAAGAAGTTCGGGAAGTTGGATCTAGATTTCAAACACGCTTCTAAGCTTCTGGTCAAACTTTCTGTCTGAGCTTAGCTTATTTCCTGGTGAAATATATATTATCCTCATTGTCTCAGTCATTTCTAGTGGCTTCAAAGAAACGGTGACTTTTTATTCTACCAGCAGATGGATATGAGTGATTCTTATGCTTTAATTTTTCTTGTTGGGACAAAGTATCAAACTCTCCAAATTGCACAGGCAAGGAGCGCAATTAGTCTCCACTTCCCAAAGATACCACATGAAAAGCTTTTGAAAAGATAATGGGCTGCAAATGATGCGATTTAGTCACCCGCACACACTCTACAATCCAGCTGTACTTCTGGAATATATTTAGAAGGTGTAATTATGGTAGTGCATGCTTTGAAGTAAGTGGGCAAGTTTCTTGACTGAGGTTGACATTCATTTTAGTTTCTAGCACCCCCTTTATAAAAGCCAGCATGTCTTGATGGGGTGGGACCATGGGCATTTATTTTCTCTCCAGGTTTTGCATCATCATAGATTAGGTAAACTCTGTGTGAAACAATAGCTAAGGACTGATAATCTGCAATTAATGTTTCTACATTAAGCATCTGCCCTTTGGAGATCTATGTGCAGAACAAGCACCACTTTACTATTGTACCATTTTAGTTCAGAATAGAAATCACTGACAGAGTGAACCAAATTGGTCTTAAAAGTTTCTGCTACAGGGAGCTTTCACCCTGCTAGCTCCCAACAGATAAGCGATGGGACAAGATGTGTTTTGGAGAAGCTCATCTAAGAGACATTAAAGGTAGGGGTTTATGTTCTTGCTAGCGTGTATTTCCCATGTCATCTCCATTCCACTTGTACCTTCAGGCAGCCTACATTTACAAGTTTGTCATGCAAATGTTTTAATTTTTACTACCTTTTTAGGCCTCTAAATTTCTTCATCTCTCTCCCTCCTCTCCTTGGAGAGAGAGGTGGGGGATAGCACCTGTCATTCACTTCAGTGATTGATCTGGCCCAACCCATGACATTCCGTAGTCAAAGGGAGAGAGTAATGTGTGTCTTCTGGTGACAACTCATCCTCATATCTTCAAAAACAATTTAGGATGGGATGAATTGCCCTCTGTGTTGACATCCATCTTCCATTAACTGTAGAGTGAGTAAAAGCCTTTCCAATCAGAGGAGATGAACACAGACTGCCATGTCTGCACTTAATGCCTACTTCTGGAGATCTGATCCAGACAGGGCATTCAGTCTAGCCCAGCCCAGATGTGAACATCCCCCCAACAGACACCTGACCCTATAACTGTGTGTTCACTAGATCGACACATCATCCTATGAATCTTTGCTTTATCAGCCCAGAGTTTGTCCTGAGAAGGCCTGCATTACCACCTCCGACAGCTGTGGGACTTGTGAGAGAAATTGTCTATCCTTAGAGGGAAGTTCCAGGGGGCATGTGCTCTGCAAAACAGATGGGCTGCACCCCTTTTTAGAAAAGATATAAAATGATTTAACAGCCTGGAAAGCCACTCAGCTCATTCATGCTGGAACCACTCTACACTTCTCACAGCTTTTCGTGTGCAGAAGATTAGATGAGCAAGGTTTGGCTCTGTGTAGTTTTCCCTTCAGTCAAGCCTTGCAAGTACCATGCAAACCTGCATGGCTGGCAATAAGTGTGCCTCTTGCAATATAGTTTATTGATTTTGCAGAAAAATAGGTGGCTACCATTGGCTTTACGGAAAGGTATCAATGGTGGCATCCTTCTGGTGGCCCTGCCTTCATAGACTTGGTGGTGGGCTGCTTCTCCTTGAGATGAGGCTGGGAGATTTTAGCATAGCATGATGACTTTGGAGTCAGACCCAGGCAGAAGGTGCTGCTTCCTTATCACTGTGGATTGCTAGAACATCGCCTAAGCCCCAGCAAAGCTAAAATTTGTGTCAAAAGACCAGCAACACAAGCTCTTGTCCATCATATGGATGACTTCATCAGATGTAGAGCAGGTGCCAAACAGCAGAGTCCTGGGCTCCAGCCCCCTCTCTATGGCCTTGAGAGAGTGTTTGCAGAAGCAGTCATTCAATTTTGGAGCCCCTGCGTTTGAGTTGGTTTCTTTTGGAGATGTGTGTCCAGAGATCCTGAGGGAATGTTGGAACCTATTCTGAAGGACAATGCCATAGCCGTCTTCCAGGTTAGTCTGCTGTGTTTACATGCTTGGAGGTTTGAAGTAAGGGCACCAAAAGTAGATCATTAAAAATGCACAGTGTGGTTTTATGACCAATGGCTTAGTAAAATGCCAGATACCTCACCTGAGTAGTGGGCAGCTGGGGAGATAGGAAAGGATACTGTACTTGCACCCTCTCCAAACGCCTCTCTTTCATTGCAGGATAGATATAATCTGACACTCAAAGCAATATGTATCTCATATCAGTTTTTTTCTGCATGTCTGTATTTACTGCATCTGAAAGGGTTTGGCTGGGTGACAGCACTGTGAGATGCTCAGGGGAAGAGCACAGGATCAGTGCGCTCCCCTGATCAGTGTGATCCATGAGAAATTACCACTCTTCAGAGAGGAGAATGCCAACGTCCTTTTCCTTCTTCACAGGACTGAAAAAAGGCTCTCCAACATCTTGCTTTTGTTAATCCTTTTGCTGTACATTCGGTAGCCATGGTATGTCTCTAACCACAAGGCTTTTCCTGCTTAGTTTGTAATATTGTCCACGATGCTTTGGAGCATCTTAGGAAGCTAAATGAGGATGGCAACAAGTGACTTTCTGTCATTCAGGCTTCTCTTAATCATTCTTAATGCACGAACAGAGAGAGGGAAAGAGGAGGAGCAAGGTTAAAACCCCACAGGTAGTTTCTCCTTTTTTTCACAGAAAACCAAGAAAAGTGAGTTGCAAATGTTTCACAGGCTCGCCTTTCCTCAGAGCTGAGCTCAAAGCCATTACTGTTGCCTGAGGGCAGAGCCTGGAGTTCCCAGTTTTTGAAAATACCGTCCAAGAAAACCTGTCAAAGCTATTATGATGGATGGGCTATTGCAAGGGGAAAGCTTGGGTCTACAATCTTAGGTCATAATTTAAAATAATTCCTTATAATATATTGGGCTTTACATATTACAAAGTCTCCAAAGCCATTGATCCTCTCCAGACTTCTGCAAGACCCAGCTAGTGCTATTGTTCCCCCTTGGCAGCCAGGATGCTCTCAGGGTAAAAGCCCAGGTGAACCATCGATACTGTGCAAATCAGGGTGTGTTTGAAGAAGGATAAAACTTCAGGTCTCCCATTAGCTGGAAGTGCACATCCACACTCCCTTCCTCCCTCTTCAGCGTCTCTCCACCCAACCCGTGCTTGCAAATCACACAAGGGACTGGGAGGAGGCTTTTCTAACTTTCATAATTTCCACCCTGAAATGTTGGAAAGCTTCCTTTTTCCATCCTGGACTTTGCTGTAATGCAGCCATCGTGTATCCTCCTGTAAACTTTCAAATGCACCAATAGTGGCAGTTTCCTGCAGATGAAAAAGGGTTTGCTTCAGTTACAGCAAGTGGGAACCCGGCCAAGAAGAGTCATAAAATGAGAGGACGCTGATTTTTAAAAGCATAGTTATGTTAGTGCATTCCAATGCATCCAATCAGTCACTGGAGAGTGCTTAAAGTGGCCTTGGGGCCAGCTTCTGGAGGATGGTGTCAGGGGAAAGATAAGCAGGCTGATGCCAACAGATCATCTAGCCCCTTTTCCTTACAATCAGTCCCAGCAGACTGCCTGGTGCTGGCCAGACTCTGGGTTGCAACAGCATTTTGAAAGCTTTTCATTCCTGAGCTTTGTTTTATACTAATCCACAGATGCTGTTACCCGCCCTAGACTGGAAGGGAAATTGCTGAAAGATTAGGACAAGGGTGTAGGCAGCATGAGTATTTTCCTGCAAAGTCCAAGAGATGCTGTGAGGTCTGTGAACATCCCTTACAGAGCCCAGTACTGGTGTTTTCTCTGAAGTCAGCACCTTCCCTTCCCCAAGAGTCCTCTATTCAAGCGGCTCAAGGTGAAAGGACCCCCATCATGGAGGGACGGGAGCAAAAACATTTCTGAAAGTTGGCACCTTTTAGAGAAACTCCAGATGGAAACCCACAAATCCAGACAGAATGAATCACTTGAAGATGGATCAGGAATCTTCTGCAGCCCAGTACATGTACCACTGTGCTCTTGCACCCAGGCCCTAACCCATGAGGTCCGTGTTTTGCAAGGAGAGACTGCAGGACAGCTCCCAAATTCCCTGGGCACTGGCCTCCAAGAAACCCTTCATTGTTTGTGTTTCATAATGATTGCCCATCGGGAAGGCACTGACCATCTCTCCTTCCTTGTTCCTAGCTTGTATTGCCAAGAAATAGCAGCATGAAAAGGTTCATGTTCTCCTATCCTGGAATGAACTGACCACGTCCGGTCAGACGGGGACAGAGCCCAGAATACCATCTACATGGGCTTTTCGTTCCCATGACAGTTTCCCAGTCAGAGCTTGAGTAAACATGAGGTCATCACCAATTTATAATTGCTGAGATTTATGTCTCTCCTGATCATATTTTTATAGAAGCAGCGATATGCTCTCATTCTTGCTATTCTGCCCATATCTTAATCACTCTTCTGACAAAACAAAACACCCTATTTTGAAATCAAACAGATTCACAGGGGGTGTTCCCTGCTAAGGCAGTGATTCTTGTCTGACTGGACCACTGCCCTGTGCAGCGTTGATTTTGGTGGACATCAGACATAAATCTTCCCAAAGACCGTTTCTCCCACTGTACAGAATAAGAGCCCTATTGTTACAGCTACAATGCATTTGGGGCACGTCTCCGTTGCCCTTTAGACCAAGGCAGCCACTGTTCTCATCACTGAGTACCGTGTTTCATCTCCTTTTCATGACAGAGCAGAGTGGTCCCACGCACCATACCTGGGGAAGATGAGGGTGGTGGGATTGTTGCTCTCTGTCCCCTCTTTTTTGGCTGAGCAATGGCTTGGAGGAGTGTTGGTACCAAAGCCTAGGCAAAAGCACCATGATGGAAATGTGCTGCCATTTATGCTCTTCCCGAATCCTGCAATAACCCAAATGAGGTCAGTCAGGACTAACTTTGTCTTAAAGTGCCTGGTTCACACATGCCAACACCTTGGCTTTAAAAAGGAAGTTTTTCCTGGCTTTGCAAGGTTGTGGCATGGCTTTGTCAGTTAATGCCTGTCCGTGACGAAGCTGAACCCCAGTTCCTATCCCTACTGTCAGGGCCCTTCAGAAGTGGTAAGTGGTTCTTCAACCCATGTGTGCATGGCTTCTTAAGGGCAATGGACCACACACTGCCAATACTTGTCTGTAGGGTGAAGGTAGTCATGGAGGGACCAAGAACAACTCACCATCCTAAACAGAGACGGAGTGGGAGACGAGTCAGGGCAACATAACACCAAGAGCCATGACTGCACTTCAAAAGCCCACCAGCTCCATGGGAGCTTCATGTCTGGGTAGCGCTTGTGCTGTGACTGAATTGCATCTGGAGTCACACAGGGTGTGTGCTGTGTGGGACCTACAGGAGAGGACATAGCATGGCACTTCAGGCTAACACGAAGGGCTGTGTCACATATGGCCTGGTGAGAACTGCCCAGAAGAAATGAGGGCAGTCTTGCATGTGGTTCAAAGAGAATTGCGTGGATGGAATATATGGCCTTAAGCAATGAAGAAGTGAGTTTATTTCAACCACATAAAGCTATTCAACTTGTGAACAACATTAGCTGGGTTTTGATCACTCTTTTTTTCCAAGCTACTGTGGTGCTTGGGCAGAACTTCCAAGTTCATAATTCTCTTGAAAGTTCCTATATTTGTTTTCCTTAGACTTGAGACTTCTTTTAAAAAAAAAAGAAAATCTGCCATATCCTTCAGCTGCAAATGATTTAATCGTTCTTGGCTTTGTGTGATCTGAATATTTTCTTGTTCTCTTGCTTTGCAGCTGTGACCTACTTAATTACAAGCAGGAAACAAACCCCAGAATCGTTAGACATTCTGCCTGGCTTGAAGAAGGGGGGAAAAAAAATCTCATGTTGTTAAATACTAGGATGTCCTTCTTAATAACAGGAAGTCAAGCTCCAGATAGCAACAGCGAACATTTGAATTCTTTGTGCATCAAGATAAGGACAGCAAAGAGTTTATGGGCCTTATTTTTTATGGCATGGATGTTTTGGGGGCAGGGGAAATGACAGCCACTTCAATCAGCCAAAATGGGAATGAGTCATAAATTTCTAAATCAAGAGCGTAAATCCTCTTTGTTTTAACTTCTGAACAGCTTCAGTCTGGTGTCCATAGAGACAACGAAGCGACTGACTCGCTGCTTCGATCCAGCAGCTTTCGATCCGTTTTCTCCTCTTTTCAGGAGGTATGAGCAAACAAGGAGACAGTGAGTTTGGTTTCCACATTGCAAATCATCAGGTTGGGAGGCAGAGCGTGGGGGAGTTTGATTAACTGCACTCCACCTCTGCAGAGGGAGTCTGAGCTACTATTTATACCTCCTGAAACCCAGCACCCCGCCTGGATATGTGGGTGTAATAGTAGCTATAGAAAATGGCCAGAAAAGGGAAAGCCAGGACTGGCGGCCTCTGTGACCGGCTGTCCCATAGTCACATCGGTCCTCTTGTCCCAGTTCATCCGTAGCTCTGGTAGCAGCTCAGAAATACAAATGTCCCAAAGCACCATGAGGCAATAGAAGCTGGTGTTTGTACAGGGTTTTAAGCCGAGCAGCCACAGAAGTGCAAGTTATCATCTTCTGTCAACTGTGCATGCATTATCACTGTAGATGGCACGGATCCAGTGCTGTGCTACAACGCAAATGGAGACTTTCCATTAGCACAAGCCACAGGGGTCTGTGTTTCAGGAGCAAACGGGGTAGAGGTCAGCTCCTATGCTCCACTGAGAAGGTCTAACAGGTCCCAGCTGGGGAGATGTTCTCAGCATGCTGCAGTATAGTAATCCCCCAATGTTGACTCCTGAGTTTCCCATCTGCAGATTAATTGTGCTGTGGCAACAGAGACGACCAAACCGCCCCACGTAAGTCAGCCCCAGTGCAGATGCCACAAATGAGTGCACAAGTGTGTGCATGCACTGCTTTTTGTGGTGTTAACAGGCATGGCTTGCCCTGGGACCTCTCTACCCCCCAGAGCCAGCAGAGCCACCACCTTTCTCCACAGCACCCTCCCTTAGCACCGCTGTGTGCCCACACCACTACTCCCACAGCTCTCTCAGGGGACGTATATGTATATAACCAGTCTTCACCTCAGGGAACATTCACTCACCCATAGTTATGCTCATTTTGATAACCACTGTAGGAGCTTTCAAGGCAGAGGGTGCGTTATCGATCCAAGACATCTTAAGTATTTCTGGTTTTTGTGGATAACTCTTGCAGAATATGACCAGTTACCTTTCTAGCAGGCTGAACACATATTTACTTTTTCATGTAAAACAGCTCCCCTGAGATTTCATAGCACCCGGCAAATGTCAGGGAATTAATCTATTGAGGAAATGCAGATCCATAAAGTTATGTGACTCATCTAATATTGCTCGCGAAACTGATGGGATTTCTGGAATAGGACCAGATGCCTCTTCATTTCTGCTCTGAAGGTCCTATTTGACCTGTTTGTTTATATTATATCTTTTCTCTCTGTCCATTGACAATTGCATCCTAACCAGCAAGGGAAGTATTTATTTGTAACAATCATAAAGATCTTCAGAATAAATTAAATATATGGGCTTTAAATTAGGCAAGAATAGGCTTTCCAACCCATAAGCAAGATCAAACATGAGAAATCTGGACCATGGATTTTCTAAAATATGTTCCCTTTGCCCTCCTCCTTTTTAATGAAATGCTCAGCTCTTGTCTGTGAACAGAAAGGACTTTGTATTAGTCATTGAATGCAGTGAGTGTTACCACTGGGTCTGAATCAGACAGACTACTTAAATATATCTGCAGGATAAGCTGTAAGAAAATGTTCTGCTGAAATGGGCCATTTGTGCTGTATGTAGGCTTGTTTTGCACAGGCAGCAAGGCTGCCCTTCGTTAAATTATCCATCTCGCCATAGGGCAAAACTGCAGACTGGCTTTTTATGAGCCACCAGACTTGTCCTCTCTCCCAGGCAAACAGTGTCAGTTTAGAGACACCTGCAACGTGATGCAATGTGTCCTCCAAGCCACAGCTCGCATTTTGACATTTTGACAACTTGGCCATCGTCTTCTGATAAGGGGTGGGCAGCAGGAGCTAAATGTGCAATTCAAATTGATGTGAACGCACGGGTACTGGGGAACCTCTCATAAAGGGAAACCCTTGCTCCAGTTCGCCAACGGAATAAGCAAAAGCTTGAAACAGGAAAAGCGCGACAGAACATTGTGTGACTCCTTCTGCGAACAGTCGGGTGTGTTTGATCCCCGGTCTGAAACTTACTGTCCGCCTGATGGGCACAAACACAGGTTTGTCTCAGGTCCATTTTGCTTCACCCCTGAACTTTGCCAAAGGCTGTTTTAGGCACTGGCGGATAACGTGGAAGGAAAACAGCTCAGCTGCTGGATGAGCTTTAGGTTGCCCCCTGTTCGTACCTGCTTCTTAAGCCGGCTGTGGTTTTTTTTTTTTTGTATTCTTCTGGCCAAAAATAATTTTCCTGAGCATTTCTGCACGTAATACCAGAGAGCAGCATGATGACAAACCTTGTGGCGATGGGCACGTGCAAGGGCATGTTGCTTTGATTGGACCCCCTGGTCACGGCATGTTGCAGTCCCCAGTGGGATCAGAGTTAATCATAAGCTTGGTTTTCCAAAGTGAATAATCGCATTTAAGATCTCGCCGTTCACTTTCTGTGGCTGTTCTGCACTATTTACTTAATACGTTGTCCTGACCTACATCCCCTCCTGCAGACTCATTCACCGCAGTGTTCGCGGAGAAAGAGGATTGAATAGCAAATCTCTGCACAATCTCTTTCACGTTTCTGCATAGTAGAAGTGAAAATCACTTTAGCTGGTGGAATATTAGGGACGAGTACAAGCCCAGCTTTATAGGATTCACCTACTTGTAAACCTTGTTAAATCGCTAACACAGCTTACTTTAGGAAATGAAATGAGTATGATTTCAGGATATGACATACTCTCCCATGTCAGTCAATAAAAAACCCTCTAAAGTGAGGTCACGTACAGCCTTACACAGAAGGAGCTGCTGTTCACATGACAATAATACTTAGCACCCCCAGAGCACTTTACATTCTCAAAGAGCTTTAGAAATGTTATGATCAAGGTGGATGGCTGGAATAGTGAATTTTCGTTCAGTTATTGCTGTGAAGCAGCAGTTCATTTCATTATGGAACATTTTAGGCCATATGGGCTCGTGAGAATATCTTGAGGAAATTGGCCAGGACTTCTGACTTGTGATGTTCGTCCTAAAATTTAACCAGCAGAGAAGTCTTCAGTTTCTCCCATTTTCTCTGCAGAAAGGTTTTAGGGCTGTCAGTGATTGCTGACCAAGGGGTGAGGGGTTGAGGCTGTTGATATCTGTGGTTTGGTAATGTGTGATGTGTGAGAGCTAGAAGGTAACTGAAGCAGTCCAGGCAGGGCCATCACAATTACAAGGGCCAGTATATGTTTTGGGAGATACTTCCAAGTACCCCTTCTCTCTGGAGAGGTGAGCTGGGTGTGCTGGTATCTCCTCTGCAAGTCTGAGAAGGTTCAGGCATGATTATTGCCCAGGTCTTGTGGCACAGCCAGACTGAGGTCATTAACTTACAGGAATACAAAATTAATATATGGTCAGCAGACACTTAGTCAATCAAAGCTCTCACCAGATCCAGTATGGACATCCATACTTTATTTTCGCTCTCTTTTTAAATCCAGGTGAGCTTCCTTTGCCCAGAACATAAGTATCTTACAATATAGGGTGCAAAGTCTGAGGATCTGCTTCTTCAACTCAAATGCCATTCCCAGCTCCTTTTAAAACCCTCTCTCAAACCTTTCCTTATACAAACAAGGTACAAAACCTGGCAAAGGTACAAGAAATAAAACCAATAGTATCCGGTCCTTGACCTCTGGGAAGCTTCCGCTGGACACTCAGAAACCCTCCACGGTTCCTCCTTGGGTGGCAGTGAAGCTACTTGTCAGGGGAAAGGCAGAGAAGTCCAACTAGGCCGGCATGAGGGACAGGACCAGCTTGGTTGGGGTGCAAACAGGGCACTCAGAGGCTCAGGTTCTGAAGCGGATTGGGTGCCCAGTGTCCGTTTGGAAGTCTTTGCAGAGTTTGTGGTCCCGTGCAGTTACAGGAGGGAGGTTGCTTCTGTGATCCCCCACTAAGGTCCTTAGCTCTGTGTGGGCACATGTGAAGGAAGCGGATGGCTCCTTCTCCGTGTGTTTGATCACTTGGCAGTGGGTCATCTCTAACTGTTCCCATTGCATCAACCACAAAAATAACATGCCATTAAGGCACAAGGAGGAAAATGCAACTAGTTAAACATGTCGAGAAAAATCTCCAGCGTAAGAAAGCATGAAGCTGCAACATGAAAGGAAACATTAGACATGAAGATCTAACAACATTAATCCTCTTAACATTATAGAGAAATAAAGATCAAAAAGCATAATGGATTTGAAATAAGACCTAAAAGACCACATTGAGCTGGAGCTGCAGGGACCGTTGGGACCATATGTTGAGCAGTAGCAGGATATTTCTGGTATGTCTACAGCAAGCTCAAAGGAAACCACCCTCCACCCAGCACGTCTGTCTTTCAATGCGCCCAAATACGTCCACACCCATCGGAAAGTTGTGGGTAGAGATTTACTCAAGAGCGCGCTGGAAAGAGATGCTGAACTCCTCCCTCTGAGCCCAGAATATACAATCTGCCTAAAGGCAAAACACGGACCTGTCTCCCCAGCTCCCAGTGCAGGCAGCTTCTACCTACATCAGCGCATGGCCATGATTTGCAGGGTCTGTGACGAGGAGGAGCTGTCTGCTGGGGTGGGGTTGGGTTGGGAAGTCCAGCCCCAGCCTTCAAGCCTGTGTGACAGCCCCATGAAGCAACGCAGCAGCCCAAAGGGTTTGGAGGTTTTCTTTTCTTTTTTTTGTGTCATGGGAAGTAAGGAGCTATTTTTATACCCTAGTAACAGCCTTTGGACTGTCAGTGAAACGTAGGAGGCTTCATAGTAAATGTTTTGCCTGACATTTTCCCAGAAACAGCGGGAAATAATCAGTGCATAATTAGAGAGACTGTGCTGAAAAGATCTGCAGATGTCTATAGATCTATGTAGAGTGCAAAGGGCACTTTTTTTTTTCCTAATTGACCTTAGTCAAGGTGAAGTTCAGCATGTTTTATAGAAATGAGAGATGATTTTACAGAAATTACTCAAGGTGTACACCAGCAGGAGAGCCATGTTGCTGATTCTTGACAATTTTTTTTTCTCTGCCATTCCCTGTAGCAATCACCTCTTCTAGCCTTTTTGAGTAAGTGAGAGCACTTTTTGGGATGTATCCGTGGAAAAGAGCACCTTTGGTGGTGTATTCCCCGGCTCTGGAGGGGATGGTCGGTCTTTGCCTGAGAAACATCCATGGTTGCAATTCCCTCAGAAGCTACAAGGTGGGACGGGTAATCTATATTCAGGCAGCTTTTACCCCCTCAAAAAATAGTATGTGTCTAATCAGCAGGAAAACCTCCACAGGAAACCAAACAATCTACTCTAATCATGAAGGTAAATCTACACTGAAATACTCACTGGGCCTCCTATAGACTCAAGTGACTCCTAAGGAGACTGCTCCAGTCTATCAGTTAAATAAATACGTAGGGGAACTGTTTTCAGAAAGTCTGATTATGTCATCAACCAACTGAAAAGGCTCCTTCAGAGCAGCCCTCATCTGTTGAGTAATTACCGAGTTGGGACGGGGGGCTGAAAGCCTCCTTTCGAGCATTCAGAAAGACGATGCACATGTGGAGTAGCTAATTTTAAAACTGCAGCATATCCTCCATTTCCCCTCTTCTCCCCCTTTGCAGAATACCGAAGGGGTTAGGTCACATCCCAGAGCAATCACTTGCTATGGTTTCTTTTCCCCCCTCTGTTTTCCTTTATCAAACACATTTCTTTCTTTTCCTCTCTCGTGCTGCCAGGCAGAGATCTTATACACCAGACTATAGCCTGGAGCAAATATTGTCTAGTCAAGTTAAATAAAAAAATAAAAAAACCAACCAACCACCCTTTCCTCCAAATGAGGCTTTATAATGGAGATATTTGTGGTCCCCTGTCTACATGGCTGCTCAGGGAGGCAGTGTGTTACCTAGTTTACAGGCAGGCAAGGAAATCACCAAGAGATGATGAGCACAGGGAGACTAGCAGCAAAGGCTGGACACTCAGCAAACAGATAGGCAGGGCAGGAGAAGGGAGGAAAGAAAAATACACTTTACAGAACGAGTAGCTTCTAACAAGTTTGAAGGAAATATTATTATGATTTTATTACCATATTTTATAATGCCACTCTAAAAACGATGTCCTGAAGAAGCAATTAGGCTGAGAACATGGATTTTGCAGCTGTATTTTCCTGGCCCTCCACCTGCCCTGTCAATGAGCTGATGAGCATCCTTCTGCCATTATGGTGATGCATTGCTTGCTTCATGCCCTCCAGTCCTCAAAGACCAAATTATGGATGGGGTCAGGGTGGGACAGAGCTGCAGAAAACCAACCAGAGATGAATATTCCTGCTCCTTCCCCACCCAGGGAGTTGGATGAGAGAAGACATCAAGGCTTTTGGGAAATGATGGCTCCTGGGCTCTGCTAACCCAACAGTTTCTGGGACTCAGTGCTTGTAGGTCCCTCATGATTTCAGCTCAAAATGGGGATGTCCTGTCTACTCTTATAAAAAGTGACTCCTCGGAAGATCTTCCATGTAGGCACTCCCCAGATGATTCCCATCTGCTCCCTCCAAGACCCACTGCCTTTTTGTGCACATTCCTCTGAAGGGAGAGTGAAATGAGTGAAAAATAGCACTGACAGACAGCTGTCTCCAAGGGCACTGGTTTGCACCATGCCTTTGGTAAAAATACTTTCCATCTCAGTTTCCCCACCTGGTTATTAAGCTTCAGCCCACAGGTAGGAGGAGCACTCATGAGATTTAGTCAGAAAAGCTGTTGCAATTTAACTGCATGGATTTTGTCATGATTTAACCTAACTGCAAAACCCTTGTGTTGATAACTTATTTTTACCCTCACCAGAGCCATTCCCTCAGCCCACCTCATCATAGATGTTGACAGCAGTGAAATCTCCACCCAGACAAGCTGCTCCTGGGGAAAAACAGGCAGGGAACGTCTCTCTTCTCAACACCTGTTTTAGGAAGGGATGCCAGAAGTGAATCTTTGCATCCATAGACTAAAAGCGGTGTTTCGGCATCCAGCTCACATGGAGATAACTGTATCACATTCTCCTGGGCTTGTTCAGATGAGACCCCACCCTAATGAATCCAAGCTCAGCAAGGGTTAAAAGTATGTCCACACCAGCTGAATCAGACTGATTGTAAGTGGTTGTTGTTTAATCCGTGGAACTTCCCAAGATATCACCCCTTGGGTAAATAAGGTGTTTTGCAGACTGTTGCATAAGTCTCATATAAAGATTAGGTTCTCCTTCTGAGTCCAAAATAGGTAAAAGCTCCAGAACAGACAGTTGGGTGGAAAAAGGACTGGGGTGTAACTGTGCAATGGGTAGTCAACACACGAACCTAAAGGATGAAACGTTGCGTGTGGCAAAGCTGTCTCCTCAGCTGTTCTTTGGGAGTGTTTGAAAGAGTTAAGCCCGATACTGGAATGTCTTGGGAATGTTGGCAGAGGGAGAGCGAGCGGCTTTTTTCCTCCCTCTGGATGGAGTCCCAGGACTGAGCTTGCAAAGTGATGACTTTGGATCCGAGTTTGCTTCTTGGATCTGCAGCGGGGAGCTGGGAAGTGATGCAGTGTAACCAAGAAGCCCTTCGCGAGGGATGTGCAATTGCCTTCTGAAGTCGGAAAAGGTGTTTTTACCTCTTCCCTGCTCATCCCTGGGTGCAGCAGATCTCGCTTTGAGAAGACACACGGAGGGAGAAACCACATCCTGAAGGGCGTGTGCGAAGGGAGAAAGACACATCCCCAAACAGTTTATTTTGGCTGCTGTTTTTTGTTGTCGGGTTTGGTTTAGTGGTTTGGCGTTTTGGGGGTTTTTTTTTCCTTTCTTTTTCTTCTCCCTCTTTGATGGAAATTGCAGTGACTTTTTAACCTTGCAGTTCATAAGGCGTCTTGGGATTAGCCGATTGCCTCCGAGCGAGGAGTCCGGGGTGTTTCACCCGGGGAGCTGGCATGGCTGCTGTGCTCTTTGGCTTTGAGGATCTGCTCTACAGCTGGGACAGCCTGGTGTGGAGCCTGACGTCCCGGGCTCTGAGGACTTGCCGCTTTGGAAACCTGAGGGTCCTGCAGCTCATGCTGAAGCCATGGTGCATTTCCAGAGCCGTTTATCAGGTAGGGTTACAAAATACCAGGCTGGACCCTCAAACCCTTGTGCTGCAGAGGGGAACCCTCCCCACCCCCCAGGGGAGTCACACAGGGTCCTGCCCCAGTCCTACTGACCACTTTGGGTCCTACCATAACTGGTGGGACAAAGAAGACACTCGTGGGCAGGGGAAGTCTGGGAGGAGAAATGCAGCTTTTGAGGATGGTGGTGGGGTTTGCCGTGGCTGAACGCAGGTCCAGACTCTCCTTCCCACAAAGAAGAGGGGAATAAGTGACTGCAAATTAAGGGTCACTCTGCTATATCCCCTTTCTGTGAGCTTTTTACTCATAAGTACAGCCAGCCTTAGCTGTGCTGCGTCCTCAAGCTGTCCCGGCGGCTGCACAAGAGTAATTTATAACTCACCCGGAGGAAAGGATGCCTAAAGACACCTAATCTGTGGAAAATGGGCAAACGCGGTGGGTTTTAAACTGCAGTCACACCACTTATCCCTGCTTGACTTGTGCAATGCCTCTGGACTGCTTAGTCTTGCAAAGTAGGAGGCATCTGGTTGTCTAAAACTTTTGTTTTACTTTGCGTGTATTTTAAGTGGTACAGAAAGTTTTGGGTCTTATTTGACTGGCTTCTCTGTAGAGTTATGCTACCTGCTTGCAGCTTCAGGTATAACAAAACGGCTCTAATAAATTGTGTGTGTTTCTGAGACTGGCTAAACTGGGTTAAATAAACTGAACGTCACAGTGAAGGCACTAGATCTGGATGCCACTTTGAATAGCAACTCATTCCAGTCCATAGTTGAGTCCAGGTTGAAATGACACTGTAAACCAACCAGTATCCAGCTTCTCTGCTTTTTTAATCAGCCTTAGACAACTGAGGCTAGACTTTTATTCTGCTGTGGGGACAAATCCATTACAACATTTATCAGCTTCACAGATTTGGCTAATGCTGGATGCTAGATTGACTGATCCGTGTTTGCATTTGGAAAAGGAATTTTCTGCTACTCCCATTTGCTTGGTATTTTGCTTTTCCTGTGCTTTGCGAGTGTCCATGTGTGAAGCCAAGTTGTACAGTAGAAGCCAGATTAAAAGCCTGTAGAAATTGTGTGTGTTGCTTAGAGGGAGACCAGGGCAAGGCTCTTAGTAATTTCAGCAAACTTTGAACCAGCTTCAAATCATGCTCTGGTTTCAGCAGACTTCAGGAATAGATTTTATGGCCTTCTTTGGATTTCAGCAGGCACGGGTGGTGTGTTTATTTTAAGCATTTGTTTGTTCTAGAAGATGCCTGCAGCCAATAGCACAAACCAATTACCCAGAAGGACCCCTCATCCCACTGGTTGACCCAGTGGTCCTGGGTCACGGCTTTGAAACCCCTATGAGAGGTACCACAATGATGGCTCCAAGTGAACCAAGCTGCCTTTCCTGGGCTGCATTTGGTCTTGGCTGGCATGAACTTGCAGGTCAGTCTGCACAGAGGCTGATGTGGGGTTGCCCAATCTGCTCTCTGCAGCTTGTTTTAGGAGCCTGAATCTGAAACCGAATAGCTCACATGAGCCTGGGAAAGAGGAGGAGGAAGCAAGTGGGCTTAATGTTGAACCTTTTTTTTACCCTCCACCCACGTAAAACCATCCTCAAAAACTAAGGAGTTATTTTTCAGATGTGTCCAGATTTCAATTATGGATAACCCGTCCCAGCCTACACACGACGCATCAGGGGATGCTACTGCCTGTGATAACTCCCAGGACTGGTGGTCTTTTAACAGATTTACTCTGTTGTGAGCACTGAGCACATGCACAAGTGCACTTTTTCCATTAGAACATGCACATGTCTTCAGCCATCTCCCATGGCATTATATCGTGTTCCTTTGCTAGAGTCACCAGTGAAATGGGACCAGCAACGGCGCCTCCCTTCCCATCCAAACGAGCATCGATGCAGCCTGATACTCACGGGGCAGGGTGGACTTGAACAGTTGTCCTTTTCTCAGGCAGAATGAGTGAACATCTGCAAAAGCTCAGTAAAACCACGTCACTTTATTTGTCAATGCCCATGAGCTTCCAATTCTTTGGAGAGGACCCGAAATGGTGGGTCAGGTGCCAGGAGAGTTTCTGGTGGGTGGAGGTCTGCTTGGGAAAGGCATCTCCATAGCTCATTGCCACGGAGCACCAGCAGCTGCGGTATTATTAGTGGCCAGCATGAGCCAATATCTAACTTTACACTTACGTATATTAATCCAAACAACATTTCTTCCAGTAGCTGGCATCCTCCAATTTAAATACTGACAGGGTATTTTAGTAGGATATTGCTTGGACAGAAAGTCTGATCGCTTAATCACTTCCCAAAGACAGAGGCTTCTTCCACTGTTTATTATTTAGATGAACAAATAAGCTCTTGACCATGCTAGTTTTGTTGCTGCAATATATTAATCCCTGTTGCTACTGCATCTTGAGAGCAAAGGAGATCAGCTGTAGGACCTCTGTATGACACTAGAACCACAACAGCCCTAGAAAGAAACAGTCAACAACTTCGTAAAATTAAGCCAAGCTTTTTCATACTAAAGAAGTATATATGTCCCTTTTCTTCATGCTTTTTTCTTGGGGTTAATGACATCCCAGTGTATCTGTGTTGTGGAGCCATCGTGGCTTGGGTGGGTGTACACCTCACTGGGTGAAAAACTGTCTGGAAGGCCAGATCCAGAGAGTTGTGGTGAATGGAGTTAAACCCAGTTGGTGGTGGGTCACAAGTGGTATTCCCCAGGGCTCAGTACTGGGGCCAGTTCTGTTTGATATCTTTATCAACGATCTAGATGAGACTATCGAGTGCACATCAGTAAGTTTGCAGATGACATCAAGTTGAGCAGGAGAGTTGATCTGCTTGAGGGTGGGATGGCCTCTGCAGAGGGATCTGGACAGGCTGGATCGATGGGCCGAAGCCAATGGTATGAGGTTCAACAAGGCCAAGTGCCGGGTCCTGCACTTGGGTCACACCAACCCCACGCAGCGTTACAGGCCTTGGGAAGAGTGGCTGGAAAGCTCCCTGGTGGAAAAGGACCTGGGGCTGTTAGTCAGCAGCAGGCTGAATATGAGCCAGCAGTGTGCCCAGCTGGCCAAGAAAGCCAACAGCATCCTGGCATGTATTTATAAATAGTGCAGCCAGCAGACTCAGGAAGTGATTGTCCCCATTTACTCAGCACTGGTGAGGCCCCACCTCAAGTACTGTGTCCAGTTTTGGGCCTCACACTACAAAAAAGACATTGAGGTGCTGGAACGGGTCCAGAGGACAATGAAGCTGGTGAGGGGTCTGGAGCACAAGTCTTATGAGGAGAGGCTGAGGGAACTCGGGTTGTTTAGTCTGGAGAAAAGGAGGCTGAGGGGAGACCTTATTGCTCTCTACAACTACCTGAAAGGAGGGTGTAGCAAGGTGGGAGTCTGTCTCTTCTCCCAAGTAACAAGAGACAGAAGAGGAAATGGCCTCAGGTTGAGCCAGGGGAGGTTTAGGATGCATATTAGGAAAAAATTCTTCACTGAAGGGGTTATCAAGCATTGGAATGGGCTGCCCAGGGAAGTGGTGGAGTCCCCACCCCTGGAGGTATTTAAAAGACTGGTAGACATAGCGCTGAAAGACATGTTTTAGTGGTAACTTGGCAGTGCTAGGTCAACAGCTGGACTTGATATTAAAGATCTCTTCCAACAAAAACATTTCTATGATGTTATGATTTTATGATTTGCTGACTCACCCTTGCCGAGGCTGACTTGGGGTCCCACAGCAGCGTACCACACATCCAGGTTCCTGGCTGCGCAGGACCCACACTGCTTTGCACACATCACTGGGGGGGACTCAGGTCCTCCTTTGCACCACCAAACAAGACCATGGCTCCTTAGGTATGACACCAACTTGGAGAATTTTTTGGTATCCTTTCCCTAGACTGTTACCTTCTCCACACAATCTATGGTAATTTTCTTCTACTGTCTCACCTACAAAATATGTAAAAAGCAAAGCTAATACTGCACAGAGGACATGGTCCAGATTTACTGTCAATGCAAAAGCAACAGGTTCTTGAAACGACCAGTTGCTCCAAACATCAACATATAATCAGTGTAATTCACCTTATTTCTGACCAGTGAGACTTTGCTTCCTTGGCTTTTGAGAGATCAGGAGAAATGCATTAGCAGAGATATATGGAATAGCAATTTTGGAGTGATGCTGGCTGTGGTGGTCAGGATCCCATCCCACTTGATATTTCAGTCTTCAAATCCAAACTAACACAGCAATCAGCAGTCTAGACTTGCTCAGGTTGCACTCTGAGCAGCAGTTGTTATAAAATAGGTTAAAACAACCAATATTTTTTCCTTCATTCTTGGTCTCCAAACTGGATTTAACTTTCAGAGATGCCGAGTAACTCCATTTCTCACTGTCTTTAAGCGATGCTGTGGTACTCACGACACTCAAGAACTAGAGGCTTTTGGTAGCCTGTAGCAAAGTACCATCATCTGTCTCAGGCTGAATTTCTCTTCTTGGCAAGTAAACCCTCCTGCAAGTTTGCTGCGATTCCCAGGGATACATTTGTCTGCCCAGTTTGAACAAACCACTTGCCCTGCTCTCTTTTCAGTGGGGCTAATATCCTCCAGTTGCTATATTTCAATTGTGATGAACACTTGCTATATTTTAAATGTGTTTTGTGATCCACCGTGTGGATCGAAACCCGTTTGAAAAAGGAGATTAACAAATAATAAACTTCCAGTCGAGGCTTTCAGACAGCCAGTTGTGCGGGAGGCCACGGAGCTGCCGAGTGTATTTTTATCAATGCCCAGAAGATGTCTGACTGCTCTGACCTACTAAAAAAATGGCCCTGTGAACTAACACAGTGCCTGCTTTTGCGGAAATACTCACATTTCAAGAAGTGCTGGGGGAGGGCTGGTTTATTATGGGATAGGCCGTCAGTTCTGCATTTTAACATCCTGAAGATATTTCACTATTTATTTAATCTCCAAATCCATCAACAAATGTTTTAGTTTCCCGGCTATGTCTGTGCAATGTCAAAGAACGTTAGGCAGGCCAGGACCTACATCTTCAGTAAAAATGTGTTTATGTGTCTGTCTGTTTAAAATCCCACCAACTGCTCCTACCAAGTCGGAGGCAGACTGCTGGACACAGAGCAGTCACTCAAGGAGCTGTAATACTAATCACAGGCATTTAATTCCTCGCTTACTGTGCTGTGTACCTTTTACACACCGCTTCTTATCCACCAAGTACTCAGAAAGGCAGTTAAGTAATATCATGCCTCTTTTACTGCTGTAGAAACCAAGACAGAGGTGGACAAAATGACTTGCTTCGGGCTACAGGCACAAGCACAGAATTGTCTTCAATACCTCATTGCTCCCCATACATCCAGTTATAGGTAATGGGATTAAGGAAGGAGGTGGGCTGTGGTACTCAGGGGCTGGATGTTAACTAGAATGAGGAATAGAAGAGAGCCTGGAGGTATTTAAAAGACAGGTAGACATAGTACTTAAAGATATGGTCAGTGATGGTTTTTGTCAGTGTTCGGTCGATGGTTGGACTAGATGGTCTGAAAGGTCCCTTCCAGCCTTGGCAATTCTATGATTCTATGATGGCAGGAGGATAAACGCCCAAGGAGCAATGGCAGGAACAAAAGCAGAAGCCAAGGTCCTGATACGGGGGAAAGATATTTGGGGGCTTTGGGCACCCCCAGGCCCAGGAGGGAGGTTGCTGTTGCAGTGGAAACCCCCAGCTCCTGCAAAGCAGAACTAAGTCGCAGATTCCAGCTCACTAACTGGTTTCCCACAGTAAAAATCACCCAGGGCTCCTGGATCCTTAGTATTGAGGGTGCTTTTGCAGTGTTTTAACTCTGTGTCTCTCCTCTTGGGGCAGCGCTGGCAGGTATTGCAGACCAGAAGCTGTTTTTACGTCTGTACACACACAGATGTACTCAGCCAGGGTGAGCCCCCACCCCACGTTCTCCTTGTGTCTGATGTTCAACTACTTCATTCCCATTATTTTCCAGATCCTGCAATTCTGTTTTCCCCGGGGTGAATGCATCTCAGGTGTGTTTCCCACATGGTGCCCACCACTGGGTTACTGGGTGCTAATAGGTTTTCACCCAGCTGCCATGGGCATTGTGGAGTTGAGCCAAAGGGCTTTTGGACTTCTCTTGCATTCACTTGGGAGATTGCTTGCACCCTGCTGGGTACTGCATCAATAAAGGGACAGGTTGTTATCCACCCTGCAGTGGGCTCTGAGACATCCCCACATCAGGTACCCCTTCAGGAATGTGGTTTCCCCCTCATAAAGGAGCCATTTGGGAAATCCATGCTTCTTCCAGCATCATTCCTCACCCTGCTTGCCTTGAAGACATCTTATTATGTCTAAGTACAATTAGGGATTCAGGAGCAAAAGTAGCATTTTGCAAGCCTGCCCTGCTGCTGTAAAAGGCTCTGCAAATCAATGTCGGGCAAGAGGGAGGAAGGAAAAGGCTGAAATGTTAAACACATCATTTCAGATTGGTAAAACTTCCAGGTTTTGATTTATAGCTTCATCACCAAGTAGATTAATGTGGAATTCAAACACAACCAGCTCTTTGCTTTCCTTTCAGGCCTGATGTATTAGCATTTCCCATTAATCTAGTCAGCTGCAGCACGATGAAGGCTGAGGAAATGGGGGATTAGGTGTGTGGGAGTGTTGGGTGAGCAGGAGAAAAGAGCCAGCAAAATTCACTTTAGCTAATTAGATAAAGTAAAATAGAGAGCATGGGATCGTATTCAGGTCTCAGGTTGTAGCTGAAGTTGTTTCTGACTCCCTTGAAGTCAGCAAACCCAGATCCTTTCTCTTCAGAGGTTTTTTCAGTGGGGTTGTTGATTTTCTACTCAGAAGGACATCGGTGGACATGGGTGCTGGTGCCACACACACAGCTACGCTTCCAGGGCTCTTCGCTGGCAGCTGCTCTGTCCTCAGAGCACTGTGATGTCCTGGTAGAGCTGGTTTTCAGGATGCTTCAGGCCTTCTAAGGCTATTCTGCGGGATATCATCGTAACCAGGGTCAGGCCCCTCCGAGCTTGCAGCCTGACGAATTCCCACTTATAGTGGGAGGCAACTATGACTTTTTTCCCTGACACTCTTTGCTGAGCTAGTCCGCGGGCTCTGGAACTGCCCTGAAGGCTTCTCAAACTTTATTGCTACATATTTAAGCATTTATGAGACTTGAACTACTTCCCTTAAAAAAGAAAAAAACCAAAAACAGCAAGCAACATGAATCACAAAAAAAAAAAAAAAAAGAGGAAAAAAACCTCCACCCAAAAGTCCCAGAGTTGCAGAAAGGGCTAATGAACCTCACATGTTTCCAAAAGCTGCTCGGGAGCTTTTGGCTTGCAGAGTTTCTCACCCCATCTTCATTAAGGGCAGAAGCAAAGAGAGTTAGGCAGGCAGGGGAGGGGAGAGAAAGTGCAAATGTTAGAAATTCATCTTTGCCAGAAAATATATCCAAACAGACAGAAAAAAAAAATGAAAAATCAGCATATTGGGGATTCCTCCTTTGGGGAGGAACCCCACGCCATTTCTGCTTGAGACATCTATGGAAAAAGCACAAGAGGTGTTCAGTAAGTTCCCATCCCCAGGTATTTAGAGGACACACTGTAAAATTGCCCTCAGCATTTGATACAGACTTCCCCTGCCTTTCTAGAGCTAGGAAGGGCTCTGGTAATCTGGTAGGTTCCGTGCCACTGCCATCAGCCCCGCTGTAGCCCCACAGAGCATTGATTGCAGTGAGGAGGAGGCCAAAACATTAACGCTGCAAAATATCCAGCTAGACATGAGTGCTTATCCCCACCCTGGGGGACGTCAAGCCAGCCTGCCCAGGGCTGGTGTCCATCCCACACCACGTTGGGCAAGAGGGCAATAGCAGCCATGCTCAGATAAAGCTGGAGGGCTATTTGGGATGTCTTGCCCAGGGCCGAGGACTCAGGGTAAAATGTCATGGTGGAGCTCACTAGAGGAGCACAAAGGGCTTACACACCTGGGAAGTTTGGGGCAATGACCCTTTACTTCCTGGACAGTCACAAACACCTAGTCCCCTCAGCAGCTTTTGGGGTCTCATCTCTCCTTCCACTGTGCCGAGACAGCTGCTGGTCAGGGCAAGAGGCACAGGGGTGTCCTGGAGGGCAGGGACAGGTGCTGGAGATTTGCTGGGCAATGGTTGAACCTGGACCACTAAATCACCCTGGGGGCTGCTGTGCAGCCTGTTAAAGCTCATGTGGGGCTGCAACAGGCTGAGGCTCGTGCTCGCTATTTATTTGCAAACACAAGACTGCAGTGTTTTCTGTGTGCTGTAGCGAATTGTCCAGTTCTGCTTGAAAATGTGATCGATTTTAAACCCACATTGCCCGTCTTGTCTGTCTTTACATGAAGATTTAGGGGGAGGAGGAGGAGATTGAGTGGTCAAGTCTCAGGACTAAGCTTTTTTGGGTTCAAGAAATGCAGCAGCCTCTTAGAAAGGGAGGCATACGTGGCCTTGATTTGCTCCTGTGTGGATTTTTTTCCAACCTGCCTCCCTGTGAGAAACATTCAGTCTCCAGTACTGTTCATGAGAAAGAAGTCTGGCTGCCCCAGTTACGAACATGGGCAAAGCCTTTCATGGTGTTAATTCTAGCCCACTAATAAATGGGTTAGGATTGCCAATGCAGCTTAAATAGGCCACCGGCCAAGGAGGAAACACAAGCGATGCTGAATTGTTTCTAGCACAGTCTTTGAATCTGTCTCGAATCTGAGCTCTCTTGAAGTCCACCACCAATGACTTGGGCGTTCCTGCCCCTGTCTTTGCTTTTGGCTGCAAAGGATGCTCTCCACAAGGAATAAAAACCTTCTCAACTGAGATGCTCCCCAGCAGCTCACCCTGTTTATAGCAGAAATGCACCTACCAGCAAGGCAAGGGAAATACTGTTTGATCCCCTGGGTTTGCAGAAGCCAGGTCTGAACTGCTTCTTCCTAGGCTTACCTATATTCTCCTCAGTGTCTTGAAACTGGAGATGGGATGCATCTCCTGTTCCTTAGTATTAAAAATTAGGCATTTCATCTATGCTGGTTCTTTCCATGATGGGTGTCTTGGTACAAGTCACTCTCTGGAGATGCCTATCCCGTTGTGCTGAAACCAGAAAGAGCTAAGACTGCTAAACCCAACTGGGTGCCAAAGTATTAAACACTTGTGTTTAAAGGGTGTTCTGTGACGTAGAGCCAGTCACGTTGTTCTGATTAAATATATGTCATCCAAGGCCTGGGTCCTAAAATGGCAAATACTGGAAGCCCTCGGGAAGGTAGGCAGCCATCAGGACAGATTGTCCAGCAACCTTGCAGCAGAAGTCATCTAACTTCAGCTGTTACAACATGCTCTGTAATGGCACAGGCCCCCCAGGAACCTGCTTTTGGTAAAGAGCTTTGCCTTCTCCAGAGAGACATTTGTGAACAATTCAATCCTCTGAAGTAATTGAAACCAGCAGGGGAGTTTTGCCTGAAGAATTTTTGTTTGATCCAACCCCTTCTTCCTCAAAGAGAAATCCATCCTGAATATATGGCTCAGAGTACCCCAGAACAGGTCCACTCCCATCCGACTTCCATGTGTTTCTTCTGTTGTGTAAAATAAGACGATTATGGGAAAAAACTGCTTTTTCCTCCTCTGTTTGTAACATGCCTTTGTTGTCCCCTCCACCAAAGGCTTTGTGCAATGAATGCCATTTTTTTTTGGATGTTCTCCTGGAGCAAAGGTGGAGCTGACTAGTGCTGTTGACGCGATCCAGCCCTCACTTTGTTTGTGGCTGCATACAAGATGCTCCTGTGAATCTTCTGCACTCTTGCAGAAACTCTTGCAAAAACAGTTGCTCTTGGGCATGGGAGCTTTGGGGGAGAAAAACAAGCCCAAATTACGCATTTAAAGATGACTCTCATGTGATAGCAAAAAAAGAGCAGAACAAAGGCTTTGAATGCCATCCAGGTCTCAGCACCAGAAGGCACCAAAGTTGGGGTATGTTCTGCCTCTCCTTCCTTCCCTCTGTCCCTCCAAGGTTGGATTTAGGAGGATATTTACCCCGTGCACCTTTGACACCCGCAAGTGGCTACAGCAGACCTTTTATGAACATTCGCACATTAATTACTTTTGAAGTATAAATATAAAGAGCCATTTCTAGTGTCGGCTCATCTTGATTCATCTATAACACTCTTAGTTTAAATCTCCTGTGCACTGCATGCATTCATGTGGGCTCACAGCAGAGGAGGGATGTTGTTTTCCTAAACTGGAAGCTTGTGGGGGGCCAAGCTGGAGGGACATTGTCATGGGATTTCAAACCCTGCCTTTTTTTCCTTCCTCTCTTTTCAGTTTGGAAAGTGCTTTTTTTTAACCATGTGAGTCCACTGAGGACTCCAAAACAGCTGACAAAGCATAGTTTCGGCCCCGTCCCATCCCCTGCTCCTGGAGAGGAGCTCCCCGTGACAGCCGGTGCTAAGTCTCAAATAGAAAAAGTTATCCAAGGTCAAATTCCTCCGTGCTGTGAACTTCCATCTGGCACCCCAAAGGGGGATTAGTGTCTGTCCAGCCCCTGGCAGGAGTCACCCTGTGTCTGCAGCACTGCATAACCTGCAAACCCCGTTGCCTGCTATTACTCGCCCACTTCGCTGGTCACTCTGCCCCCGGAGTTGCCGGCCCCTGGGACCCAAGGGGCTCTCATAAAGCTCTGGGAGGCCAGGACTGTGGGGTTTACAGCCACTGCAAACCCACCCTGCTTCACTTCCACGGGCGCCCGATCTCAACCCCTGTGTGCTTAGGGGCTTAACGTGTTTGTATGGTCACTTCCATGCTGGTAGAATCATAGAATCATACGGAGTTGGAAGAGGCCTCTGGAGATCATCTAGTCCAACCCCCCTGCCAAAGTGGGTCCACCTAGAGCAGGTTGCACAGGAACTTGTCCAGGTGGGTTTTGAATGTCTCCAGAGAAGGAGACTCCACCAC
>JAOXNO010000001.1:7895806-7906820 GCA_028565335.1 Limnodromus scolopaceus | reverse complement strand
GGTTTTGAATGTCTCCAGAGAAGGAGACTCCACCACCTCTCTGGGCAGCCTGTTCCAGCGCTCTACCACTCTCACAGGAAAGAAGTTCCTCCTCACATTTAGGTGGAACTTCTTATATTCAAGTTTGTGCCTATTTCCTCTTGTCTTGTTATTGGGCACCACTGAAAAAAGACCAGCCCCATCCTCCTGACACTCTCCCTTTAAGTATTTGTATGCATTAATTAGATCCTCCCTAAGTCTTTCTCTAGACCAACAAGACCCAAGTCCCTCAGCCTCTCCTCGTAAGGGAGGTGCTCCAGGCCCCTAATCATCTTTGTGGCCCTTTGCTGTACCCTCTCCAGCAGTTCCCTGATACAGGAGCAGCTCATGATGAAGAGAGACCTGTCTGTGGGCTGGGAATTTTTACGTTACTGGAAGTTGCTGTACTTGGGTTGACCTCTGCTTTTTCTTTTTTTTTTTTAATGTTTTTTTTAGTACTCTTTAGAGCCCCCAGAGCCACAGGAGCCTAGAGTCAGGCGGGCCCTCATGTGTGTAGCCACAGCTGAGACAACAGCTCTGAGCGTCGGCAGGGCTAGTGGCTGAGCTGGGCTTTGCAGAACCGCAGGCGATCAATCAGGGGTTTCACAAAACCAGACTGCAAATGAGGAACGGTTTGCACCAGACAAATTCTTTCAGAGCAGCCACCGGGATGAGGAGGTAGGAGAGAAGGAAGGGGAACAGGCAGCACAGGGGTTGGATATTTTCTAATTAAAGTGAGAACAGAGTCACTGTTCATCGTAGAAAAGAGAGGTTCTGGGAAGTTCATTGCGTTGCATATTCTCAGGCATTCATCATCTGAAATGTCTCTTAATTGCCACTATTATATCATATCACAAACATTCCTGTAATTTATCAGTCATAACCTCCTACAAAGGGATTCTTTCATTCAAGCCGTTTTCACAGAAATCTTTTCCCCTTGGATCCCGTTCCTGTAACACACTCAGACCAGGAATCTGGAAGTGGAACTTTTATTTTCCTTCTTTTTTTCTAAATGCCAGATGTTGCTTTGCAGGCAATACGTTTCAATGAAGGACTGTGTCCCATTTTCAACCTCTTTCCTCTTTGTCCCAAGATAATCAGCTCTTAACAGCTCTTCTTCCTCTTATGGTAAAAGCTGTAATGTAAATATTCAGGACATCCTAAGTGTCAGGAGCCAGCTGAGCCCTGCTAACCCAGACGAAGGGTCCCCAATGTGGGGCTGTCTTAAACATTTGGCTCTGCTGACAGACTGTATTTATAATGTAAACTCCTCTTGTCGGTTCCTAACTCCTGGCTCCAGTTTTAGAAAATTTAACATTTCTGGGGGTTGTATTTTCCCACCACTTAGTCGAGAGCCGAAATTTTTCCTCTCAGAAAATACAGTGTGTCAAAGGCCAACGACCCAAAAAATATCAGTAGTTTCGCAGCCTAAATATAGCGCAGGACTGAAATCCTGAATTCCTGCAAAGGAGCCAGTGTAAACAGCCATCGTCTGTGCGAACAGGGGGTGGGCTGCAGCCCGGGGCTTTTTCTTTACGTTATCGCACGCTGCAGCGCCTGGATGTCCCAGCGCGGGTGAGGAGCTTTTTGTGCAGGGACCTCCTGGCCAAAGCCCTTCCCATCTATGGGCTTCGTTATCCAGCTTCAGCAAAGGGCTGGAGTCCCCCCAGCCTAAAGATGCTGCCCTTCTGCTGGCTTACACCCACTTGTTGTAAGGGGTGAGCTGTGCCCTCTTGATGTAAAAAGCCCCAGGTTCAAGGGCTGCCGTTGACTTTGCCAAGGAGTCGCGTCGTAGTGACAAGCCATGAGGACAACCCCCTTTGTGAACACCGTATCAGCCAGAAATTATTAAGCCTTGACCCATCGTTGGGCGGTGATGAGAAACGCTGGCTCCAAGAAGTAATCCACCACCGTCCCCTGAGTGGGAGGCTGTGATTCCCAGACACACCACTTTATAATAAAAAAACTAATCACTAATTTATCTGTGGATGCTCTAACAAGCACGCGCTCATTCCTGTGATTCAGCTCATCTTACAGTTCATACATAAAGCAGATCAGAAGTCTCTTCTGCCCATGCTGACAATAGCTGGGGGTCACCAGGAGGGATTGCCCAGGACCACCTCCCACCCACTCGACTTTCAGCCTAGGCCAGCATCTATCGTCTGCTGATACACATGGGTATTGTATTAACCATTAGCTGGGGATGGGGAAGGCATGATAGCCACTGGAGTTTCCTCTTCCTATGCATCAGATTTGGGAGGCTTGGAAGCAAGTGAAACCTGGCCAGGAAAATGCAGCAGGGAATACGGCGTGAATGGTGTTGAAATGATTTGTGAATGCTCAAGGGTGGGCAGAGCTAATTTTTGTCAGAGCTGATAACCATTGGCTTACCTCACCCCTTTTCATTTCACTAACCTGACTCTCAGTGGATCTCATTATCCTGGAAGCTGTTCAAGAGTCTCACCCTCCTCTAACAGGGCTCCAGACACCTTGCAGGTCTCCAGAGATTAGTTGCTATTAATATAGGCCAGTCATAAGATTTCTCAGTGGGGCATTTGCTCCTGTGTCTCACAAGTTTGTTGTGTTTTAGGGATGAGCGTATCTGTATGGCCTCTTGGGATTTTCTCCAAAGGTTTTTTCAAAGGAAAGGTCTTCTCCAGTGCTTTATACTAGCATCTTTTCCCAGGATGAGCTGTTCTCCTTTCATTCTTAGCCACTATTTGCTTTGGTGCAACCAGGCTTCTGTCTGAGTAGCAGGTACAAGACCTGGGCAGGGTGATAGACCCAAAGTGATCACAGCCTCAAAGAGCTGAACTGACCTTGAAGTACCATATATCTGCCCCCCTCACAGATTCAGGCAAAATGACCTCCCTTCCATCTGCTGTTTCTCCTCTTGCTTTTGAGGATTATTTTTTTCCCTCTGGTTGTTCTTGCCAGAAGTTGCACCCCCATTTCCATCCTATCTCCTCTTCATAAGCAAATGAAAGTGCTTGCAGATGACACTGCTTCTAGCCTCCTCTGAAGCAAAGCCCAAATGCCGCTTAGGATGCCAAAGTGCTGCTTCACATGTCCGTGGTGCACCCCAGGAGCGAGCGCAGCTGAGTGATTGAGCATTGTGCTGCAGCAGCTGTGCAGCCCAGGACCAGTTATTTGAAGACTATTCCTGTCTTAGTCGTCACTGACCTGATTCTGATCACTCATCAGTGTGCTCTTCCTTTTCATGTCGAACTACCCAGAAGGTCTTCATGCAAAATGAAACACCCTCAGAAAAAGTACTCTGGAAGGATTTTGCTGGGCCATTTGGCAGTTTGGGAAATCTGCAGAATCACTGATCATTTGATAGTTTTGTAGCTGTGGAAAAAAAAAGGGGGGGGGGGGGTTTAAATCATTACCATTACAGTAGCGTGAAGTCTGGAGGCAGACTGGGACAAAGCTGGATCTCAGATCAGCAGTTCTTCTGATGTTGTTTTGAACTGGAGGAGGCTTTTTGAGAGTAGCTGAATGCTGGAAAATGCTGGATAAGCTGCTTCATTTTGGAAGAAAGAGGGAAAAGACAGAAATTAGCATTGCTAATTTAACAGGTGAAATATGCCTTGGGTACATTATCCTCGGCTGAGACAGGGACACTGGGCTCTGCATCCAGCTTTGCCAGGGAGACTGTAGGATCTTGGGACCTTGCATGACCTTTGCCTCCTGGGTGTCAGTGTTTCCTCCTCCCGTTGCCCAAATCTGCTTTGGGACAATCTGAGTTTATAACAGCGTGCTTCACAAGAGGCTTCAGCCAAGTTTTTTTATACATGCTGTAATATGCACTATAAACAGATACCTTAATGAGAGAGAGTACAGTCCTTCAGCACAGACTGTACAGCGTACAGTCATACAGGCAATACAGTCTGCATCATAGAATCACGGAATAGTTTGAGCTGCAAGGGACCTTTAATGGTCACCTGGTCCAACTCCCCTGCAATGAGCAGGGACATCTTCAGCTAGATCAGGTTGCTCAAAGTCCCGTCCAACCTGACGTTGAATGTTCCCAGGGATGGGACACCTACCACTTTTCTGGGCAACCTGTTCCAATGTTTCGCCACCCTCACTGTAAAAAATTTCTTCCTTGTGTCTACCCTCTTTTAGTTTAAAACCATTGCCCCTTGTCCTACCGCAACAGGCCCTAGTAAAAACTCTGTCTTTCTTATAAGCCCTCTTTAAGTATTGAAAGGCCACAAAGTGGTTCCAGCACTGAGTTCATACAGGCGATACAATCTGCATCATGGGCTCCTGTCTTACAAGTGGCTTCCACACCACGGGCTGGTAGCAGTGAAAACACCATTCAGGGTTGAGACCATACATCGGGAGGTGGAACTGGATTAACAACCTTTTTCTCTGCACAAGATGTGTACAGCAGGACCTGGTGTGGAAGCAGGGGTGGGTGTGCGATGTGGCCCCACTGCCGCGGCAGGACAACCCCGCTACAACCAGCCAATGGCCTGGGCTGCTCAGGCTTTCTTGTGCAAGCAAGAAAAATCCCCCTTTCCAGGTTCTTCTGAATCCCTGGAACTTGGACTTTTGCCAGAAATCCAAAGAAGAGCAGCGAAAATCCAACAAACCTCTTTGTTGCCCATTCCCAGGCAGCGGTAGGACTGATAAAGATCTTTTCAAGAGCTCAGGCTTTCATTACAAAAAGAATCAAAGATCTCTTTTCTTTCACTTTTTTATAGAACCGCCCCTGGATTGTTTGTGCTTTCCTTCCCCTTCACGAGCCTGAGCATCTGGAGATGAAAGGTGTCGTAACCCATCACCAAATGGCTCAGCAAGGCAGCGTTAAACATGTGCTGTTTGGCAGCAAGAACCCAAATCAGTAACCAGGGCTGAATGAGTCAGAAGTCTTTAATTGCCTTCAGCAACAAAAGTGTGGGAAGTCAGGAGTTCACGGGAGGACTTGGACAACAGGTTCCTTCTCTCAAAGCGCAATATTTACCAGCAAAACATATAACCCAGGGGCTGGACAAAGACAGGAGTGAGGAATTAGGAGAAGGCATGAAGCCGTGATGCACAGTACCACCTAGTGACAGAGCCCAGCTACATGAGAAGGGCAGCCCCGCGTTTGCCAAGTTCAGGGTCCATTTCCCCACCTGATCTTTAATCCTATTTCTCAGCTGCACCGCGTGTGCTACCATCTCCCGTGGGTGAAGGGACAGCATCATTTGAGCAATCCTGAGTTTTTTCCTCCTTTTCGTGGTTTTCTTTGTGCAGAGCAGACTCGGATTGCGATGGGCAGGAATTCTCATGGCCAGCAAGAAGCAGCCGACGGATGCTGTTTTGTTTGCTCCGTGGGGTGTGCAGGTTGGGCTCGGCGTGCATCGCCCGCTGAATCACCCACGAGAAATTCCTCAGTGCATTGTGCAAACGGAGAAAGGAAAAATGCAAGGTCCAGTGAGTAATGCAGCCTTTCAGGGCATCTGAAATGAAAAGAAATGCCACAGACTTGTTCCATTTGTAGCAACGATGTGAAAGAGCAGCGTGACAGGCTCTGCTCAAGAAAAGGCTTGTAACCTTTTCCATTAATTTCTTTTCAAAGAATTGCTTATTGAAAGCTAAGCCGCTTTTTATAAGCCTTAGAGGCTGAGTGTGTCTTTGTCTTTTTTTATTATTATTGCTGCTCCTTTCCCTTGCTCTTTCTTTTAAGAGAAAGCAGTTACTGTACATGGGTGGTGTTTTTCTCTCTGTGGTTATCTGAGATGAGCCCAGCACCAGGATGGGAATTCTGTCACCTTTTGGCAACAGTGGGATTGCGTAGAGCAGAGTGATTTAGAAGAAATTCAGATCTGTAGGATTCCCCCATACTCCAGGCCACAGATTTACCCACGATCCAAGCAACTGGGCTTAAAAGGATTCGATTCCTGCTCCTCATTAAGGTCCCTTTACACATATTCTTGAGCGGGAGCTAAAAGGCTCCGCACAGTCTCCGTGTGTGGGTGAGCCAGCAGAGGCGACTCGCTGTCTGGGTACCGTCCTGCAGCTCGTGGGAGGCAGCAAAAGAGCACTGCACCTCCCCGCGAGCCCCCACGCACGTTTAGGGCTTCTGCACACAGCCGTAAAGGTTTGCAGTTTTTTTGGATTACAGATGAGCTGGAAGGGGTTCAGACCACCACTACACTCTACGCTGTGCGTGAACTGAGAGGAGGGGATGTATGTATAAGGTTAGGGTTACGGTTACGGTTAGGGTTAGGGTTACGGTTACGGTTACGGTTATGGTTGGAGTAGCCCTTTCTTCCTCTTACCCAGGAAAAGTCTCCCCAAGGAAAGGATATTCAGACCCTCTCCTGGACCTTGGCTAGAAGCCACACTGATTGATAGGCAATCCCTTACCTGAGATGGTTCTCAGAGGGTTTAAATCGATATCCCTTTCCTGATTTCAGTGGGAGCCTTCCTCAAAAGCCTGGCTGGGAACCCAAACCCCAGTAAAATTTACTAAATTACCTGAGTGCAAAAAAATAACCCATTTGTTGGGGCCACCAGGATCATTCTGTCCCGAAAAGGTAACGCACAGCCACTGAGCACACTGCTCCCAACAAGAGCATCTGCTCACTGCCAGCCAGGGGATGAAGCCATCCCATGCACAGGGTCACCCTATGGTGAATATGGCATTTCCAGCAGGATTTCTTCCTAGGCTTATCCTTCTTGTGCTTACTGCTTTTTTCTTTCTTTCCCACAATCCGTGGTGCTATGTCCAGCTCCCAGGCTCAGCAGCCCTGGAGAAGCTCCTGCAGCTGGGTAAACAGGTCCAAGTGAATAGGGCCCTTCACAATGGAGTTACCGGGAAATCCAAACACTGTAAAGGCCAACAATCCACCAGGGACATAATCATGTCATTATGAGACATGCTCCTCCCAAGGACCAGGAAAACACAGCCTGAATGCTGCCTAGCAGACTTGCTCCTCAGACAATAGGTTTTTTAGGTTTTTCCACCCCACAGGTCTCCAGGAGCAGTTCTTTCTCTCTTGTCTTTCATGGTGGCGAGGAGGAGGATGAGTTTCTGCAGAGACATATTAGGATTTTCCATCTCACTCAGGATATTTCAGCCACAACAGGCTACACCAGCCCCATTCCCCTTGTAGGGCTGGAGTCAGTCTGGGAAAAGGATGGAGGGATAATAAATGGGGAAATACTAACACGCTAAATTCTGTCCGTGGTTATGCCGGGGTAAATGTGAGTTATGACAGTGAGTTTACTGCTGATTTACACCAGACTGAGGGAGAGCTGGATCAGGTCAGTTGCTTCCACAAGCATGGGGTTATGTGGGCTCTTTGGCACCAGGGTGAGGAGCAGAGGCAGAGGAGTCTCCATCCCTTTACACTTTCCCTGGCATGTTGGCATGGGTGTTGGAAATACAATGTCATTTACTTCAGTCTGCACATTTGCCTAATGGCTTTGCCCACTGGGGTCTCTTCCGGCTCTTGGATCTGTTGCTTGGACCCATGCAAGCTTGCTTTTCCCTGGATCTACTAATCTAATATATTTTCCTGAAATGCAATGGTTAGCACGCAAAGCAACTCATATTAATCTCCGTTCATTGCTGCAAGGCAAACTTTTCCTTGCTGTAAATTGCAAATTTTACCAGGACCTGACCTTGAAGACAGAACCCAATATAATATCTGCTGATATGGGCAAACTGGCTATGAGTCTCAAGTGAGCATACACCAAGCCAAATCCTGAACTCAAGAATTAGGCAGCTTTATACTAACTAACAGAGGAGCTGGCTCACTGTGTTATTGGCATACGTGAAAATTAATCATATCCTGCAACAATGTTCACAGGATGTATTTGATTTATTGCTAATCCTGTACACTCTTGCATCTGCTGATCCGCTGCCAGAGGGTATTGTAATGATGCAGCTGACACCCCCGTTGCGATGGCCATCGACGTAGCCAACAGCACGCGTCGGATCGGTCGTCCTCAGCAATAGTATCGCATTTGCTACCTGAGCTGAAAATTCAAGTGCTGTAGCTGTGGTTTTAATATTCTTATTCTCCATTATAGTCTCCTAGGTAGAGAATAAGAATATATGGTTCTTATACATTCTTATACAAGGATAAGAATGTATAATGTGCACAGACCGTGGCGGCATGCATAAAATCTAAAATATTTCAAAATATTCAAACCTGAAGAACAAAACTGATTTTGGCTCAGACTACGGGAGTTTTTGTCACCCAGCTGCCCCATGCTAAGCAGAGGTGTGTGAGGAAGCTGTGCATCACCCCGAGGCAGAGGTGGTTTATGATCAAGAATGGAAAGACACAGCTACTGCAGTGCTGTCTTCCCAAAACACAGCTGACCCTCCCAAGATTAGGTCACAGAAAGAGGAGTTGGAAGAAATGAAATTCTATTTCTCAGAGGGTTTCTTCCTTCATTTTGATCCTGGGCCCTGCCTGGTATAATATCAAATTTTAAAATTCAACACCAAATAAATGTTTGGAACAATTGAAACACATTGCCTTTACTGTGACAGTATTTATATTACAGGTTCCTCTTAAGCTTTAAAAAAAATTGCAAATTAAATATTTTTTAAATTATTTTTTAGGGAAAGTCAAAATAGATTGTTAGGAACTTTCTCACTTTTTCATCACCAATCATGACTTTTAGCAAAACATGAGGTTGCAGGGCATTTTGGCAAGAGTGCTTTCTCTGCCAAAAAACTACTTTCATCAACATTTTGCCAGTTTACCAAAACAATACCTTTGCCCAGGGGCTGACCCTGCAGACAGCATTAAATGTGTCTGCTGACCAGGAAAGAGCTGTGTCCATCCTTGCATCAACCAGTTTGTCAGAGGAACCCGTGGGGAAAGGATATTAGGTTTATGAAGTTCAGCTCATTCCCCATGGAAGAACCTGCTTTGTGCAGAGCAGGAGAGTCCCATTTTCAGAGCAAGAGTGATGTATTTCCAAAGGTGAAGGTGAAATGTGAGGTGAAGATAGCTGCTGAAGAGGGTCCCACTGAGATCAAGTAAAGTTAGAAGACTTTACTGCACTAGGATGTATGTTCATGTCAATGAGTTTGGCCTTGATTTAATTCCCCTAAAATGAGGGATTTAGTGGTAGGACTGGTTTGAATGCACATCACCTTGGACATCGAGATGTCAGTCTTTACCTGTGTTTTTAACCTTGAGATAACATTTTCACTGGACCTTCCCTTCTCCTTCCACCCAGCCAATAAAGCAGGGGAAAGGTGGGACACAGAAGAAGACCCGTGCATCACCCAGGGACTCTTTCCCAGGGCAGGGTCCCCCTCAGGCACAGGCAGGACATTTGTCACCCAATGTGAGTGACCCTGGGGCAGAGAGCTCAGTCAAAGGTCGCCCAGCCTGGCTGCGAATTATCCCGCAAGGAGAGGGAACTAGCTCTGCAAATTGTGAAACATGAGGGCTGTCAGCATCAGAGGGGATTCGCACTGGGGATGACAGGCATGACCTGCTTTTCCTGCTTTGTTTATTTATTTGGCGACACACTGTCATTCAGTGAATAATCCAGCATTTTCCTCTTGGGAGTTTCTCCCTTGTTCTTTCAGTACTGAGGATAACCAAGGAGGGACGGGGACAGGCAACCCACTCCCTGACTCAGGAAGGACTTCAGTGATGTCCCTTTTGTACTCGAGGAAGTAAATGAAAAATGCCCAGCACGCGGTCCCCAAAATCCTGGGAGGAGACTAGGGGTTTCCCATCCACCTCAGGGGAGAGCAACAAAGATGGTGGGGCTGAAGAAATTCCATCCTGCTCTCCTGCTCTGGTGTCCCTTGAACTTCCAGCAAAGCAAGCACTGCATCCCATTCATCCCTGCACGGCCAGCTGTGGGAGCTCCATGTGGTCCTCACCAGGAAGGGCTTCTCCCACATCACCACCTGCTTTTCATTACTCACCTCCATTTAATGATGAAGAGGGCAGTGAAAGAGCAGTCCCACAACTTCAAACACCCCAAACACAATCTGTTGCAGCTGGGCAGTTCCAGTTGTCTTGGATGCATAAGGTCTGCTGTGATGGTAGAGCACCTTCAGGATTGCCTTCAAAATTACTTCAGTGCAGCCACCCACCAGCCCTGGTTCTTGCTGAAATACATCCATAATTAGAGCAACAACTACACATTAAATTTGCATGTAGGCATATGCATATGTATGAGAAAGAGTCCATAAAACAAGCAAATTGCCAGCCTTCTTGAGCAAATTTTTATTTTATTCTGTGCGCATGTTCAACAATTCAACAACGGGAAGGTGGGTTCTGAGTTGGGACATTTCTTGTTGTGCCAATAACAATTTCCAAGTGGAAAAAAAAAACAATCCAAACTCTTCTTGTGAAGTTCAGCTACAAACCTGCCTATCAGTGCACCAGGGCAGAATTAGGCACCAAATATTTTGGGTGAGATGTGGCAGTATGTTGAGACATGGGGACATTCAGGCCTCCCTTAACTGATTTCCTGACCAAATCCTACCAAGTTCAGCAGGAGTCTTGCTTTCACCCCTTCTTGCCCCTCTAGCTGTCTGTGGATAATTAAAAATCATGATTATAGAATTACAATGATAGAGCAAGGCATCTTTTCAAAATCACATAGTAGAAACAGAAGTACAAGTGTTCTCTAAACTCGTGCTTTCGCGAGGTGATTTTTGACGGCCTCTTCCCTGCCAACACCCGCAGCACCGAGCACAACAGCAACCTCCGTACGGGTCACTACCTATGTGATGGTTGTGTTTTTATTTTATTACCATTGCGTATATTAAGGTGGGGTCCAGCACAGTGCAAAGGCACCAACACGGACCCCATTCAGTGTGGCCGCGGAGCTGGGTCTGCTCTGAGCGTTCTGCAGGTGCAGGATGACGGAGGGCACAAAAGTCCTCTGCATTTTCAAGGCAGGTGAGGCTGCACATTTTGCTCTCGCCCAGAGCAGCCACCTCTATAAAAGCTCTGACAGGCAGGCAATGAGCTGGACAATGCTCTTATTCCTGTCAAACTCT
>JAOXNO010000001.1:7873083-7892276 GCA_028565335.1 Limnodromus scolopaceus | reverse complement strand
TTACCTGTGAGAAGAGACCAGCACCAACCTCTCTACAATGTCCTTTCAAGTAGTTGTAGAGAGTGATGAGGTCACCCCTCACTCTCCTCTTCCTCAAACTAAATCCAAACTCCTTTTTTTCTTTTGTTTCCTGGGTTGGAGGCAGGGCAGGGGCCTCTTCCTGCTCCTCTGGTGCTCTCCTGGTGGGAGCAGAGCAAAGGCAGGCTCGTGTGTCAGTCCGTGGGCGCAGAAAAGCCGAGAAAAGGCGCTTTGCGAAACCCCAGCCAGATCCCAAGGGGACATGGCTGAGCATCATGCTCGCTTTCCTTCTCTTACCGCTGGTCCCAGAGCACCCCAGCTGTTAGGTTTTGGGTTTCCAACCTTATTTTTAAAGGTTCGGGTTGTTCAGTGGAAATAAAGCGTCCTGTAGTATAGAGGCACCTAGTTACTCGTTGCCTCGTTAGCACAATGATGTATGAGCAGCCACACAAGTAAAGTGATGCTCAACTGCAATATAAATAGTCGCTGCTAAATGGACTCGTTTAAAAAAGTCTTCCTTACATCTGGCTTTCTTTTGGGTTGTGTTTTTTTTTCCTCCTCTTCTTTCTCTTCCTTTCTTCCAGACTGTTTTTCTACTTGTGCCCATTGGGGTCATTTTGAAGCACCCGCCCTCAGTTGTCACAGTTTTGGGGAGCAAGCGCTGTGAGGAGGGAAGGTGTCCCCGTGCAGGCAGCTGTGCATGGATCCTGCACCCGTGTCCATCCCTGGCCAAAGCAGCCTGCACAGTGAGCTCTGCCCATGTGGCACTAACGACGAGGAGGATGCTGGTGTTTAACTCCTGCGCTCATTAGTATTCAACTGTAGGGTCAAATGAATCATTTTTTCTAAGTAGTGGTTGTTATAATTATTATCCTTCACCTTTTCTGCCAGGGAGTGTATAAAAATTACATTTACAATTCTGCACCATAATTTATGTGATTTTGTCCCCGGTCACTCGGTAATGCAGAAATCAGTTGCCTCCACTACTTTTGAAAAAAAAAACAGGAAAAGCTGATTTTTTGTCAAAGCCGGAGGCAGCTTCTTATTTCTGTTCATCACAAGCAACAAGTCGTTTTCAGCCACCCAGCAGTTTAAGGAATTTGTTTTGAGGGAATAAAAGGATGGGAGGGAAATGGGTTATTTCCTATGGTTTGCCTTGTTTATTTGCTTGGGCTTGCTTGTTTCTCTGCAAGGGGAAATCAGCAGGAAAAAGAACTTCTAGTGAAAGCCATGAAAGGGGATGACTTCCAGATTTCCCTCCAGATATTTCTCACAGCCCTACACGAGGTATTTGGAAAGTTGCAATTGAAATCAGCTCCTCTCAGGGGTTGTGCTTTCCTTCCCTGACAGGAGCAGAATGGTCTGTTATGGGGTCTCCACTCTCCAGTCCTGGCTGCTACATGAACTTTAGCTGAAAGAACTATCTGAAACCTTGAGATTTGCCATCCTTCTTCTCAGGAGGGAGCCTTGTAACCTTCTCTTCAATCCCATGGATGTGGTGCCATGAAAAGCCACCAGGCCAGAGACGAGCCATGTCCTGATCTCCAAAGCTTCTCCTGAGGGGTTGGAGAGCATAGAATTGGCTGCTGCACGCTGACACGGTTGCTCTAAAGCTACAAAGCACCAAAGCCTAAAGCATTCTACACAAATATTCAATGTATTGTCCTTGAAAATTAAAAACCTAGTGATGTGACTTGAAAAACCTTTGTGTTTCTAGGCAGACCAAGAGGCCTGAATTCAGAGGTCATAGGGTTTCTTGACTGACTGTGGAAGTAGAAGCAGAAAGGGGCAGGTTTCTGCAGGGTGTTTTGGCACGATCCTCCAACTTTATTGAAGGTCTGCATCAGCTCAAAATCGGAGTCTGTGTGCTCTTCCTAGAGGGTTTATTTGTTTTGGCTGCATGTAGGTGGAAGTACTGGGCCCAGCACTGGTGGCTGCAGGAATGGTGATGCTTTAAGGGCTCTGGGAATAAGTGTGCAGAGAGACAATCCGCGTGATCACCACTGCAAAAACCCACTATTCACCACCAATTATCACACTCGAGGTCTCAAGGGAAGCTACAATTATTCCCTGCTCCAAGTCTAGAGCAAATCAGCATTTTCCCAGTAATTGCAGTGTAGCAACTATTGTAGATGTTGACTTTTTAATAGCAAACACTGCTCAAGCATTAGATTTACAGTCATGTTAGTTAGCTTTAGTGACTTGGGAATCAATTACCTTGCCATAGAACATGACCAAAGATTATAGGGTAGCCCATGTAATAATTTATACTGCCATCTAGGCGTGAAACTGTAACTTCCCCATTTCCTATAGAAAGACACTCTGTTTGCACAGCAATAATTCCAGTAACAATAATAATCATAAAAAAGGAAAAAGGAGGAAAACAGTGATTACAGCATAGAGGAAGACCTGTGTACAAATAGGGCACTGGGAGGTGTTGGGAGCTTTGCCATTATCAATTACTATTCAGAGTGACAATCACACTAGCATTTTGTTAATGAATGTGTTTTCCCAGTTCAATTCACTTGGGGTGGCAACTGGGGCTGAGCTGCTCTGCCCTGGCAGAAGGGTTGTCCCAGCCCAGTCTTGGGACGTACAGCCAGTGTGTCGTGTCATCAGCGCCACAAAACCCCCGTTAACCACTTGCCCTCTTGATTGATGTCAGCCCTGCTGATTCCTAGAATCAGTTTTACAGGCAGCCTTTTTCCCGTTTTCTGCCCAAATCCCTGCCTCCCTGCCCTTGTTCCCACACTCGATTCCCTTCTCCTGCTTGGGACAGAACAAACTTGTGCCTATTTCCCCAAGCACCACTACAGAAAGCAAACATCATTCCTTTAACTCCTTTGAAACAAGACCACCCAGGTCAGCTTTTCAGTCTGTGTTTCCAAGCAAATCATGGAGAAAGAGCACTAATTAATTTTTTTTTCCTCCCACAAAGGAGTTGCCACTGTGACCCTTTAACTATTGGCTTTATCCATTTTCCTCTCATTTATTTCCTATTTATTTCAGTCCTCACTCCGCAGGAAGCTCGCAGCTGAGCTGTTGAACCCTCCAAGCACCCTCCTTCACGAAACAAGGACCGGTGAAACTATATGAAAACATGTTACTGGCACTATAAAATGGACTGGGACAGGGTCTTCCATAGGCAGATGTTCATCAACAGAGAGTAAAAATTTTAAATCAATACATCAGACTACTCCATTGATTCTAACCAGGAACGCATGCCCCATTTTTAAAATTGCTAAGGCTCAAAAATATTAAGACTGCCTCAAAATAATGGAATTAATAAAATGCATGGAGTTGCGCTGTCTTCTCCTTCACCTTCTGGAATCAGCCCAGAAGAGCAGGTTTTCAGAAAAACGTCATCTATCATGCGATTTGGCAACCTTGCGCTCTCAGATCATAAGGTCACTGTCACTGCGGAAAGGCAGCCGCCTCTGGAATGAGGAGGAGGGGGAGAAGCATCTGCCTGTGAGCTGGGGAACGGGAAAATTAGCATTGCTTTAAAGGAGGAGCCTGAGCTGCAGTGGGGAAATACCATCACTGCCCTTCTGAGGTGGTCTGAACACACAGGAGATGTGCAACCCTCA
The DNA here is from genome assembly GCA_028565335.1 of Limnodromus scolopaceus. Lineage (NCBI taxonomy): Eukaryota > Metazoa > Chordata > Aves > Charadriiformes > Scolopacidae > Limnodromus > Limnodromus scolopaceus. Next base: position 7,888,668 of record JAOXNO010000001.1, on the reverse strand, counting down.
CTCCACTCGTGTACCCGCCAGATGGGTGCATCCATGCCATGGTCCATGGAGAGCAGCACAGCCCCACCACCCCCAGCGTGGTGGGACATCAATGAGGACATGCTCCCCATCCACAGTGGTGGCTCCCAAGCAATTTGCAGACAAGGCACAGGGGATCCGTTTATCATTATCATTGGTTTCCCTTGTTACAACCTGAATGTGGAGAGGATAATGGATGAATGCAGTCATCTCCTTGCAGGTGTTTGTCCTGTTTTGGAGGTGCAGTTTAGTTGCATCCTGCACCTAAGCAGTGATATTACAAACATCAGGGACCGTGGGGAGTTTGGGTTTTATTTGCTCTCCTTCTCCCAAGCAGCCTCCCATGAGAACTGCTGCAGAAACTCGTCATGCCTGAAAATATGCATTTGACCAACCATGATTGTATTTAAGCCTGTTCAATTGGTTTAATAACCTTTCCAACACAGTTAATCTGAAAATGTTTTCAATGTACTCAGAATGTTATAAACAAAGATTGCAGTCACCATCGCAGTGTTCCGGCAAAGCCAAAAGCCAAACCTTAGTTGGTTTGCTGCATAGCTTAATTGTTATGTATCCAATCCGACCGGTGACATCTGCTGCTATAGCTAATCTGAATATAATTTCTCCCCCTTTTTTAAATAGAACAAGCCCAAAGAGTCATTGTAGAAAATATCACCTTACCAAGAGTTGACTTTTGTGTTATGTCTGAAGTCTATATTCACCTCTCCGGGTTTAACAAGTTACACTTCACAGTCCTCCCAGGAGAGAGGAAAGTGTGTTGTGGTCAGACTCAGGTTGTAGGTAAGGATAGAGGGATAGTGCGAGGCAAAATGTCACTGAGAAATGGGTGGGAGAGAACAGACCCAACCATAAACACGTCGTTCTCCATCCTAAAAACAGGCACTTGTTTTCCGTTGCCCAAAGACTGCAAAGACACCAAGAAGCTGCAGAAACTAAGATTATAATAGCCAACAAGTACTGGTTTTGCTCGTAATAGATCAGTTGATGTGGTTGAGCAGTCTTCAGAGACAAAATATGTCCTGCTTCCCACTTCCAGGAGTCAAGGTGGTCATTGGGAAAAGGTGTTATGGTGCAAGTCCTTACGTCTTGCCTGAAAATCCTAGCTCTGAGGTCATCGGACAGGTTATAGCTATACCAAAAGTGGGGATTGGATGTTTAATGCTGGCTTTTTAGGAATGAGCAGGCTGCCTGAAGGCAGGCACCTCCACCCTTTCCTGCAAAAATGGAGCAGGGGATGAGAAGTTGAGCAAGGGGAACATTTTTGAAGCCACAAGAAGTAGGGAAAACATTCGCCTTTTTCATGCAGGGGCTCTGTGGTTTGAGACCTCCCTCAGGATGTATGGATTTGAGCTTCTCATCTCTTTTTTTGAGGGGGGAAGTGTCAATGCCACTTATCCTACAACCTCACAGGCGTCTGCAAGGCCTGTAAGACTTCAAAGCAGGCATCAATACCCAAGACTCTCAAACAGCAGCCAGCAAGGACTACTAAGTCCCATCGATGGGGGCCACTTCCAGGCTCTCCTGCCCTTTTCGAGGCTGGTCTCCGGTGGCTCTGGGTCTGTGTGGTACAGCTGTGGCACAGCGAGACTTCACAGAGACGTTGCTTGGAGCAAACCCCCCAGACCACAGGGTGCTCAGAAACCAGGCCACCACCGCGTAGGGAGGAGAAATGAGCAACCTTTATGGAGTGAATTAATCAAGCGCTTCAATCTCCTTAGCTGAGGGTTAATAGTCTTGTGGTGGCTGCCCTGGACAGGGTATCGGGAGAGCTGGGTTTTATTCCTAGAGTGCTTCAGTAATGAAAAGGAAATTGTGTTCAGACGAGCGATAGAAGCCCGTGCTCCCAGAGACGTCGGATACGCAGCAATTAGACTCAAGTTAAACAATAAATCAAGTAACACTGAGCCTTTGGCTCTAGCGGAGCACCATTATGACTAGTGCTATGTTTATTTAGAAGATGCTGAGACCATTTAAAATGTTTTCATATTAAGTGTAATTTGGGTGTTTGTTATTAAAGCAATTGACTGGGCCTAAATGCAAACAATATTGGTCAGATAAATATTTTCTGTCAAATAAGATCTGTTCATTGCGCTTTTATGACATGAGGCCTTACTGGCTCCAAGATTTATTTCCACTTTGCTTCCTCTCTTTGCAAGGATTGCCTCATAAAGATTAAAAAAGCCAAAGCGAACCAAAGTGTAAAGTAGAAATCGCCGATTAAACTGTCAGAAATGGAGCAGCCTTTGTTAATCACTGATTCATTAGCTGGGGGAAGAAGAGGGGTCTCGAGTTAGCACAAAGGCTTTGGTGTCACAAGGCTTGCGATTTATTCCCAGGTCTCTCTCCAATTTGGTACAGGATTTTACCCAGGTAAATTGATCTCGCTGTGACTCCATTTTCCCATCTGTTCAACCTAGGTAATGATCTTGCCTCACAGAGACAGTGACAACTTTCAATAAGAAGAAAAGGTTACCTTAAAAACGACACCTGCATCTGAAATTAGGCTACCCCCTACTAACACCTACAAGAACTTTGGCTAGAACAGCTATTTCCTACTGCAGCCTGGACGTTTCCCTGATTTTGTTTTGTGGGCAAGCAACAGAGGAGAGAAAAACATTTTAAGAAATAGAAAAGCACAACTGAGAAGTAACAGAAATTAGAAAGTGAGCTAACAGCACGTTTTTTCAGTTGCTAAAATTGTCATTTGTCTGTGTCACTTCAGTATCTCATGAACCCCTTTTTAAATGTTGCAGTGATTTATTGAAAGCATTGTCTAACTGGCTTTTGATTTTGTAAAATTTATTTAGCAAAAAATTTATTTCAATGCCTTTTTGGAACATTCTCTGGATTTTCTGCAAAATGTGGCACCCTTTGAAATAGAAAGCTTTTCCAACCGGTGTAAGTTTTGCAATCCTCAGTAGTAGGCAGTGTAAAACTACATAAAAATTCTTCATATCTGACATCATGCAAAGTACAAAGACTACTTCAGTACAAAAAGCCACACAAATGAGAATTAGTTTGTTTTATTCTTCTGTACAAAAGAAAGTACTTCATTATGTAGCTCTGTGCAAGAGGTACATGTAGATATTGCTTAACAGGAGGGCACGTTTCTCGATCCAGATCTCTCAGCTGACTCATTTGATGTTCTTCACAATTACCTGTGCTGCCTTTTGTCATCCAAGAAGGCTTTTGGGTGGCTTTTATCAGCACCGGTCAACTGCAACATCTGAGGACAGGGTGGGGAGAATAATCTCGCCTTTCTTCAGCCTTGTTCTGAGGTTCTTACCATTTACTCATTTGCTATTTACTCAGCAGTTCCCTTGCATTGACAAGGTTGGTCCACTTGCCTTTGTAGGCGTGAGATTTCCTCTTATTAGTTGCATTTTATTTCTGTCTGCACTGTGGTCATGTCGGTGGCCTGCAAGCATCTCTCCAGTTCACCCCCGGCCAAACAGCACTATTGACTAACAGCATGAGTATTTTCTGGTTTCCCTCTGTGCCTCCACTACCCATCTCATCCACCAACGCCTGCTCCCCCCACCCCTGGGGAAAGGCTTCCCCATCTCCCACCACCACCCAGACCAATTTATGGATGGAAGGGACCCCTACCACGTCCACTCCTTCCTGCATTGTTCTGCTTTCAGGCCATCTCAGGTGAAAACAACAATATTCTGGCTTTAGGAAGAAGTTCCTAAGGCAGAGCTTTGCTCAGATTTGAAGAAAAAGGCAGCAGGGTCCCATGTGTCCTCTCTCCCCCATGAAAGGGTAAAAGAAGTTGGTGAGGACCTGACCTCCAGCAGAGAGGGGAACCCCTCACCCCTCCTATTCCTCTGCAAGGACAAGGATGGCTCCCAGCACCTTCCATTGGGAAGATTTCCTTCTCTTTTTCCCTCACTCCCAGGTGGGTGAAAAGAGGGGGACTGCAAGAATGGCCCTTTTTCCTGGCATCACTCCATCGAGGCGGGGGTAGGTCTCTTGTCCCAAGTTACAGGCGACAGGACTAGAGGAAATGGCCTCAAGTTGCACCAGGGGAGGTTCACGTTGGATATTAGGAAAAATTTCTTCACTGAAAGGGTTATCAGGCATTGAAATGGGCTGCCCAGGGACGTGGTTGAGGCACCATCCCTGGAGATATTCAAAAGACGAATTGACATGGTGTTCGGGAATATGATTTAGTGTTGGTGTATGTGTTTTGGTTGGTTGTTTTTTTTATGGTTGGTCTAGATGATCTTAAAGGTCCCTTCCAACCTAGACGATTCTGTGATTCTGTGATTCTGAGGCATGGGTCACCCAGGGAGGGCTGGCGGCCCACCTGGCTCATCTTTATTCCCTTCTGCAGACTTCAGCTGTTCGCTTTGTTTGGCCTTTTGGATGCCAGGATTACCCAGAGATAACTGGGACACGGGCGACTTACACATGAGTCCTTTCCCTCTCCGTACCAGCCCCGGGCTGGAGCTGGAGGCAGCAGGCAGGATTTGCCAGCCCATGGGTCACAGCACCCACCAGCTGGAGTTGGCTTGTCACTACCATCCCTTTCAGCTGTCACACGAAGACCGAGCTTCATTTGCCTGCATAATAATCCTGCCGGCATGCAGGTCCTGCACCTAACGAAGGGAGGATTTATTGCACCAGCTCTTTGGGAACTTCGGGGTCTGCTCACTTCCCTCTTCAGCTCTCAGAGATCCTTTAAGTAGAGTCTGTGTGAAAATTAATCAGACGTCCTGGAGGCTTATTTTGTCCAAAGCTAAAATCCTGCTTTCTCCCTTTCCCCCCTCCTTATGTGCCCCAATTACTTAAGGGATTGCCCTGGAAATTAATGAAAGCATGGCATGGGGAATAACACCCTCGGTTCATCTCCGAAGTGAAGCGTTTCTGTGTAAGGCTTAACTAAAAACATCTCGTGGTTCACCGAGCAAACTTGGAGATCTTCCCAGTTCGAAGTACACTGCACCCTGACAGTTGGTATTGCACGTGCTCTATCCCCTAAATTGTTTGCAGGTCCGGATCCAGTTATATGAGTCAGGTCCTTCTCCTGAGTAATTGCATTTTACATTTCTGAATGAGATCCCTGTGGTTTCCACCTGGTTTCCAAAGTTCTCGGCATGAATCAGCTCAAGGACACAGCTCATCCCAACCTGTTATAGAGGGAAAATGAGGTGATGGGGACAGGTTTGGTAGTGGTACACGCAGCCTTCTGCCTCTCTCTTGCTGGCCCTAGTCCATGGAAGTGGGTGAGGGCAACCTGATGGCTTGGGTGACCAGTTGGGTCATGTCAGTCTACTTTTTCTACTTCCCATCATTGAGGCACATTTGTTGCATGGAGGATGTGGATTGTGTCAGCTGAACAGAGGTGAGGATGCTTGTTTCTTCTCCATTCAGCCTTCATCAGAGTTTATGAGCAGACAAGACAGTGCTATACCATGAAATTCAGAGGAATCACGTATATTGACCCATAGGCCAACTGGACACTTCATTTTCTAGGGCTGGCTGACTCTTGTCATGGTTAGAAGAAGTCAGCTGCATTGATTTACAGTGAGATTCATGTGCCTATGGATTATATCATCTCTCAAAATGCATTTCAGTTTCCAAGTTGTTTAGATCTGTGTTGCTTTCTAAGTTTTGGGGCTTATGAATCTTTTATTCCCTCTCAAATATTTTGAGTTAAGCGTTGTGCAATCAATGGGATTTAGGCCCGTAAACACCTCCCACAGGGAGGTAGGCAGTTAGATACCTTCAACAAATCCTAAACATTCTTTGAAGGCGTTTCCCTCACCTTCCATGGGTTTCGGATGTACCATACAGGGTAGTGACATTGACTTCTGTAAACACTGCACCGCTTACGGATGCAAATCATTGCGTAAGTGTGAATATTACTTCATGACATGACATCTCCTCCAACCCATTCGTGCTAATTAATGCAGTTCTGGGATAGACAATATTCATTAAGCTTTTCTGAAAATACTAGAAATGTTCATGTAAGAGCTCACACATTTTGATGGCACCCACAGTCCTATCACCACGTTCCCTGTAAAGTATTTTGATACTTTAATCTTTGCTAATGAGAGTGGAAATGAATTGTCAACAAGAGTTCTCCAGCAGAAGACCATGGTGTTTCTTCCTTGCTTTGTTATCAGGAACCAATAAAAGGGAATCAGTGTGTTGTTATTTTGGCGCAGAGGCATCTGGTCGCTGGAGTGTATGTGTATGTCAAAGTTAAATATTTGGGTTACTGTTCCCTTTTTGGGACTTGCCATCATACAAAACAGCTTGGAAGAGACAAAGCTACCGCCTGCTTCTAATCATTGCAATGGCAGTAGCTTTGCTGCCTCCAGACTAAATGCTTCTTACCCGGCCATAGTTTTTGGGTATTGACAACTCCAGAGACCTTGTGAAATTACAGAAGCTCCTTGAAAAACAGGACTCTTGCTAATGCTGCTGAAATATAACTAGGAATTTTAGAGAGGAATGCGCATGAGGTGGGTTTTTTTTCCTAGAAGGATGCTGTTGAGGAAATCTGAACTGCAGCATATACATCCAGGAGAGGAAGAAAGGGAGAACTAACTCTGGGTGGCAGAAGGCATTGCCTCTGCATTGTGATAATTCCGCAGGTTTTAATCGAGCTGCTGGGGTCTTAGGCAGCTGTTTCACTGAGCCAGCAGTGAGCATTACCCCCATCACCATTTGGTGTCTTCCTTGGATTAGTGGTCCCAGTCTTGGTGACCTCACATCTCTGCCAGCATGTAAGCAGCCATCCAAAGCTGTCCCAGGTATGGACACACCAGGCTGTATGCCCAGCAGTGTATAACCTACCTCACGGGGTGGTGCCCCCCAGTTTGTTAGCTCAATTTCCCACGCATCGAACAGCCCTCAGTGCCGTTCTGCACTCTTGTGTCTGCCCATCTGTGAAACGAGGCTGGCAGTTCTCCTCGACATCATGGGAGTGCTGCAGGGCTCCGTTAGCTGCGGCTGCAGAGCTCTGCAAGCGATGCCACGTAACTGCAGACAACGGTTACTCTTCATCCAGGAGGCTCTTTAATATCCTCTGCTGCCCCAGCTCACTGATTTACCTGTAGTGGGCAAGACTGGAAGGAAGGATAAGGATTCCAAAAGCGTGGTTTTCGCCTTGGAAGCTTTGCTAGGGATGCCATTTCTCACTTTTCCACCCTGGATAGGTTTTCTTAGTATTAAGGTCTGCAGCCACTCTGAGAGCTTCTGTTGCTCTCTATTTATAGACCCCAAATTAAAGGTTCTTCAAAGTTTGGTCTATACCCTCCAGAGACCCTCTTTTCCACCCCACTGTGCTTGTAGCTCAGGCTGCCACCCTGCTACCAGGGAATCAGCCCAGATCAGATGTTTCAGGAAAGGAGGTGTGTAATGAATTACTGAGAAGATCTGGAACAAATTCCTTGTGCAGTTCTGAGTGAAAGCAACTCTTTCTGGTTGAGCTTTCATGATCAACTCCTGGCAGAGACAATGCTCCACTGTCTTTCCATGTTATAAGAAGCACACTCCATTTCTAAGTTCATAGAACCATAGAATCATAGAATGGTTAGAGTTGGAAGGGACCTTAAAAATCATCTAGTTCCAATCCCCCTGCCCTGGGCAGGGACACCAAGTTCTTTATTAGCTCTATCAGGCACCTAGAGGATATTATCTTCACTCAGACCAGTAGTTTATTTTTATTACAAATGTTGCATCTCAAATTAGAGGATTAAGGAAATGCAGCAGGAATATCTCCCACCATTGCAGAAAAATTTAAGCCTTTGTAACAAACCATAGTGCACTTTCTTTTGGGGGTTGTTGCGCATGTTGTCTTGGGTGGGTAGGAAAGGTCATGTCTTACAAGGGGTGTGAGGAGGATGCAGCTTGTGGTTTCACAAGTATGATGATGCAGCCTCTCTTTCTGCATGGTGGAGCTCAAAGGCTGCAGAGGTGTTGAGCCACTACGTGTAGGAAACCATGGAGCTCCCCATCCATTTCTAGCCCAGACAGTTTCCATTACATGTCACCTGTCAGTCAATTGGTCTGTGACTCAGGTCCTTCCCTGTGACATAAACCAGCTGGTGCCCCAAAGATGTTGGAGGACACCATTAAGATCACACAGTGGTGGGGTGCTCTTTGGGCACCTCTGGTGGACAACCCCACCAACATGGGGCATGGTCTGTTGCTGGGAGCCTGTAATTTCAAGCTAAGTCTAGTGGAAATCCCCACACCTGCAGTGAAAGCCGAAAATCGCAATTCTGGGCAGAGTGATCCTTACTTTCCAGGTTTTGCTGCTATGCATGAAACAAATTACTTTCCAATTAGAGGTTTCCACCGGGCAAGCTCTTTTATCACCAGCTGAATAATGCCGCGCCACACCCTGGCTCTGCTCCGGGTTTGGAGGCAGATCCTGCCAGGAGAGCATGAGTTACCTCGAAGGGCATCATGTGCCATACAGCGATGGGTGGGGAAATGGCCTTGAGGCTTCGATAGCTCCTAGTCATCCGACCCCAAGGGCAAAGACTGTTGCCTTGGCATATTCTTATAGAGCAACAAGCACAAGCAGGCACCTGCATGGTGAGTACGCCTTTGAAGCAGCTTCACCTCCTGTTCTAGTGAAAGTCAGCCTGGGAAGGTGATTTTTAAATTCCTACTTCTGGGCAGGCTTACGTGTTCTTCACCACCACCACTAAAGGTGGCAGAACCTGCTTGAGATATGTTGTGACCTCCATCGAAGGAAAAGAGCAAAACAGAATTTAGGAGGCAACTTGAAGTTTTACCCCTCTCTGAAATTATGGGTTTAACATTTCAGGAGGTTTTGAAGTTCGTGTTTTGGTGGTTTTACAGCTTCGGGGGTACTTCAGCAGCTGGATCTAGACATGGATTAGATGCACCCAGAAACCCCCAGTCCTTACCCTTGCAATGTAGCCATGGTCCCTCTGCCTTTCCTGGGGCAGAGATGGGTACCTTTGCTGCCTCTTGCCGCTATGTCCTGACCTTGGGATCACCTCCAGAGCAGAGCTGGGCCACCTCAACCACTTGCTCTTAACCCTCAGCAGCCAGAGGCCAGAACTACCTCTATATTTATGTCCTTAATCAAAGCCAGCCCATTGGGTGGAGAAAGAGGGATGGGTGAGACTCCTGTGGCTGCATAAGCACCTCCATTTTTATACTATCTGTACCCTTAAAGACGTGAGAGGGAACTGTGCTCATGCTCTACTGTTTGCCCATTGCACCCGAAAGCACTTTGCAGCCCACTGGGCCCCCAAAAGCCTGTTGCAGAGGAAAGGACATCAGAGCTCATGCCAGCTCCATGCTGGCACGGTCTTGGCTTTCACTCCGACAGCAGATCAAACCCAGAAATATTCCAAGATAAAATCAGGCATCCAGTTCATTCACCACCATGTTGGGAGAGTGACTTTTTCATCTTCCTACAGGGCAAAGAGGGAATTTCCTATATCCCGTGTAAGCCCCAGCTCCATCATCACCATGAGCAGACTCGCAGTGGCACAAATGCCAAATGAAGGAAAGGGTTCCCCTCCACACTTCCCCTCCCAAAGCTGACCTCTTCCTGGCCAGCCTGTGCCAGAGGGTGGCACAACCACAACCTCAGGATTTCACCTGGTAGGAATAAGCCCAGTCCCAGAAAGAAAATGCTGACGGGGACACAAAGCAGCAGCAGCAAGTCAGAGCTCGAGCCACAGGCATTATAGTGCGGGTGCTTCTCACTGTGCTTGTTTAAACCAAAAAAATCAGCACTGTTTGGAGGCTCACACATTTTGTCCTTCTTGAATGATCTAATTATTTCATAGTTATAGCCTTGCACGAGGGCTACCGCTAGTGCAGTCTGTAAAGATGCTTTATTCCCGGGCAGCATCCTCTGCTGGTGTGTGCACATTTACAGCATCACAAGTTGTGTCCTTCTCCAGCCGGGCGCCAGGAGGAAAATTCCAGCCCCCCCAGGAGGGGAGAAAATCACTAGGAGAAGGAAGGGTGCCACCCCCAGCACCAGGGCTGCAGCCTGGCAGGAGATGCTCTACCTGCCCAGCTCCATGGGTGCCTGGGGCCCTCGCTACCCTCCTCTTCCTCCCTGCCAGGGGTATGTGAGCATTCGGAGCAAGCATCCCCTCTGCTTTCTCCCCTCTCCATTATCATTTCAAGGCGTGCACGCGTGGGTCGGGGTGGGGGGGATGAATACCCCCCGTCCCTGCACCCTTCCTCCCTCCGTCCTTCCATCCCTTCATCCTCCTCCCAGAGGCGAGGGGGAGCCCAGATGTTGGCAGGCCCCAGCCGGGTTCATCTGTTTCACATGACCCAGCGCCAACGGCTGCTCGCTGCCCTCCTCCCTCCTCCTTCCTCCCCCTCCTCCTCCTCCTCCTCCTCCTCCTCCTCCCTCCCCGGCTCCAATCTCGCAGCCTCGCAGCGCGGCGGCGGCCGCGCAAGGAGCCGGGCGCCGGGGGCCGGGCAGGCGGGGAAAGGGGAAGAAGAAGAAGAAGAAGAAGAAGAAGAGGAGGAGGAGGAGGAGGAGGAGGAAGAAGGGGAAAAAAAGGAGGGTTACGGCATCCCGGCAGGGAGCATGGGACCGCCCTAGGACCGCCCGGGGAGCCCGCCGGGAGCGGAGGGAAGGGCCGCGCCGGCTCCGCGCATCCCAGCGGCGAGAGGCGGGCGATGGATGCGGTGCGGTAGAACCGCGGCCTGGCGACGCTGGTGCGGCGGGGATGCTCTGGTCCCGGGCTCGGAGCTGAGGGGCCGCCGGAGCCGCCGAGGGAGCGGGAGGAGAAGGTAAAAGGCAGAGGAGGGGGGGGGTCTTTGTCTGGCGAGGGGAGGCGAGGCGAGGCGGGCCGGGGCTCCCCTTCCAGCCCCGGCCCCCGCGGGGAAAGCCCAGCCGCAGTCTGCGGGTTGCTCCACGCCCCCCTCCCTCCATTTATCTCAAAAGGAGAGAGAGAAATGTGGGCAGCATCTGCTTTTTCTAGCTTTTACCAAAAAAAAAACAAAACACACCCAACCAAATCCACCCCCAAATCCTCAATTTGGTGGGCGAGCAAGGGAGACGAGCTCAGCGGCTGGGTGTTTTTTATTTTTTGGCACTAGAGGGACGGAGAGGGTGTGGGGGAGAGTCGGGTGCTGTGATTTCTCTTCTTCTCCCCCCTCCCTCACCCCCACCCCCCCCTATTCCCCAGCAATCTGGATGCCTGTCCCCACTGACTGCTAAGATGGACTGCTCCTTCCCTTTCCAAATGGCTGCAGCAAGTTTAATGCAGAGATGGGGGCTTCGCAAAGGGTAAAGCCTCCCCCTCACACCACCCCCCCCCCCAGCCTCTTTTTCCTTTCCCCTCTGCACCTTTTCCTAAACCAGGGGGAGAAAAGTTGTTACAGATCCAGGGCTAGAAAAGACAATTAAATAGCTCTCTTTCCAAACTGTGCCTGCCTGGGTGTATCTGCACGCCTTGCAGACATGCTTCACGTAAGGGAGGGTTTCTCGGCCGCATTGTTAGCCCGCTCGCTGCTGGGGAGGGCATGAGAAAAGTTGTTTCAAGCCTCTATGTAAAATTTCCAGGAGAGACAATTGTTTCTAATAATAGCTCCGGCAGCGGTTTAAGCAGCACAACACACGCACACAGACGCGGGAGCGAGCTGGCAAATCTCCTCTCCCAGGCAAGTCAGGTCACAGGGAAAGCTGAACTCCCAGCTTGTTGGTTGGGTTTCAGATTTTAAAACGTCGTCCTGAACAACAACAACAAAAAAAAAAACAACAAAAAACCCCCAGCACCGCTGGCCCTTTCCGCCGGGAAGGGGGTGTGGTGCCCGTGCCTGCGCGCCACACTTCACGGGCACGGCAGAACCGGGCTTTCCCCAGTGCCTTGGGTACCGAGAGAGGCTGAATCACAGCTCTTCCCAGTGCCGGATGGACATCGGGGTGTGTCGGACTCAGCGCCCCTCTAGATCGTCCCCCGGGGTCTGATGAGCATCCCCTGCCCATGCCCGGAGGGAGCTGTGACCGGCGTGGGTGTTCTGTGCCATTTTCCCTGCCTAGAATTGCCTGCCAGGCACCCGAGAGATCTCAGCGGAGCTAAAACCATGGGACTGATCCCCTTTTCTCCTTGCGGTGATGGCAGAGGGCCCGCCAGGAGGGCTGCTGCCCGCATTGCATGCTAACTCGAACCCGCGATGCTAACCCTGGCCGGGCGATGGTGCACCAGCTCGGCTTGGTGGCTCAGAGCTGCTCGTCTTGACCTTCCAGGCACAAGTTACCCGTGGCTTGTCCTCTTCCAAATATTATTATTTTTAAGGTGGTTTTAAGTACCGGTGTCAGGCGGGGACATGCCAGGTGCTGCAGAGGGAGAGCTGCTCATGGGGTGCTGAGCAAGGGGGGCTGTGGCAGAAGCCATGGGGAGCTAAGAATATATTGCTCCTTGTAATGAGAGGGGATATTTTGAAGGATCTTCAGCTCAGCACCACCTCACACTGCTGCTGAAGTCAACTGTGTCTCTCTGAGGACGAAACAGGCTGAAGGAGCTGGCACTGGTAACTCACACCATGAGTGGCTCCATCCGAATCAATTCCCACAGTGGGGATAAATGTACCAGTGTGGTGTGTGTGGATTTATGCACATGTAAAAGTTCATTTTTAGGTGAATTTTTGCTTTAAGCACCCAGGGTAGAAATATGGGATCTCTGCCATTATTTGAGCCACTACTATACATTAGTGAACCTCTTGGCAACCCGTTGGGGCAAGCTACCCATTTCTCCTGGTAGATGGTTTCTGACTGTCCCATCGCTGTGCGTCTGAACTGGTTATTGTATTAAAAATGTATGTCAATATTTGGTGATACCTGTGGTCATAGCATGGGGTCACTCAGGGCTACAGGGCAATGGAGCATCACTTGCCGCAGAGAGCATCTTCCATTGAGATCGTGTCAAATTGTTGAGTCAAGTCAAGAGCTTTGGTTAGTGCTTTGGGTGTTGTTAGGAGGGACATCCGACTGGGAAAGACTTCCCAAGTCACAGAGTCTAGTCCTATGTATCAGAGGTAGTTACAGTCATACATATCCCCTTTGTTGCTACTGTTTGCTTGCTGTGTGAATAGCAGCAGAAGGTTTGAATGCAGCTTAACAGAGAGCAAAGGCAAAGTAGAACTGTGTGGTATGGATGAGGGAGAAAAAGCTGTATTAGGGAGAATCTGAAAGGGGCTGGGGTGCAACTGAATCTCAAGTCCCAGTCTGGTAGGACTGTGAAGGAGAAGGAAGGGACATGCAATGCAAGAGGGGTGACACACACAGGGAAGGTCTAAAAGGAGTGTGTTGATCCAATGCCAAGCAAATTTGGGGTCAGGGCTTAGTCCCTGAAGACTCAGTAAGGCCCGGTGTGACCCACTTCTTGTGAGCTAAGCAGGAGCCAGCTGGATCGCTGGGATGAGCAAAGGCTGCTGGAAGGGTTGGGGCCATGCTTACGTTCACCTCTCATGGACCTTGGGTGTCTTTCATTCAAAACAGTCTAGGTTTGAGGCAGTCCCTGTGCCTCTGAGCTGCACCCAAAATCTGCTTCTAGCTGGGAGCCACCCCACAAATGCCCCATCTCTTGGGGGCTGGGGGGAGGCAGTGCTGTGGGGTGAGCTGTAAGAGCAGGGGACGGTGGCTCCCCAGGGTCCCTAAGCTTCATGGCAGGATGGGGTGCGCTTGGGTGCCCAAGGGATCCCAAGGTCACTGGGAACTCCAATCTCCAGTCATCCTTGCTGGATTGCTCCTTCCAGAGGCCTCAGTACTATCAGGGCATGGCAGCGCAGCAGGCAGCAAGGTCTGACAAGGCTAAGCTGTGGTGGAATTGCTTGCAAGCCTCCTCCAGCCCCAAATCCCAGTTTGTCCTGGACTCTCCCAGGCCCTAAGCCCACAGCAGATTGCCCAGCATGGCCTTGGGGACCACTGCAGGTGACAACATTTCCTGATATCTCTCCTTCTCCCAGACTTTTAACAACTAAATCCCCAGCCCTTCTGGAAATCTCAATATGTGCCATTTCCTAGAAAGCCACAAACAATTTTCCAAGGCTGCACAATGAGTTGGAGCCCCTGTTTGCTGCTCTGGAGATGAATCCTATCAAGGACCAAAAATGACTTTGAGTGCTTTTCTCTCTGATCTGACATTGAGGAGATGCCCTGGCCAGATGTTTGATCAGCTCTGAGCTTCTGGGAGCACTTTCATGTTGATGAATCTCAAACACGTAGGGTTTGATCCTGCCTCCCTCTGCTCCAAGTCACCTTTGCACTCCACCTACTTGCAGGTTGATGGGAGCCTGGAGGTTTGCTCCTGGTCTACATCTGGCTCCAGCAGGCTGCCTGTCAAAATAAGAAGAAGTCCCAGTGAATCCCTGCTTTGTGGTTCTGCTACGCTTCTCTGTGGCCCCTTGCATGGTGCCAGATACCCTGGGTGCATCTCCGTGAGGTGGGATGGGACTTGCCCAGCCCTAAAGCACAAAGGAGACCAGAGGAGCAGGTTTCTGATTTCCACTGCAGTTAATGATGCTGTTGCTTAAAACCCCCTATGGCTTCTTTCCTGGCAGACACACCATCCGTCTGCTCTTGTCCTGAGCTGCTGTGTGATGTTTTCACAGGGCGTTAAACAGTTACTGTCTCCCACCCTCAAGAAAAGACCACTAGTGGGTAGAAAAATGCCCTTTTCACCCTTTATCTCCACCGGTGGGACATGGTGTGACCTAGTGCGGTAATCTTTGGGAAAAGTCCTTGAGGGCAGAAAAAAGGGAGGGGAGTTGACCTTTTTTTTTAACTTACATTCACTGTAGTTCACTGTCCACTGAAAATCTCCTAGGAAGTCGCAAACTGAAAAGAGGTTGATATTCCCATTTTGGCTCCAGGAATCCTTTGTGCATACGCTTCCACGTGTGACATGTAACATTTTGACAATGGCTGTTGGGCTTGCCAACCCGCAAGGCTCAGGCTCTGTGTTTAGATTATTTTTTTATTTTTATTTTTTCTTTTTTGTTCTTCTTAGAAGTTCCCAGATCTCCCAACCAAAATAAATCCACCCTTGTTTGGGTTTCCTGACCGCGTGGGATTGAACGTGGCTGCAGCCCTACCACACATGCTGCAGGCGCTGTTGGCGTCCCCTCCATCCGAGCTGAAATGTTTCACACCAGGAAGGGCTTTGCTGACGCCACCGCTTCCACACTGGCTTTACACAGGACAAGCCAGGGGTGGGAAGCTGCTGCCTCAAGTGAGCAGCTTGGAAAGTCAGCACAAAGTCCGAAACTCAGTGCCTGCCCTAGAAAAGGGAGCAGGGATTGAGCTCTTTCCACCTTTAAAAATCGGCTTTGTCCTTGCTCTGCGCCGATGGTGTCTCTCCCGGCTATCCCCAACCAGGGTTTTGTGAAGATGCCCACCATCTCCACACACGGCTGCCGCCTGTGTGCTTGGGTACCACCAGACACTCTCATCACTTCAAGTGTAGGTGCTGCACCTGGGGAGGAATAAGCCCATGCACCAGTACAGGTTGGGGGCTGACCTGCTGGAGAGCAGCTCTGAGGAAAAAGACCTGGCAGTCCTGGTGGACAACA
>JAOXNO010000001.1:7763125-7800215 GCA_028565335.1 Limnodromus scolopaceus | reverse complement strand
GCTCTCCAGCAGGTCAGCCCCCAACCTGTACTGGTGCTTGGGGTTATTTCTCCCCAGGTGCAGCACCCTACACTTGCCCTTGTTGAATTTCATTAGGTTTCTCTCTGCCCAAGACAGAAATCAGAAGCTATACTGTGCCACATACCCTTAGGGCCAGAGAATGGGCTCTGACCCACTTCACCTACTAGTATAGACTTGGCCATAACATCAACCTGTGGTTGCAGAAGCTGGTTTGTCCGTATGATGCCTGGTGTTTCAGATAGGGGAAGGCCAAGCACTCCAGTCCTACTCCGTGTCGCTCCTCACTATGGAATATGCCTGCCTGCCCCATCCCGGCCCTGCCTGCAGCTGAATCCACATCTGGCTCCAGCCGCTTCCCTTGGCACACACACATCGTTGGTGCAGGTGCCTGCGTGAATCAGGCATTTCAGCTGAACCAGGGAAGGTGTGTTTATTGCCCGCAGCAGAGCTGGTCTTCACTCCCCAACGAGTTGTTATGAAGGAGGTGAAGGAAGTGCTTAATTTTAAAAAGCTGGCACTGGTGGAGGCCAAGGACACCTGGATCTTATCCTCTGTTTTGTTCCTTTTGGTTTTGATTTTGCCAGAGACAAGCCAACGCAGCGATTGTGGCTTGTAAATGAGGTGTGGCCATGGCTTGGCTGGAGCACGGATTGCAGCACTGATCTATATTTAGATCGCTCGTTTCTTGCCAGATGAAGTGAAATATTAAAAACAGCAGCTTAAATAAATAGAAAAGTCACCACAAGAGTGAGCTGAAGTGACCCAGTGTATGTGGCCACATAAGTAGGAGACAACATAGGAGATCTAGTTGCAGAATTGAGGCCTAAACAGTATCTCAGTAAAAGTCCACCCTCTTCCCAAACGCTGACACTAGTAGGGACCAGAGACTTGAGGAGAGCACACTTGGCCACAAGATTAATGCTCCTGCTTTCCATCCCAAGCATAGAATAATAGAATGCCTGGTTGGAAGGGACCTCAAGGATCATCTGGTCCAACCTTTCTCGCTAAAAGCACAATCCACACAAGATTGTCCATCTGCATCCCACACATTCAGTTGGAGCAGTGCCTGGACCCCTTGGTTCTGTGACCACTATCTCAGGCACAGAGGAAGGACCCTGAAGGGATCTTATGAACCATCAGTGTCCTTCATGTGACACAGTGTCCAAGCAAAATGCTCAGAATTTCACCTGACCCTCCCAAGATTTGCTTTCATCCGGGCCTGGATCCTATAGAACAGAGCAGTGAAGATCTACCAAAAGATTTGCTGTCACAGCTCATTCTCAAAGCAACCCCAGCCCCAGTACTCATAGGGATGATGGGGCCAAAAGCAGAGCTGCCATCCTACAAAAGAGAATTTTTCCACTCTTTTTCCTGTGAGTTTACCCTGGGCAAGGGCCAGAGGAGTTCTGAGGGGCTTTGACACAAGCTCAGTGAAGACAAATTTTCTCATTCCCTTGCTTCTCTCAGCCAAGGTTAAGGCTGTGTTCCACTGATGTATGAGTGACATCTGTGGGAGAAAAAAAAATGTATTTTCCAGACTACCTTTCATGAAATCACACAAGAAAATAAAAATTACCCCAATCCTCCCCCTTCCACCTGTCTTCTCCTCCCCAGGAATCCCTTCATGCCACACCCAGTTATGCTTCATTTACCAAGACGTTACGCTGAATAATTGGCTTTCTCCACATCTGAGTGGGCAGGTTCTCCCTCACTTTGGTCTCTGGGAGCACAGGGAATGCTTTGAAGCCCAGCCAGGGGAGAAAACTGGCGGTAGCCAGGAGGTGATGCAGGACTCAAATGGACTCAACTCTCTTTTTCTTTGTTTTCTTCACCTTTCAAGGAACTCATTGAGGTTGACAGTGAAGTTGTCTTTGAACTGGCTGCATACATCTTGCAGGTAAGCACCCATCTTCTCTCGCTTTCTGCTTCCTCGTGTTGCATTAAAGTTCTTGACCTGCCCAGCCCAAAATAGCGGTATGGAAGTGCAGGTGTTCCTCCAGTTGCAGAAGAAAGAAGTCTTTATGCGGTTTTCATCATTTATACCAATGCAAAATAAGCACAGAAGGCTCTTGAATCAGACTTCACATGTGGAGCAGATTCCACTGCTCAACATTTTGCATACAAATGTGTATTATGTTTGCACCGACGCAGATATCTGAGACCCTGGGCTATGCTGTAAAGACAGAGAAAATTTGAACGATGGTGAAATCCATATACAGCGGATTCTTCTCCAGTGAATTTGCATCTGTTTTCCCAATGGATTTTGGCCCTTTGGTGATCTCTGTAACTTTCTATATATGCAACTGTCTGTATTCTCCAAGGTGGGCAGAAGGGCTTAAAGACTTTCCAAAAAACTTCTCAAAAAAAAAAATATTAAAGTCTTTTAAAGTCCTTCTCTTCAGAAAGAGGGAAGGGGTCAGAGAGTGAATTACCAACAGCGTTTGGTAGATCTCTGGTTCCCAAAGAGGAATCGTTTCAGGGTAGCGGAGGTGGCTTTTTCTGAAAAACCTCTTTTTAGGAGCATGACTGTGGGAGCAGATAATTGTCAGATGATCTTTGTTCCCCTTCCGTACAGTGTAGTTTTGATTATTTTTTTTCCCATCGGCCATGAAGCTATGAGGAGCCATGTGAGCAGACAAGCCATCTCATCAGACTGCACTAATAAATAACAATGCATTGCACTTCTAAAGCACTTTCAATGTTAAAGAAGCAATTAATGCGTAGGGATTTGAATCTTCATTAAAATCATTTTATGTAACAAAAATGGAGCAAGAGAGTCAGGATGGGGGACTCAATTAAAAGCACATTATAGAAATTGCATATTGGCTGCTGGGGGAATACACATCAAACAACAGGCTCTTTGTGAGAAGCAGCAATAGGGGTATGAATCTATTGTCTGCTCACCCTAATGAGTAACTTGAGCTTTGTAATTGTACAGCCAGATCCAGATCTGCCACTGTAACCCTTGTTGCTGTGATTGTTTCTCATCACAGACAAACACAGGATGTTACGTATATTCCTGTAGTAGTTTGATGTGTAACTTAATGAAAACAGTCAAAACAAGCCACACCTCTGCTGTCTGTAACCAGAAATTACTACAAGCCATGTTTATAACAAGATCCAAGCAAAACATACTGCATTTTGTTCTACTTCTCACTGCAGCATTTAGGTCAAAGAACTGAAGTAAGGAGAATCTACCCTATCAAATTGTTTTTTAAATTCAGAATGCTCATCCCTGTGCAGGCCAGGGTATATCATTTGGGTTTTGCTCTGTGTTGAACTATAATCCTTATATGCTCAAGGACTCCTTCCTGTGAACCAGAGGAGAGCTCATCTGGCCCTCAATTCACTTACAGGGAAATAGGGACATAGTAAAAGACTGTCAGAACTCAAGCGATATAGTCTTGCAGCCTTATTGCAAATTGTTGTGTTACCAGGACAAATTAAAGCACCACCGAAGCTGAACTTTACCCCGGCCTCAGGACTGAAGCACCACTGGATGTGGGCTGACAGGTTTTGCGGCTGGATGGATGGATGTAAAGACAAAAGACCTGGCTGCAAAACTCAGTCCTCTTGGCAGTGGAATATCCCTCACTGGGCAAACTACACTCTCGCACTGTGTTTTCTGTGTAGCTGATGGCAAAGGAGGTGCTTTAAGTATGCATCATGCGAAGTGCATGTTGCCTATGGAAAATGCAAAATGCGTATTACATTTATGGAGGAGGAGACTCCCCACATTTTGAGGGTTCACCAGAAATGCAGTAAGACTCCAGTACTACTGGACTGGAACATGACCCAGGCCTTTTACCAGCAGGCTGTGATGGTAATAAATAGGAATATCTAGTAAGGGAGCTAAATACTCCCCTAAACACTCAGCAAGGAGTTAGAGAACCCTATGTCTTGCATCCCCTTGGAAGCTGACAGTGAGCTAGCATTTTGAAAATCTAGTTACTAGAAAATAATGAGAATAGTTCTAAAAGAGTCAGGAGAGTTGCAGTCTCAGGGGCTCTAAGGTCACTAAGACTTCAGAGACCTTCTAGTAATGTAGCATCCACATTGACCCCAAAAATTGCTTATTTACTAGCATTATTTCATGCAGGTTCTTGGGTATCCACTAGCAGAATGAGAAATCATCTGGCCCTGTACTAGGCAAACCTTTTGTTTGTTAATCTGCCCAGCTCACTGCATCTGTCATGGCACTTGACATTAGATACTGGTTCCAAAAAATACATGAGGAACCAATTACAACAGGAAATTGCTGCTAAATGAATTTTGCAAATGGAAAATCTTGAACAGCTGTTTTCTTTTTTTTTTTTTCTATTTTTAATGATACATTTTTAATTTTTCTTTCCTATTTTACAGGAGGCAAAGGGAGATTTTTCAAGGTATGTAAAATTAAAGGTTTTTTGCCATTGTGAGATGTGAGAATGAATCTGGTAAAATCACTGTGTGAGTGATGTGACTCAGTTGTAGCTGTGTAGCAACAGGAATGCATTGCTAACATAGACAGCGTGTTTCCTGAAATCATTTCTTCACAAAACAAAGCCTTTGACCAGAGCATGCCCTGCAAACAGCATTGTTTGTGACTTTGTTGTTGACAAATCTCTTTATATGCCTATGAAGTTCAGGAAATAGACTAGTCTTCGGAAGGAAATCACTAAGGAAATGACTTTACAATCACTCTTATATCACAGGCCCAGCCAGAGGCAACATTAAAATTCCATCACTAATTGATATTTCAGCTTGAATTTGGACAGAGTGCTCATAATCATAATGATTATAAGAATGGTTGGGTTTGTTGAATTTCCGCTGTCCCTTGAGCCAAATCTTCAGACTTGCTGTAAGAAATTCAGAGGTGACTGTGCTTGGTATTTCAGGAAGCTGTTAATGGACTGCCCAAGAATTTTCATTTAAGTTGGCAGTATCTGTCAGTTGCACATTAGTAGCAACCAAAGGTCAGATGGCTGCTTGGTGCCTCATGTGAGAAACATGGAAGTCCTTCATCTGAAACCCAGGAGAACTGTCTAGGCTAAAAAATTCAGATATTCCATATATTAATTTTGCTGACCTGAATGTGAGTTCAGCTAGAGGACCACACTGAAGTTAGTTTCCAAGAAGAAACAAGATGTGAATGGGCAGTGAGGTTGAATTGCCAGATGAGCCTAAAGAGGTGTCTAATTTTTTCAGCATCGAGATAACACTGAGAGAAGACTGTAATGATATTCTGTGCACCCATAGGAGGCTGTGAATAGCAGACGGGTTCTGCCTTCTGGTGGACTGTAACTTCTAGCCAGCTAAAATTGAGACAAATCAGTGAAAAGGAACAATACATTGCAAATATTGCCTGCCCATTGTGGAATCTGAGGTGGCATGAGGTAACACTTGCTAAAAGGAAGTTTAAGTTCTTGCCTTATAATTTCTCAGAACTTTACTCAACTTGCAGAATCCTGACATGCATCTGATCACAGAAACACGAGCCCGGTCTTGCTTCATTTTTCAGTTCTGCCTGATTTGGAATAACTCAGCTATCAGCAGTGTTTATTTAGGGGGTACTGGAGTGCATGTGGCTCTTCTACTTCTCGATCTGGTTTTCAATGCACTGCCAAGTGCTTAGCCCAGAAGAGCTGCACCAAACAGAGTTTTGCCACTCAAACCTGTGACAAAACACATATTCCACTGGTTATGCTATGAAGCACAATGTTTAATTTTTCTCAGAATGTCTTGGACAGGATGAAAACACACCCATAAAGTGTACATTCAGACTATGAAACATAGAATAGAAAGGAATCAGATGGCTCAAGGTAATAGGACTGAAAGCATTTTATCTTAAAGTCTCTGTTTCCAGACCAGAAGTGGAAACAGCTAGTGGAAAGCATCCATCTACTAAAAGCTGTTTGATGTCCCTTGTAAAAGGGGTGGCTGAGTTTATCACAGTGCATTTCTCTAGACCACAGAGAAATGAGGAATCTTCTCTGAGAGCGCAGAAGATACCTCAGCACATGATGTTAAATTCTTCCTCCATATTGGTGTGGCAGTCTTCACCACCCCCATTAAAAGAGTTAGCTCTTAGTCTTTTCCACCTGTGGATCACAATGACTTGAAGTGGAAGGGGGAGTCCTTACATCCAAGCCAGACAGAGAAGTGGTATCATAATAACAATTTCCTGACGCTGCCAGGGATCGTAATTTATAAATGGGCTTTGGTGGCAAAGCAATCTGCCATATTAGTGGAGTTTAAAGCCTATTCTTGGAGGAAGGTAGAAGAATGCTACCCTGACCTTCTATGGTCTAGGAAAAGACTTAGCGTCTCCAGGGATGTCTGTCCAGCAGCTCCCCTCTAATGTGTACTGACACGGGTTTACATGCTGGGTGAGATCCAGGTGCTACTGAAGTCAGCATGAGGTCATTGTGGTCAAGATTTTGCCTGCTGAGATTTGTGGTTATTCGTATCAGCAGTGTAAAATCTGGGAGGCAAATCAAGCCTGGGGCTGGCCAGAAGAACTGCAGATGAGACAAATGGTCTGTCTTCTCTTAGGGCTGAAGTTAGCTTCAATGTTTGAAGTGAGTTGATGTTGAAATGCTGTTTGAAATAGAAGTGGCTACTCTTTGAAACAGAGAAGCTCTGCAGTTGTGAATGTTTTGCTGCTGAGATTTAAAGATAATAAATGTGCGTGGCAGCATACGTTGCGTGAAGGCTGAACTCTTGAACTCCTGCTTTGTTTTTGGAGAAATAAGTTAATTCTAAAGGGTTGCATGCTTGGAACGCAGACTGCAGATTTCCCACACCTGTCCTGTCTGCTGCCACCATCAGATTTATAGCCTGTGAGACTACAAGTTTCTCTTTGGCCGTCATCCAGAAAAGTGCATAAGCACTGGTTCATTCGTAGCGATGGGAGAATTGCTGTTCCCCGTGGGAGCCTTCCTATGAGTCGCTGCTGATAACCTCAGGTGCTGGGAGAGCCAATGCCAAATTGTCACCATTTCAGCTGCAGGTTGGCACCTGCCCATGATAGCCAGAGCATGATTTACCTCCAAACGCCACTGCACCCAGGTGGTGGATCACAAGGGGCTGGTTCAGGATTCCTGAAGGCAGTGGCAAGTTGGCTTTCTGGGCCTCGTGGGAGCTCAAAAACCAAGAATTCTAGCATTCAGGTGTCTACCTCTGTGAACTGCTGCTGTCGCTGCTATGGCGACAACAGGTCCCACTGCTGCTTTTGGGGGGATAATCCCATGCCTCAAAATAATAACTGTGCTCATAGTACTACTCTTTCCTTTCCCCAGATGGGGCTTATGTGCCCTTTCAAGCACATGTCCTACATCCTTTGGTAGAGCATCATCATGCGTGAGTCTCTCAGTGCTGATTCTTGCCACCTAGGAGTACTCCCTAACTCAGGCATCGCAGCAACTGCCCAGTGCTTGGTAAACCTGGAGAGCACATCGTCTGAGTCACCCTTATCTGTCTTGAACAGATGCCACAATAGCCCTAACAGATCAGTTTGGCATCTACAGTGAACAATTTGACTAAGGCCTTTTTTGTTTCTAATGTCTGTTTCATTTCAAAAACAAACCCGTCAGAAACCCAGCTCCTGAACCCATTTAGATCAACTAAGAAAAATGTTTCTCAGTGTTTGCTGTAAGTGGCCTGGTGCATCTTGGTGTTTTGCAAACAGAGTTGTACAAAGGGCCCATCTCTTACTTGAAACAGGTATAGGCAGAGCGAGGTTTAAAATAAAAAGTTTTTCTCCTTGAGAAGTTCCTAGTCCTCTGCATTAAACAAGAGTGGTTTTCACATTATTTAAGAGAATCCCCAAATGCTTCAGCTGACAAGCCTGAAAAAGGTTTGCATGTAGGCTGGGACATACCACTGAATTTTGGATAATTGAGTATCCCTATTCAGCTGATTCTCAGGTTGAACAGGACACTTAAGATTTGATCTGTGCTTTTGCCTATTAGTAACAAAAATTTTTACTTCAAAGGCACAGAATCACACATATAAAGCTCGTAAACTAGTATGCTGCAGACAGATGTAAAGGTTATTAACTCAAGCTAATCTTGTTTCTAGCAGGGAGCTGAGTCACACTTGATTGGCAGAGTGCGGGAAGGACAAATTTCAATTCCTTACATGAACACAAGTCCTACAGGTGTGACCCTCTTTAGGCCTGCAGAGAGGAAGGAATCAGAGTGCCCTGGTTAATTTTGTTGGGGAGAATCACATATTGTTAAAACAGTTGAGAATTTCCCTCTAAGTTAAGCCTACTGGATTTAGAGTCCAGTCTAACATTGACCAAAATCTTTCATAAACTCACACCGACTTCAGTTTTAAACATTCAGAATCCAGCTCTTCAACCTTAAACAGCTTCTATGTCAAAGCAGCTGGAAATAACATATACTGATCATTTATGCCTCAGTTTGGGGAGGAGAAAGAAAAAACTCTGAGTAAAACATAAAACAAAATCCTGAAGCCTTGCAGCTCGTTCCTCAGACAGGCTCTCCTTGCTAGATTTCTTCCAGTTAAGCAATATGAGACATTTCGAGTGAACTCCAAGTATCTCCCAGCAACATAAGAAAGAATAACAAGGGAGGAAAGCAAACGGCCAGTTTCCTGTTAAGCAGAATTTCACAATAATTTCAACATTTGGGCAGATGGGAATCTAACATAGTTTCAGGCTTACTTTTCTTTCTGTGTAACCATGTGACATTTAACCAATTAGAATTTATTAAGGGGTTACAAAACTCGGGCTGCATTCTCACAACCTTAAAGAGAAGATCCTAAACACTGTATGTCAAATGGTCCCGTTTCATTTGAGAATATCAGACTCTGTATTTTCTGTGCTGAGAAGAGTTGATAACTTTACTCTGCCGGTTTGTTTTGTTACTGATCATTGTTATTACACATGCTGGAAAATGTATGGATTTCCTGAGACAACTGCATCTGTAATCTTGCAAATCTGCAAAATTATTGCAGCCAGTTTCCAAAAACTTGTTTTTTACCAAATGCTTTTGAAGTGGCTAGGTAGACTTTTACTTCCATGTACAGACAGAAATACTGAGAAGTGGTGACAAATTTATTTGGCCCAGATTCATTAAACAGGCAGTACTAGAACTAAGACCAGAACTCGGGAATTCCTGTCTTCTAGGTCCATTTTCTAGTCAGTTCACCTTATTTCTGGGTATCTAACAAGCTTTCAGGATCCCATGCAGATGGCTTTTCCTCTTCAGTTTTCATACTGTTATTCACTCTCTTAAATATTATCATTTCCACCATACTGCAGGAATAAAGTGGTCTGGAGGACACAGAGTATTTGGAAGACTTTCCTCTGTATATTAATAAATCTGTATCAAAAGCACCCTTCCATGAATAACAATCCTGCAGGTTGGACACTTTCAAATATAAAATAAATGCAGCACAAGTGACCGGATTAAACAAACACTTTCTAAATACAGTAATAAAATAAACACACTGAGATATTTCACTAGAAAGAGCGGGAAAGGCAGTAAGTACAAAACCACTTGTGATCCTGCTGGAAACATTTTAAAAATTAAGGGGTTTGGTGTTTTCAAAGAAGCCAAGAGGAAAGTGACCTCATGGCCACTAGCTCAAATGCAACCCAAGTCATTATTTTTTTTCCCTTTCCTTGATTTGACATCCTTCTGGGAGTCTAAATTCATTTGTATTGAGATGAGTCTTGACAGAAGACTTAGTGAATATATGGACCATGGAATTAAATACCTTTTTGTTCCTGGAAGTGCTTACCTGAAATACATTTGGTGATTTGAAGTTATGAGGCATTACCTGTATGGTATTTTCTAGGTACTAAGCAGAAATGCTAATCCCATCCAACAACATCACGAAGAATGTCTTTTTCTTTGATTCTTAAGACTTTTTACCACAGTGCAAGCAAGCTTTGCTCCTCAGTGACAGGAAAGACAGAGCTGACTGCTGTTTGCCCTTTCTTTTATGGGAGCCATTACTGATTCAGGCTTTTTCCCAGACTCTCAAAGATAGTTAGTCACTACTAATCTTGCCCTATTTGATGGTTTTCTGGGCTCAGAAAGTCCCTGTTTGGAAATTACTCCCTGTCTTCCCAGAAAAGTTTTGGAAATTTCTCAACTTCCTTCTATGAGCAGCCAGCCTCAAAAAATCTTCACTTGAGGGCAGTAACTGCTGCTTGTGCTCTGATTGTGCTGGGTTCTTTTTTTTTTTTCCCCCGGTTTCTTTCAAAATGTCGAAAATCTCAGTAAGAGCTGAGTACGCACATGCTGTGGAGGAGACGTCTCTGGGCAGACCCAGGGAACCCTGTAAACAGCAACAGCTTGTTTTCTAGGCTGTCAGTCTCAGAGCAGAGTGGCCAGATCAGCAGATAATAAGGAACAGAGCAGCTTCTTGTTCAGACTTGTGCAGATATTTACCTGCTATGGAAGGAAACATTTGAATTGGTTTTGAGCGCTTGAGCTCACAAAGGAGGATCTATCTGATGGTCAAATGCCCATGAGATTTAGGCAGGAGTAGGTGTTCAAACACTGTCAAGAGTCATTTGACTTGGCAAATGAGGTGCTACTGAATGGTTTTCTATGTGCTTAGCATGGAAGTTGTTGCCTTAGTCCTTTCTTGTAAGTGCTGTTCTACACACCTTCACCCTGCAAAATTTGAACCCAATTGAGACTTGGGCATCTCTCTTACATATTTGTCTTGACTAGAAGTTGTGGTCCTGTTTTAAAACTACTTAATTGATTGTCAGAGAACTACCATGATAATAAATGCCTGTAAACATACCCAAAATGCCTGCTCCAGGTTTTATGTTAGTGATTTATCCTATGGCTCAACCTAGCAATTAACCTGCAAACGCCAATTAAGACAAACCCACCTAGGTCTCAGGTAGAGCCTGCTGCTGGGATGTGAAAACAGAGAAGTGTTGTGGGAAGATTTTTACAACATCTGAAGCAGTATCGTGTCTCTACAAGCCACCATACAGACTGTCCCAGAGACAAGGACAAGACTTGGGGTGACACCTGGCAGGTCCAAGGGCTCCTTGGGCCTTTAGCAGATGTTAGGATGGCTGGTCTGCAGCTGAAGATGCCAAGACCAACTTGTCTGCCTGGTTAATGGCCCTGCTGGCCTACAGGAGAAGCCAGTGGGCTGGGAAACCTGGAGGTCTGGAAGAAGGATCTCTCTCCACAGCTCCAGGACAGCCACACATTTTGGCAGGATAAAGGGCAGGGTACAAGAAAGCAAAAAAAACCCCTGCTTTAAGAAGTAAGCCAATAAACATGAATTCTTTGGCACTCCTCAGTGTCCTGTCTGGCCCTCTTGGCTGTGTATTTCTACAATTTTAAAAGTAACAGCAACACTGTCTTCCTTCCCAAGCCTCTGAGGAAGGTTTTTTTTTCATGTGCACACAATCCCTTGTGTGTTTAAAAATGGGAAGAGAGGCATTTTGGGTTTGTAGGAGAAAATCCTATGGTATCATTTCATCTGCAAGAATCTCTCCCGCTGCATGAGCTCTCCCTGATCTCTGGTGTGCAGTGATGCTACACCAGCTAGCCAGTGTGGCCACTAGAGGATGCAGGAAGGAGAATGCTAGCCAAGTGGCTGGGCCTGATCCCAGGGAGGGTTTTGTGTAGCAGGACATAAATTCAAGCCGGAATCTTATCAGTGAAGATGTTGTGCAAAGGCCAGGTCACTGGGGCAAAAGGCTAAGAATGACCTGTGATGCTAAGAAAGCAAATCATTACTTTTTCCAGCAGGTTGTAAGGCATTAAATAAAGATGCTTTATTGCAGCTGAAAGCATCACTTTTTCTTCTCTTCCCCTTGGTTTTTTTTCCCTGAACATGTCCGTGGGACCCTGCTCAATGGAATGTGACATGGTGGCTTTTGTGTCCAGTCACTGGTAGGAAGTGCTTCAACATAACCATCTGGGAGAACTTCTCTCCAATTTTGATAATAGAGGGAAAAGTTAACTGGGCTGCCATAAAACAAATAAAGAGAGAAGAAAAAGGAAACCCCAGTGCCTTTTGTTAAGGAGGAACAGATGTCGAGCCATAGCAGCCTGCCAGCTAGGTCAGGTCATATCAAATATTGTGGTTCTTTTCTTGTAGTCTGATCCTCCTTTTGAACTCTCTTTCAGCAATGAAGTTGTAAGGAATGAATTAAAGAAGCTGCCCGCCCTTCCAACACCAGCGCTGAAGGAGCATCCTTCCCTCGCTTACTGGTAACGTATCATTCTGCTGAGCAGCTTTGCAGTGTCTTATGCAGGACCTGGCTCTGGCAATAAGTGACCTGAGAGTGGAACTGGGATGCAGGGATTCCTGCCTTCTAGCTGTGGGTCTGCCACCGACTCATTGCATGATTCAACACAAGCAGAGCTACCACCCTGGGCCTCAGTTTCCCTGTCTGCCAAACGGCTGCAGTAACATCTGGCCAGAAACTGTTAAATGTGCAACTGTCCCGATGAAATGTAGAGCCCTAATATGCCATTTCCTTTCCCAGCATTTTGCATCTGTGCAAAGAGTTTTCCCAGTTTGAAGTGTTAAATGTTTTGCACTGTTCTGTGTTATTTTTGAGCTGTTGAGCTTCGTCTTGCTAGTCCTCTGTATGGCATAGCTGAACTAAGAGGGATGTATTTCTCCTTTTATACAAACTAGGTGATGTTCGGAGATGGAGGCTTGTGAGCTCTGTCTTTATTGCATCTTTATTGCACTGAAAATTAAATCTAGGATAGGAGCATGAGTGCAATTAAGTTTTGTATGCCCCACACATAGATTCTTTATGCCACCCTGCCTATCCCTTTTATCCGTGCAAATAAGAAAGAATTTGGGGAAAGACTGTTCATTAATGGGGAGATGCTTTCACTTGATTTTCCTTTTGTTCCTCTTTCATGTTTGTCTTTAAAGCATTAGGCTACAAGCCTGGGGGTGGGAGTGAACTTCTTTATCTGCTACTCTTTTAATTTTGGCATCTTGGTAATATGAGGATGGCACAGGGAAACAAATCAGTTTGTAGTTTCTGATCTTAATTCTTCCCTTTGCCAGGAAGGCCATCCGCTTTTCCTAGCACGGCTACAATACCAGAATTAGCTGTACCCTGTGTCAAGCTGTAGGCAAGCTAGTCTGTGAGGTCTCCTAATCACTTTCTGAGCACAGCAGGAGCGACTCAGAGTCCCAGGCTGGGGTTACTTACACAAAGCTGTGGATCATCACAGTCTCCTGATATTTCTGTCTTAAAATCAAACCAAACCTTTGTGAAAATTTGATTAATGTAGGCTGTCGCTTCACTGGAAGCAGAACAGTCTCCCTGTTTGGAGCGTCTCCTTCCTTTTCGCACAAATTAATCCACACATTTAAAAAAAAAGGATGTGCTTTGCCAGCCAGGTTGGTGGCCTGGTCTGTCTGACAAACTTCTCGCTCAGGCTAAAAGCGACCACAAGAGGAGGGTAGCCACGGTCAGGGAAGGCAAGCCTGACCCTTCAGCAGCAACTTGGACTGAGGTCCTCTTAAAGTGCCTGCACAGCCTTCGCTTCAGTTGCCTGTGATGATATCCATACACAGGAAAGCAGTGACAACCCAGGCTGCCTGTCAGGCCCTGTTTGCCCATCAGGATCTGTCTGCCCCCACTGCCAGCAAGTGTTAGCCAATATGCCTACGCTAAGGACTTCTGCTGGGAAATATCAGTGAGGTCTGGGACAGCCTCTGTCCATAAGACACTGTCCTTGGGTTTGGGCTGTGTTCAGTCACCTGAAGTGAGAAGAGCCATGTAAAAGCCTCATGCTCAGAATGCGAGTATTTACAGTTAGACACAAGGTACAGCACTTCTCGCAGATGTACTTGATTTTGTGGGAGTTCTCACGTGACTGAGAACAGGTCACACGCTGGGAAGCTGGTGGTTTCCAATGGGGTAGTAAAACCAGTGGCTACAGTCCTGTAACTCCCTTGTGATTTCACTTGAGTGACCAGGTCTCAGAGACCTCTTACACATCAGTAGTTCATTATTTTTTAATGGTGGCTCTTTCATAAACACCCTCAGAAACACTGAATGGTCTCAAGAAGAGGCTGCTGGTGAATCAGCTGAAAAGCAAAGCTTCTGAAGTACAGATCAAACTTCAGTGATCTAAGAGGGCAGATTTTTAAAACTGGGTTTTCAGACACCTCTGCATGCCATGCAGATTGCATATTGGTTACAAATTTCATCCTGTTCTTTTCTGTGTGTAATCAGTGTTATGCTGCAGTTCTTCAACATTAGCACAAAGTGGTAACAAGTGTATTTCCAGCTCTGGAAAGAAACATTTAAAACATTAAGCTTGAGATGGGTAGTCGCTCTAGTTAGTTTAAAACAAACAAAACACCCTTTGTATAGGGTGAAATGGACTAAATAAATGGGCAATAAAATGGATAATCGAGTAAATACTAGGATACCTTCAGCAAGATACTATGATACTGTATGAAATAATATAAAATTTCCATCACACCCCACGAAAAAGCATCATTTGTTGCTCCTATCAAATGTAGTAAGACGAGTGGGATGAATCCTGGATTCTTAGATGAGCGAGGGATGAATCACCACAGTTTGGTGCCTCTGGCTCTACCTTCACGGAGTCTCCTGGTTGCATACCCTTGTAGCAGGCCTTTCCCTGCCCTGTAACATCTTCTTGGGAGTTTGTAGACATCACAACAAAGATGAAGGTTGTAGTTTTTATATCATCAAGTTTTTGTTTCCAGCTCTCTACAGATTAAGAAGAATCAGTTTCACATCTTGTTCTCAAACATCTTGTAGCATCACTGGTTACTGGTGAAGCAAGAAGGAGTTTGGGGTTTCTTTTGTCTTTTAAATGAGAACCTGAGCTTCTGGTCCTCCCACACAGCCTAGGAACTGGGGCCCTGGGTTTTGATTTTTCTTGCTCATGCATGGAAACAACATGACAGTATTTATTATTTTAGACACAACACTAATCACAAGGAGAGAACTTGTATTAGTTCACAGCACTCCTTTCCAGCCATAGCCGTTGCATTTTATGTCAATTCAGATCCTCTCTAGCAATCCAGCCCAGTACTGGGTTGCCAGTAAGAATGCAAGGAAGGGATGCACCAGCACAAAGTGGGTGCTAGAATGGGATTTTCAACAGACCAGAGGGAAGATAGAC
The DNA here is from genome assembly GCA_028565335.1 of Limnodromus scolopaceus. Classification (NCBI taxonomy): domain Eukaryota; kingdom Metazoa; phylum Chordata; class Aves; order Charadriiformes; family Scolopacidae; genus Limnodromus; species Limnodromus scolopaceus. The sequence continues at coordinate 7,785,060 of JAOXNO010000001.1, read as the reverse complement.
TTCTCCCAGGTTCCACCAGACTTTGAATGCAAGCTTGTTTCTAGCATCCTAAAGCATCAGCACTGCCAGAAAATCCACCTCTGAAAATATCAGCTGAAAATTACTATTTAGTTTCTCTAATATAGCACAGACCTGAGTCTCTGGTCCTGTTCTGGGTCCCTTTGGCCCAAGAGATGCTCTGCTGGCTTTAGTAAGACAGCATATGAATGCAAATAAAGACATTAGTATGTTCAATAATATAATCAAGATGGACAGGGGTTAGAAGGAGAACAACAGTAAGGCGCAGCAATGAGTGCACAGCTATTTGAAACAGCTCCGTGTGCTGGGAAGAGAGGGGAGAAACAATCACCTTTGAAAATCTGGATCTGATGATGAGAAACTCTGGCCCTGTATTTCCTTGCAAGTTGTTTGCTGTCCAGTTCTGTAAGCTGCTGGGACAGGAGGGATTTCTTGGTAGTTCTAAAGATCTTTATCAGGGTTGTCTGCTGCAGGACATCATCCATGTACTGATTTTTGCAGCTTTGGGGGGAATGTTTTAAGAGCTGGCAAACAGACGGTAGTACTTCAGCAGCCTCCGTGTCGCCACATTAGTTAAGCATCCTCTGTCAGCCCTGCCTTATGAATGAGTTTCTGTGTCACTGACGCAGAAACGAGCCAGAGCAGGGGGAGAGGAGACGTCAGCTGGTGGTCCAGGCAGTGTCTCAGCACCCTCCCAGCTGTCAATAACAGCATGGCAGTGGCGCAGGGATGAACAGCTGAAATGATAGGGGAGAATGTTCATAAGCTCTGCTAATGCTCCTTCTGACCCATGAATGGTTTTGCTTGTTTTCCCTGGCACATGCTGGGCTTACCCCTCTGTCCCAGAGCTGGAGGCAAAAAGTGACCTCTGTGCTGGATGATTCTCCTTGCCAGGGAAAGAAAAGGAAGTTCAAAGAACTGTTAGAGGAGCGACTGTCAGGCAGCTGGGGTGGGATTCTTCTGACCATGAACATTTCTTCAGTGTAGACCTCTCCATCTGAGCTAGATGCCCTCAGCTCCCTTTGCTCTCAGGAAAAATTCTGTTCTGGAGTATCTTTTTTCTTCCCCAAAGTGTGACTAGCTAAGTGTTGTAGGAAGGTGAAAGGCAGCAAATCTCACTCTTAAATATTCATGACTCAAATGATAATTCAAGCTTTGGGTTTTTTTGTCCAAACGTAGAAACAAGTATGATACTTATCTGGCACTTAACATCTGTAGACCTCAAGACATTAAGCAATGGAAAGGAAGATCATCAGTATCCTAATGAGCCAATGGAGGTATAGAGAGTGTTGCCTGCTTTTGTTTAGGAAAACTGGGCAGAACATGGACTATCCCACATCTTTTAGGATGGGTTGAGAGCATAACCTTTTTCCTCCCACTGTTCCTTTGGAAGGAAATGAGCCATCGATTGGCTTCCCTGCCCAAGGGGTATGGTCTGGGAACACATCCATTATTTTATACTCATCATTTGTAAGAAAGCAGAGCGCATCCGGAATCACGTTAGGTAATCATTGCGTAGTTACATCTATCCTTTCCTTGAATGGCATCAATATGAGAGCTTGATCTGGGCAATAAACTGCACAGAGTAGAAACCAAAGCTAAGACCATTTTCTACTCCTTTGTTTTCTGAGAAGTCACTCCTGGTATCTTCCTGTCTGAGACACAGAGGAATTGCATCCACATGTAATCGTGGTTTTAAGAGGTAATTTCAAAGGGCTGTAAGCCCTCTCTGTCTATCTTTTTTATTAAGAATGATGGTTTTTGGAGATCTTCCAGTACTGAACACTCATGTAATTCAGTTATTGCTCCAAAAGTAATCCTATTTATGATAATCATGGCAGGAGACCCAGGCTCTGCCTTCATGTTCACGCCCATAGCATCTGTGGTACTTGCTTGGATCTGTGGGCTGAATATGGTTTCATAGCTGTTGAATTTATAGCTTACAGATCATTTTCTAAACATTAAAATCATTCTGAGGGATGATTTGATGGGAGAGATGGACTATTCTTTACCCATGTGATTTGTCACTGACTCAGTCAGCACCCTGTACCCATTTTGGTGTGCTGGTGGGACAACATTTCACCTTGCCCCAGTAAGAGCCCTTTTATTTTCACCAGTGACTTCTGGGGGAAGTCACTTGGGGAGTGAGTAAGGAAAGCAGTTACTCTCAGACAAATTACAGGTTTGTGGGGGGAACAGCTGATCCCACTGATAACCCGACAGACCATCTACTTTGAATTGCTCTGTGCTGTCTACGCTGGTGTTTCTGGTCCTCAGCTACCCTGTGCCAGGCCTCACACCCCATCTGTGCACAGCACACCTTGTTTGGCATGTCACAGCGCGGTCAGTCCTCCTTGTGATGTCACAGAACATCCTGTGTGTGATGTCACAGTGGGTTCTGTGTGGCCTCTACCTGTGACATCACTGAGGGCATTATGAAGGCTGTGCCCAGCAGGGGCAGGGAAGCTTCCTTCTAAAAGAGATTCTGGCTTCGTGCAGATCTCTCTGGCACAAGGATGTGTATGGGGAAGGCAGCAATGAGGAGACACAGTCATGTTAGCAGGGCTAGTGAAACGCTTTGCAGTTTTCCACCAAAGTCCCTGAGGGCATCTCTGAGCAGTTGCGGTGAGGTCATCTACCAGACCATCCCACGCTGCTGTGCTCCTTCACACTGTCTAGCAATAAAAATAGCTTCAGGTCTGCCTGGGGAAGGACTACCGCATGGTGGACAACTGGGTGGCTGCCTTTAAGGGCCCCATGAGGTGCCCCAGCTGGACCTCGGAAATGCAGTGAGGAAGGAATGCCACTTCACATGTGCCTAAACTGCAGGCAGCATGATGGCATTAGACAGACACTTGGTACTGCTGGAAGCTTATGCAGAGCCATGGGGGGAGGGAACAAACGTGGCATAAAGCTAGTTTAGGTTGCCTTCCTCTTGGACTGGCAAGGTCTGTACAGTATCTTGAGGGGACTCAACAGATTCCTTATCCTTGGTGTTGCAACATAAAGAGCAAGAGATTGGGTTTAAACCTGAGGACTTGAATATTCTGTCATGCCAATGTAACAGAGCTGGTCCTGCGGGCATTACGCTGCTGGAAGTTAGAGAAGAACCAAAATCAGACCAGTCTGAAAGTACAAGGCTTGGATGCTGTGATGACTTGCATGGCCATAGGTTGAGAGGAATGCCATTGAAATCAAAGGAGGCTGCTGTTGACCTTCAAAAGGAGATCATTGGCTTATAGTTTGCAATGCTGAGACTTTGCTAGCACAGCTGATTGTACACATCAAATAGCTCTGATTCTGTGCTTTCCTGCTACCCATTCACTGGAGAACAAGGAATGAGATTCTTTAAAAGTGAAATTATGGATATCTCTCAGTCTGTCATTTGGATCATGCTGATTTGCTCTTGAATGCTACATCTCAACCATGTATAGGTGAATGTCTCATCATGCCTTTATCAAACACGCCCAGAACTGTTCTTTGACACAGAGGCTCACCGGTGTGGAACAGTGTCCATCTATACCATGAAACTGTCCTAGTCTCCAAAGCAGTGTTGGGAATGGGCCCTGGCATAACACTCAGTGCACAGTCAGGAATTACCAGGGGAGTGCGAGTTGCTATAACCCCAAAGTATGCAAAGGCACATAGAATCATCGAATGGTTAGAGTTGGACGGGACCTTAAAGATCATTGAGTTCCAAACCCCTGCCATGGGCAGGGACACCTCCCACTAGAGCAGGTTGCTCAAAGCCCCATCCAGCCTGGTCTTGAACACCTCCAGGGATGGGGCAGCCACAGCTTCTCTGGGCAACCTGTTCCAATGTCTCACCACCCTCACAGTAAAGAATTTCTACCTAATATCTTATCTAAATCTCCCCTCTTTCCGTTTAAAACCATTACCTCTCATCCTATCGCTCCACTCCCTGATAAAGAGTCCCTCCCCGTCTCTCCTGTAGGCCCCTTTAGGTACTGGACATCAGTACTTTAACAATAAAAAGACCCTAGTTTGAGTGCCTTGGAAACATTCCCTGTTTAACCTGCTGTTACAGACATTGCCTCTGTGTATGCTCAGAATTTAACTCCTTGTTGAGGGAGATTTCTCCAGAGTGTTTCCGCTAGTGCTCCTGTACATGGTTTTGTGCAGTTGCAAGGAGAAGCAATCCATTAAGTTTAGCGCTATTACTGGCCACTGATTTCTGAAAGCTTTGCTAGCTTTTAGAGAACTTGATGGGCTTGGAAAGAAGTTGCAGTAGCTAGGCAAAGCAGAGCTTGAGCAGCTCCAACACACAACTGTTTGCCACACAATGTAATATCATGGGCATCGTTTGTAGATAAGGAAAGTAAAGCAGAGAGGAAAAAGTCTGTACGCGTAGATATCGTGTTTGTGAGTAAAAAAGTTTCTTCCAGAAAGCCAACTCCTAGAAAACCATTTTTATTCTCAGTCTGTGAGCCCCCCTTGTTTACCCTGGGCTGCATCAAATCCTCTCATCTAACACTTTTCCTTGGCATCTTTTGATTCCCTCAGTCAGTAGCTGTGTTAACAGAACTATCTCTTCACCTTTTGGCAAGATGCTTTGTCATGACACTGCCATTATGTAAAATATCTCATTTCTTCCTTTCCAGTGAGGATCGGGTCATTGAACATTACAAGAAACTAAATGGTCAGACAAGAGGTCAAGCAATTGTGAAGTAAGTGAAATGACAGTGACTTCTTGTGACCTTTCTTTTATCAGGAAATACTTACAGTAGACTGTAAATATAATATGTAACTATGTCTCCCATCTCATCTAATGCTTTATTTTTAAGTATTTTTGTACTTGATTATTTATTTATTTAAGCATTTTTCCCAGATCATCCTCTCAGCTTCTCAGATGTGTTATTCTCTTATGTGTTGTTTTGCAGTTACATGAGCATTGTAGAATCCCTCCCAACATATGGAGTGCATTATTACGCAGTAAAGGTACGTGCTACAAAAAAGGTCATGTATTGAATTAAACTGTTGTTGGAGAGGGAGAGAGGTACAAATAACCATCGTGCTTTCAGAATACAATACACTGCTACTAAAGTCGTGTTTCACTTCCTGTGATAGGATAAACTTATTTCTACTGTGTAGTGAATGTTTACTAAATACAACTCCAAAGAGGAAAATCCTGTTCTTGGAGATAATACTCTTGAAGTCCTATTGTGCTGGAGACGTTCAGCCCACGAGCAGCGATGAGCTCTGGTGATGCCAATGAGCCAGCACCAAAGGCACAAGCCAGCCACATCACTGGCAGACTCGATGCTTCCCTCCCTTTTGTAGATCCAGGAGCTCATACTTTTCCCAGCCAACAGATCTATGAGCAACTAACTAGGGCCAGCCATGACCTGCAGACTGCAGCTCCCTTTGCTTGAGATATAGGTAGATGGATACAGATATAGTACATCTTTTTAATGCCAAATCATTGTCCCCACTTTAGACATAATACATCCCCCTGCCCAAACAGTTCTTCGCTTATAACTATGTGGATTTCATTCAGGTATTCATGAAATCCCTCATTTCTTTTGTCTAATGATTTATCACCAGATCTTCCAGTCTCATATTATTATTACTTCCCTGCCTGACCAGCTCTATAGGGTTGTTGTTTTTTTTTTTTAAGTAGAGAAATCAATAAACACGTAAAGAAAGCTAGATCCATGCTCCCCAGAGCATATGCCCTCATTTATCACCCCTGAAGTTTTGATGTGTTTCATCATTATCTCTCTGCATAGATCATATGCTTTTTCATACATCTGTAATGTCTTGCACACATGGGGTAACATAAAGCCACAAATATCTGACAGTGCTTGTCTCAGGGAGATGCATTTCTAGTCTGCTCCTGCTAACGTGCAGGGCATTTTGTGAAAAACATTAGCCTCACCTTTTGCCAGAAGGCAGGATCCCTCCAGCACCCTTTATATCCAGATCTCTTGGATTACTCTAGAACAAAAAAAATCTGGTTGACTGGGCTGGGTGTTCAGTCCTGCAAACACTTGAGAGAGATTCCAGTGAACTCCCCTGGATCAGTAAGTACCAGGGAGCAGCAATGAGGCAGCAGATATTGCGCGTAATAGGTTTTGCTTCTGCCTGATGTGGGGGTTTTGGTTTTGCTGCATTTTACTCTGCCATTCTCTATTACATTAAGAGAACAGATGTAATTTCATTGAGGACTCCAGTTCAGTAAATTGCAAAGAGGCTGGTATCAGATATCAGCCATTACTCCATAAGGCCATTTTATTGCACACTCAGACACAAAGCAGTTGGGTCCGAGCCTGTCAGACCTTATCACTTGGTAGCTCTCAGATCCCATTACTGCTGCATTTTCAAGATTAATGCTAAAATCCTTCCACATAATTCAAGTCAGCTGGGTGATTCGCTTTCCTTCCTCTCCAATCTCTGAGAGTTCAGACAGAGTAATTTGCAGGGAAGAGAAAGGGGATGCACCACTGCACAAGGGACCCATGTCAAACCTCCCCGCTTCCCCTGGCAGCATTTTGAGTAACTTGACCACAGGTGATGCATTTTAAATGGTTTTATATATTATAGCTAAAAGTGAAACAGATCTCTCCTAAACACCATGTGGCTTTGTGACTTGGGGAAATTCAGCAGGGATAAATTTAACAGCACTCATGACATTCAAAGACTTTGCTTAGAAACAACTCCTTGCCTTGAATAACAACTTTGGAAATCTCCAGTATTTCCCCATCTCATTCAATATAACTCCCTCTCTTTTTTCTTCCAGGACAAGCAGGGAATTCCTTGGTGGTTAGGACTTAGCTACAAGGGGATTTTTCAATATGACTACCATGACAAAGTGAAACCAAGAAAGGTAAGTGTTTACTTTTCTATCAAGGTCTGGGCTTGCCATACGTGTTATAGCTTGATTTGAGGGTGTGATATATACCAAATACTGGCACTGATTCCTGTGATTTTGAAGGCTGTTCTTTCTCCAAAACTTGTATGAATGTCTGCAAAGAATTAATGGACAAAAGTAGCTCTTAATTTATTAAATGTTGTGGTAAGGGGGCAAAATAAGCATCACTTAATCTTGCAACTTACGCTTCTTTTTTGCATGGTTCATAAGACATAAATGGGAACTGAAGGCCTGATCCTCTCGGGTCTGGAGACCTTCCATTCCCACTGGCTGTGGCGGGATTGAGGGTGTTTAGCCAACCCTTGATTGTGTATTGTCAAGCCATAAATGATCCAAGAGGGAGAGGGAAGAAGGGACAGGAAAGCTTCTTCCATTTATTACAAACAGAAAAAGTTGCATGATTTTCCCAGGAGCAGCATTACATTTGATAAGCAACAATTTTACTAACTGAAGAGTTAGTGTCAAGCTAACAAGAGAAGAAAACTTTCACCACTTGCCTTAATAAAAAGGCATTAAAAAGTTTGTGCCCAGTTTCTGATTTGTTTAGGAACTTTACTTTGAAACAGTTCACAAATCAAGGCATGGCATGCATAGATCTGATCCCTAGACCTTGGGCAGTGAGGACTAGCCATACTGGTCCCTTTATTACTATTTTTAGTGAGGCTTTCAGTGTATCTGAAAAGCGGGATTTGTCTCAGTCCTTCCAAATTGCCTTTGAGAAATCCAGCTAGGGAATGTCCTGTTCATTTGGGAGGAGGAAGGTTCTGATCCCCTGAGCTCATCCTGCTAGGCAGACCCATGTGTTTTGATTTTCCTACCTAGGATGCCATCTGATTAAAAAAAGCTCACCTCTGAGCACATGCCCTGCAGGTGGGCATGCACAGTCTGTTAGCAACAGCATTTGTTGTGCTGCAAATCCATGGAGACATCAAGAGGCAAGGTTTCAGGCTTGCTTGCAGGCTGCAGAGCTGGACGATTTGGAGCAACTAGGCAGTTCTTTGATGGATGCAAATGCTTCCACACTGAATTAATTACTGCATTTCTCATTTGTCTTTTGCCGAGGTCCTCCCTCCCTTTCTTTCACCTCCTCTGATCGCATTCAAGGTGGACATTGTCTGGTGCCCACAGATAGCATTTTCTATTAAACTAGAATCAAGGTTTTGGTAGAATACAGTACTGCTAAGGAGGCAGCAGGAGAAAACAGGTGCATTGATTAGCCTTTTATTCACTGAAGGCTATTAATGGGGCTTTCTATTCATTGAAGAAAAGGATGAGGGGAGTAAGGGAGTTTCCACAGAGCATCTGTGCTCTAAAAGATGTATCTATTTGGGATCAATCATTACCTGCAGGGCAAGCCATACTCACACGTGATAGTTTAAAACATGCCTAGGCTAGGTGTTTGCACCCACATACCTCCATTGGTGCCAACCCCCCAGGGAAGACATGTCCTTAAAACAAGCCTTCAGAAGTCAGTCTTAGTGACAGAAACATTTCTTTGGAGGAAAACAGTGTTCTGCCATGACAAGGACTCAGCCATTCACAACCTATAGCAATTTTTATCAACCCTGATGGGTTGAGAGTGTTGGTGGAGAGCATCAGAACAAACTAAAAAAAGAGGTCAGGTACTTTGGCTGCACGAGAGGAGACAGCTGTTTTCGCTGGAAGACTCAGGCCTCCTTTCATAACATCTCTACTTTCTCTTCTTCTCAACCACTCAGGGGGATCTGGTGTGTAGCATTAGTTTTAGAGCTTGATAACATCTTGGCCAGCCTCTCTGTGTCCTCACTAACCTTCCTCTCTCTCTCCCTAGAATCAGGGACTATAGGCATAGCCTACCCTTTTTCTGCAAGTGTAGTCCTAAAAACTAGGATGCCAGTTTTCTCTTTCGGGAATTAGTGGGTTTTTTTCTCTCAGCACATTATGTACAAAATCCAGGAGACCCAAACCAATGGTGCTGCCTTATGTATAAACCACTGAGGACTTCTGTGGCTTAGCAGAAGTGGTCATAAATCTGGGAGGGAAGGTTGGGTGGGAAAGGAGAGCAGGAATTTCCGGGCTAGTATTTGTCCATTGCCACAATCCAAAGACCACAGCAGTGAAAAGACAGCCTAGATGAGCATTTCTCTGCTACATGATGCTTGCAAACCCCATCTGTTGGCAGGGCTATTCCAGAATGCACAGCCTAAATCAGGGACAGGACTTGGATAGAGTGGCTACGGCTTCATTATTTCTCCATCATATGCTTTTACTCTCTGTAGAGCAAGTAAAAAGGCTTCTTACCCTACACAGGTGGTAAAACCCCTCTGGCAAGAGCAGCTCAACTCACTCAATGAGGTGCAATGTTTAATCCTCTGCTAATTAGATTGTAAAATTGCATTTGATAACCCTGGTATCTGGGAGCTTACCATAGTATCTGATTCATTTCACTATACCAGCATGGGCTGGTTCAAGTCTTTGCTGTGCAAAGGGGAGGGGTAAACCTTACTGAACTTTCGGCAAGGTAAAATTAGAGGGGGAGGGGGAAGGAGATTATGTCTTTTCTGATCTTTATTATTTTGTTCCTGCACATTGCCAATGCCAGAAACAAATTGAAAAATTACAATGGAAAAATAAATCTCCCTGGAAGAAACACAAGCAGAAAATTGTAGCAAGAAACCAGCTGAAACCAAGACATTTATATTAAATGCATATAAAAACCTTGCTTGTCTTATAAGGGAGATTGTAATGTTTTCCTATTATGTCATCCCAGATAGATTTCCATGCTTATTGTGTTTGCAAGTAAAACTGTAACCCACGCTAAGCAGCTGAGCCTATCTCAGGCGATCCCATTAGCAGTCACTCAAAACCACGTTTTTATTAAATTGCTGGAGTAAATCGGCCATGTGTCTCTAGAAAACTAACTAGGTTTGTCAGCAAGTTGGATGAATCTGGAAAGGAGAATTGAGGCTGATGCGGGGCCAGAACTTGATCTTGCTTGCGCTATTCTCACTCAGGCGTAAGTCCTGCAGCATTTCTGGGGATGCAGCTGAGATGGGTATCTGGCACCTACTTGGAGGTGGTTCAGATGGGAACGCAGGGCTATTAAACTGGAGTGCAGCTTATGCTGGGCTGCAGAGCCTAATGTAACTCTGTGCTTCTATTTTTATGTTCCCTCCTGCCTATACTTTAAATCTGTGGAAGCCCTGACACTACCCAAAGCCATCACTTCAAGGCTTACCATTCTCCTTTCTGTTTTTCTCCTGTATGTTGAAGGGCTAGCTCACAGACTCAGCAAGCCCTGCCAAAGGCTCCCTTTTGAATGTTCCCTGTTTGAACCCGGATTTGGTCCATATCTGTTATGATCAGATAGACATTCATTCTTAGGTATTAAATAAATGCAAAAGTTCTGGTATACTTCACAAAATCCATCAGTGCAGCTGAACAAGACGGGAGTATCAAGTGTGGAAAGATAGCTGCTGCCCTGCTAACGGTATGCTGAGGCATTCTGGAAGTTTCATAGTGGCTTGCAGAACCAGTGTCATTTTTGTAGCAGCAGCGCACAGCATCCAGGATGGGCAGAACTCCTCTCCCTCTATGTTAGTTAAGACTTAGCTTTTACAAACTCTTCCTTGTGAAGAGAAACGGCCCTTCAAGGCGCAGTGTGCCTTGGAAAAACGCTTCAAAAAGGAGTCACTGGGCTCTACCCATCTTGGGTCAGCACCATCCAATATTCATGCTAAACCAAAGGAAATTCTTTGAAGCCAGATAGGACGTGCCAGCACCACTCTCACACAAGGCGCTAAGTCTGTAGTGACCAAACCCATCATTTTCAGAGAAGGGTAATTAGGGTTGTTTTTTGCTTGGATTGCAGAGCAATTAGAAAGAGTGAGCAAGGCACCACGGCCCCCTTGTGTGTCTATATTGTTCGTGAGTGGTGTTTGTTCATTTTAACCAGCAGGTAGGGATGTAACTCCTCTCCATCCCCAGAGACTTGTACATGAAGTAGAAGCGGCGTAGCCTGGAGCTGTGAGACCGGCATGCTCAAGCAGTTGTAGTAGCACTAGGCATGTCAATGTTGTTGTAGTGAGATATTCCTACTGATTTAAGAGCCCAAAGGCATCTTTCAGTGCACACAGTTTAACAGTTAGTAAACAATTAACTCCAAGCTGAAGAGTAAATGATTAACAAAGTCAGCCAAAGGACTTCCATATGGCCAATAAACAGAGAAATGCTTTAACTTACCACCAAAAATAAAATGACCTTAGCGGAAAGCCTGGTAGTGTTTAGTTCCTTTGCAAGAAATACCACTACATAGTGTTACCCCCTTTTCTTTCACACAAGGCTCGTGGCAGCGAAACTTTAAGGTGAGCTTTTTTCTCAGACTCATAAACATTATTAGTGTTTGCATTCTCTGGTTTACTGAAAAGAACCCAAGGGGAATAAAGACTTTTGGAAACAAGATAAAATCCCAAAAATCAGCTGTGAATGTAGCTTGATGAAGATTTTCCCTGTGACAGCCAAACATCAGTTTCTCCCATTTCTTCCCAGCATTGTCCTTTCTCCGAGATGAAATGAGGCATGCTATGAAAATACTCTATCCCTTGCCATAAGGTTTCCACTGCACTCTGCGGCTTCTCATTACAGAAGAATTTAATTTGTAGTTTTGTTGTGAATCCATAACAGTAGTAATGGATTGACTTCCCATTTAAACATCCAAAACCAAGAACTGAGTTGGACCCGTCTTATCAAGCAATACAGAGCACATGTAAAATCAGCAGCTTTAAGTGTCTGATCAGAAAGAAATCACCTGCTTGTCGACAGCATGAGCAAAGTAATCAGCACATTGTCTCCAGAAAGTGAAAGACTGCTCTGTGATGTCACTTGGCCTTTTCCAAACAGCAAGAGATAGAGTGAACTTTCCCAATTCCAGAGGCAAAATGAGATATTTACACAGGAGGAGCAATAGCCTAATTAAGAGCTGCTTTATTGCAGAACAAATAGAGATCCTCTCTGCTTTAGGGCATAATGAAGCATTTTCAAGTCAGTAATTGCATTGATGGAGTAGTTAAACTTGTGCTTCCTGTGGTGAAGGAATGACAGACCAGTAACTTAAAAAACCATAAAGTAGGGATTGATGTGAAATGTACAGAAACTGGTGAACGATGGTGAGGAGGAAGCTGACAAATTGATCTCTGTCCTGACTAATCAGAGAACATCGGGACAGTCGAAAAGGCAAAAGAAACATGAAAATCAAATCAGTTCCAGGGAGCCCCATTCAGTTTGCATAACTCCTTGCCACTTGAGCTAATGGAGGTCAAGAGCTTAGAAGGGTTGAAGGTAGGACTAAAAGTGTGACCCTCCATTCTGTGTTTTAACATTGAATTGGTTGTTTTCAAAGAGGACTTTGGGAGGGGTTATAAACCCTCATGTTCAAGGAGGGTGTTTGATTTGGCAGCAGGTTGGTTTCTGTTGTCAGAGGTATGGAGCACGTGTAACGGTCCTCTCACTGGCATGCCACCAAGCCACAGGGTGTATTCAGTAAGGACTGGCCTTTCTCTAGAGCATCCAGAATCAAGTGGGGTCAGAGACAATGCACTGGACTTACATCTAATTGGGCTCTTCTTGGAACGGCGTCATTTCCTAAGAGCTTTGCAAACATCTTTGCATTGCAGACAGGGATAAAAGATCTCAAATTTACAAATGATACAGGAGGAGCAGAAAATATTTCCAGGAAATACTGGTTTAAAAGCTAGTGGAGTCTCAGTGGCATTGCTGTAATAAATTATTCACCGTGATTAGCTGACTGTTAAGGACTACCTGCTGACTCCTTCTGCTCAGCGCTTTTATTTCTCTTCCCGTTGCTGATCCTTCATGCTTTTTGGATTATGGACTTGGCTGTAAACTGAACCAGTCTTCAGGTCATGGCGGGTTCAACTCATTTTATAGTGCAGTAATTCAGTCTTGGTTTAGTGTTTGGAAATGTGGAGCACTGGAGGAGGGAGACATATATAAAATGAGGTTCCTCACCATGCTGTTTCTTCTCATCATGAGAGGTCGCTCACCCTATTTTCTTTCATATCAAAATGTAAGACCCAGACCTGTGACTGTTGAAGAGCAGCCATATTTTAAGACCTTCCCCTGCTGAAATGTCTTGTTCCATCCCTGTTAGACAGGAGACCGTGTTCTCACTAGCACCTTTTTTGCTGCTGCTGGCCCTTAATTTGGGATATCTACCATTCAGCACCAGGCTCTTCCCCTTTCAGCACCCACTTATTCCATGCCTTACCACCACTTTTCACTGTGCCAAAAAGCTGCCAAGAGTACTTGGAGATGAATAAATCAGATCAGAGCACATTGGGCTGGAAAGCAGGATTTTGTCCCTGACGTTGAGGATATCCACGGGATTTGGCCGGACATGCCACTAGGCTGTCATTCAGTGAACATTTCTTTTGGCAGCAGTACCAGCTGAAGTGGCCTTCACCACCCTCCTCCCCCATCACAATCCTGCCACCACCGCTCATTTCCTCCCCTGGGCCCCTTCCTCAGTCACGCTGGTATAATTGTGTGGCCGGGAAGGAAACTGCTCCAGAGAAGGGATCAGAGCTCAGCGTAACCCAGCCAAAAAAAGTGGTCGCTTTTAACCTCGATCAATTCCCAGTCCCGTTCACCATCTGGCCCGCAATCAGTATCCCCCAGCCCAGCTGTAGGAGCTGGATATGGGTGCAGGCTATATAAATCACAAGCAGCCAGAGAAAGAAACTGCCATTAACATACACAATAACTTTATGGAGAGAGACAAGGGCTCCATAGCTCGGAACAAGATGGAAGGAGTTTGGCTGCATGGAATTTGCCATTGTTGAACCAGGATGAATTAACAGTTATATGCAGGTCATCATCACCACTTTTTCTCTTTCTCATATATGCTGGTAAAAGTTGGCTTCAGTGTCTCTCCCAAACAGAGCTGATCTCAGACCACGAAGTAGATTGCCTAAACAAAGCAACTCTTGAAAATCATAGAATAGTCAGGTTTAGTTTCCATTATTGAGGTAAGTAAGTATATCAATCAACTATAATGCTTGTAAACACTACTACGTAGTCTAAGGCACTGCTGTTTTATAAGGAAACCGGCACTATTGGTGGTTTAGTGTATGTGTACTGTGATGATACCGTCAGGCATACAGTCCCCAGGGCTTTCTGTAAGCATTTACATTCACAAAGGCTACAGCATGACGTTCCATCCCCTGATCCAGCCAAGTCAAGCCCATGGCTACTATTAAATATAGGAGTAGTCCCATCAAAGTAAAACTCCCTTGCTCTAACTGCTTTGTCGTATTCAGGTCTTAAAGAGTAATTCTCTATAAAAGCAGCAGCCAAGTCTTAAATGATTCTGCAGCGCACAGCAGGAACTTCAACAAGATGCAAAGACAAATCACTCCGACAGCACAAAGTGAAACAAATTGGACCTCAGCACCCTGGAGTCAGGGTGGAGATCTGGAGAGAGATTGAAACCTCCTCTAGCACTTGTGCTTGGCTCTGAAGTGGTAGCAGGCTCCCTGCGTGCCGCACCCTTCTCGAATGCTGTCTCTTGGCTCACCAGGACTCACTACTCCTAAGGGCTGGGCATTTTTATCACCAGATTAAACCAGGCAGGGACCTAGTTGTTCAGTGGCTATGAGGCATCTTTAAGTCCGTGGTCTGGGCAGGAGGCTCAGAAGGTCAGGCATTGCAGCCCATTGCCATGTACATGGAATTGCTGCTGCTGTGGCACCCCATATATGGACACCCTGCATCACAGGAATGTTTTTTAATCACACAACCTAATATGTATGTGCATCATCATGGCATGACTGGGTGTGGGGTGGGGATGGCGGTTCCTGTATTTTGGTTCCAAGATAGATGTACTCTAGTCATGCCACTAGAGAAGACAAAAGGATCCTTAGGGAAGAGCGTAGCAGGGATGGTTTGTTGGTGGCATAAATCATTCTAGGGTGCCACAGCTGATTCATAGGCTATAGACTGGGCATCTTTTATCTAATACATAGTATATTATGTCAGAAAGATCTTCAATGCAGAAAGATCTAGTCACTTGGATTTACTTGCAGAGGATAAAAGGAAGAAAATTTAATTTATAAGAATCAGGGGGAAAAAGCTCTCTGTAGGCCCATTGATTTAGACACAGCCAGTATGGTGACAGCAATGCAGTATCTAACAGCATCTACCAGACATATATGTATAGCGAAGGTGGATGCGGTTGTATATAAAGTCAAAGTCTGATCTCCCAGTCTGTATACAATTACAGCCACAAATATCAAGTTGCATTATGTGGACAAATAATGCTTTGTTCAAATAGCGGTGCTTCCCTGCTTCCCTTTGTGATCTGATGCTTTGCTGTCTCTCTGAGCCAATAAAGCACTTTGAAATTTAATAGGGAATTGTCTCTCCATAATAGAAATGAATTCAGAGTGGTGATTATATAGATCCAGATGCAATTTCTGTTTGGTCAAGCCAGAAATGTTTGTTGGGGTGGTGTGGTCCCATGAGAACAGCACACGGCAAAAGGGATCTCAAATTGGACCAGAAATTGTTTGTCTGTTTGGCAAAAAAAGAGTCCTGAAGCCTGAGGGGAAGAAGTAATTAGATAGTGAGCTGGGATTGCTGACAGACCACTGAAAGTCCCGCTTAGCCAAGCCACTCTCTCATTCCATGGGGGAAGGGAGGACAGCAAGCCTCTGGGAAGATCACTGGTGGGGTTGTTTCCCACATCAAATCACACAGGAAACCTTTTAATTTTTTGGTTTTGGAAGTGAAAGAAAAAAAAAAATACTCCAAACTAATAGAAATACAGGAATGAATGGAAGTGTGGCAGGATGGAGGGCTAACTTACAGTTGCGGCAGCATCCCCATCCCATGACCTGGGGGCACCCTCAGCAACGGGTCACACTAATTCACAGGTGACAGCCCACGGAAATCTGCCCCTGAAACAAGACTCCGTTTGTTTGAGCTGAGATGGTGCTGTTCTGCCTGGACCAAATCCTTCCTCATTCACTCTAACTAGTTTGACAGAGGTATGATTGATGGAAGCAGGGTTGGCTTGAGGCAGAACACAAATCCATGCCCGGAAACGATGGCCCCACTGAAATCACTGGGACAAAACTGCCATTGACTTTGCTGGAGCTGTGATTTTCATAGAGTTTAAGGCCAAAAAGAGACCGCTCATAACCTCCACTCTGACCTCCTGCATAACTCGGCCTCTAGAATTTTTCTTGCTGGTTTGTTCAGTGGAGGGAATTACATTTCCAAGGAGGAATTTTTTTGTTATGTTTGTTTTGTCTTTAAACTGCAAAACAAAGGACTTGGGAGTTTGTAGCTGCACTCATGCAAGCTGTGTGAAAATACTGCCATTGTTTAGTTCCATTGTTTAGTACCAGTTTTAGTATCAGGATCTCATCCAGGGTTGGCTCTTGCCCATCGCGTAGGCGAGGGATGGGATTGCATTTGGGCTGTTAGAAATGTGCCACGTTATTTGCCTGCCTTTCCTAGAAGCCTTTCAGAACATCCACTCTGGGTGGTGGTGCATACAGTTGGAGGGATGATTGTTCCTTCTGCATGGTAAGATTCAACGAGGCATTAATCATCTAAGGAGCTGCAAGACTTGAAGGACTGGGAGATGCCATATAGGTCAGTAAGACCAACGGCAATTACAGTTGGTCATTTACTAGATGCTTAGAATCAAAGAAAAACACAGGTCAAAAGGGACGCAGGGTCTCTAGCCCAACCTCCTGCTCAAAGTTGGGCCGACTTCAAAGTTCGATCAGGTTACTCACAGCCCTAGTGTTTGATCACCTTCACTGATTGCTTTGGTTTGGGGGTTTTGTTATATATATAGTCAGAATTTCCCTTGCTGCAACCCGTGTCTATTGCCCCTTACACTTTCACTGGGCACCTCTGAGAAAAGTCTGTTTCCATCTCCTTTGTAAATTCCCTTCAGGTCACCAAAGAGAGCAGACAAACAGCGGGTAGATCCTCTGCAGACTTCTGCAAACGGGTTGATTCTGAACAGCCACAAAGTGTGATATCTCAAACCCTGGAGAGCATGAGCATCACCGAGCAACCCCATTCTGCCAGTGCCCCATCTCAAGTCCTTCGGGGAAGACATGGACACAGAAAAGGGAAATAAAATGAGACAGAAAATACCTGGGCATTTTTATCTGGTTCTTAATGGACCCAATGCAAAACAGTTCACGTTGTGTCCTCACAGGGTTGTCCAGCCACAATGCATTGCCCAGTTCAGTGCCAAGTCCAGCTCTTCTGGACACAGCAGGCAGAAGACAGCATCAGGGACACAGAACCCCAATCCCAGGGTAGAGTAGCCTGAGAATTATTTCAAAAAGTACTATTTGGGCACATTTCTCTAGGTACCATAATCCAGAGTGCACTGTGCACCAACCACCAGTGCTGCTGACCTTCAGCAACCCTCTCTGTCCTGATCCTGAGCTGCAGGGTGACACAGGAGCCAGCAACAGCCTCGTTAATGCCAGGGGTTCCCAGGTGTATAGCATAGTCCCTCCACTGGATACTCAGGCAAGGCTTCCCAAGCACGAAGGGACAGAGCACAGTGCATTGATTAATTCAGCTCCCTGCACCTCAGCAAAGTCCAGGTCACCCAGGACATGAGTGACCAAGCCAGAAATGCTCCCCCATGTTTCATTCACAAAACACCCTCCCTTCTTTATCAGGAGCCTCTGGCATTTTTCAAATGCTCTGATGCTGACCCTACCTCCTGCTGTGTGCAAACTCCACAGCATCGGCCCCACAGTCAATAAAAACGGTAAAAACCTTCTTCAGACTCACATGGCTGAAACGGATGCAGATCCCTGGGCCTCCTCTCCTCCAGGCTCCGCTTAATTAGGGAGCAGCCAGCAAACCACAAGTGTGCTCACAAAAGAAGCTTGCGTCTGAAGGGCTTTGACTACAGCTCTTTGTAACTAGTCACAAACATCTGGTGCCTGGCAAGCTCGCCTGCCTCTTGGAAGGGGTTTCCAATGAGAAAATTCCTGTAGGTTGCACCTGAATTCTCCGCAGCGCACCGGGCAGTGCTCGGATCTCTCCCCTGGCTCCTCTTCTAAGCTGCCAGCTTTGCAGAAAAGCCATTTTTGGCCCTGGCTTCCCCATCACAGCCTCCCCACCCACCCCAATGCATTTTAAACAGTACACATGGTCCGACAGGGAACAATTATTCCCTTGAATGTTTGTGGGTTGATAAGAAGTCTTGCAAATTCAAGTTATAAGTGTTGGTTCCAGTTTTATTGGCACAACGAAATGGAGCCCATGGTGGGGACAGTCCCCCCAGAGGAGGAGGGAATAAGAGTAATTCTTTTCTCCTTTTTTTGTCACACCTTTCCCTTTTACGTGCACGAGTGACTGTGCAGCTGTGCTCAAAAGCCAGTCTCAGGGAGACTTCCTTAAGTATCTATTGAAGATTAAATGATCTCATGCGCAGCCTGTAATGATGGCCACTACCAAAAATTGTTCCCATCTGAAAGCTGCCCAGTGCTGCATGATCCGAAACGGGCTGCTGACCTCAGAAGAGATCCAAGCGGGCACACCACATCAGAGAAACTCACCCCACCGCAAGCACCACTAATTGTCCCCTTGTCTGCAGGCTCTGAGCGAAGGCAGCTACTAAAGGGCAAGGAAACTGTGCTCTCAGCTTGTATTACTGAGTGACTTTCTCCTAAGCCTCATTTCAAGAATGTTTGGGGAGATGCTGTCCCCAAACCTCACTGCTGTGAGGTACCTTTTGTCTGGCAAAAGTCACTGTGCCCTTAATATAACTCCAGGAAAAGCCAATAAGAATTGTCCCACCCACAGGGGCACACGTTGGATTTGGCCCTGCAAATCAACCAAACACAATCATAAGCCAAATAACCCAAAACCAGACCCAGCCTCGGTGCAGAAAGAGGTAAACCTGCCATGAGCAAGGATGATTTGACTCAAACTAGCCCCAAAAAACAGCACACATCTGTTGCCACTGCATTTCCGCAAGACTCCGGTGAAATCATGACCAGCTCCCTGCTGTGGCTCTTATTCCCCAGTGAAGGTTGCAAGCATCAGCATGGTAAAAGGATCTTGATGGGTAAAAATTATGCTTCCATTTAAGAAGACCCACTAATGGCACCTTGTGCATCTGTCACTGAATTAACAACATCAATTTGAAACCGTACATAAGCCGGGCAACCGGTGAAGCGAACAGCTTGCTTACATTAGGAGGTCTGGCTGAAGGGAGACCTTAGGCTTTGTTTCTCCGGAGGGGTTGTGATCAGCTAACAGGAAAGCGGATACTTTCTTGTGGATATTCGCATTTTTGCAGATTGGATTCCTTATGTATAGGAAGGGTGAGACCTCTCAGATCAATGTGGGCAAAAAGGAGTGGGAGACTGCAGAATAATATTTGGGGAGCAAAGGGAGCGCAGTTACAGCAGTGGTGAAACACACGTGTACGTTCCGGAGAGCAGGGCTATGGAAAAAAAGACGCGAACTCAAGTTGCAGGGTCACTTTCACCCCCTCCCTCCCAAGAGTCTGGATTTGCCTCCTTCCGCACCCTGCCAAGAAAAGCAAAGAAACTAAATATGAAAATTCAGCCATCTGGGGAGCTGCTCCGGTGCGCAAATCGTAGGTGTCTAATGCCGTTTTAGGCACTGCTGGGGATCCAAGACATTTCTGTGGGGCTGGGTACGGCACCGGACCCACGGCAAGCTCCCTCCTTCCTGGGGCAGCAGCCAGGGGCCGGGCAGGGAACCCCGGGGCATGGAAAATTGCACTCGACGCCTGTGTTTGGGCATCTGAACAGCTCCCCCAGAGCCCCCTGTGTTTGGACAGTTGGAGTTAATCATCGAAGGGAAACAGAGCTGCAGTTAACGAACTGAGCACTGTGAGGTTTGGTAGCAGAGAGGATAAAATGGGAAAGGACTGGAGCATGGGGGACAGTCCGGCAGAGTCCTAGGAATGAGGATGGGGAGGAGAGCATCCAAGGAGAGCAGCTGCCAACAGCTCGGAAAAGGGTTTCAAATTCCTTCCGCGCCACACCAAAGTTTAGTCATAAATGACAACGGGGGACCCGGGGACAGAGGGATATTTTCTGAAGGGTGTGATCTGCTGGTTTTTTAGATTCTTATGCGTTCCACATGTCTGAGCGCCTCCCAATCACGTCCTCTGCACATGCCGTGCGGCACGGACGCGTTATCCTCCCTGCCTTGCGGACGGACATCTGGAAGGACGAAGGGATGGTTTCGGCAGCCCACATGGCAGTCTCAGGCATGACCCCGGTTGTTGTAGATGGGTGTTTAGGCCCCAAACTTCCTTTCTGTGCCTTTGAAGCTCGGCTACAGCTCACTGGGTGCTTGCAGGGGAGACAGACTTCCCAGCTTAACCCTTTCACCCCACGTCTGTCCTCCCTCGGTGGGTAAAATAGTGGGTATTTCTGTGCTCTGTTTAGGGATTATGACTTTTATTAGCAGCAATTAATTTTTCTAATGGAGGACTAAAATAATCCTCTAAGGACAGTGTAACCCAACCCGTCAAGCTTCCTATCACTCCCAGTCCCCCTTCCCTCCTGTGTCATGGACAGCCCCAGAGTATGGGGCAGCTCAGTGCCCTGCTTACCCCACTCTTCCTCCCAAATACCCCGTTATAGAAAGAAGAAAGGGAAAGGAAAAGGAGAGGGAAAGAAAAGAGAAGTAGAGGAGAGAAGAAGAGGGAGAGAGAGAGGGAGAGGGAGAGGGGATCCACAACTCTTGGTTGGAAACTTTTACAAACACAAAATATTTTCGCTTTTGCTGCTCCTGAACTATGACTGAGGAGAAAATGTTTGGGTCGTCGCTGTGGCTTGTTTTATTCGCTAGATTTCACCTCCACCAGCAGCTTAATCAGCGCAAATCAAATTACGCCTCCTGTTTCCTTATCTCCAGAGTGCTGACACACTGGCAAGCGGCTTATCTCAGCATGGCAGGAGCCAGCGCCTTCCTTGGGGGTAGGACAGGAACTCCACAGAAGCTGCTTGTAGTGGGAGAGGGAGTATAAATCAGGGAGAGCTCTTGCTGGCTCTGCTCCCCAGCAGCCAGGTTACTTGCTAGGGGCAGTGCGCAGAAGCCAAAGTAGGAGATGCCCGGGGGGGTGGAAGCTGCCTCCTCCCTGTGGATTAGCAGCCTGGAAAGCCAGGGTTTGGAGTTTGGTTTACTCGTTTGTAAAGAGGAGGTGGTGGTGACCTGTCCGTGGGATTGTTTGCAAAGCCGACACGGTGTTTTGCAGCCACCGCGTCCTTCGTGTTACTTCCACGGTCAGTCCTCCCTCCTGCCTGGGAGATGAGGGTTATGGTACGGGGATGGCGTGAGCTCATCCCACTGCCCGGGAGCACAAACAGCAGGCTGGCAGAGACCCCCTGGCCTACGCCTACTGGGGGGTGAGGGCGCACACCAGCCCCTGGAGCCCCTTGGTGATAGCATTGGCTTTGCCCGCTGCTGTGAGACGCCTGTAAAAGAAGAGGCAGGAATATGACTTGCTTATCCCTCCTGTATCTTGCACCGCCGGGAGCACGCCGGAGCCCTGGGCGCTGCCGGCAGGAGTCTGCCAGCACCTGGGATAATAAACTGGCTCCGCTCGGCTCGCGCTCCTGCGAGTTTTACCTTGATTGTGGGGGTAAAAGCAGAGCTGGGTATCACACTTCAGCGGAGTCGCTTCCCTGGGGGTCTCACCTACCAAGCCAGGCCACCTTCGCCCCTCCAGGGTCTGCGCTGCACACCCACGCCCCTCCAGGGCAAGGCTGTTGTGCCAGGGGCCGATACACACCAGCTGCCTGCCCTCGAAGGCAAAAAAACCCGCCTGAACCCCGCTTTTCCCGAGGCTTGCGTGTGTTTAAAACCGTATTTCCCCCCGCAACGTGAAACCGGGTCCCTTCCCCGCCTCCCCACGGCCGGGGGGGGTGGGGAGGAGGGAGCCGGGCGGGAGGGGACCGCCCGCCCCCGGGGCTGCCCGGCGGCTCCCGGGCGG